>CM050167.1:272922483-273522483 GCA_027410445.1 Discoglossus pictus
TCCCCTGATAGGTGACGTAACAAGTATCAAACTGATAGGAATAAATAGTACAACTGAACACACCACTCCTATCTGGTGGCTCCTGAGATTGCACGCGCAGTGCCCCAAATTTGAAGTGGGAGGACTGACCAAGCATATTTTTCCATCTCCCGCTTCCAAAAATCCATGCCATATGCACGTCCCCTGATAGGTGACGTAACAGTTATAAAACTGATAGGAATAAATAGTACAACTGAACACACCACTCCTATCTGGTGGCACCTTAGATTGCACGCGCAGTGCCCCAAATTTGAAGTGGGAGGACAAACCAAGCATCTTTTTCAATCTCCCGCTTCCAAAAATCCATGCCATATACACGTTCCCTGATAGGTGACGTAACAGGTATCAAACTGATAGGAATAAATAGTACAACTGAACACACTACTCCTATCTGGTTGCACCTTAGATTGCATGCGCAGTGCCCCAAATTTGAAGTGGGAGGACAGACCAAGCATCTTTTTCCATCTGCCGCTTCCAAAAATCCATGCCATATACACGTTCCCTGATAGGTGACGTAACAAGTATCAAACTGATAGGAATAAATAGTACAACTGAACACACCACTCCTATCTGGTGGCTCCTGAGATTGCACGCGCAGTGCCCGAAATATGAAGGGGGAGGACTGACCAAGCATATTTTTCCATCTCCCGCTTCCAAAAATCCATGCCATATGCACGTCCCCTGATAGGTGACGTAACAGGTATCAAACTGATAGGAATAAATAGTACAGCTGAACACACCACTCCTATCTGGTGGCACCTTAGATTGCAAGCGCAGTGTCCCAAATTTGAAGGGGGAGGACTGACCAAGCATCTTTTTCCATCTCCCGCTTCCAAAAATCCATGCCATATACAAATCCCCTGATAGGTGACATAACAGGTATTAAACTGATAGCAATAAGTAGTACAACTGAACACACCACTCCTATCTGGTGGCACCTTAGATTGCACGCGCAGTGCCCCAAATTTGAAGTGGGAGGACAGACCAAGCATCTTTTTCCATCTCCTGCTTCCAAAAATCCATGCCATATACACGTTCCCTGATATGTGACGTAACAGGTATCAAACTGATAGGAATAAATAGTACAACTGAACACACCACTCCTATCTGGTGGCACCTTAGATTGCACGCGCAGTGCCCCAAATTTGAAGTGGGAGGACAGACCAAGCATCTTTTTCCATCTCCTGCTTCCAAAAATCCATGCCATATACACGTTCCCTGATATGTGACGTAACAGGTATCAAACTGATAGGAATAAATAGTACAGCTGAACACACCACTCCTATCTGGTGGCACATTAGATTGCACGCGCAGTGTCCCAAATTTGAAGGGGGAGGACCGACCAAGCATCTTTTTCCATCTCCCGCTTCCAAAAATCCATGCCATATACAAATCCCCTGATAGGTGACGTAACAGGTATCAAACTGATAGGAATAAATAGTGCAACTGAACACACCACTCCTATCTGGTGGCACCTTAGATTGCACGCGCAGTGCCCCAAATTTGATGTGGGAGGACCGACCAAGCATCTTTTTCCATCTCCCGCTTCCAAAAATCCATGCCATATACACGTTCCCTGATAGGTGACGTAACAAGTATCAAACTGATAGGAATAAATAGTACAACTGAACACACCACTCCTATCTGGTGGCTCCTGAGATTGCACGCGCAGTGCCCCAAATTTGAAGTGGGAGGACTGACCAAGCATATTTTTCCATCTCCCGCTTCCAAAAATCCATGCCATATGCAAGTCCCCTGATAGGTGACGTAACAGGTATAAAACTGATAGGAATAAATAGTACAACTGAACACACCACTCCTATCTGGTGGCACCTTAGATTGAACGCGCAGTGCCCCAAATTTGAAGTGGGAGGACAGACCAAGCATCTTTTTCCATCTCCCGCTTCCAAAAATCCATGCCATATACACGTTACCTGATAGGTGACGTAACAGGTATCAAACTGATAGGAATAAATAGTACAACTGAACACACCACTCCTATCTGGTGGCTCCTGAGATTGCACGCGCAGTGCCCCAAATTTGAAGTGGGAGGACTGACCAAGCATATTTTTCCATCTCCCGCTTCCAAAAATCCATGCCATATGCACATCCCCTGATAGGTGACGTAACAGGTATCAAACTGATAGGAATAAATAGTACAACTGAACACACCACTCCTATCTGGTGGCACCTTAGATTGCACGCGCAGTGCCCCAAATTTGAAGTGGGAGGACAGACCAAGCATCTTTTTCCATCTCCCGCTTCCAAAAATCCATGCCATATACACGTTCCCTGATAGGTGACGTAACAAGTATCAAACTGATAGGAATAAATAGTACAACTGAACACACCACTCCTATCTGGTGGCTCCTGAGATTGCACGCGCAGTGCCCCAAATTTGAAGTGGGAGGACTGACCAAGCATATTTTTCCATCTCCCGCTTCCAAAAATCCATGCCATATGCACGTCCCCTGATAGGTGACGTAACAGGTATCAAACTGATAGGAATAAATAGTACAACTGAACACACCACTCCTATCTGGTGGCACCTTAGATTGCACGCGCAGTGCCCCAAATTTGAAGTGGGAGGACAGACCAAGCATCTTTTTCCATCTCCCGCTTCCAAAAATCCATGCCATATACACGTTCCCTGATAGGTGACGTAACAGGTATCAAACTGATAGGAATAAATAGTACAACTGAACACACCACTCCTATCTGGTGGCTCCTGAGATTGCACGCGCAGTGCCCCAAATTTGAAGTGGGAGGACTGACCAAAGATATTTTTCCATCTCCCGCTTACAAAAATCCATGCCATATGCACGTCCCCTGATAGGTGACGTAACAGGTATCAAACTGATAGGAATAAATAGTGCAACTAAACACACCACTCCTATCTGGTGTCACCTTAGATTGCACGCGCAGAGCCCCAAATTTGAAGTGGGAGGACAGACCAAGCATCTTTTTCCATCTCCCGCTTCCAAAAATCCATGCCATATACACGTTCACTGATAGGTGACGTAACAGGTTTTAAACTGATAGGAATAAATAGTACAACTGAACACACCACTCCTATCTGGTGGCACCTTAGATTGCCTGCGCAGTGCCCCAAATTTGTAGTGGGAGGACAGACTAGGCATCTTTTTCTATCTCTCGCTTCCAAAAATCCATGCCATATACACGTTCCCTGATAGGTGACGTAACAGGTATCAAACTGATAGGAATAAATAGTACAACTGAACACACCACTCCTATCTGGTGGCTCCTGAGATTGCACGCGCAGTGCCCCAAATTTGAAGTGGGAGGACAGACCAAGCATCTTTTTCCATCTCCCGCTTCCAAAAATCCATGCCATATACAAATCCCCTGATAGGTGACGTAACAGGTATCAAACTGATAGGAATAAATAGTGCAACTGAACACACCACTCCTATCTGGTGGCACCTTAGATTGCACGCGCAGTGCCCCAAATTTGATGTGGGAGGACCGACCAAGCATCTTTTTCCATCTCCCGCTTCCAAAAATCCATGCCATATACACGTTCCCTGATAGGTGACGTAACAAGTATCAAACTGATAGGAATAAATAGTACAACTGAACACACCACTCCTATCTGGTGGCTCCTGAGATTGCACGCGCAGTGCCCCAAATTTGAAGTGGGAGGACTGACCAAGCATATTTTTCCATCTCCCGCTTCCAAAAATCCATGCCATATGCACGTCCCCTGATAGGTGACGTAACAAGTATAAAACTGATAGGAATAAATAGTACAACTGAACACACTACTCCTATCTGGTGGCACCTTAGATTGAACGCGCAGTGCCCCAAATTTGAAGTGGGAGGACAGACCAAGCATCTTTTTCCATCTTCTGCTTCCAAAAATCCATGCCATATACACGTTCCCTGATAGGTGACGTAACAGGTATCAAACTGATAGGAATAAATAGTACAACTGAACACACCACTCCTATCTGGTGGCTCCTGAGATTGCACGCGCAGTGCCCCAAATTTGAAGTGGGAGGACTGACCAAGCATATTTTTCCATCTCCCGCTTCCAAAAATCCATGCCATATGCAAGTCCCCTGATAGGTGACGTAACAGGTATCAAACTGATAGGAATAAATAGTACAACTGAACACACCACTCCTATCTGGTGGCACCTTAGATTGCACGCGCAGTGCCCCAAATTTGAAGTGGGAGGACAGACCAAGCATCTTTTTCCATCTCCCGCTTCCAAAAATCCATGCCATATACACGTTCCCTGATAGGTGACGTAACAAGTATCAAACTGATAGGAATAAATAGTACAACTGAACACACCACTCCTATCTGGTGGCTCCTGAGATTGCACGCGCAGTGCCCCAAATTTGAAGTGGGAGGACTGACCAAGCATATTTTTCCATCTCCCGCTTCCAAAAATCCATGCCATATGCACCTCCCCTGATAGGTGACGTAACAGGTATCAAACTGATAGGAATAAATAGTACAACTGAACACACCACTCCTATCTGGTGGCACCTTAGATTGCACGCGCAGTGCCCCAAATTTGAAGTGGGAGGACAGACCAAGCATCTTTTTCCATCTCCCGCTTCCAAAAATCCATGCCATATACACGTTCCCTGATAGGTGACGTAACAGGTATCAAACTGATAGGAATAAATAGTACAACTGAACACACCACTCCTATCTGGTGGCTCCTGAGATTGCACGCGCAGTGCCCCAAATTTGAAGTGGGAGGACTGACCAAAGATATTTTTCCATCTCCCGCTTACAAAAATCCATGCCATATGCACGTCCCCTGATAGGTGACGTAACAGGTATCAAACTGATAGGAATAAATAGTGCAACTGAACACACCACTCCTATCTGGTGTCACCTTAGATTGCACGCGCAGAGCCCCAAATTTGAAGTGGGAGGACAGACCAAGCATCTTTTTCCATCTCCCGCTTCCAAAAATCCATGCCACATACACGTCCCCTGATAGGTGACGTAACAGGTATTAAACTGATAGGAATAAATAGTACAACTGAACACACCACTCCTATCTGGTGGCACCTTAGATTGCACGCGCAGTGCCCCAAACTTGAAGTGGGAGGACCGACCAAGCATCTTTTTCCATCTCCCGCTTCCAAAAATCCATGCCACATACACGTCCCCTGATAGGTGACGTAACAGGTATCAAACTGATAGGAATAAATAGTACAACTGAACAAACCACTCCTATCTGGTGGCTCCTGAGATTGCATGCGTAGTGCCCCAAATTTGAAGTGGGAGGACCGACCAAGCATCTTTTTCCATCTCCCGCTTCCAAAAATCCATGCCATATACAAATCCCCTGATAGGTGACGTAACAGGTATCAAACTGATAGGAATAAATAGTACAACTGAACACACCACTCCTATCTGGTGGCTCCTGAGATTGCACGCGCAGTGCCCCAAATTTGAAGTGGGAGGACTGATCAAGCATATTTTTCCATCTCCCGCTTCCAAAAATCCATGCCACATGCACGTCCCCTGATAGGTGACGTAACAGGTATCAAACTGATAGGAATAAAAAGTACAACTGAACACACCACTCCTATCTGGTGGCTCCTGAGATTGCACGCGCAGTGCCCCAAATTTGAAGTGGGAGGACAGACCAAGCATCTTTTTCCATCTCCCGCTTCCAAAAATCCATGCCATATACAAATCCCCTGATAGGTGACGTAACAGGTATCAAACTGATAGGAATAAATAGTACAACTGAACACACCACTCCTATCTGGTGGCACCTTAGATTGCACGCGCAGTGCCCCAAATTTGATGTGGGAGGACCGACCAAGCATCTTTTTCCATCTCCCGCTTCCAAAAATCCATGCCATATACACGTTCCCTGATAGGTGACGTAACAAGTATCAAACTGATAGGAATAAATAGTACAACTGAACACACCACTCCTATCTGGTGGCTCCTGAGATTGCACGCGCAGTGCCCCAAATTTGAAGTGGGAGGACTGACCAAGCATATTTTTCCATCTCCCGCTTCCAAAAATCCATGCCATATGCAAGTCCCCTGATAGGTGACGTAACAGGTATAAAACTGATAGGAATAAATAGTACAACTGAACACACCACTCCTATCTGGTGGCACCTTAGATTGAACGCGCAGTGCCCCAAATTTGAAGTGGGAGGACAGACCAAGCATCTTTTTCCATCTCCCGCTTCCAAAAATCCATGCCATATACACGTTACCTGATAGGTGACGTAACAGGTATCAAACTGATAGGAATAAATAGTACAACTGAACACACCACTCCTATCTGGTGGCTCCTGAGATTGCACGCGCAGTGCCCCAAATTTGAAGTGGGAGGACTGACCAAGCATATTTTTCCATCTCCCGCTTCCAAAAATCCATGCCATATGCACATCCCCTGATAGGTGACGTAACAGGTATCAAACTGATAGGAATAAATAGTACAACTGAACACACCACTCCTATCTGGTGGCACCTTAGATTGCACGCGCAGTGCCCCAAATTTGAAGTGGGAGGACAGACCAAGCATCTTTTTCCATCTCCCGCTTCCAAAAATCCATGCCATATACACGTTCCCTGATAGGTGACGTAACAAGTATCAAACTGATAGGAATAAATAGTACAACTGAACACACCACTCCTATCTGGTGGCTCCTGAGATTGCACGCGCAGTGCCCCAAATTTGAAGTGGGAGGACTGACCAAGCATATTTTTCCATCTCCCGCTTCCAAAAATCCATGCCATATGCACGTCCCCTGATAGGTGACGTAACAGGTATCAAACTGATAGGAATAAATAGTACAACTGAACACACCACTCCTATCTGGTGGCACCTTAGATTGCACGCGCAGTGCCCCAAATTTGAAGTGGGAGGACAGACCAAGCATCTTTTTCCATCTCCCGCTTCCAAAAATCCATGCCATATACACGTTCCCTGATAGGTGACGTAACAGGTATCAAACTGATAGGAATAAATAGTACAACTGAACACACCACTCCTATCTGGTGGCTCCTGAGATTGCACGCGCAGTGCCCCAAATTTGAAGTGGGAGGACTGACCAAAGATATTTTTCCATCTCCCGCTTACAAAAATCCATGCCATATGCACGTCCCCTGATAGGTGACGTAACAGGTATCAAACTGATAGGAATAAATAGTGCAACTGAACACACCACTCCTATCTGGTGGCACCTTAGATTGCACGCGCAGTGCCCCAAATTTGATATGGGAGGACCGACCAAGCATCTTTTTCCATCTCCCGCTTCCAAAAATCCATGCCATATACACGTTCACTGATAGGTGACGTAACAGGTTTTAAACTGATAGGAATAAATAGTACAACTGAACACACCACTCCTATCTGGTGGCACCTTAGATTGCCTGCGCAGTGCCCCAAATTTGTAGTGGGAGGACAGACTAGGCATCTTTTTCTATCTCTCGCTTCTAAAAATCCATGCCATATACACGTTCCCTGATAGGTGACGTAACAGGTATCAAACTGATAGGAATAAATAGTACAACTGAACACACCACTCCTATCTGGTGGCTCCTGAGATTGCACGCGCAGTGCCCCAAATTTGAAGTGGGAGGACAGACCAAGCATCTTTTTCCATCTCCCGCTTCCAAAAATCCATGCCATATACAAATCCCCTGATAGGTGACGTAACAGGTATCAAACTGATAGGAATAAATAGTGCAACTGAACACACCACTCCTATCTGGTGGCACCTTAGATTGCACGCGCAGTGCCCCAAATTTGATGTGGGAGGACCGACCAAGCATCTTTTTCCATCTCCCGCTTCCAAAAATCCATGCCATATACACGTTCCCTGATAGGTGACGTAACAAGTATCAAACTGATAGGAATAAATAGTACAACTGAACACACCACTCCTATCTGGTGGCTCCTGAGATTGCACGCGCAGTGCCCCAAATTTGAAGTGGGAGGACTGACCAAGCATATTTTTCCATCTCCCGCTTCCAAAAATCCATGCCATATGCACGTCCCCTGATAGGTGACGTAACAGGTATAAAACTGATAGGAATAAATAGTACAACTGAACACACCACTCCTATCTGGTGGCACCTTAGATTGCACGCGCAGTGCCCCAAATTTGAAGTGGGAGGACAGACCAAGCATCTTTTTCCATCTTCTGCTTCCAAAAATCCATGCCATATACACGTTACCTGATAGGTGACGTAACAGGTATCAAACTGATAGGAATAAATAGTACAACTGAACACACCACTCCTATCTGGTGGCTCCTGAGATTGCACGCGCAGTGCCCCAAATTTGAAGTGGGAGGACTGACCAAGCATATTTTTCCATCTCCCGCTTCCAAAAATCCATGCCATATGCACATCCCCTGATAGGTGACGTAACAGGTATCAAACTGATAGGAATAAATAGTACAACTGAACACACCACTCCTATCTGGTGGCACCTTAGATTGCACGCGCAGTGCCCCAAATTTGAAGTGGGAGGACAGACCAAGCATCTTTTTCCATCTCCCGCTTCCAAAAATCCATGCCATATACACGTTCCCTGATAGGTGACGTAACAAGTATCAAACTGATAGGAATAAATAGTACAACTGAACACACCACTCCTATCTGGTGGCTCCTGAGATTGCACGCGCAGTGCCCCAAATTTGAAGTGGGAGGACTGACCAAGCATATTTTTCCATCTCCCGCTTCCAAAAATCCATGCCATATGCACCTCCCCTGATAGGTGACGTAACAGGTATCAAACTGATAGGAATAAATAGTACAACTGAACACACCACTCCTATCTGGTGGCACCTTAGATTGCACGCGCAGTGCCCCAAATTTGAAGTGGGAGGACAGACCAAGCATCTTTTTCCATCTCCCGCTTCCAAAAATCCATGCCATATACACGTTCCCTGATAGGTGACGTAACAGGTATCAAACTGATAGGAATAAATAGTACAACTGAACACACCACTCCTATCTGGTGGCTCCTGAGATTGCAAGCGGAGTGCCCCAAATTTGAAGTGGGAGGACTGACCAAAGATATTTTTCCATCTCCCGCTTACAAAAATCCATGCCATATGCACGTCCCCTGATAGGTGACGTAACAGGTATCAAACTGATAGGAATAAATAGTGCAACTGAACACACCACTCCTATCTGGTGTCACCTTAGATTGCACGCGCAGAGCCCCAAATTTGAAGTGGGAGGACAGACCAAGCATCTTTTTCCATCTCCCGCTTCCAAAAATCCATGCCACATACACGTCCCCTGATAGGTGACGTAACAGGTATTAAACTGATAGGAATAAATAGTACAACTGAACACACCACTCCTATCTGGTGGCACCTTAGATTGCACGCGCAGTGCCCCAAACTTGAAGTGGGAGGACCGACCAAGCATCTTTTTCCATCTCCCGCTTCCAAAAATCCATGCCACATACACGTCCCCTGATAGGTGACGTAACAGGTATCAAACTGATAGGAATAAATAGTACAACTGAACACACCACTCCTATCTGGTGGCTCCTGAGATTGCATGCGTAGTGCCCCAAATTTGAAGTGGGAGGACCGACCAAGCATCTTTTTCCATCTCCCGCTTCCAAAAATCCATGCCATATACACGTCCCCTGATATGTGACGTAACAGGTATCAAACTGATAGGAATAAATAGTACAACTGAACACACCACTCCTATCTGGTGGCTCCTGAGATTGCACGCGCAGTGCCCCAAATTTGAAGTGGGAGGACAGATCAAGCATATTTTTCCATCTCCCGCTTCCAAAAATCCATGCCACATGCACGTCCCCTGATAGGTGACGTAACAGGTATCAAACTGATAGGAATAAATAGTACAACTGAACACACCACTCCTATCTGGTGGCACCTTAGATTGCACACACAGTGCCCCAAATTTGAAGTGGGAGGACAGAACAAGCATCTTTTTCCATCTCTCACTTCCAAAAATCCATGCCATATACACGTTCCCTGATAGGTGACGTAACAAGTATCAAACTGATAGGAATAAATTGTACAACTGAACACACCACTCCTATCTGGTGGCTCCTGAGATTGCATGCGTAGTGCCCCAAATTTGTGGTGGGAGGACCGACCAAGCATCTTTTTCCATCTCCCGCTTCCAAAAATCCATGCCATATACACGTCCCCTGATATGTGACGTAACAGGTATCAAACTGATAGGAATAAATAGTACAACTGAACACACCACTCCTATCTGGTGGCTCCTGAGATTGCACGCGCAGTGCCCCAAATTTGAAGTGGGAGGACTGATCAAGCATATTTTTCCATCTCCCGCTTCCAAAAATCCATGCCACATGCACGTCCCCTGATAGGTGACGTAACAGGTATCAAACTGATAGGAATAAATAGTACAACTGAACACACCACTCCTATCTGGTGGCACCTTAGATTGCACACGCAGTGCCCCAAATTTGAAGTGGGAGGACAGAACAAGCATCTTTTTCCATCTCTCACTTCCAAAAATCCATGCCATATACACGTTCCCTGATAGGTGACGTAACAAGTATCAAACTGATAGGAATAAATTGTACAACTGAACACACCACTCCTATCTGGTGGCTCCTGAGATTGCATGCGTAGTGCCCCAAATTTGAAGTGGGAGAACCGACCAAGCATCTTTTTCCATCTCCCGCTTCCAAAAATCCATGCCATATACACGTCCCCTGATATGTGACGTAACAGGTATCAAACTGATAGGAATAAATAGTACAACTGAACACACCACTCCTATCTGGTGGCTCCTGAGATTGCACGCGCAGTGCCCCAAATTTGAAGTGGGAGGACTGATCAAGCATATTTTTCCATCTCCCGCTTCCAAAAATCCATGCCACATGCACGTCCCCTGATAGGTGACGTAACAGGTATCAAACTGATAGCAATAAATAGTACAACTGAACACACCACTCCTATCTGGTGGCTCCTGAGATTGCACGCGCAGTGCCCCAAATTTGAAGTGGGAGGACAGACCAAGCATCTTTTTCCATCTCCCGCTTCCAAAAATCCATGCCATATACAAATCCCCTGATAGGTGACGTAACAGGTATCAAACTGATAGGAATAAATAGTGCAACTGAACACACCACTCCTATCTGGTGGCACCTTAGATTGCACGCGCAGTGCCCCAAATTTGATGTGGGAGGACCGACCAAGCATCTTTTTCCATCTCCCGCTTCCAAAAATCCATGCCATATACACGTTCCCTGATAGGTGACGTAACAAGTATCAAACTGATAGGAATAAATAGTACAACTGAACACACCACTCCTATCTGGTGGCTCCTGAGATTGCACGCGCAGTGCCCCAAATTTGAAGTGGGAGGACTGACCAAGCATATTTTTCCATCTCCCGCTTCCAAAAATCCATGCCATATGCACGTCCCCTGATAGGTGACGTAACAGGTATAAAACTGATAGGAATAAATAGTACAACTGAACACACCACTCCTATCTGGTGGCACCTTAGATTGAACGCGCAGTGCCCCAAATTTGAAGTGGGAGGACAGACCAAGCATCTTTTTCCATCTTCCGCTTCCAAAAATCCATGCCATATACACGTTACCTGATAGGTGACGTAACAGGTATCAAACTGATAGGAATAAATAGTACAACTGAACACACCACTCCTATCTGGTGGCTCCTGAGATTGCACGCGCAGTGCCCCAAATTTGAAGTGGGAGGACTGACCAAGCATATTTTTCCATCTCCCGCTTCCAAAAATCCATGCCATATGCACATCCCCTGATAGGTGACGTAACAGGTATCAAACTGATAGGAATAAATAGTACAACTGAACACACCACTCCTATCTGGTGGCACCTTAGATTGCACGCGCAGTGCCCCAAATTTGAAGTGGGAGGACAGACCAAGCATCTTTTTCCATCTCCCGCTTCCAAAAATCCATGCCATATACACGTTCCCTGATAGGTGACGTAACAAGTATCAAACTGATAGGAATAAATAGTACAACTGAACACACCACTCCTATCTGGTGGCTCCTGAGATTGCACGCGCAGTGCCCCAAATTTGAAGTGGGAGGACTGACCAAGCATATTTTTCCATCTCCCGCTTCCAAAAATCCATGCCATATGCACGTCCCCTGATAGGTGACGTAACAGGTATCAAACTGATAGGAATAAATAGTACAACTGAACACACCACTCCTATCTGGTGGCACCTTACATTGCACGCGCAGTGCCCCAAATTTGAAGTGGGAGGACAGACCAAGCATCTTTTTCCATCTCCCGCTTCCAAAAATCCATGCCATATACACGTTCCCTGATAGGTGACGTAACAGGTATCAAACTGATAGGAATAAATAGTACAACTGAACACACCACTCCTATCTGGTGGCTCCTGAGATTGCACGCGCAGTGCCCCAAATTTGAAGTGGGAGGACTGACCAAAGATATTTTTCCATCTCCCGCTTACAAAAATCCATGCCATATGCACGTCCCCTGATAGGTGACGTAATAGGTATCAAACTGATAGGAATAAATAGTGCAACTAAACACACCACTCCTATCTGGTGTCACCTTAGATTGCACGCGCAGAGCCCCAAATTTGAAGTGGGAGGACAGACCAAGCATCTTTTTCCATCTCCCGCTTCCAAAAATCCATGCCATATACACGTTCACTGATAGGTGACGTAACAGGTTTTAAACTGATAGGAATAAATAGTACAACTGAACACACCACTCCTATCTGGTGGCACCTTAGATTGCCTGCGCAGTGCCCCAAATTTGTAGTGGGAGGACAGACCAAGCATCTTTTTCTATCTCTCGCTTCCAAAAATCCATGCCATATACACGTTCCCTGATAGGTGACGTAACAGGTATCAAACTGATAGGAATAAATAGTACAACTGAACACACCACTCCTATCTGGTGGCTCCTGAGATTGCACGCGCAGTGCCCCAAATTTGAAGTGGGAGGACAGACCAAGCATCTTTTTCCATCTCCCGCTTCCAAAAATCCATGCCATATACAAATCCCCTGATAGGTGACGTAACAGGTATCAAACTGATAGGAATAAATAGTGCAACTGAACACACCACTCCTATCTGGTGGCACCTTAGATTGCACGCGCAGTGCCCCAAATTTGATGTGGGAGGACAGACCAAGCATCTTTTTCCATCTCCCGCTTCCAAAAATCCATGCCATATACACGTTCCCTGATAGGTGACGTAACAAGTATCAAACTGATAGGAATAAATAGTACAACTGAACACACCACTCCTATCTGGTGGCTCCTGAGATTGCACGCGCAGTGCCCCAAATTTGAAGTGGGAGGACTGATCAAGCATATTTTTCCATCTCCCGCTTCCAAAAATCCATGCCATATGCACGTCCCCTGATAGGTGACGTAACAGGTATAAAACTGATAGGAATAAATAGTACAACTGAACACACCACTCCTATCTGGTGGCACCTTAGATTGAACGCGCAGTGCCCCAAATTTGAAGTGGGAGGACAGACCAAGCATCTTTTTCCATCTTCTGCTTCCAAAAATCCATGCCATATACACGTTACCTGATAGGTGACGTAACAGGTATCAAACTGATAGGAATAAATAGTACAACTGAACACACCACTCCTATCTGGTGGCTCCTGAGATTGCACGCGCAGTGCCCCAAATTTGAAGTGGGAGGACTGACCAAGCATATTTTTCCATCTCCCGCTTCCAAAAATCCATGCCATATGCACATCCCCTGATAGGTGACGTAACAGGTATCAAACTGATAGGAATAAATAGTACAACTGAACACACCACTCCTATCTGGTGGCACCTTAGATTGCACGCGCAGTGCCCCAAATTTGAAGTGGGAGGACAGACCAAGCATCTTTTTCCATCTCCCGCTTCCAAAAATCCATGCCATATACACGTTCCCTGATAGGTGACGTAACAAGTATCAAACTGATAGGAATAAATAGTACAACTGAACACACCACTCCTATCTGGTGGCTCCTGAGATTGCACGCGCAGTGCCCCAAATTTGAAGTGGGAGGACTGACCAAGCATATTTTTCCATCTCCCGCTTCAAAAAATCCATGCCATATGCACCTCCCCTGATAGGTGACGTAACAGGTATCAAACTGATAGGAATAAATAGTACAACTGAACACACCACTCCTATCTGGTGGCACCTTAGATTGCACGCGCAGTGCCCCAAATTTGAAGTGGGAGGACAGACCAAGCATCTTTTTCCATCTCCCGCTTCCAAAAATCCATGCCATATACACGTTCCCTGATAGGTGACGTAACAGGTATCAAACTGATAGGAATAAATAGTACAACTGAACACACCACTCCTATCTGGTGGCTCCTGAGATTGCACGCGCAGTGCCCCAAATTTGAAGTGGGAGGACTGACCAAAGATATTTTTCCATCTCCCGCTTACAAAAATCCATGCCATATGCACGTCCCCTGATAGGTGACGTAACAGGTATCAAACTGATAGGAATAAATAGTGCAACTGAACACACCACTCCTATCTGGTGTCACCTTAGATTGCACGCGCAGAGCCCCAAATTTGAAGTGGGAGGACAGACCAAGCATCTTTTTCCATCTCCCGCTTCCAAAAATCCATGCCACATACACGTCCCCTGATAGGTGACGTAACAGGTATCAAACTGATAGGAATAAATAGTACAACTGAACACACCACTCCTATCTGGTGGCACCTTAGATTGAACGCGCAGTGCCCCAAATTTGAAGTGGGAGGACAGACCAAGCATCTTTTTCCATCTTCTGCTTCCAAAAATCCATGCCATATACACGTTACCTGATAGGTGACGTAACAGGTATCAAACTGATAGGAATAAATAGTACAACTGAACACACCACTCCTATCTGGTGGCTCCTGAGATTGCACGCGCAGTGCCCCAAATTTGAAGTGGGAGGACTGACCAAGCATATTTTTCCATCTCCCGCTTCCAAAAATCCATGCCATATGCACATCCCCTGATAGGTGACGTAACAGGTATCAAACTGATAGGAATAAATAGTACAACTGAACACACCACTCCTATCTGGTGGCACCTTAGATTGCACGCGCAGTGCCCCAAATTTGAAGTGGGAGGACAGACCAAGCATCTTTTTCCATCTCCCGCTTCCAAAAATCCATGCCATATACACGTTCCCTGATAGGTGACGTAACAAGTATCAAACTGATAGGAATAAATAGTACAACTGAACACACCACTCCTATCTGGTGGCTCCTGAGATTGCACGCGCAGTGCCCCAAATTTGAAGTGGGAGGACTGACCAAGCATATTTTTCCATCTCCCGCTTCCAAAAATCCATGCCATATGCACCTCCCCTGATAGGTGACGTAACAGGTATCAAACTGATAGGAATAAATAGTACAACTGAACACACCACTCCTATCTGGTGGCACCTTAGATTGCACGCGCAGTGCCCCAAATTTGAAGTGGGAGGACAGACCAAGCATCTTTTTCCATCTCCCGCTTCCAAAAATCCATGCCATATACACGTTCCCTGATAGGTGACGTAACAGGTATCAAACTGATAGGAATAAATAGTACAACTGAACACACCACTCCTATCTGGTGGCTCCTGAGATTGCACGCGCAGTGCCCCAAATTTGAAGTGGGAGGACTGACCAAAGATATTTTTCCATCTCCCGCTTACAAAAATCCATGCCATATGCACGTCCCCTGATAGGTGACGTAACAGGTATCAAACTGATAGGAATAAATAGTGCAACTGAACACACCACTCCTATCTGGTGTCACCTTAGATTGCACGCGCAGAGCCCCAAATTTGAAGTGGGAGGACAGACCAAGCATCTTTTTCCATCTCCCGCTTCCAAAAATCCATGCCACATACACGTCCCCTGATAGGTGACGTAACAGGTATCAAACTGATAGGAATAAATAGTACAACTGAACAAACCACTCCTATCTGGTGGCTCCTGAGATTGCATGCGTAGTGCCCCAAATTTGAAGTGGGAAGACCGACCAAGCATCTTTTTCCATCTCCCGCTTCCAAAAATCCATGCCATATACACGTCCCCTGATATGTGACGTAACAGGTATCAAACTGATAGGAATAAATAGTACAACTGAACACACCACTCCTATCTGGTGGCTCCTGAGATTGCACGCGCAGTGCCCCAAATTTGAAGTGGGAGGACTGATCAAGCATATTTTTCCATCTCCCGCTTCCAAAAATCCATGCCACATGCACGTCCCCTGATAGGTGACGTAACAGGTATCAAACTGATAGGAATAAATAGTACAACTGAACACACCACTCCTATCTGGTGGCACCTTAGATTGCACACACAGTGCCCCAAATTTGAAGTGGGAGGACAGAACAAGCATCTTTTTCCATCTCTCACTTCCAAAAATCCATGCCATATACACGTTCCCTGATAGGTGACGTAACAAGTATCAAACTGATAGGAATAAATTGTACAACTGAACACACCACTCCTATCTGGTGGCTCCTGAGATTGCATGCGTAGTGCCCCAAATTTGAAGTGGGAGGACCGACCAAGCATCTTTTTCCATCTCCCGCTTCCAAAAATCCATGCCATATACACGTCCCCTGATATGTGACGTAACAGGTATCAAACTGATAGGAATAAATAGTACAACTGAACACACCACTCCTATCTGGTGGCTCCTGAGATTGCACGCGCAGTGCCCCAAATTTGAAGTGGGAGGACTGATCAAGCATATTTTTCGATCTCCCGCTTCCAAAAATCCATGCCATATGCACGTCCCCTGATAGGTGACGTAACAGGTATCAAACTGATAGGAATAAATAGTACAACTGAACACACCACTCCTATCTGGTGGCACCTTAGATTGCACACGCAGTGCCCCAAATTTGAAGTGGGAGGACAGAACAAGCATCTTTTTCCATCTCTCACTTCCAAAAATCCATGCCATATACACGTTCCCTGATAGGTGACGTAACAAGTATCAAACTGATAGGAATAAATTGTACAACTGAACACACCACTCCTATCTGGTGGCTCCTGAGATTGCATGCGTAGTGCCCCAAATTTGAAGTGGGAGGACCGACCAAGCATCTTTTTCCATCTCCCGCTTCCAAAAATCCATGCCATATACACGTCCCCTGATATGTGACGTAACAGGTATCAAACTGATAGGAATAAATAGTACAACTGAACACACCACTCCTATCTGGTGGCTCCTGAGATTGCACGCGCAGTGCCCCAAATTTGAAGTGGGAGGACTGATCAAGCATATTTTTCCATCTCCCGCTTCCAAAAATCCATGCCACATGCACGTCCCCTGATAGGTGACGTAACAGGTATCAAACTGATAGCAATAAATAGTACAACTGAACACACCACTCCTATCTGGTGGCTCCTGAGATTGCACGCGCAGTGCCCCAAATTTGAAGTGGGAGGACAGACCAAGCATCTTTTTCCATCTCCCGCTTCCAAAAATCCATGCCATATACAAATCCCCTGATAGGTGACGTAACAGGTATCAAACTGATAGGAATAAATAGTGCAACTGAACACACCACTCCTATCTGGTGGCACCTTAGATTGCACGCGCAGTGCCCCAAATTTGATGTGGGAGGACCGACCAAGCATCTTTTTCCATCTCCCGCTTCCAAAAATCCATGCCATATACACGTTCCCTGATAGGTGACGTAACAAGTATCAAACTGATAGGAATAAATAGTACAACTGAACACACCACTCCTATCTGGTGGCTCCTGAGATTGCACGCGCAGTGCCCCAAATTTGAAGTGGGAGGACTGATCAAGCATATTTTTCCATCTCCCGCTTCCAAAAATCCATGCCATATGCACGTCCCCTGATAGGTGACGTAACAGGTATAAAACTGATAGGAATAAATAGTACAACTGAACACACCACTCCTATCTGGTGGCACCTTAGATTGAACGCGCAGTGCCCCAAATTTGAAGTGGGAGGACAGACCAAGCATCTTTTTCCATCTTCCGCTTCCAAAAATCCATGCCATATACACGTTACCTAATAGGTGACGTAACAGGTATCAAACTGATAGGAATAAATAGTACAACTGAACACACCACTCCTATCTGGTGGCTCCTGAGATTGCACGCGCAGTGCCCCAAATTTGAAGTGGGAGGACTGACCAAGCATATTTTTCCATCTCCCGCTTCCAAAAATCCATGCCATATGCACATCCCCTGATAGGTGACGTAACAGGTATCAAACTGATAGGAATAAATAGTACAACTGAACACACCACTCCTATCTGGTGGCACCTTAGATTGCACGCGCAGTGCCCCAAATTTGAAGTGGGAGGACAGACCAAGCATCTTTTTCCATCTCCCGCTTCCAAAAATCCATGCCATATACACGTTCCCTGATAGGTGACGTAACAGGTATCAAACTGATAGGAATAAATAGTACAACTGAACACACCACTCCTATCTGGTGGCTCCTGAGATTGCACGCGCAGTGCCCCAAATTTGAAGTGGGAGGACTGACCAAAGATATTTTTCCATCTCCCGCTTACAAAAATCCATGCCATATGCACGTCCCCTGATAGGTGACGTAACAGGTATCAAACTGATAGGAATAAATAGTGCAACTGAACACACCACTCCTATCTGGTGTCACCTTAGATTGCACGCGCAGAGCCCCAAATTTGAAGTGGGAGGACAGACCAAGCATCTTTTTCCATCTCCCGCTTCCAAAAATCCATGCCACATACACGTCACCTGATAGGTGACGTAACAGGTATTAAACTGATAGGAATAAATAGTACAACTGAACACACCACTCCTATCTGGTGGCACCTTAGATTGCACGCGCAGTGCCCCAAACTTGAAGTGGGAGGACCGACCAAGCATCTTTTTCCATCTCCCGCTTCCAAAAATCCATGCCACATACACGTCCCCTGATAGGTGACGTAACAGGTATCAAACTGATAGGAATAAATAGTACAACTGAACAAACCACTCCTATCTGGTGGCTCCTGAGATTGCATGCGTAGTGCCCCAAATTTGAAGTGGGAGGACCGACCAAGCATCTTTTTCCATCTCCCGCTTCCAAAAATCCATGCCATATACACGTCCCCTGATATGTGACGTAACAGGTATCAAACTGATAGGAATAAATAGTACAACTGAACACACCACTCCTATCTGGTGGCTCCTGAGATTGCACGCGCAGTGCCCCAAATTTGAAGTGGGAGGACTGATCAAGCATATTTTTCCATCTCCCGCTTCCAAAAATCCATGCCACATGCACGTCCCCTGATAGGTGACGTAACAGGTATCAAACTGATAGGAATAAATAGTACAACTGAACACACCACTCCTATCTGGTGGCACCTTAGATTGCACACACAGTGCCCCAAATTTGAAGTGGGAGGACAGAACAAGCATCTTTTTCCATCTCTCACTTCCAAAAATCCATGCCATATACACGTTCCCTGATATGTGACGTAACAAGTATCAAACTGATAGGAATAAATTGTACAACTGAACACACCACTCCTATCTGGTGGCTCCTGAGATTGCACGCGCAGTGCCCCAAATTTGAAGTGGGAGGACAGACCAAGCATCTTTTTCCATCTCCCGCTTCCAAAAATCCATGCCATATACACGTCCCCTGATATGTGACGTAACAGGTATCAAACTGATAGGAATAAATAGTACAACTGAACACACCACTCCTATCTGGTGGCTCCTGAGATTGCACGCGCAGTGCCCCAAATTTGAAGTGGGAGGACTGATCAAGCATATTTTTCCATCTCCCGCTTCCAAAAATCCATGCCACATGCACGTCCCCTGATAGGTGACGTAACAGGTATCAAACTGATAGGAATAAATAGTACAACTGAACACACCACTCCTATCTGGTGGCACCTTAGATTGCACACGCAGTGCCCCAAATTTGAAGTGGGAGGACAGAACAAGCATCTTTTTCCATCTCTCACTTCCAAAAATCCATGCCATATACACGTTCCCTGATAGGTGACGTAACAAGTATCAAACTGATAGGAATAAATTGTACAACTGAACACACCACTCCTATCTGGTGGCTCCTGAGATTGCATGCGTAGTGCCCCAAATTTGAAGTGGGAGGACCGACCAAGCATCTTTTTCCATCTCCCGCTTCCAAAAATCCATGCCATATACACGTCCCCTGATATGTGACGTAACAGGTATCAAACTGATAGGAATAAATAGTACAACTGAACACACCACTCCTATCTGGTGGCTCCTGAGATTGCACGCGCAGTGCCCCAAATTTGAAGTGGGAGGACTGATCAAGCATATTTTTCCATCTCCCGCTTCCAAAAATCCATGCCACATGCACGTCCCCTGATAGGTGACGTAACAGGTATCAAACTGATAGGAATAAATAGTACAACTGAACACACCACTCCTATCTGGTGGCACCTTAGATTGCACACGCAGTGCCCCAAATTTGAAGTGGGAGGACAGAACAAGCATCTTTTTCCATCTCTCGCTTCCAAAAATCCATGCCATATACACGTTCCCTGATAGGTGACGTAACAAGTATCAAACTGATAGGAATAAATTGTACAACTGAACACACCACTCCTATCTGGTGGCTCCTGAGATTGCACGCGCAGTGCCACAAATTTGAAGTGGGAGGACTGACCAAGCATATTTTTCCATCTCCCGCTTCCAAAAATCCATGCCATATGCACGTCCCCTGATAGGTGACGTAACAGGTATCAAACTGATAGGAATAAATAGTACAACTGAACACACCACTCCTATCTGGTGTCACCTTAGATTGCACGCACAGTGTCCCAAATTTGAAGGGGGAGGATCGACCAAGTATCTTTTTCCATCTCCTGCTTCCAAAAATCCATGCCATATACAAGTCCCCTGATAGGTGACGTAACAGGTATTAAACTGATAGGAATAAATAGTACAACTGAACACACCACTCCTATCTGGTGGCACCTTAGATTGCACGCGCAGTGCCCTAAAGTTGAAGTGGGAGGACCGACCAAGCATCTTTTTCCATCTCCCGCTTCCAAAAATCCATGCCATATACACGTTCCCTGATAGGTGACATAACAGGTATCAAACTGATAGGAATAAATAGTACAACTGAACACACCACTCCTATCTGGTGGCTCCTGAGATTGCACGCGCAGTGCCCCAAATTTGAAGTGGGAGGACTGACCAAGCATATTTTTCCATCTCCCTGTTCCAAAAATCAATATCATATACATGTCCCCTAATAGTGGACGTAACAGGGAATAAACTGATAGGAATAGTAATACTTAACAGTACACACCTTAAAATAACGCAGACAGAGGCAACACAGAGAGAGGAGTCTGAAGAAGAGGAGTCAGAGGAGGAAGTAGACTTTGAGGAGGTGGAAGACCAAACACAGCAGGCATCCCAGGGGGCTTGTTGTCACCTTTCGGGGACCCTTGGTTGCTGGGTGGAGGAAGAGACCTTCAATGACATCAGTGAGGACAAGGAATGGGACATGGCTAGCTTGGTATCCAAACTTGTGCAAATGGGGAGTTTGCGGTTGTGCAAAGGGACTGTTTGCGGTTGTTTGCGGTGCATTAAACGGGGAGATTGGTCTGTTACTCTGAAGCGGGTGTAACCGTTACACTACCTGATCGATAGAGCATCATACCTGATGTTTTAAAGCATGTTATTCCTAACAATTTAGGAATGTTAGGTGATTTATGCCCTTTATGGCTTAAAACCAGACTCTGCATCAACTATGTCATTTTCCGTGGGAGTTTTGCCATGGATCCCCCTCCAGCATGCCACAGTCCAGGTGTTAGTCCCCTTGAAACAACTTTCCCATCACTGTTGTGGACAGAAAGAGTCCCTGTGGGTTTTGAAATTTGCCTGCCCATTGAAGTCTATGGCGGTTCGCCGGGTTCTCCTGTTCGCGAACCGAAAATGTTATGTTTGCGACATCACTACTTATATCTAATAGATGAAAAAGGACTCCCTTATATCTGGAATTAACAATAGGCCACTTCCCTGAGGCTTCCCTAAAGCTTTCCCAAACCTTTGGGGAATATTATAGAGTAACCAAGTGACTAATGCATCTAAATGAGTTCTATGTTATTGCAATAGTAGATGCTCTCTAATAGTGAGATTCTGGCAATCGGAGCTCAGTCACTGCATGCCCTAAGGCTTTGTTGCATATTATAATGATTCTGAATAACTAAAGCGACAATATGAGCTCCTATATTATTAGTGAACTATGTATTTCATAAATATGGCCATATTATATTTATTGGGTTGCAACTATTAGAATATACTGACTAAGGTCTCAGGTGTTGAAATAATTCTACATACTGTATTAAAGGATACATTCTTTATCCAAGATTTCCAGTATGTGTATATATTTTATATAGACATATGTCTCATATCTTTTTTAAATATTGTATTTGGACACACTGTCATTCATCATTGTGAATCAAAAATCAACAATTGTCCAAATCTCTACATCACATTATTATGAAAGGTTTAAATAAATGGAGTAAACGTAAAGCCTTCATTTAGGCCTAGAGGTTTCTTGGTGCTTAATACATAAATCCATTTAGCCTTTTTCAAAAGTTCTTTATCTAGGTTCCCTCTTCTAATGGTCTTTTGCACATGATCTATTGCCATAAAGGAGTGTGTTTACATCTCCATTATGTCTATTGTTGACATGTAATGCGACAGGGGTATCAAAGTCATTTGTAATGCTATAAACATATTCCAGGACCCTCCTTCTGAATTCTCTGTAGGTTTACCTACATTCCTTATCCCACATTGACAGGATATGGGTCAGACGCAGGAGCGTGCGCACGTGTTTATGACGTCATCGCGAGGCGTCTAAAACGTGTGGCACGCAGTTACTCAGCTCCTACAAGGAGAATCTCACTATTAGAGTGTATACAATAATATAGGAGCTCATATTGTCTCTTTAGTTATTCAGAATCATTATAATACTAGTGACTTGCCTGTCAAAAAATGACGGTCAATAAAAGAAAGTGTTGAAATGCTGTTTGTCAAACAATGTGAGTGTACTGTGTGCCTCAACTATATAGACCCCTCTAACACACTAATGAACGCATGTAATAACACTATAAGTGCCATGAGGGTCATCCAGGACCCTCATGACCCAAAGTGTAAGCACTACACCATTTTAACCCGGTCACTTATGGGGGTCTATCCAGACCCTGATAAGCCCCTATTTAACCCCATCAGTCCCATACAGGTATATTATGACCATTATGGGCCTGTTACAACCCAACATTAACCACATAAGTGCCATGATGGTCCTCAAGGACCATCATGACACTAAGTATAAACACTACACTGCACTATAACCCCCCAATAAAACATTAAATATCAACTAAACACCCTCTACACTAACCTATTAACACCTACAGTACCTACCCCCTAAAACCCCCCTCCCCACCACTGTAATTACAGAAATCAAAAAAACTAGTCATCAAAAATCAAAAATCTACATTACATAAAATAAAAAAACCTAAATCACCAAAAAGAAAAAAAGGAACATTACAGAAAAAAAAAACTTAAGTCACAAAAAATAAAAAAAGGAACATTACAGAAAATGAAAAAATACATTACAACCCCCTGCCCTTCCCCCACTACAGAAAAAAAAATTACACACCTGAAAAGGAAATTCATATAATACATACAATACAATACATACAATATAATACAATTAAATACATACAATTAAATACAATACAATACAATACAATTAAATACAATACAATTAAATACAATACAATACACCCCTATCTAATATACATCCCCCTATCTAATATACATCCCCCTATCTATCTAATATACAATAAATACTATCTATGTACCATACATCCCCCAATCTATCTAATATACAATACATGCTGTCTCTATATTGCAACCCAAATTCTAAGCTAAAATAAATAAATTAAGACCACTTACCTTTGAGATGTTTCTTCAGATCACCAACCTAGGGTAAAAAAGATTAAAAAAACTACTACAACACGTTTACATAAAATAAATAAACATTCTAAACATTCTAAATATTCTACTCACCTTTCCAGCATGTCCCGTCCTTCATCTTTGCTTCTCCGGAGCGGCCCCTGTTAAAAAAAAACATTACATTAGTACACATACATAAACATAAAACCAAGTAAAATCAACACAATTTACATTGTACTTATCTCCCCGCGATGTCTCCGCCCTCCTCGTGTTCTGCCCAGGAAGCATCGGCGCTCTTTAAAAAATGTTTTAAATAAACAACACACATCCGCACTCGCGGATGTCCTCGACGCTAATGAGCTTCCTACGGAGTGTTCCAGAATAAAATTGGCAATGGCGGCTTCTGATTGGCTGAAAACGCTGTCTATCAGATTTGGCCAATGAGAAGACGCCAATTGTGAACCAATGCGAAAGGGATACACCCCAAAATCCCACACTGATTGGATAAGGCACCTGTCAATCTTTATTTAAACCAATCCGAAGGCTTTATTGCCATCAGCGAATCACAATGGGATACACCCCCACGCGGTGATTAGCTGAAGACATCTGCGCCATCCCATTGGCTGTAATACTGATTGACATTGACAACAGCCAATGAAAAGGCGCAAATGCCTTCAACAATCAGTATGTGGGGGTTTATTCCATTGTGATTGGCTATTGTCAGTGCAACCAATCAGAATGCACAGATGCCTCCAGCCAATCACCCTGTGGGGGTGTATTCCATTGTTATTGGCTGAAGGCATCTGCGCCTTGTGATTGGTTTAAATAAAGATTGACAGGTGCATTATCCAATCAGAGTGGGATTTTAGGGTGTATCCCTTTCTGATTGGCTCACACATTGGCAACTCCTGATTGGGTGAATTTGATAGACAACGTTTTCAACCAATGAGAAGGCGCCATTGCCTATTTTCTTCCGGAAAAGTCTTTGGGAGTCTCATTAGCGTCGGGGATGTCTGTGAGTGTGGATGTGTGTTCTTTTCTTTTTTTTTAGAGCGCTTCCAGGGCGGGGCAGAAGAGGAGGAGGCCGGAGACATCGCGTGGAGGTAAGTACAATGTAGATTATGTTTATTTTATTTTGTTTTTATGCTTATGTATGTGTATTAATGTTATGTTTTTTTAACAGGGAGCTGCAACGGAGAAGAAGAACGGGACATGCTGGAAAGGTGAGTAGAATATTTAGAATATTTAGAATGTTTATTTATTTACTGTAAATGTGTTGCCATAATCTTTTTTATTTTTTTTCCTAGGTGGCTGATCCGAAGGGACATCTGCAAAGGTAAGTGGTCTTAATTATTTTATTTTAGCTTAGAATTAGATTATTTTATATATAGATAGCATTTATTGTATGTTAGCTAGGGGTATTTGTTTTATATGGATAGCATAGCATGAACTGTATATTAGATTGTGGTATTTATTTAGATAGATTGGGGGATGTATATTAGATAGATAGGATGTATATTAGATTATGGTATTTATTTAGATAGATTGGGGGATGTATATTAGATAGATAGGATGTGTTGTATATTAGATAGGGGTGTATTGTATTTTATTTAATTGTATTGTATTATATTGTATGTATTTTATGTATTTGTATTGTATTGTATTATATTGTATGTATTATATTGTATGTATTGTATTGTATGTGTTTCCTTTTCAGGTGTGTCATTTTTTTTTCTGTAGAAGGGGGGGGGGGTTGTAATGTGTTTTTTTTTCTGTAATGTTCCTTTTTTAACGTTTTGTGACTTAGGATTTTTTATTTTCTGTAATGTAGATTTTTTTTTTTGTGTGACTTTAGGCTTTTTTATTTTCTGTAATTAGAGTGGTGGGGGTTATTAGGGGGTAGGTAGTGTAGGTAGTTAATAGGTTAGTGTAGAGGCTGTTTAGTTGATATTTAATGTTTTATTGGGGGGTATAGTGCAGTGTAGTGTTTATACTTAGTGTCATGATGGTCCTTGAGGACCGTCATGGCACTTATGTGGTTAATGTTGGGTTGTAACAGGCCCACAATGGTCTTAATATACCCTTATGGGACTGATGGGGTTAAATAGAGGCTTATGAGGGTCTTTATGGACCCCCATGAGTGACAGTGTTAATTAGCGGTTTATGGTGGTCTGTATTGACCCCCATGAGTGACGGGGATAATGAAGGGCTTATGGGGGTCTGTATTGACCCCCATGAGTGACAGTGTTAATAAAGGGCTTATGGGGGTCTATATTGACCCCCATGAGTGAGGGGGTTAATTATGTGCTTATGGGGGTCTGTATTGACCTCCATGAGTGACACGGTTAATGAAGGGCTTATGGGGGTCTATATTGACCCCCATGAGTGAAGGGGTTAATGAAGTGCTTATGTAGGGCCTGTATTGACCCCCATGAGTGACACAGTTAATAAAGGGCTTAGGTGGGTCTATATTGACCCCCATGAGTGACAGGGTTAATTAAGGGCTTTTGGGATCTATATTGACCCTAACGAGTGACGGGGTTAATGAAGGGCTTATGGGGGTCTGTATTGACCCCCATGAGTGACAGGGTTGATGAAGGGCTTATAGGGGTCTATATTGCCCCCCCTGAGTGAGGGGGTTAATGAAGTGCTTATGGGGGTCTGTATTGACCCCCATGAGTGACACAGTAAATGAAGGGCTTAAAGGGGTCTGTATTGACCCTCATGAGTGACAGGGTTAATGAAGGGCTTATGGGGGTCTATATTGACCCCCATGAATGACAGGGTTAATTAGGGGTTTATTTGGGTCTAAATTGACCCCCATGATTGACAGGGCTAATAACGGGTTTATCGGGGTCTAAATTAACCCCCATGAGTGAGGGGGTTAATTAAGTGCTTATGGGGGTATGTATTGACCCCCATGAGTGACAGGGTTAATGAAGGGCTTATGGGGGTCTGTATTGACCCTCATGAATGACAGGGATAATTAGGGGTTTATGGGGGTCTGTATTGCCCCCCTTGAGTGACAGGGTTAATGAAGGGCTTATGGGGGTCTATATTGACCCCCATGAATGACAGGGTTAATTAGGGGTTTATTTGGGTCTAAATTGACCCCCATGAGTGACAGGGCTAATGACGGGCTTATGGGGGTCTATATTGACCCCCCTGAGTGAGGGGGTTAATGAAGTGCTTATGGGGGTCTGTATTGACCCCCATGAGTAACACAGTAAATAAAGGGCTTAAAGGGGTCTGTAATGACCCTCATGAGTGACAGGGTTAATGAAGGGCTTATGGGGGTCTATATTGACCCCCATGAATGACAGGATTAATTAGGGGTTTATTTGGGTCTAATTTAACCCCGATGAGTGACAGGGCTAATGACGGGCTTATGGGGGTCTATATTGACCCCCCTGAGTGAGGGGGTTAATGAAGTGCTTATGGGAGTCTGTATTGACCCCCATGAGTGACACGGTTAATGAAGGGCTTATGGGGGTCTATATTGACCCCCATGAATGACAGGGTTAATTAGGGGTTTATTTGGGTCTAAATTAACCCCCATGAGTGACAGGGCTAATGACGGGCTTATGGGGGTCTATATTGACCCCCCTGAGTGAGGATGTTATTGAAGTGCTTATGGGGGTCTGTATTGACCCCCATGAGTGACAAACTTAATGAAGGGCTTATGGGGAACTGTATTGACCCCAATGAGTGACAGGGTTGATGAAGGGCTTATGGGGGTCTATATTGACCCCCATGAATGACAGGGTTAATTAAGGGTTTATTGGGGTCTAAATTAACCCCCATGAGTAAGGGGGTTAATTAAGTGCTTATGGGGGTATGTATTGACCCCCATGAGTGACAGGGTTAATGAAGGGCTTATGGGGGTCTGTATTGACCCTCATGAATGACAGGGTTAATTAGGGGTTTATGGGGGTCTGTATTGCCCCCCTTGAGTGACAGGGTTAATGAAGGGCTTATTGTGGTCTATATTGACCCCCATGAGTGACAGGGTTAATGAAGGGCTTATGGGGGTCTATATAAACCCCCATGAATGGCAGGGTTAATTAGGGGTTTATGGGGGTCTGTATTGACCCCCTTGAGTGACAGGGGTAATGAAGGGCTTATGGGGGTCTATATTGACCCCCATGAGTGACAGGGTTAATTAGGGGTTTATGTGGGTCTGTATTGACCCCCTTGAATGACAGGGGTAATGAAGGGCTTATGGGGGTCTATATTGACCCCCATGAGTGACAGGGTTAATTAGGGGTTTATTGGGGTCTGTATTGACCTCCATGAGTGAGGGGGTTAATTAAGTGCCTATGGGGGTCTGTATTGACCCCCATGAGTGACAGGGTTAATGAAGGACTTATGGGGATCTATATTGACCCCCATGAGTGACAGGGCATTAATTAATGGTTGATGGGGGTCTGTATTGACCCCCATGAGTGAGGGCGTTAATTAAGGGCTGATGGAGGGCTGTATTGACCCCCATGAGTGAGGGGGTAATTAAGGGCTTATGGGGGCTGTATTGACCCCCATGAGTGAGGGGGTTAATTAAGGTCCTTGAGGACCATCATGGCACTTATGTGGTTAATGTTGGGTTGTAACAGGCCCATAATGGTCTTAATATACAATTATGGGACTGATGGGGTTAAATAGAGGCTTATGAGGGTCTGTATGGACCCCCATGAGTAACAGGGTTAATTAAGGGCTTATGGGGGGCTGTATTGACCCCCATGGGTGAGGGGGTTAATTAGGGCTTATGGGGGGCTGTATTGACCCTCTTGAGTGACGGGGTTAATGAAGGGCTTTTTTGGGTTCTGTATTGACCCCCATGAGTGACAGGGTTAATGAAGGGCATATGGGGGTCTATATTGACCCCATGAGTGAAAGGGTTAATGAAGGGGTTATGGGGGTCTATATTGACCCCCATGAATGGCAGGGTTAATTAGGGGTTTATGGGGGTCTGTATTGACCCCCATGAGTGACAGGGTTAATGAAGGGCTTATGGTGGTCTGTATTGACCCCCATTAGTGACAGGGTTAATTAGGGTTTTATTTGGGTCTGTATTGACCCCCATGAGTGAGGGGGTTAATTAAGTGCCTATGGGGATCTGTATTGACCCCCATGAGTGACAGGGTTAATTAGGGGTTTATTGGGGTCTGTATTGACCCCCATGAGTGAGGGGGTTAGTTAAGTGCCTATGGGGGTCTGTTTTGACCCACATGAGTGACAGGGTTAATGAATAACTTAAGGGGGTCTATATTGACACCCATGAGTGACAGGATTAATGAAGGGCTTATGGGTGTCTATATTAACCCCCATGAATGGCAGGGTTAATTAGGGGTTTATGGGGGTCTGTATTGACCCCCTTGAATGACAGGGGTAATGAAGGGCTTATGGGGGTCTATATTGACCCCTATGAGTGACAGGGTTAATTAGGGGTTTATTGGGGTCTGTATTGACCCCCATGAGTGAGGCGGTTAATTAATTCCTATGGGGGTCTGTATTGACCCCCATGAGTGACAGGGTTAATGAAGGACTTATGGGGATCTATATTGACCCCCATGAGTGACAGGGTTAATTAATGGTTGATGGGGTCTGTATTGACCCCATGAGTGAGGGCGTTAATTAAGGGCTGATGGGGGGCTGTATTGACCCCCATGAGTGAGGGGGTAATTAAGGGCTTATGGGGGCTGTATTGACCCCCATGAGTGAGGGGGTTAATTAAGGTCCTTGAGGACCGTCATGGCACTTATGTGGTTAATGTTGGGTTGTAACAGGCCCATAATGGTCTTAATATACAATTATGGGACTGATGGGGTTAAATAGAGGCTTATGAGGGTCTGTATGGACCCCCACGAGTGACAGGGTTAATTAAGGGCTTATGGGGGGCTGTATTGACCCCCATGAGTGAGGGGGTTAATTAGGGCTTATGGGGGGCTGTATTGACCCTCTTTAGTGACGGGGTTAATGAAGGGCTTTTGGGGGTCTGTATTGACCCCCATGAGTGACAGGGTTAATGAAGGGCTTATGGGGGTCTATGTTGACCCCATGAGTGAAAGGGTTAATGAAGGGTTTATGGGGGTCTATATTGACCCCATGAATGGCAGGGTTAATTAGGGGTTTATGGGGGTCTGTATTGACCCCCATGAGTGACAGGGTTAATGAAGGGCTTATGGGGGTCTATATTGACCCCCATCAGTGACAGGGTTAATTAGGGGTTTATTTGGGTCTGTATTGACCCCCATGAGTGAGGGGGTTAATTAAGTGCCTATGGGGGTCTGTATTGAATTCGGAAATTCTATAAAATGTGCGTGTCCTATCAGCAGTCTCAAGGGTCTGAGGAACGCACAATTCCTGACATGCAGTAATGGCTTTGCACATCAGCACGCTAAATACCAATGGCTGTCAAGACAGTTTCCGCAGGTTCCAGGTACTCTCCTATTTATATCAGGGAGGGTACTCTGTGAGCTTCCTGCAGGAAACTCACACCACTCCAGAGGCTGAGACCTCGTGGCAACTGGAGTGGAGAGGCAGGGTCTTCTTCAGTCACTTCACATCGGCGTCATGTGGAGTGGTGACCCTGTTCTCAGAGTCTTTTCAGCCAGAGCTGCTGCTTGTGAAAGCTGTTATCCCAGGCCGTCTAATCCACCTCCGGGTCCGAGAGCAGGGTAGCATCATTAACCTAGTTAATATATATGCCCCTGCTGGAGGGCCCGAGAGAGTGAGGTTCCTCGCCAGACTGTCCCAGTTTTTGGAGACAGTTGACGCAGATGAGTGTTTGGTACTCGGGGGTGATCTCAACTGCACCCTCGACGCTCTGGACCGGAATAGTCCAGAGCCGTACCCGCCTTCTGCGTCAGCCCTGCGGGAGACCATCGCCCGCTTCTCCCTGGAGGACATCTGAGCAGAACCCAGGGGCATCAGACGGTTTCACCTACATCAGGGTGAGAGCCGGTCTGGTGTCCCACTCCCGGATCGACAGACTATATATATCTAGTCACTATATGTCACGAGTCGGTTCTTGTGCCATTAGGCTGGCTCCATTCACAGACCACAACTGTGTGTCTGTGACGGTGGCGCTAACGCCAACAGCGCCACGAGCCGCCTATTGGCACTTCAACAATGCTTTGTTGAAGGACCAGGGGCTCGTGACAGTGATCCGGGAGTTTTGGATGGACTGGAGGGGTTGCAAGGGGGACTTTGCCACGTTAAAACTGTGGTGGGACGTGGGCAAGGTTCATTTATGACTTCTGTGTCAGGAATATACCAAGGGTGCAAGTGGGCAGCGCGAAGCTGAGTTGGAGTCACTCCGGGGGGAGGTACTCCATCTGGAGCAGAGGCTGTTCACTTGTAGGGACCAATCCCTGCAGAGCGAGTATGTAGAGAGGAAGGGTGTCCTATGTGACCTGGAACGACACCAGGCCAAGGGGGCATACGTGCGCAGCCGCTTAGGTTTTCTCAAAGATCTAGACCGCGGCTCGCGCCTCTTCTACTCACTGGAGAAAAAGGGGGGTAAAAGTAGGCACATCACCTGTCTTCTAGATGAAGACGGTGCCCCCCTTACAGATCCGGAGAGTATCCGGGACAGAGCCCGGAACTTTTATAAAGATCTTTACTCTCCGGATCCCATTTCTCCAGACACCTGCAGGGTGCTATGGGAGGGGCTCCCCACAGTCAGTGAGGGTGTAAGAGAGCGGCTTGATATACCACTATCTTTTCAAGAGCTCTCTGAAGCCCTCCGTGCCATGTCCTGTGAGAAGTCTCCAGGACTGGACGGACTGACTGTAGAGTTTTTCCAATTTTTCTGGGAGACTCTGGGACCTGATTTCCATCTGGTCCTTGGGGAAGCCCTGGAGACCGGGGAGATGCCCCTGACTTGTCGCAGGGCAGTACTTGCCCTGCTGCCCAAAAAGGGGGATCTCCGGCTTATTAAGAACTGGCGACCGGTCTCTCTGCTCAGCACAGACTACAAGATTGTAGCTAAAGCCATCTCGCTTAGACTTGGGTCTGTGCTGGCAGAATTGGTTCACCCTGACCAGTCCTATGCGATCCCGGGCCGGACTATCTTTGATAGTATCTTTCTGGTCCGGGATCTATTGCATTATTCTCGCAGGACTGGTCTGTCACTCGCCTTTCTCTCTTTAGATCAAGAGAAGGCGTTTGACAGGGTGGACCATGGTTACCTCATAGCCACTCTGCAAGCGTACGGCTTTGGCCCACAGTTTGTGGGCTTTATAAGAACGCTGTACTCCTCTGCAGAGTGTTTACTTAAAATCAATTGGTCCCTAACAGCACCTTTGGTATTTGGACGAGGGGTGCGTCAAGGATGTCCCTTGTCTGGACAGTTATATGCACTGGCCATCGAGCCTTTCCTCTGCCTACTGAGATCTAAAAGATCCAGACATGCGGATTGTCCTTTCAGCTTATGCTGACGATGTGCTCCTCGTGGCCCAGGATCCAGTTGATCTTGAGCTGGCAAAACAGTGCCAGGAGGTATATTCAGCTGCCTCCTCCGCTCAGATCAACTGGTCCAAATGCACAGGCCTTTTAGAGGGTAATTTACAGGTAGACTCTTTGCCTCCCATGTTTCGTGACATCACGTGGGAGGCAGATGTCATTAAATATCTGGGGGTCTACCTGTCCGCTGCGGACGCTTCCGTCCCAGACAACTGGAGGGAGTTAGAGGGCAGTGTCCTCTCTCGTCTGGGACGATGGAGGGGTCTAGCAAAAATGCTTTCCCTTAGGGGGCGGACTCTAGTGGTAAGTCAGCTGGTTGCTTCTCAGATCTGGCACCGGCTGATTTGTCTGAGTCCGACCCCCGAGTTTGTCACCAATATCCAGAGGAATTTGTTAGATTTCCTCTGGATGGGAAGGCATTGGGTCTCTGCAGGGGTGGCAAGTCTGCCTTTGGTGGAGGGTGGACAGGGAGTAGTTTGTGTGTGCTCCCAGTTGTCCACCTTCCGCCTTTAGTACCTACAGAGATACCTATATGCAGATCCCTCTCCGCAGTGGTGCGCACTGGCATCCAGCTTTTATCGCCAGTTGCGCAACCTGGGGTATGACCGGCAATTATTTCTGATCAGGCCCGAGGGGTTTGGGAGAGACCTCTCTGTATTGCCGGCATACTACCAGGAAACCCTCAAGGCCTAAAGCATGGTCTCCGTGACCAGGCAGGGCGTGCCTTTGGGGGATGAAATATTCACGGAGCCCCTGCTATCTAATCCAGCAGTGGGGGCTCCAATGTAACAGTCCCCCAGTATCATCCGCTGCCTTAGTCATGCACGGATGACCCGAGTCGGGGATCTCCTGGAATACGGGCGTTCTGATTGGGTGTCACCCTAGGAGCTTGCGCTCCGTTTGGGATATGTGACGCCCAAAGTCTCAGGGCGCTTGCTCCAGGAGATTAGGGATGCCATCTCCCCCGACTTGCGCACCTTCCTTCGCGGGGCTTTGCAGGCCGGAGTGCCACATGCACCTTTCAACACCCCTGCTCCGGCTGTTTGCATTGGACACAAGCCCTGTGTTTCCCCTCAGGCTCCTCCTGTCCCTAACCTCTCAAAGTTGAGGGACATACCCTCGGCATGCTTTCGCGGCATGCCGAGGAAGAGCTTATATTCTCTCGTGCTCCATACAGTGCACTTCCTTGCCCTCGTGACCCGTCCCGATACCATCTGGAGGCGGGTCCTACCAGCTGATGAGGGCAAGAGGCCCCGGTGGAGGGAACTTTATTCTGATTTAGTTCCACGACCCACCGGGGACTTGAGTTGGAGAGTGCTCCATGGTGCACTGAGCACGGGAGAGTACTTAGCTAAATTCACGGACTCTCCCTCCACTTGTCCATTCTGTGGCAAGGGAGAGTCCGTGTATCATATTTATTTTAGTTGCGCCAGACTGCATCCCCTCTTGTCACTCTTGAGGGGCCTCCTCCTGCAGTTCTGGCTGCATTTCTCCCCTCACATTTTTATTTTTGGGCGCCCAGTGGCCCGGGGCAATAAGGCCAGGGACCTCCTCATCAACCTGCTCCTGGCATTAGCCAAATTGGCTATATATAAGTCCAGGAAGCAGTGTTTGATAGGGGGGGTTCCCTTGTCACCTGAGGCCATGCTCCGGGTGCTGGTGCGCTCCCGTATCCGGGCAGAGCACCACCTGGCTTTGTCCACTGGGGGAATGGATGAGTTTGTCTCCCAGTGGGCTGTAGATGGTGTGCTCTGCTCGGTATCCCCCCATCCGGTTTCTTTTTCTCTCAACCTCCTAATATGATTTTTATTTAGTTTACAGAACATGTCTTTCATAATGTTAAAATATACTGTGCCAAGTACAACCAATCCAGTCTAGTTGGGGTACCAACAGTCCACATTTAAAAAAAAATGAAAGGCAGAGGCAGGACACCCCGCAGAGGCCGTCGTGGTCGTGATGCTGTGATTCCCTTTGGCCCTACAATAATGCCCAGTGTTCAGAGGCCAGTTACCCTGAACTTGAAAAGTTCAGAGGACGTAGTTGACTGGCTAACACAGGACACCCAATCTTCTACAGCTTACGCTTGGAACATTGACGCACCATCCTCCTCCAGCTTAGCTTCGGGCACCTCTCAAGTTACCACTCACCCGCCTGCCGCCACCACCAACACTAGTACCACAGCCAATTCAATTGATCAGTCAGAAGAGTTATTTACACATCAGTTTGAAGAAATGAGTGATGCGCAACCATTATTGCCAGAGAATGTAGATAACAGGGATATGTCTCAGTCAGGCAGCATTACAAACTTGTACGTACGAGTGTCATGCCGTCTTGGGGTTGACTTGGCTCAAAGCAGAGAGTCACACCGGGCCAGCACTCCTATCCGCCCTGAATGCACAGGTGGATCAATGGCTGACTCCGCACCAACTAGAGATTGGCAAAGTGGTTTGTGACAACGGAAGAAATTTGTTGGCGGCATTGAATTTGGGCAAGTTGACGCATGTGCCGTGCATGGCACATGTGTGTAATCTGATCGTACAACGCTTTGTCCATAAGTATCCAGGCTTACAGGACGTCCTGAAGCAGGCCAGAAAGGTGTGTGGCCATTTCAGGCGTTCCTACACAGCCATGGCGCACTTTTCAGATATCCAGCGGCGAAACAACATGCCAGTGAGGCGCTTGATTTGTGACAGCCCCACACGTTGGAATTCAACACTCCTAATGTTCGACCGCCTGCTCCAACAAGAAAAAGCCATTAACGAGTATTTGTATGACCGGGGTGCTAGGACAGCCTCTGCGGAGCTCTTGAGGATTTTTTTGCCACGTTACTGGACGCTCATGCGCAATGCCTGTAGGCTCATGCGTCCTTTTGAGGAGGTGACAAACCTTGTCAGTCGCACCGAAGGCACCATCAGCGACATCATACCATTTGTTTTATTCTGGGAGCGTGCCCTGCGAAGAGTGCTGGATCAGGCCGTAGATGAGCGTGAGGAAGAGGAAGAGTTGTGGTCACCATCACCACCAGAAACAGCCTTATCAGCATCGCTTGCTGGACCTACGGCAACGCTGGAAGAGGATTGTGAGGAAGAGGAGTCAGAGGAGGAATGTGGCTTTGAGGGGGAGGAGGAAGACCAATCACAACAGGCATCCCAGGGTGCTCGTTGTCACCTATCTGGTACCCGTGGTGTTGTACGTGGCTAATGTAGCCTCATTACCACTGTTCCTAAAACATGAGCTGCTCCGTTTTGGATCCCATTTATTAGCTTAAAAGGAGTAATATATGTCCTGTGTAGGACCTTTATTGAAGTCTCAAGCAGACTATAATTTAAAGATCCCCTACTTAAGCCTTGCCAACTTTTATCCCATGTGCTATCTGCCAACTCGGTGCCCAAATCCCTCTCCCAGGCTTTGGTATAGTCTGGTTTGTTTGCCCATGAGTTTTCATTAAATAGTTCATACATGAGGCTAATAATACCAGGCTGAAAGGGGGAATCCCTACATTTTTTGAGTAGCCAGGTGTTTCTTTGGGGGATTCCCCTACCACTTATCGTATATATAAAATGATGTATCCTGCAAAAATTATAGTGTTCAGCCAGGGGTAAATTGTATCTATCTCTCACCCACTCAAAGGTCATTATTTTGTCGTCATGCCACCATGGACCAACCCTTAGTAGGTTCTGAGACTTCCACCAACTGAGAGAGCTTTCCGGAAGATGTATCTTAAAGTGGGGATTGGGTACGATAGGGGTAAGATCTGATACCCGAGTGTCCAGTTTTTGTGTCCAGTTCATCTCCGTCCATATTTTTAATGAGTGCTTAATCAATGGGTTTTTCAAGTTTCTCAAAAAAAGTATACAGGCCTGGAATCCATATTACTGTATCCCATGTATAAGGTGACATGCTTACATTTTCCATAAATACCCAGAGCGGCTGATGTGTTTTGGAGAATGCACCAGAGGAATGAAAGCCAGCTGCGCTGCCTTGTAATACAGTTTGAGATTTGGGTCCCTACCCTCTTTTGGAAAGACTATGAGGTCGGCCTGATTCAATTAAGGGGGCAGAGGTTCTCCATTTAGTATAGCGTTAAACAAAGATGTTAGGTGCGGGGGTAAGCAAGGGCTCAAATTTCTTATAGTACAGATGAGTAAAACCGTCTGGCCCTGGGGACTTGCCAAATTTAAGATCTTGGATTGTGGATTTAACTTCCTCTTGGGATATGTCTAGGTTCAAGCTGTCCAATTGAGTTACAGGTATTTTGTGGACATCTTGCTGTAGTAGGAAGGACTCTATGTCAGATCCGCTGCAGCGGGATTGGGATGAATATATGGTCTGATCGAAGTTTTGAAATGTTTCTTGGATAGCATTGGGGCTAAAGGAGGTTTGGCCATCAGGTAGTCTAAAGATACCGTATATTATGTCCTCTCTTGGGGGGTAAAGACACTAATAATTCCTCCAATAAAATTCTGCTTTTTTTTTTGTGGGCAAGGTCCCTGGTTAGCCCCTTGGGTTATCTGTTAAAAAGAGTGGTGCAGAGACTGTGGGGGCTGTAAACCTCCTTGTCCCTGTGTGGCCGTTTAGAATCCCTGCTGCTGCATGTTTCAGCTTTATTAAGGTGTAATTGTACAGCGTTTGACTCAAGTAGCTGCCTGTGCTGGGTCAGTTTGGCTTAATTGCTGGGCCCTTTTCCTGCCAAGATGGCGACCGTCAGTCCATGGGCCTCTATGTCCCCTTTACTACCTTTGTCCCCGCTTGTGTGCTTATTTGGGATGGCCCCCCTTTATATCTCCGGCCCGTGGCCTTGTAAGGGTCGCCCCCTCAATCTCTGAGTGTGGATATGCAGGGTTGGGGCGTTGAATCAGGCCTACCTTCTTCTCTGCTCGCTGCAAGATCAACAATACCTAATTTTTCAGGCATGTGTACATGCCTAATTTTTCTGGCCTCTGGTGCTGCACTGTGGCTTCAACAACCAAACCCAAAAAAAGGCACATAACAGGGATTAAACTGATAGGAGTAGTACTACTTAACACACCACTCATATCTGGTGTAACAGTAGTGTACATTTAAAACCAAAAACATTTTTTCTACTGTAATAGATTGCATAGCAGTTAGTTGTCTGCAAGCGTGTGTGTCAGACCTACAGAGTCTACTCTACCAACTTCTGCAAGTGCACAGTGCCACTCATATCTGTTGTCACAGTAGCTTGGACGCATAGTACCGATCTGTCAAAACCTGTAATGATGAATGAGGTCTAGAGTAGCCTGGTTCCCTTATCCTCTACAGGTTGAGACCTAATGTTTGGGTGACTCCAGACCAACACATGAGTACAAGCAGCACACAAACTCAAAGCCGCCATCCTCCTCCTGGTGCAGCATCATAAGCCACATCAACCACTGCTGTCCTCCTTGCCCCCTCTCAACCATCCGCCACTCCGTCTCTCGCCTTGAGCAGTTCCTGCTCATCTGCCCATAGTCAGGTGCCTGTAAAGGACATGTTTGAGCGTAAGAAGCTAATGTCACAAAGTGCCCCAAAATTGAAGTGATACGACCAACAAAGCATCTTTTTCTATCTCCCGGTTCTAAAAATCCAGGCCTTATACACGCTCCCCCTGATAGGTGACGTAACAAGTATTAAACTGATAAGAGTAGTACTTACAAACACGTCACTCCTATCTGGTGGCACCTTTGACTGCACGTGCTGTGCCCCAAAATTGAAGTGATACTACCAACAAAGCATCTTTTTCCATCTCCTGGTTCTAAAAATCCAGGCCTTATACACGCCCCCTGATAGGTAACGTAACAAGTATTAAACTGATAAGAGTAGTGCTTACAAACACGTCACTCCTATCTGGTGGCACCTTTGACTGCACGTGCCGTGCCCCAAAATTGAAGTGATAAGACCAACAAAGCATCTTTTTCCATCTCCTGGTTCTAAAAATCCAGCCCTTATACACGCCCCCTGATAGGTGACATAACAAGTATTAAACTGATAAGAGTAGTACTTACAAACACGTCACTCCTATCTGGTGGCACCTTTGACTGCACGTGCCGTGCCCCAAAATTGAAGTGATACGACCAACAAAGCATCTTTTTCCATCTCCTGGTTCTAAAAATCCAGGCCTTATACACGCCCCCTGATAGGTGATGTAACAAGTATTAAACTGATAAGAGTAGTACTTACATACACGCCACTCCTATCTGGTGGCACCTTTGACTGCACGTGCTGTGCCCCAAAATTGAAGTGATACGACCAACAAAGCATCTTTTTCCATCTCCTGGTTCTAAAAATCCAGGCCTTATACACGCCCCCTGATATGTGCTGTAACAGGTTTTAAACTGATAAGAGTAGTACTACTTAACACACCTTATAATAATGCAGAGAGAGGCAACGCAGTGAGAGGAGTCTGAAGAAGAGGAGTCAGAGGAGGAAGGTGGCTTTGAGGAGGTGGAAGACCAAACACAGCAGGCGTCCCAGGGGGCTTGTTGTCACCTTTCGGGAACCCTTGGTGGCTGGGTGGAGGAAGAGACCTTCAATGACATCAGGGAGGACAAGGAACGGGACATGGCTAGCTTGGTATCCAACCTTGTGCAAATGGGGAGTTTGCGGTTGTGCAAATGGACTGTTTGTGGTTGTTTGCGGTGCGTTAAACGGAGAGTTTGGTCTGTCACTGTGAAGCGGGCCTAACCCTTACACTACCTGATCGATACAACATCATACCTGATGTTTTAAAGCACGTTATTCCAAACAATTTAGGAATGTTAGGTAATTTATGCCCTTTATGGCTTAAAACCAGACTCTGCATCAACTATGTAATTTTCCATGGGAGTTTTGCCATGGATCCCCCTCCGGCATGCCACAGTCCAGGTGTTAGTCCCGTTGAAACAACTTTTCCATCACTATTGTGGCCAGAAAGAGTCCCTGTGTGTTTTAAAATTCGGCTACCCATTGAAGTCTATGGCGGTTCGCCGATGTTCGCCGGTTCGCGAACATTTGCGGCAGTTCGCGTTCGCTGTTCGCGAACTGAAATTTTTTTGTTCGCGACATCACTAATAGAGACCTGTTGGGATGCTGCGTTTTTATGTGTCTGGATGCTGGCAGTTTAAAAGCATGTTGGTTGATGTTTGTTTTTGATGGACTTCTGTATTCACAAGTCCATCCTCATCCTTTGGTACTAACAGATCCAAAAATTCCAGTGATTTTTCATTGACTTCAAAGGCTAAATTTAAGATTCATTACATTGATATTTAACCTCTTGACAAATTCCTGGAAATGTTCCTTGGTGCCTCCCCACATTATAAACACGTCGTCAATAAATATGGTACAAGATAGGACCTTGTCTGTATAGGTACTGTGAGCATCTGAGAAGACCACTGTTTCTTCCCAATATCCCAAAAATAAATTTGCATAGTTAGGGGCACATACTGTTCCCATGGCTGTGCCCCTAACTTGCCTATACCAGTGTTTGTCAAACACAAAATAATTTCTTGTGAGTACAAATTCTAGCAATGTAACTAAAAAGTTGTTCCATTCCACTGACAAAGTACTTCTGTCAAGAAAATATTTAACTGCTCTTAAACCTTCCTCATGGGGGATGTTACTATATAATTGTTCGGCGTTGATGCTAGCTTCGACGTCGCTGGTACAGTGAGGTTACCCAGATGTCTGAGGGTATCTCTAGTATCTTGTAAATATGAAGGGAGGCATCTTACAATCAGTTTTAAATTTAGATTTATCAATTTACTTACTCGTTATGTACCCTGATACCATGGGTCTTCCCAGAGTAGGTTTGACTTTTTTGTGGATTTTTGGTAGATTGAAAAATGTAGAGACTACTGGATTGACGGGGAATAAGTAGTCAAAATTCCTTTTTGAAATTAGACCTTTCTCCTTGGCCTCTGTCAAGATGTAATACAGTTCCACCTGATCCTCTCTTGTTGGATTTTTCTGAAGTACTTCAAAGATATTTCTGTCTTTAATCAGACGATTACACATCCTGTGGTATGACTCTTTATCCATCACTAAGTTGTCGGCTGGCCGGCTTTATTGCTATTTCTTTATTTTCTTTTAGCTCTTTTTTTTCCTCTGTTGTTAAGTTCTCTTTTTCCGGTCTTAGTGGGTAGTTGAGTGACTCGATTTCCTTGGTGACAAGATGCAGGAACATTTCAAGATTAGTGTATTGTTTAAATTCAGGTGTGAACTTGTTCTTACTTATACATTTCATCTTGAGTATTTGGTTAATTTCTTCATCCTTAGGAACTTCACTTAGCAAATCTGTGAGACCTCTCAGAGCTCTAGCACCATCTACTGTCAGATTAAGTAGTTCCATTTGACATTTGTTCTTGTTGTAATAATATCTTTTCAGGGCCAATTTTCTTATAAACATATTAATATCTTTAGTATTGGTAACTTTGCTAGCAAAGCTTGTGGGCACAAAGGATAGTCCCTTTTCGAGAACCTTTATGTGAGTAGGTTCCAGTTTGAATTTTGATTGGTATACCACTCTCAGTCCTGGATTTACCAGTTGTTGATTTTTATCGGTATCCTGTATCTTTTTTGTAGGTTGGGATGCCCGGCCTGTGCTTAATATCGTTGGTCTTTCCAGCCTCTAAATCTCCCCTTTGGTGGTTTCCTTTATTGTCTTAGGCTGGGCACCCTCCCTAAAAAATATGTGATACTGGCCTGATTCTATTATGATCTTGTTCTTTGGCTCAACAATGTTTCATGGGATTCTGGGATAGCTTAAGGTACTTCACCATCTGATATATCATTGGAACTTATTTCTGTAACTTCAATACAACCTTGTTTTCTTTTCACTCTATATGCCGTGTCATTTGAAAAGTCACTCACATCCATTTGGAATTTATGGTGTTTTCTTAGGATTAACTCCCTCTTGTATTTCTCTATTGGGTAATTAAACTTCCTTATGACCTGATCATATCCCAGTGATGTGTTAAACTTGTTTAATTCCTCCTGAAAGTCTTCTGCTTCTTTTACCAGAGGTTTTATTTTTCCTGGTCCAATAGTAAAGTCATTAATTAAATAGAACATCTATTAATTATTTCCAGCCATTTATTGGTAAATCTCTTATCCGTTAAGTGTGCCGCTGGCACCAGTTGTACTCATAATCCTTGTGTGATTATTCTCTGTTTTACATAATTTTCTAAACTAGAGATCTCCCAAATTGTGCAAACTTGTTTTTTAACTGCTTTTAGCAACTGCGACAGCATTCCATTAAAGTTATTGTTTAAATGTTGTTGTAAACTTGCTAGATCTGTTTGAAAAGTGGCAGCTGCCTCTTGTTGTAACTTGTGTACGTTCCAAAAGTCAGAGCTGCTATTTGCCATAGGAGTTGCCCTTTCTTATACAAGAGTACAGAGTGCTATTTAATAGCAGTTACCCCAATCACACACTTGGTACCGTAGTTTGGATGAAACCAAAAAAATTGCATAAAGAATCTGAATAATGTTTGTGGGACAGTACCTTTCCCTGCGGTGTTTAAACATATATTTAGTTACACACATTAAATTAGTTAGGATAAGAGAGATGAAAAGCACTTCCATACTCTCTATTATATTGTACTTAAAATGTAAATAGTACAAATATATATAAATATACCATATAGAGTCACCCCAGATAGCCAAATCATAGCAAACAGGTCAGACAACTTCTCACCGGCAAGCCACTCCAGTAACTTTGCTAAGATGGCAAATGTTGCAAGCTGAAAAAGATAAGAAATGGAGCTTAGTGGAGAATCAGAAAGGCTAATTGACAAATAGAAAATACAAATTGCCTTTTAAGTTCACTGGAAGAAAATGCATTTAAAGAACATTCAATGTATAAAATTATTATTATTTCTTATATTTTAAATTATATGTGGAACCTTTGCAGTGTTTCTTTAAGAAATGGGAAAGTTGGAAAAAGATCCCATCTGTTTAATTGCTACATGAAACATTTACATGGATGGTTTGCTTAAGTTATGTTTACACAGCTGCAATGTTAATCCTGCTTATCTGTTTCAACTCCCTTTGGTAATCACATCAATTAATGTATTAGCGCTCTCTCACATAATGTTTTGACAGTTTGTACAAATGAAGTAATCATTTGTCTGGCACACTCTACTCCAGGCATTCCTTTACTATTACGTCTTCTTTTTGATCATGCTTATTCCCGTGCTACAAATACGTCTTTTATATAATTCTATTCAATTTCAATAATAAATGATCAAATGAACTATATTAATATAAAGTACAGCAAATAACTGGAAATGAGTTTCCCCAGACAATATTTTGCTCATTAAAAGTTTAGAATTTACAATTCATAATATTGCATGAAGCACATATTAATATATATGTGCATATTATAATATGCAGGCAAAAACAGAACACAGACAAACATAAAAAAATAAAATAAGAATCATTAGCAAACATAACATATTTTATTTTTTTCTCTACGTAAACTAGGTTTTCCAAATCAATTTAATGAACTTAAGTTACAACAAATTTCTTTAAGAAATTCATTATTTGCAACACATTTATGTTTGCATGTTTTAAATTGTTTACATATACATATTATTATTTTGTGTGGTGGGGGAGAAGACGCAAATGAACAGAGCTTCATGAGTTCCACATAATTTGCACATTTTAATCTTTAAATTTCCACCTCATAAAAGTTTTAAAATAAGGGACGATTGCCATTAGACCCCAGTGAGTTAATTTCTTTCTACAAAAACTCACAGTGATTGCAGCATCCTGGCAGTAGTGCACACCCTCTATCTGTGCCGGTGCCAGATCCAGCTATGGAGTTGAGAAGGCAGTGGAGCAACTGAGTAGTGACTTAGAGCTAGGTGACTCCTGTCATTCAAAGTTTAATGTGCAGTCCATCATAGCTTCTGTTGCACATTGGTGAACACAATCTACTATTCACTTAAGTTCTCTGATGTACCTAGGTAGAAAAGTGTAAAATTATCTGCACTATTGAAAAATGACATTTTATATGAATTCATAGTAACTCCCTCTTTGAAGTGGAAAGGCTCTTTTGCCCATATATGAAAAGAGTTAGGGAAAACAGTAATAAACAACTCTGACACTGGAAAGGGGCAGTTTAAGTATTGACATGAATGTTTATATAGTCGTCCTTACGTATTAGTGAGGAGTGGTGAGGTACAGAAACACATCAGCATAATTAACAGTTCAAAGCCTTAACAGTCCTGATAATTAAAGAAAAGTAAAGTTATAGAGCAGCCTATACTATATAACTCACACGCTCAACGGCTGTTGAATTGCAGGGAAAATCAATCTACTTTATTACTACTTTATTACAAATGTAAACAGTCTGATTATAAAAGGCTGCCTTAAATAATAAAATTGGCCAAAAAATATGTGAACAGCAGATAAGGACTCAGTTATCATAGAAGTATTTCACATAATACCATACATCTATAATAATATGATAAACAACAAGAATAAGAAAAAAAAAGGAAACAAGAAAAAATTAGTGAGACATTGCAGGGGCAAAGTTCCAAGCAATGTAACAATAAGCCACTATCATACTGTACTATGCTTTGACTATTAGAAAACAAAACTAAACAAAAGCAAAACAAATACAACCATGGATAAATTAACCAAAAAATAAAATCTTAGGATAAAAAACCCCACAAAGACAAAGAAACAAAGACTTTCATACAGAAGTGACTTCAGATCTAGAAATGGACCAAGTGACACCTGAAACAACAAAAAAATTAAAGTAGACATACAGTACTAAAAAAAAAAAACAGCCAAAAAGCCCTGCAAAAAGAAAATGAGTTCCAATCATTTCTGAATATGAATAAACAGAAAGAACAATTTACTCCTTGTTGGGATCTCTGAAATGTCACATGTGAAGGCTCCATATTGTTTATAGCAAAAAAATTACCAAAGCTTCTGGACACAAAGAGAGAATGTTGTCATTGAAAGTAGGACAAGCACTTCATCTAGGACCCTCAAAGTTAAAAGGAAACATCAGGCCAATAATATTCTGCCTGCAAAATGTTCACAATAAACATCAGATGATAAAACATTTCCCTAAAACAACATACAATAACACAGTAAAATCATACACTTCTACTGTTTTTAAATTATTCTTTGGAAGTCTCTAATGCATGCAAAGACTGTACTCCAATATGCTCACACATACACCCAGCCTATCTCTGTATGTTTAAATGGAAATAACAAGGGCTGAAACTCACAGACAGTGTTAGCAGCATTAATGCCAACAAAACTGTGCAAATTCACATAATGTTCAAAGGAAGCTAAAATGAAAAAAATTAATAGATATGTAAATGCTCTTTTTTTACATGTTGTACCTGCAATATAAAATTACTAGCGACTTGCCCGTCAAAAATGACAGGGCAATAAAATTTTAAGCCATGGCGATGCTGTTTGCCACAAAATGTAAAGCTTTGCGAGCCTCTCATTGCGAGCCTCTCCTCTCGTTTACTTTTGCTCCTCTGAGCACCTTAGGCGCTCGTTGTGTACTTTTGCTCCTCTGAGCACCTTCGGCGCTCATTGCAAGCCTCTCCCCTCGTGTCCTTCAAGTTTTGTGCTTTGCAACAATCATCTTCGTCACTCATCGCAAGTATAGATATATAAGTACAGTGTTAAATATACAATTTTATTAGTGCAGTGTAAATTAGAAAATGTTTTCAGGTCTCAGAGCATTGTAAAGTGATTTAAATATGTAATTGCTTTGAGAGTGGTATCTCTGGCAGCCAATAAACAGTAATCCAGATATATAAGTGCAGTGTATAAAGTTAAAAAAAATGAGTGCAGTAGAAAATATAATTTTTTTCCCATTACTAATTAATACTTATTAAATTAATGTACATTAATAATTAATTAGGAATTAATAAATGTATTAGGAACTGTGAAGCCTTAATGTATTTATAAAGTAACAACAGTGTAAAATATGCTATTTAGCGTTTTTTTATTTTTTATATATTTTGTTTAATAATAATTAATTAATTAATTACTTAATAAATTAATATACTTTACCTATTTCTAATTAATATATCCAGCAATCAATATCCTGAAGAGCTAACAATCTCTTTTTATTTTCCTGCAGCATATAATGAACAGTTGGACTGTTGCTGCCCTGAGGAGAAAGTGTCAGCAATATGCCAAGGGCCTCATTCTATTATCGGCCGTAAATCGGCCGTAAGGCTGCGATTCCTTGCGGGGGTTCAGTTAACTCGCGATTCTATTATACGGCCCCGCAAGGATCTCCTTTTACGGCCGGCCGCATATCTTTGAACCGGCCGTAAGCTGTGAAATATAAAAACTGAAAAATAAATTCAAGCCTGCACTGTACAGCTCTGTAAATGCTAGGGATCATATTGGGGGACATGAGGATTAAAAGTAACCCACTCTCAAGCTTGCACATCTGCCCAAACTCGAGTTCAAATTAACTGTTTATTTTCCGGCTGCGGCGTGGGTGTGTCTGAGGTGCTCCAAGCACTCTGGACTTTTTACATGGATATTTTACGGATATTAAAAATAAAATATTTTACGGATTTGAGTACAGGATAATTATGTGCTATTTTTTCTAACACCTAAAATCCCTTTATAGTCTTCTCAAAGTGCAGGATGGCTTTATTTGAGCTATTTTATGTGCTTAATTGGTGCTAGCGAGACCTCTTTCCTGCAAGTAAGCTGCGGCTCGTATTTAGCCTTGCAGAGAGGTTTCCCGGAGCAATTGAATTGCAAATCTCTTGCGGCCGTTTTAGATCAAAGGCTTTCCTCCGGCGCGAGCGGCCGCAAGAGATAGCAAGGCACCGGCCGCAAGCCTGCCGGAATCCCCGGCCGTAAGGGAATAGAATAGCAGAATAGCTTGCGGCCGGTCCTTGCGGCCCCGCAACGGCTGCGGCCGCTAATAGAATGAGGCCCCAAGTGTGCAGTATTGTTTAGTCGGGTAAAGCACCATTTTAGATTCATAATGTTATTAGTTTCAAGTTAGTGTTGTAAAATGGCGGCGATTGTCTATGTGCTCGCAAGCAATAGTGTATTTTGTACCCCTGGGTAAAAGTGGTCTGCTGCTGGCGGTGTTTTGCGCAGTTCGGGGTTGTTTAGCCTCGTTGTCATTTTTTTTCCGTCTGACATTTATTTCTCGCTTAGGCGATTTTTCGAGTGCCGAAACTCGGCAAATTAGGCTTGAATTGCTGTGTAACCTCACTCTCAGATGTCCTGGCTGCCCCCCCATGCTGTGTGTGAGTATTTTTTTATTTTTTATTTTTTGTGTTTTTTGTGTTTTACGAACTACTTGGTTCGGCCGTTAAATTCGTATTTTTCCGACCTCGTAATTTTTTTTTTTATTTCTGCGTTCCTCAACTGCTTGCAGCCTAAGACAATCCTGTGTTTCCTAACTGCTTGGAGGCTAAATCCCGCGTACTTCAATGCTTGAACTGCTCGCCTCGCATTACTGCCTAAGTCCCGCGTTTTTAATGCCTCAACTGCTTGCCTCAGAGTTTCAATGTCTCAACTACTTGCAGCGCCTTCAGAGCTCATCGGCTAAGTGCTCCGAGTTTGGAAGACTTCAATGCCTCAACGGCTCGCCTCGCATATTGGCTCATTTCGCTACACGAGGCTCGCAAACGTGACGATGAATCGCAGTTTGACAATTATAATTTGTGATATATTACATTATTGAATAAAATTAAATAATTAGTAGTATAAAATAGAAACATGGAAAATTATATAAATTATAAACCCCCAGCAACCCACAAAAAAAAAATATATATAAAATGATAATTTCTGCTGTTTCCCCATCAAAATTTTCCAATGCAGTATAGGCCACGTCCTGAGGAAAGAGCTTCTAACTGAGGTAGGCAATGGGGTACTTGCAACCCTGCTCACGTTTCTTTCCAAGAACAGCCCCCAGACCTCAGGTAGAAGTGTCAGTTTACACAATGATGGGGCTCTGGTAGTCAGGAACAGCCAGAACAAGAGAGCAAGTAAGGAAGGCTGGTAGGGCAAAAAGGCAGACAGACAATCCACCACCCTCTGCATCTTCTTGCGGTAAGGTCTTGGCACCTGCTTTTTTGCTTTGGGGTGGGCCAGACAGCAATCCCTTCTACCTTTGCTCTGGTCTAATCTGTCTGCTACTAGTGCCCTAGGTATTGTATCACTGCCAGAGCCAACTGACACCTATCCAGGCGGATAGTGAGCCTGGCTCCTCTGACTGCATCTAAAATTACCCTGATAGGTAGTCCTCCCAGGAGGTACTGAAAATAGCTATGTCAACCAGGTGCTCCTGAGCAAAACCCCGGTGCCCCTGCAGCAGCCAATCCACTAGCCTCTGGAAGATTGAGGGGTAATTCTTCAACCCACATGTCATAACTGCAAAATGATAGGGGCCAAAGGTGGTAATAAATGCTGACTTCTCCCTTGCAGACTCTGTGAGGTGAATTGGCCAGTATCTCTCTGAGAGATCCAGGCTAGGTAGTCGGACAACTCATCCATGCGGGGAATAGGGTAAGCTCCAGTCTTAGCTTTCTCATTCAGCTTATAATAATCCACACAAAAGCAAATTGTCCCGTCCTTCTTGGGTACCAGGAATACCATGGAAAACCAGGGGCTGCTGGATGGTTCAATTATACTTAACCACAGCATCTCATCTAGTTCATGATGGATACTGGCTTTGTCTGCCTATGGGACCCTATTGGAGGGCTGCTTTAGAGGAGGGCAGACAGAATGAGCATTTTTTTGCAACCTAAAGTGGTGTGTCCAGACAGGGCAGAAAATAATTTGAGGTATTGGGCCAATAGATCAGTCAGTTGAGTTTTCTGGGGATCTTGAGATTATGGGACCGAAATACAAACTCTGACTGGTCTGGCTAGCTGGTTCCAGGAGGTCAGGCAGGAGCCCTTCCTCTGGGTTGCTAAAGGTAGGCAGGCAGACCAGAAGCAGACTATGCAGGAGCTTCTAATACCCTTTCAGTGGTCCTACATTAAGGGCCTAATATTAACACAAAAGTCTGGGAACTAAGTTTCAATAAAACTTGGTATGGTCCTTCCCAGGTTGCTTGCAACCTGTTCTGGTGAAGCAGAGTCAGCATTAGCACCTATTGCCTCCCTCAAACTCCCTGCCCCTTGCTCCCCTGTGGTCTTACCTCTTCTGTCTATCCTGGGCAGCCTGAACATGGTCTCCAATGAATCCCATTAGAGCAGGTAACCTTTCTTGAAAATGTAAGACATACAGGACCACAGGCAATGGGTCTCCCTCTGCCACGTCTCTTAGATGATATTCAAGGCACCTCGCAACTGCAGGAGCTCGAAGGGGGAGCTCGAAGGGGGAGAACCCTGTCAGCTCCTGTAATACTTTGCTGTAGGCAAAGAGGAGGTATAGTAGAAGATTCTCTCATTCTCCCTCCTGCACCACAAAGGCATGAAGACTATTGGTTTTAGGGGGGGGGGGGGTAAAGCAAGGAGCTCAGGTGCTTGATCCCAAATAGTCTCCATATAGATTGTAAGTTTGCGAGTTTTTTAATCTTGTGTCCGTGCCTTGGAAACAAGCCCTATGTACATTTGATTTTATGCTCAAAAACAGGGCCCCCCATTCTTTACAAAGTGTTAAGTTTGTTTTTTGCCATGTACTCAACCCCTGTACAGCGCTACGGAATATGTGGCGCAATATAAATAAAGATAATAATAATAATAGCTGCTGGGTTAGATCAGCCATGAACTGGGGACCCCTGTCAGACAGAATCTTCTTGGCAAACCCTGCCCTAGAGATTATAATCATTAAGGCTTCTGCAGTAGCTATAATTCTAGATGGTGATATCCTTGTGGGGTAACAGGTAGTGTGGTCTCCCACCATAAGTAAATACTTATTTTTTGTCTTGCTGTGTCTAGTTAAGGGTCCTACAATATTGACAAAAACCCTATGGAATGGGTGTCCATAATGAGCAAGGGTTCCATAGGGACTTGCATACCCTTCCCCAGTTGTCCATACTGCTAACAGGAGTCACAGCACCAAGTGACATCCCTGTTAACCCTTGGCCAGTAGAACACTTGGGTAAGGCGATGTTGGTTCTTTTTGCTCCCTAAGTGCCCTGCTTTAGCAGGTGGCCTCTAAACTTCTGAGGGACAACTAGCTGTCTCTTTACTTCCATGGGATTACCCCCCCCCCCAACCTGGCCAGAAGTAACCAAGTACAACCACCCATGATCCCACACATTTTTCCAAGTGTGCCCATTTTCTTTCTGGGTGGTTTTTGCCTAACCCTTGCTAGGGTCCTACCCTGCACTAGATTGTCTCTTAGCTACTCCACACTAGCCCATTGGAATCACCCCCCAGCAGATAATGTACTTACCACGGTTTCCTCTATGGTGGCTCCATTCTTCTCCTTCGGTAATGGCACTCTATATACCCCAGATTGTTTCCCAATCGTACGTCCACTGGTAAGCCAGCACACTTTCCTGGTAGTGTTCCCAGTACCCTATACATGTGCACCCGAGCTACCTTAATGGTGAATTGTTGCCCCCATGCACCATCACATTCAGTTCTTTAGTTCCCTGCATCACCGATTCACTGCAACCACAGTCCCAGTGTCCCGGAATTCTTTCAGCGGCCATCCATCTTCCATGACCCGCTGAAGATGCTGGCTCTGGTTATCATCTGGGGTGAGTTGTACTACATTAATGGTGGGGTATATTTTACTCATGGAACAGATCCCTTTCCTGGTTGCCCAGATAAAATGAAGGTAGGACTGGTGCCTGTTCAGTAATCCAGGGTTCAATCGAGTAGTCCCTCCTTACATGACCCCGGTGCAGAACTGCTTTCAAGGTAAACTGAGTAATCCCTTGTAATCCTTGGTTGCCAAGTGAGTGGAACCAGAGCCCAATTTTCTTTCTCATTCACTGCTGACTTCTTGGCTCAACTGCTCCCTGAAGTCAGGTCCCAGGTATCGCAACTTTCCATACCCAATAACTTCTCACTTTGTCTTCCCAAACTGGTTGAACATCGTGAGGAGGAATAGCCTAGGAGAGTTCAACTTCATCCAACCCTTCTCCGGATTGATTGAGCTTGTCATCTCATCGAACATCTTCAATCATCGCTGGACAGGTCTTGTGTCCTGGCACCTGAATACCCCTTGTCTTGATCTATCAAGTATCTCAGTGGCAGTCATATATTCATACTCAGAGTCTGCTAGGGAGAATTCAGCATTGATCACCCCCTTTGGTCATACAGGATGAAGTATGTTCTCTCCATCTTCTAGAGGCTGGTGAATCAACTGATACTAGATGACATACCTATATTCAGTATTTCCTGAGAGGATCACCTCCAGCATATTGGGGTAATCTTAGATGCAGTCAGGAGAGCCTGGCTCACTCTTCCCGGGTTAAGTGTCAGCGAGCTAGGGTAAAAGTACACCACTGGGTAGGTAGCAAACAGATCAGACCAGAACCAACAAAGGTAGAAATGATAATTTTCTGGCCCACCCGGCAAGCTAAAAAGGAGGTGAGGGCAGGGAATTATGTAAATTTTTTCCATGTTATAGTGCCATTGCCAAGTCTCTCATGGACCGTACCTCAAGCAGATGCTGAGGATGTTGGATTAGATACCTCCCTGTGAGTATGCCTTCCTGACCCAACAAGCAACCCCACCTGCTCTTCGGTTTTGGGCTACCAGTGCCCCTTCATCATGCAGACAGATGCCTCTACCTCGGTCTGGAGGCTGTACTTAGCCAGAAAAATGAGCATGATTGTGAGAAGTCCATCACCTATCTCAGTTGGAGAAAAAGGAGTGTCTGTCCATAGTTTAGTCTCAAATGAAGCTCCAGCATTACCTGTATGGAAGATAATTTATGGTGGTCATTGACCACAACTCCTTGTGTTGGTTGTCCCGCCTGACTGGGACAATGGGTGGTTGTTTTGCTGGAGTCTAGTGCTCAAATCCTTTAACTTTACTATACAACATGGGTAGGGAAAGGTCTACCAGAATGCTGAAGGACTTTCTTACCAATATGACAAGTAAGAGGTATAGCTAGGGGACCATCCAACAGAATCAACCCCTAGGCTTGAGAGACTGAAAGGGAGGAGTAACTGTCTTGACTCCTAGACTCCTAGACTTCTAGACTGCCTACCTATTCCAAGGACTATTCTAATGGCCATAAAAGCTTCCAAAAATACTATTTCACTTGGTGACTTGTTGTGTGATATTTACCTTGTCCTAGTTGTATGCCCGGACCCCTAGGATCCCTTATCATAGGGGGCTCTGGGTCATTTTACTTTTTGTGAACATTTATTTTATGTGTATAAGTGTTTTTGGAGGTATAACTATTACACTGTACTATTAAACGATACGCAGTTCGCTACCAGTCCAAGGGCTGGGCTAGGCCCCTGGTCACAATTAGCTATAGATTAGACTCCACAGACTTCAATGGGAGATCCATAGGACTGATTAAGTCATTGGTATTCTTAACAAAGTTGTCAAAACAGCAACTGAAACACAGGTTTTTTAATAGACAAGGGCCAGGTGGTATCAAGTGCTGTGCAAGAGATACCGCTGCAATCTTTTGTCTTGTAATTAACCACAAATTAGGAAGTACTTGACCTTAGTAATTATTTGTGACCACCCCATTCAATCGAATTTGGAGCCCAAATTGCTAAGATTATTATGGAAGCCAAACTCGGTCCCTAAACATGGATATACCACAGAGCTGCTCTAATGCCCCTAACAGATTTCCCTCCAAGCCAATACAAGTATCTCTATCCAAGGGGCAGTCAGCTATGGAGTGGATAGACCAGATTCCCAAGTCCCCCAAAACTCACCGGGACTTACTACTTTAATCTCTCCACTCAGGAGCCCTGCTATCCACTGCTGGCTCCTCAGATTATCAGAGAGCCAGACCCCAACAACCTGCATACCCGAGTCCTGTGTTTCCGACGGCCCATCACTCAGACACTCTGTCTCTAGCAGTCACACCTAAATCAATCCCTGCTGTGCCTGGAACTAGCTGATAGCTAGGGCTGTAGACCCTTGGCACCTAGGAGAGAAGCTGCTTGTATTGCACATTGATGACTGGTGCAAAAACTGTATAAAAAAGGTGTACTGCAAGAAAAGGTTTATGCTCTTTTTGGCACATATATGCTTGGTGTGTTTAATTTAGATGGAAGGAGTTTATTATTTAACTAGCGACTTGCCCGTCAAAAAATTACTGCAATAGAATTGTAAGGCAGGTAATGCTGTTTGGTACACAAGGTAAGTATTTTGGTTGTGTGAGTACTGTCGGTGCTCATTGCGAGCCTCGCGCTGAAGGCTCATCGTGTGTCTCGCAATGAGCACCTTCGGCACTCATTGCCAGCCTCTTGGTTGGTGTATGTTTGGTTATGAGACCTTCTTTGGTGCTGATTGTAAGGTTTGCAATTGTGTATGTGTTAGGTGGATGTGGAGCATTTAGCGTGCTTCCTAATAGTGTATTTAGTAGGTCGTATGGGTCTGTGTAAAAGTCGTATGCGCTTGGCGGTGTTTTGCGTGCATAGGGGTTGTGTAGCCTCATTTTCGTTTTTCGGCGGCCATTTTTTCTCTCGCTTAGGGGATTTTTGAGTGGCGAAAATCTCTAAATTGTATCAAAATTGGCGTGTAATCTCATTCCCAGACGTCCTGGCTGTCCCCCCTTGCTGTGTGTGTATTTTGTTTTTTATTTTATTTTGTATTTAGTGTGTTTTTCGTGTTTTTCGCTGTGCATGTTGCGGCCATTAAGTTCGCATTTTTTGCGGCTCGTATTTTTTTTTCTCTCAGTGGCGTTTTTATTTTGTAGGTGTTATGGGCTGTAATTTTTATAGGCAATTTTTTCAAAGTGCTATGGGTCTCGCACTTTGAATTGTGTTTTTGAGTTGTGTGTTGATGTGTAGTCCTGTGGGCTGTAGGTATGATGTGCAAGGCGTGCAGAGTTGTAGGGATGAGCGCCTACATCGCTCATCTCCACCAGGCGTTCCCTGCCTAAGTCCTACTGGGTCGTAGGGATGAGCGTCTATGGCGCTCATCTCCACCAGCGCAAGGAGCGCCTTCGGTAAATGGATGATAACAAGGATGAGCTAAAGAGCCTATTGATGAGGGTGAAAGAAGAGTGTGCAAAAGCAGGCCTGCTGCTCAGCATTAAAAAGATGAAGATCACGATAAACAGCAATCTCAGTTCCTGACAAATAGTTGGAGAAAAAGTGGAGGCAGTGACAAATTTTATGCAGATGGTGACTGCAGCCATGAAATTATAAAGACATTTGCTTTTGGGGGGAAAGCTATGGAAAGTCTGGATAAGCTGTTAAGTACTAAAGATTTATAACTATGCACAAAGGTCTGCAAAGTTAAAACTATGGCATTCCCAGTTAAGCTTGGCTTTACAAATTAAGATTTGAAAGGGATGTTTTCCACATATATGGGCTCTCTGTTGGTCGAGGAGGCCAATGTGGGACAGGTAAACTTGACCAGAGTGCACGGGAACGCTTGCACTGGTTGGGGTGCTGCAGTGACATGATTCTTCCTCTGTCACCTTTTGTCCTCAAGATCAGTCCTGATGGAGAGCTCCGTCCAGGAAACGTCACCTGGCATGATAGTGTGTTAGCGCTGTGTCCTGAGAGTGCCTGAAGTTTCGACAACCAATTAGTTTGGGGTGGCATGCCACAAGGACGCCGGGAACATGATCTGACGGCGGTCCCGTGGATTGATCTGACTGAAACAGTAGGGGGTTCACAGACCTGTCTCCCTATAAGGTTATCTTGGAGGGTATTATCCTTATCAATGAACCCTAGGTATTACTAAGCAACAAAAATCTATATTAAGTAACCCTGGCAGTTCCTTCTCCAGCATTGATGTACCAAACATCTATTTCAAGGTCAGAGACCTAATGCATTAAGGGGCTGTGAGAGAGTTCTGAAGTGCAAGAAGAAAGTACAACTGAGACTTTGTTACAATTTGTAAGGAACTAATTAAGGTGCTTGAACTATAAAAGTGTTAAATCAGAGAGGCCATTGGCTCATATATAGGCATTGGTTTTTGGAAGTCTGGGTGCTAATGGACAATAATAACAATACATAATTTATGCATGCTTAAATTGATGACTATCCTTGTCAATGAACCCTAGGTATTACTAAGCAACAAAAAGCTATATTAAGTAACCCTGGCAGTTCCTTCTCCAGCATTGATGTACCAAACATTGGTTTCAGGGTCAGAGACCTAATGCATCAAGGGGCTGTGAGAGAGTTCTGAAGTGCAGAGTACAACTGAGACTTTGTTACAGTTTGTAATGAACTAATTAAGGACCTTGAACCATAAAAGAGTTAAATCAGAGAGGCCATTGGCTCATATATAGGTGTTGATTTTTGGAAGTCCTGGTGCTAATGGACAATATAAGCAAGACATCATTGATGCAAGTTTAACCGGATGACTCAAACTTTGGCTGCGTGTTTAAACAAGGAATTTATTTTCCAAGTCTGGAGCGAAACTTATTATAAAGCCGCATTTGCCCTTTTTTTTTTGGTGGACTATTGAGGATACAATCCAAAGGTTGGTCCTGAAATCAACAGTGTCTCTTTTGAAGGTTGATAACTGGAGTTGGGGTATAAGGGTCAGAAAGCTATTTCTACAGGGGGCTTGCAGAGATAAGATCCCGAGTATATAAAGGAACCCCATTAAGGTTCTCTGAGTCCTTGTAACCTTGCAAACTAAGAAGTCACAATTAAAGAACTGCTAAAATAAAAGACCATTTGCTAAAAGCTATGTGAACTGCTTTAAAAGTACCAGGTGTTAACAGGACTGTAACATCTATATAGCATTTTTTTCATGTGCTAGAAGGGGAGGTAAACTTTGCTGGGTTTACATTTTAATAACCTAACCTGTTTTGGGGTGAACCAAATTGTAGAAGGCTCATCAGAGTAATCCCCAAGATTTTGACCTTAATGTATAATTATCCTTTGTTTAGAGAAAATTTGAGCTTGGTCTATTGGTAATTGGTGGAAGAGGGTGGATAAAAGTCAGTTGTGTAAGAAAGGATGTATCAAATGACCTCTAAGGGGAATAATAGGGGAAAATAAAAATAAAAAATGTCTACTAGAACTTCATCCGATCCTTCACAGAAGGGTAAAGATAATAAATCTATTAAAGATGTCCCTCAACTCTGATTTTCTTTTGCTGAGGGTTTATCGACTTTTAACTCTTCAAATTCAGATAATTCAACATCAGTAGAAGAGACAAATTCCCCATTATCAGTAGATAAGGACATTTTGACAGTATCATTATTAAAAGACATACTAAGAGAGTACCAGAGCTTACTTCAAAATCAGATAGCTTTGGAATTGACAAATAATGATAAAACAATGTCTGCTATTGCAGAGAGGTGTACAGTAGTTGAAAAAAGGCATGAGGAAATTTGGGAAGAAAATTAAAAATTAAAAATGCAAGTTAAAAAAATAGAAAAGTCGTTTAAAAAATAGCCAAAATAGAATAGATGAAGTATCGAGAAGAAACAATTTAAGGCTACGAGGGATATCTACAACTATTGGCCCTAAGGAGTTATAGGATTATGAGTCAAAATTATTTGAGTCTACAAACAAAAGATTTTAAATACTAGTAGGCAAATAAAAAAATTACCCTATCCGTACGAAAAGGTTCAAATATTCCTAGATCTACCCTATGAAATTCTGCAAAAGAGAAGAGAGTATAGGAAATTCACAAAGATTCTAAGGGAAGAAAATATATATATTGTATATATAAGTATATAAATGGGGACATTCCGCAAAAGTCCTAATAGTTAGGAGAGATCAGAAAATAACTATTAACACAGTAAAAGAAGCACAAAGGTTTCCATCACAAGAAAAAAATGAACACAGATGGGAGTTGTTAGAGACCCCAGTAGGAAATGCTCAACAGGATTGGCAAAAAGCTCACTAGCTTGATGATGAGTTTAGGAGTCACTCCATGGGATTTAGTACAGAGAGAGAGAAGGAAATTACAAGAGTTTTTTAAAGACATATGTATAAGATAATGACTATTAGTCAACACATTTATTTATAGAACACAAGGGAGGGTGATAAGCAATATAAAGGAATACAGTGTATAACTGTAGAGCAATTTTATGGGGGTGGTTTGCATGTACTGCATAGTTTTAGTATATGAAACATAAGTTGTTGAACAGAGATGCAGTATTTATTGCTTTTCTCTATGAATTTGACCAGAAGGAATTAAAAAGAACAGGGTGCTGGTATGGGGTCTCAACTTTGTTTAGAATATAAGTAATCTATTGTAGGAACGTGGCTTAAGATATTAACTTACAGACATTACTGTTTTTTTGACGGTATCATTTTATATAAATATGGTGGAGCTTTAGGCATGGCTCTGAGGTTGAGGACAGTAGCCCTTTTGCTGTCTAGTACTTATACTAACAATGATGGGTAAGAATTGTGTACTACTGTCAAGGGGGATTGGGTATGTATGGGTTATATGTGAAAGCTTTTGTCTTGTGAATAACTTGTTTATTCTTAATGCTGTGTATTATGATGAAATGTTTACACAGATTTTGTTAGCACAATGTTACCTCAGGGGGAATGTTCCTTATGATGTTCTCCTGGCTTATTTTAGAGTTGACTTATGTTTTGGTTATGACTCATCCCATTAAACTTATTACCAATAATGTAAGGGGGTTAAATACTCACTACAAAAGGAAGGTTATTTATGTTTTTTTCCAGGTGGAAAAGGCAGATGTAATTTGTGTCCAGGAGACACATTGGGTGGGGGAAAGGAACACCATGTTGAGTGGTTTATATGATATCTGTGCTGTTTCCAACAATAAGACTAAGTCTAGAGGTACTGCTATCCTTTTGAGTAGAAAGAATGTGGTAGTGGAAAATTTTAAACAAACAGACCCTGGAGGAATATATTCTATTTGGTCTGGGTCAATTAATAATGTTAACTATACAATAGCAAATTTGTATGCACCCAACCAAAACCAAAACCGATTTTTAAATAGAATGCTACAAATTATTAATAAGATAAGAAAGGGAATATTGATAATTGCTAGGAATATGAATATGGTTTTGGATATTGAAATGGATCGGAAATCTGAGAAAATAGTAAAACCAAGTAGAGAACTTATTGCAGTTTCAAGCAGGTTTCAGTCTTCCTTAGTGAAATATAAGTTGTGGCGGACTTTCGATCCTGGAGAGAGAGACTATATCTTTTTCTCCAACCGCCATGCGTCATACACAAGGATTGACTAGTGCATAGTAGATCAAGATGCCATAAATAAGGTAGATAGAGTGGATATAGGTCCTATAGGAGACTCAGACCATGCTATTGTCATAATGTATATTAGCAAGCCCTGGAGAAAAACAAGATCTAAAAAATTCAGAATAGACCAGTCATTATTTAAATCTACAACAGATAGGGAGTATATCTCTAAGATCATTGAAGAGTATATTGAGTTTAATAAAAATACAGTTAATTCTAAAGTAACTTTTTGGAACTCTTTTAAGGCATATTTAAGGAGTTATGTGATATCATTAGCATCCAAAAAAGGGAAGGAAAGAGGAAACCCCTTAGAGATCGCCACATCCAATTAAACAAAATTAATAATAAATTGGCACCTACTAAAGAAAATGTTCTGGAAATAGGGTATATACAGAAAAAAATAAGAGAAATTCAACAAATAAAAATGTATAAGAATATTTGGATAGCACAACAAAAATATGATCATTGTGTTAATAAGTCTAACAACTTTTTTCGTGAACCAATTTAGAGACAAAAACAACCCCAAGAGTATTCCAGAGATGTTAAATAAAAAGGGGCATTCATATAGGTTACCTGAGCAAATTGGCAGGATCTTTTTGGACTATTATAAAGACCTCTACAATTTAGAATCTACTGGAGAGGTGATCAAACCTACAAGAGAGCTAATATCTGAGTTTTTGGACGCAGTACAATTGCCTACTATCTCGCTCCATCAAAGAGATAAATTGGATCATCAAATTTCCATAGCAGAAGTAGAAGAAGCTATTACTGTCATCAATCTAAGCAAGTCTCCTAGTCCAGGCGGCTTTCCAGGTGTTTTTTTCCAAAGTTACTCTAAGGTATTAAGTAGACACCTTATGAATAGTTGTAATAAAATCAGATTATCAGGCTCTGCTCATGTAGAATCTCTTTAGGCCGTAATTGTCACAATCCATAACGAAGGAAAAGCTCTAAATATCGATATTAAACTTGGTATTCTAGGATTTTAGCAAATAGGCTAAAAACTAAGTTTGGTAATAAAAGGAGAAGTTAGCTATGACCAATCAGGGTTTGTAAAGGAGTGTTAAGGCCTAGATAATACAAGAAAACTTTTTGATATTTTGGATTTTTGTAAATTAAACAAGATTCCTTTTCTTGCCTTAGCTATTGATGCAGTAAAAGGCATTTGACCGCCTGAATTGGGAGTTTTTGGAGTTGAAACTGCGAAAACTTGGTTTGGAAGATGGGGCAATTAAGAGTATTAAGGCCCTATACTCCAATTACTGCACCTTTATAACCGGACCAGGGTTTAAAACAGATACTGTTTATATCCACAACTGCTCTAGATAATGGTGTCCATTCTCTCCATTCATTTTCGCTTTGGTAATGGAACCGCTGGCTGAAAAAATAAGATGTGATATTAATATTAAGGGAGTTGTAATGGGGGAAATTAATAAAAAAATAACATTATTTGCGTATGGTGTAATCATCACAACTTCAGAACCAGTAATTTCAGTAGAACATTTATTAAAGAAAAATTATCAATATGGGTCTATATCATACTATAAAATCAATAATAGTAAGACACAGGTATTAATTATCAATATAGATAGAATAACAAAAGGAAAACTTAAAGAAAATTATGATTTTGATTGGTCATGCAACCGTTTCAAATATCTTGGTATTGAATTCTCATCATGTTGGAATAATATTATTAGGAAGCATTATAATAAAATATCCAATAACATTAGGGAAGTTTTAGAATCCGGGCGTAAGTTGAATTTGTCCTGGATGGGTAGAGTAACAGTGGTCAAAATGTTAGTTTTTCCCAAAGTTTTATATCTATTTAGATGTATTCCAATGAAGATTCCCAAAGAGCTACTTAAGAGATTCCAAGTCATAATAGATAAGTTTATTAACAAAACAGGCAATTTTAAATAGGAATTAATGGGAAGGGGCACAATATTTCCAAGCAACTGTGCTATTTTATGTTACTAGATTAATATATGGCAATCCTGAATTAAAATTTTCACAAATAGAATATACTCAGGATTCACAATTAAAGTTGGGGTGTACTATATGAGTAATACAATGGATTAAAAAGGTATTAGCAATTATCTAGATTTTGTCTAAGAAGTTGGTTCACTATAAATAAGAGATATAATTTGGTTCCTTTCCCCTCTCCAATAATTCTCCTATCTATATTGCAGAATAAAAAAGCCATAGAGAGAATATAAACTGGACACAATGGAATCTAATATCATTAAGGGAAGCAAGGAATTTGAACCATTTAAAAACGTAATGAGCGAAAGAGGTGAAAGGTGAAGCCAATTTTAATATTTCCAAATGTAGAGTGTTTTTGCAAACTGCAAATCCCCCTGGAAAAACCCCACCAATGACGAGGTTGAGGAGGAACTGTCCTTTAAATTCACAAATGATGTTCGATTTAAATCACTTCAATTTGCTCATAATAACTTAATATGTGTTGCATTTAGGGAAGGGAATTTTAAAATCTACCAAATATGGTATTATGATCCAGTAAATATATATAAGATAGTACCAGAACAGAAAAAACTGTGTTGGAGGAGATGTGGTCATATAGGAATGCATTCCCACATGTGGTGGTTTTGCCCAAGGATACAAGTGGTAAGGGCAATGTGTATTTCAAATCGTTCAACTATATGCAAAGAGGTTATATCTATTTCCCCTGTTTAACATATTTCCATTTCATTTAAATGCTAGCACCAAAGCGGTTGTAGTAAATATATTATTAGTGGTTAAATGGCTAATACTATAACTAAGAGCAATAAGGATAAACTGAAATGGAAAAAGTAATTTAGAACAGGTTGAGATCTAAGGGTCATAAAGAGATCTCATGTATCAACAGGCTTTTTAAGCCAAAAGTATTATGGTAACCCGCAACGACGTTCGTTTTTGTTGTATTATGTGGTTTAATGTTGTATGTATGAAGAAGTGTTTGTATTTTTTTACCATTTCTATAAAATAAAAAAAACTAATCAGCGCTGCATGTTCTCTCCAAAGAGGAGACAACCTGGTGGATGGTACTTCTCCAGGCCTTGCGTTCTCAAGCTAAAGCCGTCCATAGATTAAGGTTAATGTGACAGACATCAAGGGATGTTTCAACTAGTACTTGTAACTCTTCTTTGGTCCTCCTCTGTCATGATTACCACTGGTGAGTTCCCCATATAACATAATATTTGGAAGCCGATCACCTCCATCCTAGAAATGTGTCTTGCCCAGTGCAACTATGGTATTGGCATTCCCAGTAGTAACATATAAATGTGAGAGCTGGACCATAAGGAAGGCTGAGTGCTGTAGAAATCACACCTTTGAATTGTAGTGTTTGAGAAAACTGCTTAGAATTACTTGGACTAAAATAAGATTAAATCAACCCATACTACAAGAAATTAAGCAAACCAAACTCTTCAATAAAAGGTATGATCATGAGGTTAAATAATTTGGCCATAACATGTGAAAACAGGATTTCCTATAGAAGACTCTCATGCTGGGAAAAATTGAAGGCACATAAACAAAGGGACAGGAGAGGTGTAAGTGGATAGACAAGGTAATTGAAGCAATAAACATGAGCTTGATGGATCTTATTGGGGCAGTAGCTGACAAATGTGTCTGTTGACTGAACGATTAGACAACAAAAGTGTTTCTGAAGGACTTAGAGTCTCTTGTGAGCAGGCTGCATGCACAGAATGTTGGGCTAAGAGCAACGTGAGAACAGCCTTGATGTGTGTCACTTAAGTTGAGGGATGGTTTTAGGAGTGCTAGATTGGAATGGCTCCCTACATAGTGTCGGGGTTATTAAAACAATATATATTTTCTAAATAATTAGAATACTAAATTTTGAGTTCAGAATCAATATTTATTGATAATAACAAATACCAACTTATCTAATATATTTATATGAAAAATGATTTATGAGATAAAATCACATCAGCCAGTAAGCTATGATTAGGCTTGGAAATTTAAACAAAAAAAAAATAAATACAAATAATTTTAGTTCAATTTAATTTCACTAAACATAATTCTAGTAAATATAACAACAATTTACCTCTTAATATAACATATCGGATATAAAATCTCAAGCACATGCTTCCATAATAATATGTCGTGGGTTTTGGCAATTTATATGGTGATATTATTAATATCAATAATGTTTATTAATATGAATTAATAATTTACATGTTTCAGATATTTCCCAATATTGACTAATTTCTGAATTCTTATTACACAATATATTAAGAGCATTGGCCTCATGAAATAAACAGAACTGTATTATGTGAGCATTTATTTATTAAAAAAGGAATACAAATATAATACAGTATATTTTAATAACAAGTTGGTATAACAATTAAAAAAAGGATTTAGGTGAACAACAATAATAGGGGTCTCCTCATGTAAATTAGGAATGGCTAATATATAGCTTCAATATCCATAAATTTATAAACATAAGGAATAACTAATGTGATCAGCAGTGTATAATATAGATAAATACATAGAGAAAAGAACAGACACCTTTAAATTCTAATCACAAGTAATTAACCCCTCCTGCCATAAAAATGGGCATGTATATAATCATATTGAAAAAGAAGGATGGAATTGATATGTTAAAATATAACTTTTATTTACAAAAAAATAATAAAAATTGTATATACAATATGAATAGGAAATGATCCAATTGATTATATAATGGCTTCTGTCAATAAGTAATTTGTTAAATCAATAGTCATATGAATTGCTGACAGATATTGCCAAATATATATAACTCATTGTGGGTGCCAAATATATCATTTAGGTAGCCCAAAAATGTCTATACATATATACATAAATAATCAAATAAATTGTACATGCCCATTTTTATGGCAGGAGGGGTTAATTACTTGTGATTAGAATTTAAAGGTGTCTGTTCTTTTCTCTATGTATTTGGTATAACAATTGTAACAGATATATCAAGGTACAACAATTATAAATGGTTAGTTATTATACATTATCCATATAATCATCTAATAAGACATGCCCAATATACTTACTGTAATTAAATATGGGAAATTATGACATCAAAGATGGTTTTAATTATTTTCTTATGTTACAAATATCTATTTATTAAGCTATCATACTCGTTTAATATGTTATGATTTTATATTTATATTTATTATTTTAAATTATAGTATTATCTCTAATTAAGATGTCTCTACTTAAAAAGAGAACATGTTTTTCATTACAATTAATTATCGGATATATTAAATTGCTATAAAAGCTGATATATTTGTAGTATTTATAAAATGAACTAGCAAATTATACGTTGACTTATAATTCGCCAGTTATGCAATATATTTATATATATATATCAGAAAATATTGATATAGCAATCTATATTACAGTATATTAATAAAATATTTCAATGATTGTAATGAAAAAGAAATAACATGTGGAGAAATATTATACTTAAAATCATACCTGGCTCTTTTATTGGGTTCCATCAAATTACTGGCATTCTGGATCTTTTGAGAAGTTCTTGGTATGTGAGGGTGTAAATTATTTTCTTAATGAGTTGTCTAAATCTCCTTGTAAAATGCATGTTTAAGATTTATATGTGTTTGGGAAAAATCGCAATAGTTTTAAAGTATTCTTTTTAAGAGTTTACCAAACTGTATCTATGTGTCTCTGTCCTTAGTCCTCTCCGCTCTCCCTCTAATTTCTTCTTCAGCTTTTTCCTTTCAGTCTCCTTTTTTCTCAGTCGCTCCTTTCTCAGTTATATTCCCTCAGTTATACTCCCAACTTCATTTGCCTATCACAAATTCCAATCAAGACATGTGTTTGTCAGCAAATCAAATGTTCTTATGATGTCATCACATATTTAAATCTTAATAGTGAATGTATATTTTTATATAAACATATTATTCCTTGAACCACAAGATGGGGCTCTTGCACCTTAGAATTTTCATAAAATTAGCTAATGAACTTTGACATTCGCAAGCTGTAAAACAAATTATAACCCAGACAGAGTCAATAAAAAGTGTAATTTTATATATACACAGGAGAAATGTATTGTTCTGGGAGACAGATGTAAAGTCTGTATAATGTGGTAATGTAAAGGAGTGTTCTGTTATTCTAAACCTTATCTTTTCAATTTGTTGAAGGAATTTACTTAGTATTTGTTTTTACAGAAGAGTTTTAGAAATTTCTTTCAGTGAGAATTTTAAAATAAAACATCTTTACAAAGATATTTCCACAAATGAAATTGCATGCATATATATATAAATGTATAGAGGATATACATATTAATACATTGGATATAAAAGAAAGGTTAATAATAGGATTATTATATTAGCGTATACTACCCATCCAAAATTGGATTTTATTCATCAAAAGTTCTGACAATAGGGAATAGAACTCAAGAATTGGGAAAAAATATAAATCCAAGAGGAATAACTGATACATATAAAAATAAAGATTCTAGATTGAAGCTGTATTGATTATTATCATTAGTCATGGTACTAAATTATCATTAAATTAATATCAAGTGAGTATACTTTTTGCAACTGGGATTTACTTCTCGCAAGTAAAGTGTGTTTATTTTTGTGTGCAGTGATCTGGTACATGTGAGTAGTCAGAATGTCATTTAAACAGGGAAAGGGGTGAATTTCCGAACACTTCAAGTGCAGTTCTAGTATAAGTGTATGAGTTTAAATAAAAGGAGTGAGTTCAAAGAAAAGAGGGCAAACTTATAGTACAAAAAAAGGAAGAAAAAAAGTTTTGTTTTTCTAATTTGATATAAAGCTTTACACAAATATTATTTTTTATTATTGTCTATTTTACCCAATGAATTATGTAGACAATAATTATGGGTCTTTCCAGTGGCAACCGCACTCAGTATACTTGTATGCAATACTGGAACAGATGATCCAGGATCCATACTTCTGTGACATGTGTGAGCATGTTCACCCTTTGGAAACTCACATTGGAGAAATGGAGAGGAGAATTGCAGCATTTACTGATATTGCTCCACTGGAAAGGGAGTTGGTGCTCACCTAGCATGAAGGGTGGAAAAGCGGCTAGTGAGGATGTCCAGGGAGGTAGCTGGGTTACAGTTACTAGGGGAAGCAGGGGGACACGAGGAGGAGGCAGGCCAGTTCAGAGTTGTCAAACACCAACAGATTTGCCAGACTGAGTGAAACTGTTGGGGATGCCCATTCAGGAATGGCAATGCCAGATAGAGCTGTTTCCTGTAACAGCCAGGAGAACAGTTCTACTGGAGGAGTGGGAGGGCAGAATAGTCAGAGAAACAGACAGGTTTCGGTGGTAGGGGACTCTATTATTAGAAAGGTAGACAGGGTGATGGTGCTCTGGTTCGGCATGTTGTAGATCGGGAAAATAAATTATTGGGAGGGGCTGGAAATGAACAGGCGGTCTTGGTACATATTGGTACCAATGACAAAGTTAGTGGAAGATGGAGTGTCCTAAAGAATAATTTTAGAGAACTAGGGAATAAGCTTAAAGCAAGGACTTCAAAGGTAGTATTTTCTGAGATACTACCTGTGCCACGTGCTAGTCCAGGGAGACAGAAGGAGCTTTGGGAGGTTAATGCATGGCTAAAAATGTGGTGCACTACGGCTCACTTATCACTTGGATGCAATCTCTATAGCAGGGATGAATTGCACCTTAATGATGAAGGAGCTTTTGTGCTAGGGGATAGGATGGTAGAAAGGCTGGAGGAGTTTTTTTAAAAAGTAGGTGGGGGAGGGACTAAATGATTGTAATGGCAATGAAAGTGTAGAGGGGATAATGGATAAATTAACTAGTCATGGGGAAGGAGATTGGGGGGTTAGTATAGTCAATAGGGATGTATTACTAAGTGACTCAAGTACAGAGGCAGGCACTTTAAAACTATAAACTCATAACATAAGGTGTATGCTTGCTAATGCCAGACGCTTGCCAGGAAAAATGGGAGAGTTAGAATTATTGGCAAGTAATGAAAATGGAATTTAATTGGCATTACTGAAACATGGTGGGATGACTTTCATGACTGGACTGTTAATCTGGATGGTTATAACCTATTTAGGAAAGACTGGGAAAATGGTAAAAGAGGAGAAGGGATTTGTCTGTATGTTAAGCCTGAATTTAAGCTTATAGAAAGGGAAGATATTTATGCTGGAACTAGCACTAATGTTGAATGTTTGTGGATAGAGTTAAACAGCGGAGCAGCAACGTTAAAAAGAATATTAGTTGGAGTATGCTATAAACCCCCAAATATAATTGAAAGCGAGGACATTTTTCAAGATTCACTCAACACAGGGTCTCTACCAGACGACTGGAGAAAAGCAGAAGTGATAACAATATTTAAAAAGGGAGCAAGAGCAAATCCCGGGAATTATAGACCATTGAGCCTCACTTCTGTAGTGGGAAAGCTTTTAGAAGGGTTAATAATGGATAATATACAAGAATATGTCTATTTGATTTGAAGAGGATTATAAGTAGGAGTCAACATAGATTTATGAGGGATAGGTCATGTCAAACAAACCAAATTAGTTTCTATGAGGAGGTTAGTATGATATTGGATCAAGGCAACTCAGTGGATGTAGTCTATTTGGATTTTGTAGTCTATTTGGATTTTGCAAAGGCTTTTGATACAGTGCCACATGGGAGACTATTGTGCAAACTAAGGGATAAAGGAATTACAGCAAATATCTGCTCATGGATTGAGAGCTGGCTAAAAGACAGGAAGCAAAGGGTTGTTGTAAATGAAACATACTCCGATTGGACTAATGTGGTAAGTGGGGTTCCTCAGGGTTCAGTATTAGGTCATCTCCTTTTAACATATTTATTAATGACTTAGAGGTGCGACTGGAAAATAGTATCTCCATTTTTGCTGATGACACAAAGTTGTGCATGGTAATTACAACAGATAATTATGTGCTTTCCCTTCAAAGGGATTTACATAAAATTGAGGAATGGGCATCTAAATGGCAGATGAGATTTAATATGAATAAATGTAAAGTAATGCATCTGGGAAGGAAAAATAGCCATGCAATTTATAATCTTAATGGAGCAAATCTAGGTGTATCAGATATTGAAAGGGATTTGGGAGTACTTGTGGACAACCACCTAGGTAACAGTGCTCAAAGCCAAGCAGCAGCTGCAAAGGCAAATACAATATTAGCATGTATTAGGAAGGGTACAGAAGCAAGGGAAGCAAATATAATTCTGCCACTATACAAATCACTAGTACGCCCTCATTTGGAATATGGAATACAATTTTGGGCACCACTTCATAAAAAGGACATTTTAGAGCTGGATAAGGTACAGAGAAGGGCTACAAAACTCGAAAGGGGAATGGAGGGGCTAAGTTATGAAGAAAGAATAACCAAATGAAACTTATTTTCTCTAGAAAAAAGGCGTCTAAGTGGAGATATGATTACATTATATAAATACATCCAGGGTCAGTATAAAGTTTTGTCAAGTGAGCTTTTTGTGCCAAGAAGTTTGCAACTGACAAGAGGAAATCCTTTGAGGTTAGAAGTAAAAAGATTCCACCTTAAAGAAAGAAAAGGGTTCTTCACAGTAAGGGTAGTTAATCTGTGGAATTCTCTACCATAGGGGGTGGTGACAGCGGATTTGTTAGATAACTTTAAAAGGGGATATATTTTTAATTAAAATGGGTATTCATGGTTATCCTGGTTAATTAGAGAGAGTATTGATCCAGGGAGGAGACCGATCGCCTGTATCTTGGGTAAGGAAGGATTTTTTTTTACTTTTTGAGACGATTGGCTAAGTTTCTCTTTTTTCAGTTTGCCTTCCTCTAGTTTAATTAACAACTAACCTGCATATTGCAACTCAGAGGAGATCTTAAAAGGTTGAACTTGATGGACTGAAAGTCTTTTTTCAACCTCAATTACTATGTAACTATATATAATATGAGAACTTCATTATTATTTTCTCCTATATTTTTTATAGCAACAGAAATAGAATTATAAAAGTTACTTGAAACTATTTCGGCAAATTCATTAATAGCAGTGTACTTTTAAACATTTTATATAAAAGTCACATGTAAGTTAGGTTGCGTATTAGTTTTCCTCTATAATATCTTCATGAGTTGGTATTTCTCATTTTGATTGAACCCCTACAGGGTACATTTAGAATTTGTAATATTCCATGAAATAAAATATATTTTGGAAATATGTAACTAAATTAAAATGGATACTTTGTTTTTCATCAAGTTTATTATCTTGCCATTTATATTAAACTTTGTTTTTTATAAGAAAATTAGATAGGGAGTCCATTGTTTATCTTGGTTGTGAAACTAACCTAACATTATGGTGTAATTATTTGTTTGATCTCCTTATTATCTTTTCTACTGCTACATTCAGATCATTCTATATCACATTGCACAAAGAAAGTTAATGGGTAACAGAGATAAAGATATTCTTAGTAGGTTTACTTATATTAGCTCAGAGGGAAGTGCTTTCAAGTAGTTATTGTATGATTGTACCGCAGGTGTAGTTGAATTGAAACACTACAACATGAAGCTGTTCCTTATTCTATCATTACTGACAGCAGTTATTATGCTTCTCTTCACAGGTAGGTTACTATTTAATTTGGTTGACTGATTTAATATATGTAATAATAATACATTAATTTAATTTAACAGTTGTGCATGAATACAGAGACAAAGCTATTGATCAAGTATATACAGGCAAACCAGCTCAGCAGTTACACTTAGAAAGTAGATTATTGATTTGTTTTATCCTAGAGTGCATTTTCCTTTATTCATAAATGTGTTTACAATTTATTTCTAATAGGATCTGCAAACGCAGCAACTGGATCTGCTAATGAAAGAGAGGTAAACACTTAAAATATAAAACTTTCTGTATTGTTGTAAAAAGCAATTTAATTCAAAGTCCAAACACATAGCCCAACAGATAATGTCTAATCATTGCAAATAAATATCTAAAGGGTTTGCTTCAGTCCTCCTAGTATGATGGTATGTATTACAAGAGAAAACAAGAGGGAGTAGGAACAGTGCAAAGAAACATTAAGTAGTGGAACTAAGAATTTATTTGAATGAAAATTATAAACGTAATAGAAATAATTCCTGAGGAGGTCCCCCTTTCTCTTTGGAGTGTTTGATTTCTTGTATCCAGGACATTTTTGAGATTATATATATATATATATATATATATATATATATATATATATATATATATGTATAATTTATGGTCAAACAAATGTGTATTATAATGAAAGGCAAATATAGGTAAATTGCTACAGTATATTTATGGGAAAATCTACTATACCATTGTTATGATGGAGAAGCTGTACAACAGTTCACAGTCAAATCTGAGTTTGACAGATGAATAATATCAAACTAAACTTAACTGTTGTTTTCTATGTAACGCATGTGTAAACGTCCTCCATAATAACAGCTTGTGGTGTCTTGCAAAGGTAAGGAGGAAAATAGCATACAATATACTCAAAAAGACTGAAATTCTACAAAAAAGCCCCAGAGACGTTTACATATTTACACAACTCATATAGGACATTAACAAACACAGATCCCAATTCAATTGAGCTTTTGAATGTTACTGTAGCCCGTAAGTGAAGTTGCAAGTTAATTTGCTATTCAATTGACGTCTTTTTGAGGGCTCCAAATGGGTTACGAGTTACAGCCTTGAAAAAATTGCGATGGTTAAACCCGTAACTTGCAGCCTCCCTAAGTCTTTGATCTTTCACTTACACAAGAGTTACAATGGCTAAAATTGCAAATTACTATTCAATAGCTCAATCACCACAAGCACGCAAATGTTTTCACACCCGTAAATGGCAAAAAAGGAGAAAATCCTAGAGAGGACCCACAAGGGGGTTAAACACCTATTCGTAGCACTGTAAATACAAATAAAAAATCAATACTGAACTGTAAAGAATGGGGAAAGTGATGATGGACATTAGAATTAATTGCACAACAGTCTCAATCTCGCAAATCGTCAGGAAATTAAATGTACTTATATGTTTCATTCCGGGGCTAAATTGACTCAGGTATCAATGAATTAATACATATTAGACCACCCTTATGGACAAGAACAGTATTGGCATTCATTTTCATAATTCTTTATTTTGTGAGTCTGCGAGTTTGATTGCATATCGGACCCCCAAGCCTGATTGACTGACATGTAACTTCCGTGTTTTACTGCCGTAATAATGACAGTCTAATTTTCTATTGGCTAATTCAAAATGAGAGGTTACGGGCTTGCTTAATTGATCATGTTGCTGCCCTGAACTGCTAATGAACCAGTGCATGGTTTACGGTTTCAGCTTTGGGACAGTAACTTGTGGGCTTGGGCAATTGAATAGCATCGTAATCGGATACCAATGGTAGCCCGCATCACACCTGCAGATATACGGCCTACAACTATCGCGTTGCAGGTTCGCAATTAAATTAGGCCCACAGTCATCTTCAGTATATTTAGAAGAGACGAACATCCTAAATTAATTAAATACACCCACTTAAAGGTGCAACTGGTTTAAGCAGGCACTCTCCTATATGACTATATATATATATATATATATATATATATGTATATATATATATATATATATATATATATAAATAAAACAACTGACTGAATTTCTAACAATTGTACCATTAACTTTTATTATAGCCAAACTGTGACACATCCTTGTCACAAAATTGCCCCAAAAATATACTTCCAGTGTGTGGGACTGATGGCGAATCATATGCCAATGAATGCCTGCTCTGTGTTGAAAACCGGTGAGTTCTTTATATTTACTTTAGGTTTAGTCTTTATGAGTATGAAGATATGAACATTCACTATGATTAGATTACAAATGCTTTTTTTCAACGTTAAACCCATATTCCCTATTGGTAATTTCAAGAAATCTACTCTATATGCAAAATCCTGCTTTTACTACAGAAGCATGTAAAGATAAATGCAGGATAAAGGGCTAAATAAAATAGGATTGCACAGGAATATGCTACCCAGTTCACAATATTAGGAAATGCTTGCAATCCTATACAATCCTAGTACTTGCTCCTGCTATATACTAGGGGCCTCATTCTATTATCGGCCGTAGGCGCTGCAGGGCCGCAAGGACCGGCCGCAAGCTAATCGGCTATTCTATTCCCCTCTGGCCGGGGGCTCCGGCAGGCTTGCGGCCGGCGCCTTGCTATCTCTTGCGGCCGCTCGCGCCGGAGGAAAGCCTTTGATCTAAAACGGCCGCAAGAGATTCGGCCGCAAGAAAATCCCGGTTGCTATTCTATTGCTCCGGGAAGCCTCTCTGCAAGGCTAAAACCGAGCCGCAGCTTACTTGCAGCAAAAAGGTCCCGCTAGCACCAATTAAGCACTAAATATAGCCCAAATAAAGCCATCCTGCACTTTGAGGAGGCTATAAAGTGATTTTAGGTGTTAGCAAAAATAGTACAACATTCCCCTATACTCAAATCCGTAAAAAAATTTTTTTTTTATATATGTCAAATATCCATGTAAAAAGTCCATAGGGCTTGGAGCACCTCAGACCCGCCCACGATGAGGCCGGAAAATAAACAGTTAATGTCAACTCGGGTTTGGGCTGATGTGCAAGCTTGAGAGTGGGTTGATATTAATCCTCATGTCCCCCAATATGATCCCTAGCATTTACAGAGCTTTACAGAGCTGTCTTCAATTTATTTTTGACTTTGAAGATTTCTGAGCTTACGGCCGGTAGCAAGATTTATGGCCGGCCGTAAGAGGAGATCCTTGCGGGGCCGTATAATAGAATTGCGAGGTAACAGTACCCCCGCAAGGAATCGCAGCCTTACGGCCGATTTACGGCCGATAATAGAATGAGGCCCCTAGGTAAGTGTTCTCAAAAATGATTTAGCTTTTTTCACTTTTAAATGATCAAAATGATTTGTGAATGTTATGTGAAAGTTAGCACATGTCATGTGTTACCTTGGTAAGGCAAATCAGTAGTCGCATTAATAGACACCATCTTGAAAAAAAAGAAACATGGCATGGAATTTAATAATGGAGCACACATTTTACAAGGCACTTTTGAAATAGATCAAAATGTTGTGTATTTTAATCCAATATTTGTTTCGAAATCATATACCAGTTTCTGTTCTTAACAGTGTAAAATTAATTTTTTCATGTGGAAATGTAATTTTGGTATTTACAGTTTACTTTTTATTGTGCCAATGTATGTTTGCCAATTCTAAGCACTAATGGGACATATTTATTATTTTCTAATTACAGGAAGAAGAACATTCATGTTCGTGTTGTGAAAGATGGATATTGTTGAAGATCTTTTACATGACTCATTCCACAGTTCTACATCACTTAAAGGCTTGCTAATTTAATATATATAATTGGCTTCACACAACAGTAAATAAAACTTGTGAAAAAATATTCAGACTAATTTTGTTATTTTAACTGTATAACATATTTGAAGCCAAATAAGAATAGGAAAAAATCACTACTTAATATTTATTATTGATAAATAGTTGTTGCACTTTTAATAGTGTTTTTGTTTATAATGACACAATTTATCTACTTTGAGTATTGTGAAAATACTGCTCTACTGCCTTTTATTTAGTTTTTTAATTGGGATAACAAAGTTAATTTACTATCACAAATATTAATATGGCAAATTACCACTGTTGTTGAAACAACTTCATCACTAATAGAGATCATTTTGTATTACTTTTTCTTATTCTTAGATTGCTTCCTTATTTAGAGTCGAGTGGTAAGAGACACATTTAAAAACCTAGTGCTAAATAGGTTCATAGTTGTTTTTAATGTTTTTCTACTTCTTTTATTCCCTCCATGCTCCCCACTTTTATAACTTTTTTTAGTGAGAATTAAATATAAAAAATAAAGCAAGCACATATGCTGTATTTCACTGCAACAGAAGGGGCTTGCAGAAAATAGAAATGAATTGTGGTTGCACCTGTCTTTAAAGGGACTTTCTCAACAATCATTTTCTTCTTTTAGGTTATGCTTAAAGATCTTCTCTGAGGCGCCTCAAAGCAATATATATATACAGTAAAACCTCTGTAATCCGGCACCCACAGATTATCCCTATTGCCGGATAACTGTAGTTGCCGGTTAATCTGGAGTCCCCGACTTTAAAAGACTAAACGACCCTTAATCCCCCAAAACCCCTCAAAATGCCTTTAAAAAAACAATTAGGAAAAAAGTTAAAAAAAATTTTTGCAGTCTCGTACTGCCGAATAGTGCCGGATAGTGCAGGTTATGTCGGTTTAGCAGGAGTTTTTTGAATTGGGGAATAGATGCCGGTGCCGGTTGCTTGAGAGTCCCGGTTAGTAGGGTGTCGGATAACCGGGATTCTACTGTATATATATAGTTTTATTTATTTATTTATTTATTCTTGTAGTGTAGTGAGGGCCTCCCTGGAGGCACCCCACCCCAGGCCAATTTACCAAGGCCACTCATTTTTCCAAAGGGATCAGTGTAAATTTAAATAATTCATTCTGAACCCCTGAATTTTTACATTTTGGTTTGAACTGATAATGTTGTTTTTTTAATACAAAACCTTTAAACAACATAAATAAAACCTTAAAAATACATAAATAAAAAAACAATCATTAGATCAAATGACATTGGTCCTCATTCTATTACGGCCGCAGCCGCTGCAGGGCCGCAAGGACCGGCCGCAAGCTTTACGGCTATTCTATTCCCCTACGGCCGGGGGTTCCGGCAGGCTTGCGGCCGGCGCCTTGCTATCTCTTGCGGCCGATCGCGCCGGAGGAAAGCCTTTGATCTAAAACGGCCGCAAGGAAATCGGCCGTAAGAAAAGCCTGGTTGTGATTCTATTGCACCGGGAACCGTGTCTGCAAGGCTAAAAACGAGCCGCAGCTTACTTGCAGCAAAGAGGTCTCGCTAGCACCAATTAAGCACATAAAATAGCTCAAATAAAGCCATCCTGCACTTTGAGAAGACTATAAAGTTATATTGGGTGTTAGAAAAAATAGCACATAATTACCCTATACTCAAATCCGTAAAATATTTTATTTTTTATATCCGTAAAATATCCATGTAAAAAGTCCAGAGTGCTTGGAGCACCTCAGACACGCCCACGCCGCAGCCGGAAAATAAACAGTTAATTTGAACTCGGGTTTGGGCAGATGTGCAAGCTTGAGAGTGGGTTCCTTTTAATCCTCATGTCCCCCAATATGATCCCTAGCATTTACAGAGCTGTACAGTGCAGGCTTGAATTTATTTTTGCGTTTTTATATTTCTGAGCTTACGGCCGGTTCCAAGATATGCGGCCGGCCATAAGGGGAGATCCTTGCAGGGCCGTATAATAGAATCGCGAGCAAACAGAACCCCCGCAAGGAATCACAGCCTTACGGCCGATTTATGGCCGATAATAGAATGAGGCCCATAGAATTTAATTTCACTTTAACTGCACTGAAATGACCCACTGAAAATGGTGGCAATGTAGAGGAGATGCAGGAGACAGGTCATTGAGTCATTGATTGGAAGAGGAGTCCTCTTCTATTAGAACATCAGGCACTTGCACAGGAGACCTTTCTCTTTTCTATCTTTTGACACTACTGAACCCAACTGGAGACTGATATTTCACTAGGGAGTTCCACTAGAAACCTATGAAGAGAAACTTGTTTCCTCCTTCTTTTGAAAATGTTTCTGATGTGAGACATTGTTTGATAATTACACAAGTCCACATTTCAGCTTCCTTGAGATTTATCGGGGTATACACTTCCACAATTGTTTGTAACTCAACCCATTTAGCACATATTTCTTTGATCAGTGCAGTAGGTGCTTCCATCCTTCCCTCCTCCTAACCTGAAGACATTTCCTCATAGTCCCTAAACTCCTTAACAAATGTATCATTAGTCTTCTTCAAATTCATGATGTAAGCAAAAACTACACTTTGGTCTTTATAGGCACAGGCTACACTTTGATTCTTGTAAGTGCAAGCTACACTTGGGTTATTATGGGCACAGGCTACACTTTGGTTCTTGTAAGCACAAGCTACACTTGGGTCCGAGTAAGCACAGGCTACACGCTGGTCCTTATATGTGTAGACTACAATTTGGTTCTTATTAACACAGGCTACACTTTGATTCTTGTAGACACAGAATGCACCACATTTCTTATAAGCATAGGCTGCCCTTTGATTTTTGTAGTAACAGACAGCACATGCTACACTTTGATTCTTATAGGCAAAGACTGCACTTTGATTCTTGCAGACACAGGCTGCACTTTTGTTCTTATAAGCACAGGCTGCAATTTGATTCTTCTAGGCACAGGCAGCTCTTTGATTCTTATAGAAACAGACTGATCTTTGGCTCTTGCAGGCACACACTGCTCTTGGGCTCTTGTAGGCACTAACTACACTACACCACAGAACAGAACTTTATTTCACTTCCTTTATTTCACTATATTTATATTTTAGTTAGTTGCTACAGGGCCCAGTCCAAAAGAACATTTTGTGCCAGTCCCCTCTAAATGTGGGCCCCAAATTTTATTTTGCACCGGGACCCTCCATTCACTAACTCCACCACTGAAAGGAATCAAACAATCAATGCTGATTACCTCAGTAATGATGTATTGTAGAGATACATGGGTAGTTTTAATACTCTTTAAGATAAAATGAACTATCTTTTAAGGTGAAATTACCTTAAATCATACAGTTATATTTGGTAATTGTATGATATAAAGTGGTCTTTGTCTTTTAGATTGTCCTGTATAAGTGCCCAATTCAATTGGCCAATTCGTAAATTTAAACACACTTAAAATCACTCTTAATATTGCTACATGTTCGGCAAATATTACTTATTGCTACTAATGAATTCTTAAGTCAAAAGAATGCATATAAACATTTAAAAAAAAAAACACCCAAAGCCAAATTTATGAGTTCAAGGCATTTGCAAGTACCTAATAGAATGTGGCCCTAAGACTTTCAAAATGTGGAAAATTAGTTCACAATACTACTGAATATGGTAGCGGAGGAACCACAAAGCTAATAATTTTGGTTTGGCACACCATGCACCTCAGTCCAGGAAGTCTTGGTAGGTTTATTCAAAATGGTACGAGGTACAAAAGCTATGCCCATCCTTTTTTTCTGGCTTGCAGATATCCACGGCTACCACTCTTCCTGACCGCAGTGACTTGCCATTTTACAGTACTTTGGTAGTGAACAGTTGTTTTACCTTTGTCAGGCCAATTATATTTTCTAGGTCACACTGCATTGGTTCTTCTTGTTGTGGAGAAATACAAATATCCATTAGTGATGTCGCGAACATAAAATTTTCGGTTCGCGAACCCGAACCGCCGCAAATGGTCGCGACTTCAATGGGCAGGCGAATTTTAAAACCCACAGGGACTCTTTCTGGCCACAATAGTGATGGGAAAGTTTTTTCAACGGGACTAAAACCTGGACTGTGGCATGCCGGAGGGGGATCCATGGCAAAACTCCCACGGAAAATTACATAGTTGATGCAGAGTCTGGTTTTAAGCCATAAAGGGCATACATTACCTAATATTCCTAAATTGTTTAGAATAAGGTGCTTTAAAACATCAGGTATGATGTTGTATCGATCAGGTAGTGTAAGGGTTAGGCCCGCTTCACAGTGACAGACCAAACTCCCTGTTTAAGGCACTGCAAACAACCGCAAACAGTCCATTTGCACAACCGCAAACTCCCCATTTGCACAAGGTTGGATACCAAGCTAGCCATGTCCCGTTCCTTGTCCTCACTGATGTCATTGAAGGTCTCTTCCTCCACCCAGCCCCCAAGGGTCCCCGAAAGGTGACAACAAGCCCCCTGGGACGCCTGCTGTGTTTGGTCTTTCACCTCCTCAAAGCCACCTTCCTCCTCTGACTCCTCTTCTTCAGACTCCTCTCACTGAGTTGCCTCTCTCTGCATTATTATAAGGTGTGTTAAGTAGTACTACTCTTATCAGTTTAATACTTGTTACGTCACCTATCAGGGGGCGTGTATAAGGCCTGGATTTTTAGAACCGGGAGATGGAAAAAGATGCTTTGTTGGTCGTATCACTTCAATTTTGGGGCACGGCACATGCAATCAAAGGTGCCACCTGATAGATGTGGCATGTTTGTAAGTACTACTCTTATCAGTTTAATACTTGTTACGTCACCTATCAGGGGGCGTGTATAAGGCCTGGATTTTTAGAACCGGGAGATGGAAAAAGATGCTTTGTTGGTCGTACCAATTCAATTTTGGGGCACGGCACGTGCAATCAAAGGTGCCACCAGATAGGAGTGGCGTGTTTGTAAGTACTACTCTTATCAGTTTAATACTTGTTACGTCAACTATCAGGGGGCGTGTATAAGGCCTGGATTTTTAGAACCGGGAGATGGAAAAAGATGCTTTGTTGGTCGTATCACTTCAATTTTGGGGCACGGCACGTGCAATCAAAGGTGCCACCAGATAGGAGTGCCGTGTTTGTAAGTACTACTCTTATCAGTTTAATACTTGTTACGTCGCCTATCAGGGGGCGTGTATAAGGCCTGGATTTTTAGAACCGGGAGATTGAAAAAGATGCTTTGTTGGTCGTATCAGTTCAATTTTGGGGCACGGCACGTGCAATCAAAGGTGCCACCAGATAGGAGTGGCGTTTTTGTAAATACTACTCTTATCAGTTTAATACTTGTTACGTCACCTATCAGGGGGCGTATATAAGGCCTGGATTTTTAGAACCGGGAGATGGAAAAAGATGCTTTGTTGGTCGTATCACTTCAATTTTGGGGCACGGCACGTGCAATCAAAGGTGCCACCAGATAGGAGTGGCGTGTTTGTATGTACTACTCTTATCAGTTTAACACTTGTTACGTCACCTATCAGGGGGCGTGTATAAGGCCTGGATTTTTAGAACCAGGAGATGGAAAAAGATGCTTTGTTGGTCGTATCACTTCAATTTTGGGGCACGGCACGTGCAATCAAAGGTGCCACCAGATAGGAGTGGCGTGTTTGTAAGTACTACTCTTATCAGTTCAATACTTGTTACGTTACCTATCAGGGGGCGTGTATAAGGCCTGGATTTTTAGAACCGGGAGATGGAAAAAGATGCTTTGTTGGTCGTATCACTTCAATTTTGGGGCACGGCACGTGCAATCAAAGGTGCCACCAGATAGGAGTGGCGTGTTTGTATGTACTACTCTTATCAGTTTAATACTTGTTACGTCACCTATCAGGGGGCGTGTATAAGGCCTGGATTTTTAGAACCGGGAGATGGAAAAAGATGCTTTGTTGGTCGTACCAATTCAATTTTGGGGCACGGCACGTGCAATCAAAGGTGCCACCAGATAGGAGTGGCGTGTTTGTAAGTACTACTCTTATCAGTTTAATACTTTTTACGTTACCTATCAGGGGGCGTGTATAAGGCCTGGATTTTTAGAACCGGGAGATGGAAAAAGATGCTTTGTTGGTCGTATCACTTCAATTTTGGGGCACTTTGTGACATTAGCTTCTTACGCTCAAACATGTCCTTTACAGGCACCTGACTATGGGCAGATGAGCAGGAACTGCTCAAGGCGAGAGACGCAGTGGCGGATGGTTGATAGGGGGCAAGGAGGACAGCAGTGGTTGATGTGGCTGATGATGCTGGACCAGGAGGAGGATGGCGGCTTTGAGTTTGTGTGCTGCTTGGTCTGGAGTCACCCAAGCATTAGGTCTCAACCTGTAGAGGATAAGGGAACCAGGCTACTCTAGACCTCATTCATCATTACAGGTTTTGACAGATTGGTACTATGCGTGCAAGCTACTGAGACAACAGATATGAGTGGCACTGTGCACTTGCAGAAGTTGGCAGAGTAGACGCTGTAGGTCTGACACACACGCTTGCAGACAACTAACTGCTATGCAATCTATTACAGTAGAAAAAAATGTTTTTGTTTTAAATGTACACTACTGTTACACCAGATATGAGTGGTGTGTTAAGTAGTACTACTCCTATCAGTTTAATCCCTGTTATGTGCCTTTTTTTGGGGTTTGGTTGTTGAAGCCACAGTGCAGTACCAGAGGCCAGAAAAATTAGGCATGTACACATGCCTGAAAAATTAGGTATTGTTGATCTTGCAGCGAGCAGAGAAGAAGGTAGGCCTGATTCAATGCCCCATCCCCGCATACCCACACTCAGAGATTGAGGGGGGGACCTGAGAAGGCCACGGGCCGGAGATATAAAGTGGGGCCATCCCAAATAAGCACACAAGCGGGGACAAAGGTAGTGAAGGGAAAATAGAGGCCCATGGACTGACGGTCGCCATCTTGGCAGGAAAAGGGTCCAGCAATTAAGCCAAACTGACCCAGTACAGGCAGCTACTTGAGTCAAACGCTGTACAATTACACCTTAATAAAGCTGAAACATGCAGCAGCAGGGATTCTAAACGGCCACACGGATACAAGGAGGCTAACAGCCCCCACAGTCTCTGCACCACTCTTTTTATCAGGTAACCCAAGGGGCTACCCAAGGACCTTACGCACATAAAAAAAAGAATTTTATTGGAGGAATTATTAGTGTCTTTACCCCCCAAGAGAGGACATAATATACGGTATCTTTAGACTACCTGATGGTCAAACCTCCTTTAGCCCCAATGCTATCCAAGAAACATTTCAAAACTTCTATCAGACCATATATTCATCCCAATCCCGCTGCAGCGGATCTTCCATAGAGTCCTTCCTACTACAGCAAGAAGTCCACAAAATACCTGTACCTCAATTGGACAGCTTGAACCTAGACATATCCCAAGAGGAAGTTAAATCCACAATCCAAGATCTTAAATTTGGCAAGTCCCCAGGGCCAGACGGTTTTACTCATCTGTACTATAAGAAATTTGAGCCCTTGCTTACCCCCGCACCTAACATCTTTGTTTAACGCTGTGATAACTTGTCTTCCTTGCATGGTAATTCAGGACTTCCTTAAACAGGCCTTTGTAGGAGGGCTGAGAATCTTTACTTCCCTCCCACAATTGCTCATGGACAGGATGTGATGTAAATTACATCATCTCAACTAAGGATATATCCAGGCAGGAAACTGGTGCTGCTTCCTGTTTTCTTCCTTGATGGTGATGGAGGTGATGTCAATGGTCTGACCGTGGGTAAGATCAAGCGTTTGGGGAAGGGAATTACTATATATATAGGTAGATAGATTTAAAAGGGGGTGTTGCTCCGTGGGTCTGGGCTGTTGTGTTTGTAATACATTTATAGTATTGTGTTATCTGCCTTTTAATAAATACCTTTTAATGTAGACGAACCTTGTGTAATATTAATTTGGTGATACACCACATTTGGCGACCACGAATTTTAGACTTCTACAAAGGTTATTTATGAGGTAATATCACATTAATAGATAGTCAGATTTATTTATTTTATTTTATTTATTTTTTTTGTGGGGAAGGAAAAAAAGTACTTTGTCTAATTATCCTCTGCATGGGAAATCAAGTGCTGATTGTGTGTGGAGTCTAGGATAAGCCTCCATTTTTATATAAATATCGTACTAGCTTCTGAGTTGAGTTTTGTTCGTACTAGCTTATTTTGATACATAAAACAAATATATATCATACAGGTTCTTTTTGTGGGTTTATCTGAGTTGTTGTGCTTTTGAGTACAGGCCTAGCTTTGCATTTGAATAGAATCCATGTGGCTTCTTTGTGTAATTAAATGCTAATTCAAGCCTCCATTTTTAATATACAAGCTTGGGCACCAGGCCACAAATAGTTTGTTGTGTGTTTCAAATACCTGAGTTTGTTAATACTATTATTTTTGTTTTGTTTTTGGGTTTTTTCTCTTCTTTCTTTTTCTTTCTCTAGTCCTTTATCATAGTACAGGCCTGGAGAAAAATAATAAATAAACCATTTTAAATATTATATATATATATATATATATATATATATATTATTTCAGGCGTGCATTTTAATACACTATAGGCTTCCATACCTTATACATTTTGGGTGTCTTGCATATCCTAGTTCGGGTTTATCTCCTACCCTGCAGGCCTTGCTATTATATTTTAAGTTAATTAGCAAGTATTACCTTCACCATACTAAGGTAAGTATAATTTGCATTGTGGGTACTAATCTATTTTTCTACATATTACACCTGGCCTACTGAATAGTCATCAACTATTGTTGGCTACTCAGAAGCATGCTACTTTAGTTGCAAATTGATTTTGATTCTTACTTGGGTGAGTAAAAGAGTAGAAATGTCTTTTCAAGGGGCCAAATACTTTCCCACAGAAGTGCGTGAGTACTTTAGGAAACATATTCAAAAACATGATGGTACATATGAGCTTCCAGAGCCAGCAAACCCAGACAGTGGAAAAGAGAAGAGATTAATGGATGTTCTAAAACAAATTGTAAATAACAAAAAGTATAGAACAAAGAAGAGAAAAAGTTTGGTCACACAAGCTGTTGTAGCCACAATAGGAGGCCTAATAGACTTAGTTGTAGAATTACGGCAGCATAATTTGGAAACAACAAATAAAATGGAGGAAGCAATGGACAAAAGGGATTGTTTAAAAATTGCAGCTTTGAGAACAACTACAATTGTGGGGGAACTAGAAAGGGAGTTAGGGGAAATAGAGGAACAGAGGGATGCTTATGGAGTAAAAATAACAGAACTTCAAAACATAATAATGGACTATAAAAATAAAACAAAGTTAGAAGGGATAAAAGGAGTCAGAGACATTGCCAAAATATATCCAGATCTGGATATGTTCGTGGCACAAAATAAAGAACCAGTGCCGAAAATGAACCAAGATAGAAAAGATTTCTTATGTTATTCTGTTCTACAAGTAGATACCATACCACAAGCACCAGTTATTGTTTCAGAATTATTTAATGCAAGGCAAACACCTACAGGATTTTCTATGCAGACTCGACCGATGTCTATGGCAGATAAAGACAATTTCCAGAAATGGTGGGGAAGTATGCCAACTAACAACTTTAATACATTTACACATTGGTTTATGAGGGGAGCAGATAGAGCTAAAAAAGGAGGTCTTAACTTAGAGGAATGGACAGAACTGTTAGAATACGCTATGGGTCCTTTGGCTAGTAGACTATTGGGATTTAATAACAGTGTGTCTGATCAGGCAGGAAGAATTGCTGCAACTAATTTCTATCTACTTAGCATAGAGAAAGAAATAGCAAATATTACCATGAGGCCAATAGATGGTCCTAGAGAGGTAGCTCAAAGGATATTTTTTTGGTATACTCTACGACAACCTCAACAGCCTCTAGTGCTGGGCTCACCAGAACATATAGCAAAAGTAATGGAAGCCCTTCCCCGGGAGTGTCAAGAATTTATCAGGCTTTTTGATCCAACACCAACAGACTTGGAAATGGTACTAACTAGAGCTGATAAGTGGTGGATCAAGCATCCTTTCACAGAACAGGCCTGCTCTGTTTCAGCTGTAAGAACATTTAAGGTCGAGTCTGGTAGAGATATAGATGGTAATTGGAGAAACCAGACGTGGGATGTACCCCAGAACAAGAAGGATGATCAAAACTGGAGACCAAAACAGAACTTTGACAAAAGATGGAGAGATCCACCTAGGGACTATAGTAATAGGGATGGCAGCAACTGGAGGGCTAATCAGGAGGGAGAGAGAAACGGTAACATGGGCTATTGGGAACTCAGGAGACAGAAGGATAGGATAGAAGAGGAAAATCACATACTTAAAAACAAGGTAGCTGAGTCAGAGAGGAAATTGAAGGAAAATGAGGCAAAGATGATAAAAGAGGGACAGAGTAGAAGTGAGTCACAATGACAAATCCCAACCCCTGCGCCTCAGCATCTCATTCACTCAGCTAATTTAACCATGGATGAGGCAGGTCGGCCTACCAGTTATACAGTCATCGCAGGGGTAGGGAAAAATATGTTGGTAGATACAGGAGCAGCAGTTACAATGACCAACAGGGTCAAAAATGGGGATTCTTCAGTAAGTAGTATGGGAGTTACTGGGAATCCACAGGAGGTTAGAGCAGGTCCAATTGATGTAGCAGTTGGAGAAAAAACAATACAAGTAGAAGCAATAGTGGGTTGGCCAGAGGAAATATTGGGAATAGAAGCTTTAAAAAAAGGAAATTTCATTGTAGATCTTGCCAATTTTTGTTTGTGGAAGACAGAAAAGGTGAATCAGGTAAGTACAGAGTTGACGAAAGGGGTTGTGCTCCCAATGGCATATATTGTCTCTCCGATAAAAAGTCTGAAAAAAAACAAACTGAAACTAGACGGACAACCAGAATGGCTGCAGAAGCTAATCCAAGACATACCTGTTTGGGCTACAGATAAATTAGACTGTGGAAGAATGAAAGGAATGGTCTTTTTGGAAGGAGGAGACCCACAATGGCAAAAGCAATATCCAGTCCCAAGAGAATCAGTGGCATCAATCACCAAGATGATAGAAATACTGGAGAGAAGTGGAATAATTAAATCTGGAAATGGGTATGTATGTAACTCACCATGTTGGCCTGGGAGAAAAGCTGTGTTAAAAGGGAATAGAGATGAAAAAGCAGCCTCATCATGGAGACTTACCATTGATTACAGGGCCGTGAACAAACTTGCAAAAAGAATGGCCCCTGTTGTTTTTGTTATGTATATGTTTCTAATGATGGAATCTAGTGTTCCCACAGAGCAAGGCTGTATAAGAATGAAGATGCCTGTCAACAGAAGATTGTGGTGGATCCTTGTTCCAGGATGGATAAGTATAAGCTGTATCACAGTAGGAATGGGGAGACAGGCAATAAGGCCAGAAGATACCGCAAATAAGGGAGAGAGTTTGAAAAGATTGGAGTTACATTATGTTCAAGCAGATAGATTTATTTGGCCCAGGGAATTGGAAGTAAAAGAGGGTGGAGGGTTACAAGTAAACATTATTTTGCCACATAATAGTACCAGGGGATTAGCTCTTAGAGCTCCAATACAAGGGAGGTTTACAAATATTACAGTAGTAGTGAGTAACTTAACATTAGAAGAAGGTGGAGAATGGGACGCTGCAGTTATAGCTGCCCAGCCTGACCTAGAGGAATTCTGCAATTTTGATACTGGAAAGGGGTGTGTTCTAACAATAGATGAAGTATTTGTCTCTGTAAAGGAGCTGCAACGTTGTAAAGATCAGAAGAAGGTACCATGGCCAATAGGCGGATTGGTGGTGGTACCAACACATGAAACAGTTGTGCAAGGGGTTGGGTGGACTTACTACCCAATAATTCTAAATTTTAATGATTTTTCTATTCCTCCAAAGTGCCCGGAATCACAGCGGCAGTGGTTTAAGCAAAGTATACAAGAGACCATCATTGAGTGGACCGGAGCAGGGAGTCGAGAAAAACGGGACACACTTGCAGCCCTTTTAGGAGGAGTCAGAACTGGATTGGGAGTATGGAATTCAGCAGACATCATTGGACTGAACAGCCGGATAAACTCCCTTACTGATGGCATGGGACATGCTATGAAAACAGGTGGAGTAGCTGACTCCCTTATAGTGAGTAGACTGACAGACAATGTTGATGACATACACACCATTGCCAACAACCTGCATCTAGTTGAGGAAAATATTGCTTCCATTGCTAACAGCATTAAGAATGAAATAGTGGGAACTGCCATTTTCTGTTCTATGATTGGAGGAAAGCTGTTGGCAGATTTAAAGGAAACTATTAAAGACATCCAGGAAAACAAGTGGGCAAGACAAATCAATGCAACAAGGATTATCACGTCATTGAAAAGAAAAGGAGTGGACATCACTGAGGACAATCTTAAATACAGCTATATTGAAGGCCCAGATCAATGGATGCCACATGGACTACAATCTGGGACAATTGGACTAATCCTGGCAATTCCCCGCTGGGAGGGGCAGGCAGAGCAACTGAACTTCATACATAGCATTGGCACGTTAAGTGATGGAATCTACAAGCAACACTTCCCATCAAAAAGACTGGCCACTATTACAGGATTGGAGATGGATGAAAGCTGTTGCAGGAAATCTCAACACCGATGGCTGTGCAGTTGTGTTTGGGAGAAAGGAGCTGAGGAGGATGGCTGGGTGCAGTTGATAAAAGAAAACCTGGTGCAAGAGGTGATCCGCATAGGGGACATTGCATGCTTTATTGGCCACTCTGAATATAGGACAGTTGATGAAATATGTTTGGTGGAAAAAGGGTCTTGTATCATGGTATTTCCATCAAGAAACCTTACCACTGAAATGATCAATTTTACTGCAAATGCAGATCGGACAAATTTGATAATTAAGCTTTTTACCTTGGAACTTCATGAGTCAGAGACACATCCAGTCCTACGAACACTGTCGCTGGTACTCATGTTCATTCAAGTATTAACGACAATTATAATAATATACTTTTGTGTGGCAATGAAACAAATGAGGAAGAAACTTGCAAGGAGGATATATAATAATGTGTCTTTTTCCTCTTCTTTCTCTCTCTCATACATTCTTCAATAAAGTTTTACATTGCACATACATAAACATTTATCACACACTCTCACCTAAATTCTATAAATTCTGTTTTTTGTGTAATATGTGGATTGACAGCCATAGGAAAGTACAGGAGAACTTATGTCGCTGAGGGAACTATTCCGGAGGGACGGTGGGTTGAATTTCTCCTGTATATCAGGTTTTTGCTCCCACTAGGTTCTCCTGTACTAGAGGGATAACTAGAAAACTGAGCAACATAGAAGAAGAAAAAGTGAGGGAATGTGGTAACTTGTCTTCCTTGCATGGTAATTCAGGACTTCCTTAAACAGGCCTTTGTAGGAGGGCTGAGAATCTTTACTTCCCTCCCACAATTGCTCATGGACAGGATGTGATGTAAATTACATCATCTCAACTAAGGATATATCCAGGCAGGAAACTGGTGCTGCTTCCTGTTTTCTTCCTTGATGGTGATGGAGGTGATGTCAATGGTCTGACCGTGGGTAAGATCAAGCGTTTGGGGAAGGGAATTACTATATATATAGGTAGATAGATTTAAAAGGGGGTGTTGCTCCGTGGGTCTGGGCTGTTGTGTTTGTAATACATTTATAGTATTGTGTTATCTGCCTTTTAATAAATACCTTTTAATGTAGACGAACCTTGTGTAATATTAATTTGGTGATACACCACAAACGCTATACTAAATGGAGAACCTCTGCCCCCTTAATTGAATCAGGCCGACTTCATAGTCTTTCCAAAGAGGGTAGGGACCCTTTAGAGGTTAAAAATTATCGCCCCATACCCCTGATAAATGTGGATGTCAAGATCCTAGCTAAAATTATGGCCAAACGAATATCTAACTTTTAACTGGACTAAATACACAAGGACCAAACGGGGTTCATTCCTTTCAGAGAGGCAGGAGATAATGTTAGGAGGGTTCTGAACGCCCAGTTCTTGGCTCAACACTATAACAACCCAGTTTACCCTCTAGCCCTAGACATAGAGAAGGCTTTTGATACGGTGGAATGGCCACATATATGTACAAAATGCTAGATAAGTTTGGATTTGAGGGACGCTTTCTCAACCTGCTCAGAAGGTACTATGACTCACCAGTAGCTAACTTAAAGATACCAGGGAACCATAAGGCCAAAATCCAAGTACAGAGAGGGACCAGGCAGGGATGCCCACTCTCCCCACTGCTCTTTGCTCTTGCCATTGAACCCCTAGCGCAGGCAATCCGAACCAACCATGCCATCCATGGGGTTCAAGTAGGACACCATCAGTTTAAGTGTTCACTTTTCGCGGACGATATGCTTTGCACCCTGACCAAGCCCCTTCTCTCTATACCAGCATTCATGTCCACTATAAAAGACTTCAGCTAAATCTCGGGCCTCCAATCCTTGCAAAAGGTTATTTCTCTTTCAATGGAATCCTGCTTACTGGGGATACACATAAAAAAAACTTATCTCAATCCTAGAACAAGCTATTCCAATTAATGGCTTTAGCATTCAAAATACACATAGCTACCCGGGCCCGGATGGATTTACAAATCTCTATTACCAAACTTTTATAGACTTGTTATTACCCCACTTAGCCACACTTTTCAATCAAATTTTAGAAGGCTCTCCCATGCCACAAGAACTAAACCATGCAAATATGATATGTTTCCCGAAAGAACGACAAGACCCATTAGAACTTAAAAATTACTGCCCCATATCACTCCTAAACGGGGATATAAAAATTTTGGCCAAATTAATGGCAAACAGGATTTTGCGATTTCTCCCCTCCATAATCCATAAAGACCAAACAGGGTTTATCCCCCATAGACAAACGGGGGAAAATATCAGACGGACACAAAATTTATTCTCATGGTCATTCCAACATCAAATACCCACATGCCTTTTGGCATTAGATATAGAAAAGGTCTTTGATACGTTGGAATGGCCTTATTTAAAAGCAGTATTACAGAAATTTGGGTTTGCAGACAAATTTATGAACTTGATAGATACATACTACAAATCCCCGTCAGCCAGATTAAAAACTCACGGGAGATCGCTTACAACACATAAAGATTCAAAGGGGAAAAAACAATTTTTTAGATTTATTTGGAATCATAAAGCCCCGAGGATCTCAAAAAATAATATGTATAGACCAAAATGGAAAGGGGGCCTATCGTGCCCGAAACTCAAACTGTATTACAAGGCAGCACAGCTGGCTTTCATTCATCTGGCGCATTCTCCCACACATCAGCCGCTCTGGGTATTTATGGAAAATGTAAGCATGTCACCTTATACATGGGATACAGTAATATGGATTCCAGGCCTGTATACTTTTTTGAGAAACTTGAAAAACCTGTTGATTAAGCACTCATTAAAAATATGGACGGAGATGAACTGGACACAAAAACTGATCCTACCCCTATCGTACCCAATCCCCACTTTAAGATACATCTTCCGGAAAGCTCTCTCAGTTGGTGGAAGTCTCAGAACCTACTAAGGGTTGGACCATGGTGGCATGACGACAAAATAATGACCTTTGAGCGGGTGAGAGATAGATACAATTTACCTCTGGCTAAACACTATAATTTTTGCAGGATACATCATTTTATATATACGATAAGTGGTAGGGGAACCCCCCAAAGAAACACCTGGCTACTCAAAAAATGTAGGGATTCCCCCTTTCAGCCTGGTATTATTAGCCTCATGTATGAACTATTTAATGAAAACTCATGGGCAAACAAACCAGACTATACCAAAGCCTGGGAGAGGGATTTGGGCACCGAGTTGGCAGACAGCACATTGGATAAAAGTTGGCGAGGCTTAAGTAGGGGATCTTTAAATTATAGTCTGCTTGAGACTTCAATAAAGGTCCTACACAGTACATATATTACTCCTTTTAAGCTAAATAAATGGGATCCAAAACGGAGCAGCTCATGTTTTAGGAACAGTGGTAATGAGGCTACATTTATTCATGTCTGGTGAGAGTGTCCGGCAGTCATAAGACTATGGGAAGAAACATGCTTACTAGCTTCTAAAATGTTTAAGATTCAGATTTCTGCTAATATAGAAAACTGCATGCTGGGTGTTCCGCATGTCTATCTCTCACCCGCTCAAAATAGGCTATTAAAGTTCATCATGTTGGCCACAAAGAACCATATAGCCAGACAATGAAATCGGATACCCTACACTTTCAGGTGGTTAAAAATAAATTAAACTTTATCCTTATAAATGAACGCCTTACCCATTTAGTAGACAACTCCATGGATACATTTTGAGATATATGGTCTCCGTGGCTGCAATTAAGGGATAGCATATCATCTGGAGACAATTAAAGAAATTTAGATCCGGAATAGGGGCTACCCTAAATGGGAGAGGATATTCTCAAGAGAACGGGATGGATGGAGTTGTGTGTGGATCCTTAGAGGGGCGGAGGACGGAGGTAAGTGCTATATTTAACATCATATTTATGTAAAAAAGGAGGATGTTTGTGGACTTTTCCCTTTCCCAACATGTTAAATGTTAAAACTAGTTATTTTTTTTCCCAATTATAGTCGGATTCAAGACTTAAAGGGAATCAACTTAAAACAAACTGAATTAAAGCTATATTAATAACTGAAAAGTAAAAAAATATATATTTTTAGGCTACAGGTACAACCAAATCCAAATAACATACTAGCCCTGGATATGGTATAAGCTCCAAGATTATGGAATGGAAAGGGGTAAACTGAGTATTAATAGAGATAAGGTAACTCAGTGATGTATTAACATGTATGGATATATATGTAACATGGAAATGGTTGTTTGAATATGATATATTACCTGACCTAATAAAATATTTTTTGAAAGAAAAAATACACATAGCTAGTAGTTGGAAAACCCCAAATTAAAACTTTCAGGAATTAATAAAAAAAATCAACTATTTACTGCTCAAAGAGAGATTAAACCATGTAGTCTTGGATAGAATCACCCAGTTCCAGACAATTTGGGATCGCTGGATAACATCCCCATTTAGTGCCCCCCTAATATAATAAAACATTTGTTAATGGTTGAAGCGACTCGGGGGGAAGGACCGAAGTGGGGGAGCCCTGGAGGAGACCCTTCAGAAGCAACCGGCGGCAAAATCATCCGAGCAAAGGAGCGGTCGCCTACTGAAGCCTGCCCTAGGGTAACCCAAGGGCGATTGAGCAGGTTAGATATTGTAAATAATAAGCTACTGCTGGAGTGATGATAGATAATAGGACTTTGGTGTTAACTGCTGATATACTCTTTACTATTGTCTGTTTTACCATGTCTTAGGTTTCTCTTAAAAACTGCAATCACAGTAAAAAAAAAAGAAAATTTATTAACCAAAAAAGTAAAAATAAGAAGGCCTAGCCAGCTAATTTTAACAAAATGTCTTCATTGTAAATATGTATTTTTGCACAACTGTTGTGTTATGCAAGAATGTTCAATATGCTTTCTTTTTCATTACATGCCGTATGCCTTCTGACATAAAAATTTAAATTAAAAAATTAGGTATTGTTGCAGCCGCTGCTGTTGCAGCGGCCAGAAAAATTGACCTTTGTTCCCCAGGCAGAAAGTGCCATAAAACATTGCGTCTTTTTGAACCCTAGTTGGTGGCGGATAAGTCACGCAAGTCATCCGGCATTCACAGATAACATACAGCAGCGTGTGGACCAGTTTTAGCCGAAGGCAGCTCATCTCATCAGGCCTTTTTCAGTCGAATGTATCGCCCAGTGTCAGTCCCTTCCGGATCCATCCCTCATTCATCTTTATAAAGGTGAGGCAATCTAGACTTTTTGCCCTAGGCGACTTCTCTTCTTGGTGACAAAACCTCCTGCTGCACTGAAGGTCCTTTCTGACAGGACACTTGAAGGGGGGCAGGCCAGAAGTTCAATTGCAAATTGGGATTGCTCAGGCCACAGGTCTAACCTGCATACCCAGTAGTCAAGGGTTTCATCGCTCCTCAGAGTGTCGATATCTGCAGTTAAGGCGAGGTAGTCTGCTACCTGTCGGTCAAGTCGTTCTCTGATGGTGGATCCTAAAGGGCTGTTGCGATGCGTAGGACTGAAAAAGGTCTGCATGTCCTCCATCAACAACACGTCGATTAAACGTCCTGTCCTTGCTTGTGTGGTCATGGGAGGAGGATTACTTTCACCTCTTCCCCTGTTATATTGCCCTTGTGCTGTGACATCACCCTTATATGCTGTGTAAAGCATACTTGTTAATTTGTTTTGGACCTGCTGCATCCTTTCTGACTTGCGGTAATTTGGAAACAAATCAGGCACTTTCTGCTTATACCGGGGGTCTAGTAGCGTGCACACCCAGTACTGGTCATTCCCCTTCAGCCTTTTTATACGAGGGTCCTGCGACAGGCACGACAGCATGAAAGACCCCATTTGCACAGGGTTGGATGCCGAGCTAGTCATGTCCCGTTCCTCGTCCTCAGTGATCTCGCTGAAGATATGTTCTTCCCCCCAGCCATGTACAACACCACGGGTACCAGATAGGTGACAACGAGCACCCTGGGATGCCTGTTGTGATTGGTCTTCCTCCTCCCCCTCAAAGCCACATTCCTCCTCTGACTCCTCTTCCTCACAATCCTCTTCCAGCGTTGCCACAGGTCCAGCAAGCGATGCTGATAAGGCTGTTTCTGGTGGTGATGGTGACCACAACTCTTCCTCTTCCTCTTCACGCTCATCTACGGCCTGATCCAGCACTCTTCGCAGGGCACGCTCCAGGAAGAAAACAAATGGTATGATGTCGCTGATGGTGCCTTCGGTGCGACTGACAAGGTTTGTCACCTCCTCAAAAGGACGCATGAGCCTACCGGCATTGCGCATGAGCGTTCAGTAACGTGGCAAAAAAATCCCCAGCTCCGCAGAGGCTGTCCTAGCACCCTGGTCATACAAATACTCGTTAATGGCTTTTTCTTGTTGGAGCAGGCGGTCGAACATTAGGAGTGTTGAATTCCAACGTGTGGGGCTGTCACAAATCAAGCGCCTCACTGGCATGTTGTTTCACCGCTGGATATCTGAAAAGTGCGCCATGGCCGTGTAGGAACGCCTGAAATGGCCACACACCTTTCTGGCCTGCTTCAGGACGTCCTGTAAGCCTGGATACTTATGGACAAAGCATTGTACAATCAGATTACACACATGTCCCATGCACGGCACATGCGTCAACTTGCCCAAATTCAATGCCGCCAACAAATTTCTTCCGTTGTCACAAACCACTGTGCCAATCTCCAGTTGGTGCGGAGTCAGCCATTGATCCACCTGTGCGTCCAGGGTGGACAGGAGTGCTGGCCCGGTGTAACTCTCTGCTTTCAGGCATGTCAACCCCAAGACGGCATGACACTGCCGTATCTGGGATGTGGAATAGTATCTGGGGAGCTGGGGGTGGGGGTGCCGTTGATGTGAAGCAAGACGCAGCAGCAGAAGAGGACTCAGCTGAGGAGGTTATGGAAGAGGATGGAGTAGGAGGAGTAGAGGAGGTGGCAGCAGGCCTGCCTGCAAGTCGTGGCGGTGTCACCAACTCCTCTGCAGAGCCACGAATTCCATGCTTGGAAGTCAGCAGGTTTACCCAATGTGCAGTGTAGGTGATATACCTGCCCTGACCATGCTTTGCAGACCAGGTATCAGTGGTCAGATGTACCCTTGCCCCAACACTGTGTGCCAGAGATGCCATTACTTCCTTTTGCACAATCGAGTACAGGTTGGGAATTGCCTTTTGGGCAAAGAAATTTCGGCCGGGTACCTTCCACTGCGGTATCCCAATCGCTAAATTTTTTTTGAATGCCTCAGACTCCACCAGCTTGTAATCGAAAAGCTGGCAGGCTAAGAGTTCAGACAAGCCAGCTGTCAGGCAAGGGGGTGACTTTGTGGCATTGGCTTCTTACGATCAAACATGCCCTTGACAGACACCTGACTGTGGGGAGATGAGCAGGAACAGCAAGAGGCGAGAGACGGAGTGGCGGATGGTTGAGAGGGGGCAAGGAGGACAGCAGTGGTTGACGTGGATGAAGATGCTGGACCAGGAGGAGGATGGCGGCTTTGAGTTTGTGTGCTGCTTGTACTCATGTGTTGATCCCATTGGCATTTGTGATGTGACATCATGTGCCTTTGCAAAGCATTTGTACCTAGGTGGGTGTTGGACTTCCCACGACTCAGTTTCTTTTGGCACAGGATGCAAATGGCATCGTTGTTGTCAGAGGCAGACACACAAAAAAAAATGCCACACTGCTGAGCTCTGCGGTGACGGCATTCTGGTGGTGGCAACAGCATGCGTTGATTGGCGTGCTGTCTGGCTGATCCCGGGTGCTGATGCATGCTGTCTGACTGTGCCACTAGCTCGTTGCGATGACCTCCCTCTGCTTCCAACTTGTCTCCTCCTCCTCTCTGTCTCCCCATCTGAACTTTCCCCCTGTTCTTCTTCTCTTCTAGCGGGCACCCACGTGACATCCACGGACGCATCGTCATCATCATCACCCGCCTCACTTGTATCTGACAACTGAACAAAGGAAGCAGCAGCGGGTACATCATCATCATCACATCGTACGTACATGTGTGTAATGCTGCCTGACTGAGACATATCCCTGTTATCTACATCCTCTGGCAATAATTATTGCGCATCACTAATTTCTTTAAACTGATGTGTAAATAACTCTTCTGACTGATCAATTGAATCGGCTGTGGTACTAGTGTTGGTGGTGGCGGCAGGCGGGCGAGTGGTAACTTGAGAGGTGCCCGAAGCTAAGCTGGAGGAGGATGGTGCGTCAATGTTTCAAGCGGAAGCTGTAGAAGATTGGGTGTCCTGTGTTAGCCAGTCAACTACGTCCTCTGAACTTTTCAAGTTCAGGGTAACTGGCCTCTAAACACTGGGCATAATTGTAGGGCCAAAGGGAATCACAGCACAACGACCACGACGGCCCCTGCAGGGTGTCCTGCCTCTGCCTGTCATTTTTTTTCCGATTAGTGGTACTATGCGTGCAAGCTACTGTGATTGGATTGGTTGAACTTTGCACAATACTTGTAAGCCTGACACACACACTGGCTAGCGGTCAGTCAAATGAACTTAGATTGGCGGTCAGGCAAATGAACTTAGATTTAAGAAAATAAAATTATTGTTTTTTTACATGTAAACTGCTGGTACCCCAACTAGATTGGATTGGTTGAACTTGGCACAGTACTTGTAAGCCTGACACACACACTGGCTAGCGGTCAGGCAAATGAACTTAGATTGGCGATCAGGCAAATGAACTTAGATTTAAGAAAATAAAATTATTGTTTTTTTACATGTAAACTGCTGGTACCCCAACTAGATTGGATTGGTTGAACTTGGCACAGTGTATTTTAAAATTATGAGAAAACATTTTCTGTAAACTAAATAAAAATCATATTAGGAGGTTGAAAGAAAAAGAAACCGGATGGGGGGATACCGAGCAGAGCACACCATCTACAGCCCACTGGGAGACAAACTCATCCATTCCCCCAGTAGACAAAGCCAGGTGGTACTCTGCCCGGATACGGGAGCGCACCAGCACCCGGAACATGACCTCAGGTGACAAGGTAACCCCCCCTATCAAACACTGCTTCCTGGACTTATATATAGCCAACTTGGCTAATGCCAGGAGCAGGTTGACGAGGAGGTCCCTGGCCTTATTGCCCCGGGACACTGGGCGCCCAAAAATAAAAATGTGAGGGGAGAAATGCAGCCAGAACTGCAGGAGGAGGCCCCTCAAGAGTGACAAGAGGGGCTGCAGTCTGGCGCAACTAAAATAAACATGATACACGGACTCTCCCTTGCCACAGAATGGACAAGTGGAGGGAGAGTCTGTGAATTTAGCTAAGTACTCTCCCGTGCTCAGTGCACCATGGAGCACTCTCCAACTCAAGTCCCCGGTGGGTCGTGGAACTAAATCAGAATAAAGTTCCCTCCACCGGGGCCTCTTGCCCTCGTCAGCTGGTAGGACCCGCCTCCAGATGGTATCGGGACGGGTCACGAGGGCAAGGAAGTGCACTGTATGGAGCACGAGAGAATATAAGCTCTTCCTCGGCATGCCGCGAAAGCATGCCGAGGGTATGTCCCTCAACCTCGAGAGGTTGGGGACAGGAGGAGCCTGAGGGGAAACACGGGGCTTGTGTCCAATGCAAACAGCCGGAGAAGGGGTGTTGAAAGGTGCATGTGGCACTCCGGCCTGCAAAGCCCCGCGAAGGAAGGTGCGCGAGTCGGGGGAGATGGCATCCCTAATCTCCTGGAGCAAGCGCCCTGAGACTTTGGGCGTCACATATCCCAAACGGAGCGCAAGCTCCTGGGGTGACACCCAATCAGAACGCCCGTATTCCAGGAGATCCCCGACTCGGGTCATCCGTGCATGACTAAGGCGGCGGATGATACTGGGGGACTGTAACATTGGAGCCCCCACTGCTGCATTAAATAGCAGGGGCTCCGTGAATATTTCATCCCCCAAAGGCACGCCCTGCCTGGTCACGGAGACCATGCTCCAGGCCTTGAGGGTTTCCTGGTAGAATGCCGGCAACACAGAGAGGTCTCTCCCAAACCCCTCGGGCCTGATCAGAAATAATTGCCGGTCATACCCCAGGTTGCGCAACTGGCGATAAAAGCTGGATGCCAGTGCGCACCACTGTGGAGAGGGATCTGCATATAGGTATCTCTGCAGGTACTGAAGGCGGAAGGTGGACAACTGGGAGCACACACAAACTACTCCCTGTCCACCCTCCACCAAAGGCAGACTTGCCACCCCTGCAGAGACCCAATGCCTTCCCATCCAGAGGAAATCTAACAAATTCCTCTGGATATTGGTGACAAACTCGGGGGTCGGACTCAGACAAATCAGCCGGTGCCAGATCAGAGAAGCCACCAGCTGATTCACCACTAGAGTCCGCCCCCTAAGGGAAAGCATTTTTGCTAGACCCCTCCATCGTCCCAGACGAGAGAGGACACTGCCCTCTAACTCCCTCCAGTTGTCTGGGACGGAAGCGTCCGCAGCGGACAGGTAGACCCCCAGATATTTAATGACATCTGCCTCCCACGTGATGTCACGAAACGTGGGAGGCAAAGAGTCCACCTGTAAATTACCCTCTAAAAGGCCTGTGCATTTGGACCAGTTGATCTGAGCGGAGGAGGCAGCTGAATATACCTCCTGGCACTGTTTTGCCAGCTCAAGATCAACTGGATCCTGGGCCACGAGGAGCACATCGTCAGCATAAGCTGAAAGGACAATCCGCATGTCTGGATCTTTTAGCACCAGCCCTGTGAGCCTTTTCCTCAGTAGGCAGAGGAAAGGCTCAATGGCCAGTGCATATAACTGTCCAGACAAGGGACATCCTTGACGCACCCCTCGTCCAAATACCAAAGGTGCTGTTAGGGACCAATTGATTTTAAGTAAACACTCTGCAGAGGCGTACAGCGTTCTTATAAAGCCCACAAACTGTGGGCCAAAGCCGTACGCTTGCAGAGTGGCTATGAGGTAACCATGGTCCACCCTGTCAAACGCCTTCTCTTGATCTAAAGAGAGAAAGGCGAGTGACAGACCAGTCCCTCGAGAATAATGCAGGTGGATTAGACGGCCTGGGATAACAGCTTTCACAAGCAGCAGCTCTGGCTGAAAAGACTCTGAGAACAGGGTCACCACTCCACATGACGCCGATGTGAAGTGGCTGAAGAAGACCCTGCCTCTCCACTCCAGTTGCCACGAGGCCTCAGCCTCTGGAGTGGTGTGAGTTTCCTGCAGGAAGCTCACAGAGTACCCTCCCTGATATAAATAGGAGAGTACCTGGAACCTGCGGAAACTGTCTTGACAGCAATTGGTATTTAGCGTGCTGATGTGCAAAGCCATTACTGCGTGTCAGGAATTGTGCGTCCTCAGACCCTTGAGACTGCTGATAGGACACGCACATTTTATAGAATTTCCGGACGCGGAGATGCTCCGCAGTCCCAGAATTCTTGGCCTAGTGCTGACCACTAGATAATTGCTGGAGAGAGTGGAGAATAAACGACATATTCTTCCACCTCTCCAAGGCCAGCCGCACCTTCCTTTTCTTTTGTCCATGAAGGGTGCTCTCAAGGAATAGATCTATTTCCTTGATAGGGATAACCCACCCAGAATCTGATGTTCCTTCTAGTGGGTCACCCCTGGGCTCCTCTTGGCTGAGGGCTTTTACTCCATCCTCCCCGGCTGGAGTCAGTTTCCTCAGCTTTATTCTCAGGGACCCCCTCTTAGATGATACAGAAGGAGTCCCTTTAGCACCCTTCAAGGTAAATAATGGACCCTTGGATTGCTGCTGCACCCCTGTAGCTTCAGGAGTGCATTCAGGGGTAGCTGGCTGGACAGCAGTGGCTGGCATGGCTTCCTTAATGGAAGCCTTGGAGGCTTTATATGCCTCCTCTGCCAGTTCCACCGCTGCTTGCTCAGCTTGGATGGCACCGATGTTAGGGTCAGTGGACGGCTGAGGAGGGTAGACAGGCTCTCCCATGATGTTAACAGGAAAACCTGTTTTATCACCCTCCCCCATTTCCACTTCCCCTTGTGCCACATCCCCCCTGACAGACAAATCCATGGGGTCCTGAATGGGGGTCATGCCTATATTCCCCCCCTCCAGTAGTGACTCGGCCTGGGGCTCTAACAAAGCCCGAGGTACGTCACCAGAGAGTGACACTGGAGGAGGAGACTGACTGATGCCCTTGAAGCTCAGCACCTCAGGGACACTGACTACCCATTCAGCAGGGGCTTTGTTGGGTCCCCCCTCAAAGGCCAGAGGCAGAACCTGATCTTTCTTGTCTACCCCTGCCTCACTTGGGAGACCCTCTTGCCCCTGCTTTTCCTCCAGACCCTTTTCCACATTAACCCCTATAGGGTCTGGAGAGAGAGATGTGTGGTCTGGCACCGGCTGGCTGAGCTTAATAACTGGGCCAGACAATGTCACCGGATGAGGAGGAGATGTTTTGTTCCTCTTCTTGCTTTTAGAGGGAGGTGCTCCACTATAGAGCACTTCCCACTTATCAGCAACCTCCCTGTTGGTTTTATGCTTCCTCTTCCTGGGGACGTCACTCCTGGAAGAGGAGCTGCCACTAGCTGCCTCCCCTGCAGAGGGCTTATTATCCCTCTGCTTACACTGTGCCCCCACACTAACTGATGTAATTATGGTGGGGGCAGATTGGGACTTGGGAGATGAAGCTGTGACACTGGGAGGACCGGTGACATTCTTCCCCTTTTTCCCCGTGTCTGCAGTCTTGCTGGAGACCACAGACACAGATGGCTTTTTTGGGGAAGAAGGGGGTTTGGAGGCCGTGGTGGTGGCTTGAGGAACGGCCTCCTTGCCTGAGCTCTGTGGGGGGGCTATGACCCTTGAGGTCCCCGCTGTTATGGGCTCAGCGGGGATGGGTGCCGTACTGACGGAGGTGCCATTTGCTGGGGCTGGGGCATGATGCTTTACATTAGGACAATTCCTACGTGTATGCCCCAACCCTTTGCAATGATAGCACTGCACCTCCGTAGTGCTGTAAAAAATCCTGTACAGCACCCCCTCAAATGGAACCCCAAAAGACCCCTCTATGTTTTCTGCACCCTGAGGCAGGCACATTTGTACCTGCCTCTTGAAAGAGAGCACATGACGAAGTGCTCTCTCTCTGCACCCCAGGGGAATTTTTATAAATGGTGTTTTTACTTCCCCTAGGGTTAGCAGGTGGGGGCGCAGGAGGGAGTCTGGTAGGAAGGGGGGCACATTAGAGAGTGTTACTTTTGTGCCCAACCCTTCCAGGGGTTCTATTGGGACATATAATCCCCCCACTGTGATGCCTCTCTGTATAAGAATGTGTGCAGCAGCCAGAGTACGGGTAAAAAAAAATGCTTTCCCGTACATTTTGCTGGCTGCTACTATAACAGAGGGGCTGATGACATTAGCTGCAGCACGCAGATAGATATCAATGCTGTAGACCCCAGACATCTGACATTTAACCCCATGCTTCCTGGTGATCTGCCCCTCAGCCCCAGCGATGGTATTACTGGGGCCAGCAGAAACCACCTGTGACCAGGTATTAGCCACAGGGGTAGGTCTGCTGGCAGAACCACCAGGAGCTGGGGCTGCCTTATCTGCCTGGAGCCTATGCTGTGCAGTGCTGCAGCTAGGATTTTCAGGGGCCATTATTCCCCCTTTTGACCCCTGAGGCTTCTTAATGGTCTTATCCCTCATGTTTAGACCCTTTTTTTTTTTTTAGTTTATTTGTTTTATTTATTTTTATTTTTTGTTTTATGATTTTCTACTGTTTTCTTTTTTTTTTAAATATAAAAGTGTGAAAAAGAAACAAAAAGACAAAACTAAGGGAGACAAAAACTAAGGGAGAGAGAGAGATGATGTTTGGCAGTGGAAGGGTTAATGGCCTGTTGCAAGGTGTTACTAAATGCAACAACACAGAGAACACAGTGGCTTTTTAACCCCTCTGTGTCTCTGTGTCAGATGTTAAAAAAGCCTTTTAAACAAAACTTCAAATTGTTTTCCCCCCCACTGCCTACAAAGATGTTACTTGTCTTCTCTCCCCCAAAACATAAAACCCAACACCAAACAAACAAAACTTCAACAAAACCTAATAAACTTTTTAAAAGAAAAAAAAAGTCAAAGTAACAAAGCTCCAGGAGTGAAGGTGTAGTGCTAAGGGAGGGGTGTGGCAAAGTATCCAGGAGACAGCTCACTCTCCTGGGATAGAGACTTGAGCCTGACTCCCAGAAAACTAAAACTTAAATTAAACTAAGAAAAATACCACAAAAACTCCCAAAAATGAACAACACCGTGCACAAAGTGCTTATAAAAAGAAAGGTGTTAAAATAAAACTTGTATTTGAGGGACTAAGACCCTAAAAAGCCTTTTGTTTGGAGCTCAAGCATGCACACAACATGCTCTCTTGCACAGTACTTGTAAGCCTGACACACACACTGGCTAGCGCTCAGGCAAATGAACTTAGATTGGCGGTCAGGCAAATGAACTTAGATTTAAGAAAATAAAATTATTGTTTTTTTACATCTAGACTGCTGGTACCCCAACTAGATTGGATTGGTTGAACTTGGCACAGTACTTGTAAGCGTAAAAAACACACAGGCTAGCGGTCAGGCAAATGAACTTAGATTGGCGGTCAGGCAAATGAACTTAGATTTAAGAAAATAAAATTATTGTTTTTTTAAATGTAGACTGCTGGTACCCCAACTAGATTGGATTGGTTGAACTTGGCACAATACTTGTAAGCCTGACACACACACTGGCTAGCGGTCAGGCAAATGAACTTAGATTGGCGGTCAGGCAAATGAACTTAGATTTAAGAAAATAAAATTATTGTTTTTATACATGTAAACTGCTGGTACCCCAACTAGATTGGATTGGTTGAACTTGGCACAGTGTATTTTAAAATTATGAGAAAACATTTTCTGTAAACTAAATAAAAATCATATTAGGAGGTTGAAAGAAAAAGAAACCGGATGGGGGGATACCGAGCAGAGCACACCATCTACAGCCCACTGGGAGACAAACTCATCCATTCCCCCAGTAGACAAAGCCAGGTGGTACTCTGCCCGGATACGGGAGCGCACCAGCACCCGGAACATGGCCTCAGGTGACAAGGGAACCCCCCCTATCAAACACTGCTTCCTGGACTTATATATAGCCAACTTGGCTAATGCCAGGAGCAGGTTGACGAGGAGGTCCCTGGCCTTATTGCCCCGGGACACTGGGCGCCCAAAAATAAAAATGTGAGGGGAGAAATGCAGCCAGAACTGCAGGAGGAGGACCCTCAAGAGTGACAAGAGGGGCTGCAGTCTGGCGCAACTAAAATAAACATGATATACGGACTCTCCCTTGCCACAGAATGGACAAGTGGAGGGAGAGTCCGTGAATTTAGCTAAGTACTCTCCCGTGCTCAGTGCACCATGGAGCACTCTCCAACTCAAGTCCCCGGTGGGTCGTGGAACTAAATCAGAATAAAGTTCCCTCCACCGGGGCCTCTTGCCCTCGTCAGCTGGTAGGACCCGCCTCCAGATGGTATCGGGACGGGTCACGAGGGCAAGGAAGTGCACTGTATGGAGCACGAGAGAATATAAGCTCTTCCTCGGCATGCCGCGAAAGCATGCCGAGGGTATGTCCCTCAACCTCGAGAGGTTGGGGACAGGAGGAGCCTGAGGGGAAACACGGGGCTTGTGTCCAATGCAAACAGCCGGAGAAGGGGTGTTGAAAGGTGCATGTGGCACTCCGGCCTGCAAAGCCCCGCGAAGGAAGGTGCGCGAGTCGGGGGAGATGGCATCTCTAATCTCCTGGAGCAAGCGCCCTGAGACTTTGGGCGTCACATATCCCAAACGGAGCGCAAGCTCCTGGGGTGACACCCAATCAGAACGCCCGTATTCCAGGAGATCCCCGACTCGGGTCATCCGTGCATGACTAAGGCGGCGGATGATACTGGGGGACTGTAACATTGGAGCCCCCACTGCTGCATTAAATAGCAGGGGCTCTGTGAATATTTCATCCCCCAAAGGCACGCCCTGCCTGGTCACGGAGACCATGCTCCAGGCCTTGAGGGTTTCCTGGTAGTATGCCGGCAACACAGAGAGGTCTCTCCCAAACCCCTCGGGCCTGATCAGAAATAATTGCCGGTCATACCCCAGGTTGCGCAACTGGCGATAAAAGCTGGATGCCAGTGCGCACCACTGCGGAGAGGGATCTGCATATAGGTATCTCTGCAGGTACTGAAGGCGGAAGGTGGACAACTGGGAGCACACACAAACTACTCCCTGTCCACCCTCCACCAAAGGCAGACTTGCCACCCCTGCAGAGACCCAATGCCTTCCCATCCAGAGGAAATCTAACAAATTCCTCTGGATATTGGTGACAAACTCGGGGGTCGGACTCAGACAAATCAGCCGGTGCCAGATCTGAGAAGCCACCAGCTGATTCACCACTAGAGTCCGCCCCCTAAGGGAAAGCATTTTTGCTAGACCCCTCCATCGTCCCAGACGAGAGAGGACACTGCCCTCTAACTCCCTCCAGTTGTCTGGGACGGAAGCGTCCGCAGCGGACAGGTAGACCCCCAGATATTTAATGACATCTGCCTCCCACGTGATGTCACGAAACGTGGGAGGCAAAGAGTCCACCTGTAAATTACCCTCTAAAAGGCCTGTGCATTTGGACCAGTTGATCTGAGCGGAGGAGGCAGCTGAATATACCTCCTGGCACTGTTTTGCCAGCTCAAGATCAACTGGATCCTGGGCCACGAGGAGCACATCGTCAGCATAAGCTGAAAGGACAATCCGCATGTCTGGATCTTTTAGCACCAGCCCTGTGAGCCTTTTCCTCAGTAGGCAGAGGAAAGGCTCAATGGCCAGTGCATATAACTGTCCAGACAAGGGACATCCTTGACGCACCCCTCGTCCAAATACCAAAGGTGCTGTTAGGGACCAATTGATTTTAAGTAAACACTCTGCAGAGGCGTACAGCGTTCTTATAAAGCCCACAAACTGTGGGCCAAAGCCGTACGCTTGCAGAGTGGCTATGAGGTAACCATGGTCCACCCTGTCAAACGCCTTCTCTTGATCTAAAGAGAGAAAGGCGAGTGACAGACCAGTCCTGCGAGAATAATGCAATAGATCCCGGACCAGAAAGATACTATCAAAGATAGTCCGGCCCGGGATCGCATAGGACTGGTCAGGGTGAACCAATTCTGCCAGCACAGACCCAAGTCTAAGCGAGATGGCTTTAGCTACAATCTTGTAGTCCGTGCTGAGCAGAGAGACCGGTCGCCAGTTCTTAATAAGCCGGAGATCCCCCTTTTTGGGCAGCAGGGCAAGTACTGCCCTGCGACAAGACAGGGGCATCTCCCCGGTCTCCAGGGCTTCCCCAAGGACCAGATGGAAATCAGGTCCCAGAGTCTCCCAGAAAAATTGGAAAAACTCTACAGTCAGTCCGTCCAGTCCTGGAGACTTTTCACAGGACATGGCACGGAGGGCTTCAGAGAGCTCTTGAAAAGATAGTGGTATATCAAGCCGCTCTCTTACACCCTCACTGACTGTGGGGAGCCCCTCCCATAGCACCCTGCAGGCGTCTGGAGAAATGGGATCCGGAGAGTAAAGATCTTTATAAAAGTTCCGGGCTCTATCCCGGATACTCTCCGGATCTGTAAGGGGGGCACCGTCTTCATCTAGAAGACAGGTGATGTGCCTACTGTTACCCCCCTTTTTCTCCAGTGAGTAGAAGAGGCGCGAGCCGCGGTCTAGATCTTTGAGAAAACCTAAGCGGCTGCGCACGTATGCCCCCTTGGCCTGGTGTCGTTCCAGGTCACAGAGGACACCCTTCCTCTCTACATACTCGCTCTGCAGGGATTGGTCCCTACAAGTGAACAACCTCTGCTCCAGATGGAGTACCTCCCCCCGGAGTGACTCCAACTCAGCTTCGCGCTGCCCACTCGCACCCTTGGTATATTCCTGACACAGAAGTCGCAAATGAACCTTGCCCACGTCCCACCACAGTTTTAACGTGGCAAAGTCCCCCTTGCAACCCCTCCAGTCCGTCCAAAACTCCCGGATCAATGTCACGAGCCCCTGGTCCTTCAACAAAGCATTGTTGAAGTGCCAATAGGCGGCTCGTGGCGCTGTTGGCGTTAGCGCCACTGTCACAGACACACAGTTGTGGTCTGTGAACGGAGCCAGCCTAATGGCACAAGAACCGACTCGTGACATATAGTGACTAGATATATATAGTCTGTCGATCCGGGAGTGGGACACCAGACCGGCTCTCACCCTGACGTAGGTGAAACCGTCTGATGCCCCTGGGTTCTGCTCTCGCCAGATGTCCTCCAGGGAGAAGCGGGCGATGATCTCCCGCAGGGCTGACGCAGAAGGCGGGTACGGCTCTGGACTATTCCGGTCCAGAGCGTCGAGGGTGCAGTTGAAATCACCCCCGAGTACCAAACACTCATCTGCGTCAACCGTCTCCAAAAACTGGGACAGTCTGGCGAGGAACCTCACTCTCTCGAGCCCTCCAGCAGGGGCATATATATTAACTAGGTTAATGATGCTACCCTGCTCTCGGACCCGGAGGTGGATTAGACGGCCTGGGATAACAGCTTTCACAAGCAGCAGCTCTGGCTGAAAAGACTCTGAGAACAGGGTCACCACTCCACATGACGCCGATGTGAAGTGGCTGAAGAAGACCCTGCCTCTCCACTCCAGTTGCCACGAGGCCTCAGCCTCTGGAGTGGTGTGAGTTTCCTGCAGGAAGCTCACAGAGTACCCTCCCTGATATAAATAGGAGAGTACCTGGAACCTGCGGAAACTGTCTTGACAGCCATTGGTATTTAGCGTGCTGATGTGCAAAGCCATTACTGCGTGTCAGGAATTGTGCGTTCCTCAGACCCTTGAGACTGCTGATAGGACACGCACATTTTATAGAATTTCCGGACGCGGAGATGCTCCGCAGTCCCAGAATTCTTGGCCCTAGTGCTGACCACTAGATATTGCTGGAGAGAGTGGAGAATAAACGACATATTCTTCCACCTCTCCAAGGCCAGCCGCACCTTCCTTTTCTTTTGTCCATGAAGGGTGCTCTCAAGGAATAGATCTATTTCCTTGACAGGGATAACCCACCCAGAATCTGATGTTCCTTCTAGTGGGTCACCCCTGGGCTCCTCTTGGCTGAGGGCTTTTACTCCATCCTCCCCGGCTGGAGTCAGTTTCCTCAGCTTTATTCTCAGGGACCCCCTCTTAGATGATACAGAAGGAGTCCCTTTAGCACCCTTCAAGGTAAATAATGGACCCTTGGATTGCTGCTGCACCCCTGTAGCTTCAGGAGTGCATTCAGGGGTAGCTGGCTGGACAGCAGTGGCTGGCATGGCTTCCTTAATGGAAGCCTTGGAGGCTTTATATGCCTCCTCTGCCAGTTCCACCGCTGCTTGCTCAGCTTGGATGGCACCGATGTTAGGGTCAGTGGACGGCTGAGGAGGGTAGACAGGCTCTCCCATGATGTTAACAGGAAAACCTGTTTTATCACCCTCCCCCATTTCCACTTCCCCTTGTGCCACATCCCCCCTGACAGACAAATCCATGGGGTCATGCCTATATTCCCCCCCTCCAGTAGTGACTCGGCCTGGGGCTCTAACAAAGCCCGAGGTACGTCACTAGAGAGTGACACTGGAGGAGGAGACTGACTGGTGCCCTTGAAGCTCAGCACCTCAGGGACACTGACTACCCATTCAGCAGGGGCTTTGTTGGGTCCCCCCTCAAAGGCCAGAGGCAGAACCTGATCTTTCTTGTCTACCCCTGCCTCACTTGGGAGACCCTCTTGCCCCTGCTTTTCCTCCAGACCCTTTTCCACATTAACCCCTATAGGGTCTGGAGAGAGAGATGTGTGGTCTGGCACCGGCTGGCTGAGCTTAATAACTGGGCCAGACAATGTCACCGGATGAGGAGGAGATGTTTTGTTCCTCTTCTTGCTTTTAGAGGGAGGTGCTCCACTATAGAGCACTTCCCACTTATCAGCAACCTCCCTGTTGGTTTTATGCTTCCTCTTCCTGGGGACGTCACTCCTGGAAGAGGAGCTGTCACTAGCTGCCTCCCCTGCAGAGGGCTTATTATCCCTCTGCTTACACTGTGCCCCCACACTAACTGATGTAATTATGGTGGGGGCAGATTGGGACTTGGGAGATGCAGCTGTGACACTGGGAGGAACGGTGACATTCTTCCCCTTTTTCCCCGTGTCTGCAGTCTTGCTGGAGACCACAGACACAGATGGCTTTTTTGGGGAAGAAGGGGGTTTGGAGGCCGTGGTGGTGGCTTGAGGAACGGCCTCCTTGCCTGAGCTCTGTGGGGGGGCTATGACCCTTGAGGTCCCCGCTGTTATGGGCTCAGCGGGGATGGGTGCCGTACTGACGGAGGTGCCATTTGCTGGGGCTGGGGCATGATGCTTTACATTAGGACAATTCCTACGTGTATGCCCCAACCCTTTGCAATGATAGCACTGCACCTCCGTAGTGCTGTAAAAAATCCTGTACAGCACCCCCTCAAATGGAACCCCAAAAGACCCCTCTATGTTTTCTGCGCCCTGAGGCAGGCACATTTGTACCTGCCTCTTGAAAGAGAGCACATGACGAAGTGCTCTCTCTCTGCACCCCAGGGGAATTTTTATAAATGGTGTTTTTACTTCCCCTAGGGTTAGCAGGTGGGGGCGCAGGAGGGAGTCTGGTAGGAAGGGGGGCACATTAGAGAGTGTTACTTTTGTGCCCAACCCTTCCAGGGGTTCTATTGGGACATATAATCCCCCCACTGTGATGCCTCTCTGTATAAGAATGTGTGCAGCAGCCAGAGTACGGGTAAAAAAAACTGCTTTCCCGTACATTTTGCTGGCTGCTACTATAACAGAGGGGCTGATGACATTAGCTGCAGCACGCAGATAGATATCAATGCTGTAGACCCCAGACATCTGACATTTAACCCCATGCTTCCTGGTGATCTGCCCCTCAGCCCCAGCGGCGGTATTACTGGGGCCAGCAGAAACCACCTGTGACCAGGTATTAGCCACAGGGGTAGGTCTGCTGGCAGAACCACCAGGAGCTGGGGCTGCCTTATCTGCCTGGGGCCTATGCTGTGCAGTGCTGCAGCTAGGATTTCCAGGGGCCATTATTCCCCCTTTTGACCCCTGAGGCTTCTTAATGGTCTTATCCCTCATGTTTAGACCCTTTTTTTTTTTTAGTTTATTTGTTTTATTTATTTTTATTTTTTGTTTTATGATTTTTTTACTGTTTTCTTTTTTTAAAAAATATAAAAGTGTGAAAAAGAAACAAAAAGACAAAACTAAGGGAGACAAAAACTAAGGGAGAGAGAGAGATGATGTTTGGCAGTGGAAGGGTTAATGGCCTGTTGCAAGGTGTTACTAAATGCAACAACACAGAGAACACAGAGGCTTTTTAACCCCTCTGTGTCTCTGTGTCAGATGTTAAAAAAAAGCCTTAACAACAAAAAATCTAATTGTTTTCCCCCCCACTGCCTACAAAGATGTTACTTGTCTTCTCTCCCCCAAAACATAAAACCCAACACCAAACAAACAAAACTTCAACAAAACCTAATAAACTTTTTAAAAGAAAAAAAGTCAAAGTAACAAAGCTCCAGGAGTGAAGGTGTAGTGCTAAGGGAGGGGTGTGGCAAAGTATCCAGGAGACAGCTCACTCTCCTGGGATAGAGAGTTGAGCCTGACCCCCAGAAAACTAAAACTTAAATTAAACTAAGAAAAAAACCACAAAAACTCCCAAAAATGAACAACACCGTGCACAAAGTGCTTATTAACAAAAAGGTGTTAAAATAAAACTTGTATTTGAGGGACTAAGACCCTAAAAAGCCTTTTGTTTGGAGCTCAAGCATGCACACAACATGCTCTCTTGCACAGTACTTGTAAGCCTGACACACACACTGGCTAGCGCTCAGGCAAATGAACTTAGATTGGCGGTCAGGCAAATGAACTTAGATTTAAGAAAATAAAATTATTGTTTTTTTACATCTAGACTGCTGGTACCCCAACTAGATTGGATTGGTTGAACTTGGCACAGTACTTGTAAGCGTAAAAAACACACAGGCTAGCGGTCAGGCAAATGAACTTAGATTGGCGGTCAGGCAAATTAACTTAGATTTAAGAAAATAAAATTATTGTTTTTTTAAATGTAGACTGCTGGTACCCCAACTAGATTGGATTGGTTGAACTTGGCACAATACTTGTAAGCCTGACACACACACTGGCTAGCGGTCAGGCAAATGAACTTAGATTGGCGGTCAGGCAAATGAACTTAGATTTAAGAAAATAAAATTATTGTTTTTATACATGTAAACTGCTGGTACCCCAACTAGATTGGATTGGTTGAACTTGGCACAGTACTTGTAAGCCTGACACACACACTGGCTAGCGGTCAGGCAAATGAACTTAGATTGGCGGTCAGGCAAATGAACTTAGATTTAAGGAAATAAAATTATTGTTTTTTTACATGTAGACTGCTAGTACCCAAACTAGATTGGATTGGTTGAACTTGGCACAGTGCTTGTAAGCCTGACACACACACTGGCTAACGCTCAGGCAAATGAACTTAGATTGGCGGTCAGGCAAATGAACTTAGATTGGCGGTCAGGCAAATGAACTTAGATTGGCGGTCAGGCAAATGAACTTAGATTTAAGAAAATAAAATTATTGTTTTTTTACATCTAGACTGCTAGTACCCAAACTAGATTGGATTGGTTGAACTTGGCACAGTGCTTGTAAGCCTGACACACACACTGGCTAGCGCTCAGGCAAATGAACTTAGATTGGCGGTCAGGCAAATGAACTTAGATTTAAGGAAATAAAATTATTGTTTTTTTACATGTAGACTGCTAGTACCCAAACTAGATTGGATTGGTTGAACTTGGCACAGTGCTTGTAAGCCTGACACACACACTGGCTAGCGCTCAGGCAAATGAACTTAGATTGGCGGTCAGGCAAATGAACTTAGATTTAAGAAAATAAAATTATTGTTTTTTTTACATCTAGACTGCTGGTACCCCAACTAGATTGGATTGGTTGAACTTGGCACAGTACTTGTAAGCCTGACACACACACTGGCTAGCGGTCAGGCAAATGAACTTAGATTTAACAAAATAAAATTATTGTTTTTTTTAAATGTAAACTGCTGGTACCCCAACTAGATTGGATTGGTTAAACTTGGCACAGTACTTGTAAGCGTAAAAAACACACAGGCTAGCGGTCAGGCAAATGAACTTAGATTGGCGGTCAGGCAAATGAACTTAGATTTAAGGAAATAAAATTATTGTTTTTTTACATGTAGACTGCTAGTACCCAAACTAGATTGGATTGGTTGAACTTGGCACAGTGCTTGTAAGCCTGACACACACACTGGCTAGCGCTCAGGCAAATGAACTTAGATTGGCGGTCAGGCAAATGAACTTAGATTTAAGAAAATAAAATTATTGTTTTTTTTACATCTAGACTGCTGGTACCCCAACTAGATTGGATTGGTTGAACTTGGCACAGTGTATTTTAAAATTAGGAGAAAACATTTTCTGTAAACTAAATAAAAATCATATTAGGAGGTTGAAAGAAAAAGAAACCGGATCGGGGGATACCGAGCAGAGCACACCATCTACAGCCCACTGGGAGACAAACTCATCCATTCCCCCAGTAGACAAAGCCAGGTGGTACTCTGCCCGGATACGGGAGCGCACCAGCACCCGGAACATGGCCTCAGGTGACAAGGGAACCCCCCCTATCAAACACTGCTTCCTGGACTTATATATAGCCAACTTGGCTAATGCCAGGAGCAGGTTGACGAGGAGGTCCCTGGCCTTATTGCCCCGGGACACTGGGCGCCCAAAAATAAAAATGTGAGGGGAGAAATGCAGCCAGAACTGCAGGAGGAGGACCCTCAAGAGTGACAAGAGGGGCTGCAGTCTGGCGCAACTAAAATAAACATGATATACGGACTCTCCCTTGCCACAGAATGGACAAGTGGAGGGAGAGTCCGTGAATTTAGCTAAGTACTCTCCCGTGCTCAGTGCACCATGGAGCACTCTCCAACTCAAGTCCCCGGTGGGTCGTGGAACTAAATCAGAATAAAGTTCCCTCCACCGGGGCCTCTTGCCCTCGTCAGCTGGTAGGACCCGCCTCCAGATGGTATCGGGACGGGTCACGAGGGCAAGGAAGTGCACTGTATGGAGCACGAGAGAATATAAGCTCTTCCTCGGCATGCCGCGAAAGCATGCCGAGGGTATGTCCCTCAACCTCGAGAGGTTGGGGACAGGAGGAGCCTGAGGGGAAACACGGGGCTTGTGTCCAATGCAAACAGCCGGAGAAGGGGTGTTGAAAGGTGCATGTGGCACTCCGGCCTGCAAAGCCCCGCGAAGGAAGGTGCGCGAGTCGGGGGAGATGGCATCTCTAATCTCCTGGAGCAAGCGCCCTGAGACTTTGGGCGTCACATATCCCAAACGGAGCGCAAGCTCCTGGGGTGACACCCAATCAGAACGCCCGTATTCCAGGAGATCCCCGACTCGGGTCATCCGTGCATGACTAAGGCGGCGGATGATACTGGGGGACTGTAACATTGGAGCCCCCACTGCTGCATTAAATAGCAGGGGCTCTGTGAATATTTCATCCCCCAAAGGCACGCCCTGCCTGGTCACGGAGACCATGCTCCAGGCCTTGAGGGTTTCCTGGTAGTATGCCGGCAACACAGAGAGGTCTCTCCCAAACCCCTCGGGCCTGATCAGAAATAATTGCCGGTCATACCCCAGGTTGCGCAACTGGCGATAAAAGCTGGATGCCAGTGCGCACCACTGCGGAGAGGGATCTGCATATAGGTATCTCTGCAGGTACTGAAGGCGGAAGGTGGACAACTGGGAGCACACACAAACTACTCCCTGTCCACCCTCCACCAAAGGCAGACTTGCCACCCCTGCAGAGACCCAATGCCTTCCCATCCAGAGGAAATCTAACAAATTCCTCTGGATATTGGTGACAAACTCGGGGGTCGGACTCAGACAAATCAGCCGGTGCCAGATCTGAGAAGCCACCAGCTGATTCACCACTAGAGTCCGCCCCCTAAGGGAAAGCATTTTTGCTAGACCCCTCCATCGTCCCAGACGAGAGAGGACACTGCCCTCTAACTCCCTCCAGTTGTCTGGGACGGAAGCGTCCGCAGCGGACAGGTAGACCCCCAGATATTTAATGACATCTGCCTCCCACGTGATGTCACGAAACGTGGGAGGCAAAGAGTCCACCTGTAAATTACCCTCTAAAAGGCCTGTGCATTTGGACCAGTTGATCTGAGCGGAGGAGGCAGCTGAATATACCTCCTGGCACTGTTTTGCCAGCTCAAGATCAACTGGATCCTGGGCCACGAGGAGCACATCGTCAGCATAAGCTGAAAGGACAATCCGCATGTCTGGATCTTTTAGCACCAGCCCTGTGAGCCTTTTCCTCAGTAGGCAGAGGAAAGGCTCAATGGCCAGTGCATATAACTGTCCAGACAAGGGACATCCTTGACGCACCCCTCGTCCAAATACCAAAGGTGCTGTTAGGGACCAATTGATTTTAAGTAAACACTCTGCAGAGGCGTACAGCGTTCTTATAAAGCCCACAAACTGTGGGCCAAAGCCGTACGCTTGCAGAGTGGCTATGAGGTAACCATGGTCCACCCTGTCAAACGCCTTCTCTTGATCTAAAGAGAGAAAGGCGAGTGACAGACCAGTCCTGCGAGAATAATGCAATAGATCCCGGACCAGAAAGATACTATCAAAGATAGTCCGGCCCGGGATCGCATAGGACTGGTCAGGGTGAACCAATTCTGCCAGCACAGACCCAAGTCTAAGCGAGATGGCTTTAGCTACAATCTTGTAGTCCGTGCTGAGCAGAGAGACCGGTCGCCAGTTCTTAATAAGCCGGAGATCCCCCTTTTTGGGCAGCAGGGCAAGTACTGCCCTGCGACAAGACAGGGGCATCTCCCCGGTCTCCAGGGCTTCCCCAAGGACCAGATGGAAATCAGGTCCCAGAGTCTCCCAGAAAAATTGGAAAAACTCTACAGTCAGTCCGTCCAGTCCTGGAGACTTTTCACAGGACATGGCACGGAGGGCTTCAGAGAGCTCTTGAAAAGATAGTGGTATATCAAGCCGCTCTCTTACACCCTCACTGACTGTGGGGAGCCCCTCCCATAGCACCCTGCAGGCGTCTGGAGAAATGGGATCCGGAGAGTAAAGATCTTTATAAAAGTTCCGGGCTCTATCCCGGATACTCTCCGGATCTGTAAGGGGGGCACCGTCTTCATCTAGAAGACAGGTGATGTGCCTACTGTTACCCCCCTTTTTCTCCAGTGAGTAGAAGAGGCGCGAGCCGCGGTCTAGATCTTTGAGAAAACCTAAGCGGCTGCGCACGTATGCCCCCTTGGCCTGGTGTCGTTCCAGGTCACAGAGGACACCCTTCCTCTCTACATACTCGCTCTGCAGGGATTGGTCCCTACAAGTGAACAACCTCTGCTCCAGATGGAGTACCTCCCCCCGGAGTGACTCCAACTCAGCTTCGCGCTGCCCACTCGCACCCTTGGTATATTCCTGACACAGAAGTCGCAAATGAACCTTGCCCACGTCCCACCACAGTTTTAACGTGGCAAAGTCCCCCTTGCAACCCCTCCAGTCCGTCCAAAACTCCCGGATCAATGTCACGAGCCCCTGGTCCTTCAACAAAGCATTGTTGAAGTGCCAATAGGCGGCTCGTGGCGCTGTTGGCGTTAGCGCCACTGTCACAGACACACAGTTGTGGTCTGTGAACGGAGCCAGCCTAATGGCACAAGAACCGACTCGTGACATATAGTGACTAGATATATATAGTCTGTCGATCCGGGAGTGGGACACCAGACCGGCTCTCACCCTGACGTAGGTGAAACCGTCTGATGCCCCTGGGTTCTGCTCTCGCCAGATGTCCTCCAGGGAGAAGCGGGCGATGATCTCCCGCAGGGCTGACGCAGAAGGCGGGTACGGCTCTGGACTATTCCGGTCCAGAGCGTCGAGGGTGCAGTTGAAATCACCCCCGAGTACCAAACACTCATCTGCGTCAACCGTCTCCAAAAACTGGGACAGTCTGGCGAGGAACCTCACTCTCTCGAGCCCTCCAGCAGGGGCATATATATTAACTAGGTTAATGATGCTACCCTGCTCTCGGACCCGGAGGTGGATTAGACGGCCTGGGATAACAGCTTTCACAAGCAGCAGCTCTGGCTGAAAAGACTCTGAGAACAGGGTCACCACTCCACATGACGCCGATGTGAAGTGGCTGAAGAAGACCCTGCCTCTCCACTCCAGTTGCCACGAGGCCTCAGCCTCTGGAGTGGTGTGAGTTTCCTGCAGGAAGCTCACAGAGTACCCTCCCTGATATAAATAGGAGAGTACCTGGAACCTGCGGAAACTGTCTTGACAGCCATTGGTATTTAGCGTGCTGATGTGCAAAGCCATTACTGCGTGTCAGGAATTGTGCGTTCCTCAGACCCTTGAGACTGCTGATAGGACACGCACATTTTATAGAATTTCCGGACGCGGAGATGCTCCGCAGTCCCAGAATTCTTGGCCCTAGTGCTGACCACTAGATATTGCTGGAGAGAGTGGAGAATAAACGACATATTCTTCCACCTCTCCAAGGCCAGCCGCACCTTCCTTTTCTTTTGTCCATGAAGGGTGCTCTCAAGGAATAGATCTATTTCCTTGACAGGGATAACCCACCCAGAATCTGATGTTCCTTCTAGTGGGTCACCCCTGGGCTCCTCTTGGCTGAGGGCTTTTACTCCATCCTCCCCGGCTGGAGTCAGTTTCCTCAGCTTTATTCTCAGGGACCCCCTCTTAGATGATACAGAAGGAGTCCCTTTAGCACCCTTCAAGGTAAATAATGGACCCTTGGATTGCTGCTGCACCCCTGTAGCTTCAGGAGTGCATTCAGGGGTAGCTGGCTGGACAGCAGTGGCTGGCATGGCTTCCTTAATGGAAGCCTTGGAGGCTTTATATGCCTCCTCTGCCAGTTCCACCGCTGCTTGCTCAGCTTGGATGGCACCGATGTTAGGGTCAGTGGACGGCTGAGGAGGGTAGACAGGCTCTCCCATGATGTTAACAGGAAAACCTGTTTTATCACCCTCCCCCATTTCCACTTCCCCTTGTGCCACATCCCCCCTGACAGACAAATCCATGGGGTCATGCCTATATTCCCCCCCTCCAGTAGTGACTCGGCCTGGGGCTCTAACAAAGCCCGAGGTACGTCACTAGAGAGTGACACTGGAGGAGGAGACTGACTGGTGCCCTTGAAGCTCAGCACCTCAGGGACACTGACTACCCATTCAGCAGGGGCTTTGTTGGGTCCCCCCTCAAAGGCCAGAGGCAGAACCTGATCTTTCTTGTCTACCCCTGCCTCACTTGGGAGACCCTCTTGCCCCTGCTTTTCCTCCAGACCCTTTTCCACATTAACCCCTATAGGGTCTGGAGAGAGAGATGTGTGGTCTGGCACCGGCTGGCTGAGCTTAATAACTGGGCCAGACAATGTCACCGGATGAGGAGGAGATGTTTTGTTCCTCTTCTTGCTTTTAGAGGGAGGTGCTCCACTATAGAGCACTTCCCACTTATCAGCAACCTCCCTGTTGGTTTTATGCTTCCTCTTCCTGGGGACGTCACTCCTGGAAGAGGAGCTGTCACTAGCTGCCTCCCCTGCAGAGGGCTTATTATCCCTCTGCTTACACTGTGCCCCCACACTAACTGATGTAATTATGGTGGGGGCAGATTGGGACTTGGGAGATGCAGCTGTGACACTGGGAGGAACGGTGACATTCTTCCCCTTTTTCCCCGTGTCTGCAGTCTTGCTGGAGACCACAGACACAGATGGCTTTTTTGGGGAAGAAGGGGGTTTGGAGGCCGTGGTGGTGGCTTGAGGAACGGCCTCCTTGCCTGAGCTCTGTGGGGGGGCTATGACCCTTGAGGTCCCCGCTGTTATGGGCTCAGCGGGGATGGGTGCCGTACTGACGGAGGTGCCATTTGCTGGGGCTGGGGCATGATGCTTTACAATAGGACAATTCCTACGTGTATGCCCCAACCCTTTGCAATGATAGCACTGCACCTCCGTAGTGCTGTAAAAAATCCTGTACAGCACCCCCTCAAATGGAACCCCAAAAGACCCCTCTATGTTTTCTGCGCCCTGAGGCAGGCACAGTTGTACCTGCCTCTTGAAAGAGAGCACATGACGAAGTGCTCTCTCTCTGCACCCCAGGGGAATTTTTATAAATGGTGTTTTTACTTCCCCTAGGGTTAGCAGGTGGGGGCGCAGGAGGGAGTCTGGTAGGAAGGGGGGCACATTAGAGAGTGTTACTTTTGTGCCCAACCCTTCCAGGGGTTCTATTGGGACATATAATCCCCCCACTGTGATGCCTCTCTGTATAAGAATGTGTGCAGCAGCCAGAGTACGGGTAAAAAAAACTGCTTTCCCGTACATTTTGCTGGCTGCTACTATAACAGAGGGGCTGATGACATTAGCTGCAGCACGCAGATAGATATCAATGCTGTAGACCCCAGACATCTGACATTTAACCCCATGCTTCCTGGTGATCTGCCCCTCAGCCCCAGCGGCGGTATTACTGGGGCCAGCAGAAACCACCTGTGACCAGGTATTAGCCACAGGGGTAGGTCTGCTGGCAGAACCACCAGGAGCTGGGGCTGCCTTATCTGCCTGGGGCCTATGCTGTGCAGTGCTGCAGCTAGGATTTCCAGGGGCCATTATTCCCCCTTTTGACCCCTGAGGCTTCTTAATGGTCTTATCCCTCATGTTTAGACCCTTTTTTTTTTTTAGTTTATTTGTTTTATTTATTTTTATTTTTTGTTTTATGATTTTTTTACTGTTTTCTTTTTTTAAAAAATATAAAAGTGTGAAAAAGAAACAAAAAGACAAAACTAAGGGAGACAAAAACTAAGGGAGAGAGAGAGATGATGTTTGGCAGTGGAAGGGTTAATGGCCTGTTGCAAGGTGTTACTAAATGCAACAACACAGAGAACACAGAGGCTTTTTAACCCCTCTGTGTCTCTGTGTCAGATGTTAAAAAAAAGCCTTAACAACAAAAAATCTAATTGTTTTCCCCCCCACTGCCTACAAAGATGTTACTTGTCTTCTCTCCCCCAAAACATAAAACCCAACACCAAACAAACAAAACTTCAACAAAACCTAATAAACTTTTTAAAAGAAAAAAAGTCAAAGTAACAAAGCTCCAGGAGTGAAGGTGTAGTGCTAAGGGAGGGGTGTGGCAAAGTATCCAGGAGACAGCTCACTCTCCTGGGATAGAGAGTTGAGCCTGACCCCCAGAAAACTAAAACTTAAATTAAACTAAGAAAAAAACCACAAAAACTCCCAAAAATGAACAACACCGTGCACAAAGTGCTTATTAACAAAAAGGTGTTAAAATAAAACTTGTATTTGAGGGACTAAGACCCTAAAAAGCCTTTTGTTTGGAGCTCAAGCATGCACACAACATGCTCTCTTGCACAGTACTTGTAAGCCTGACACACACACTGGCTAGCGCTCAGGCAAATGAACTTAGATTGGCGGTCAGGCAAATGAACTTAGATTTAAGAAAATAAAATTATTGTTTTTTTACATCTAGACTGCTGGTACCCCAACTAGATTGGATTGGTTGAACTTGGCACAGTACTTGTAAGCGTAAAAAACACACAGGCTAGCGGTCAGGCAAATGAACTTAGATTGGCGGTCAGGCAAATGAACTTAGATTTAAGAAAATAAAATTATTGTTTTTTTAAATGTAGACTGCTGGTACCCCAACTAGATTGGATTGGTTGAACTTGGCACAATACTTGTAAGCCTGACACACACACTGGCTAGCGGTCAGGCAAATGAACTTAGATTGGCGGTCAGGCAAATGAACTTAGATTTAAGAAAATAAAATTATTGTTTTTATACATGTAAACTGCTGGTACCCCAACTAGATTGGATTGGTTGAACTTGGCACAGTACTTGTAAGCCTGACACACACACTGGCTAGCGGTCAGGCAAATGAACTTAGATTGGCGGTCAGGCAAATGAACTTAGATTTAAGGAAATAAAATTATTGTTTTTTTACATGTAGACTGCTAGTACCCAAACTAGATTGGATTGGTTGAACTTGGCACAGTGCTTGTAAGCCTGACACACACACTGGCTAACGCTCAGGCAAATGAACTTAGATTGGCGGTCAGGCAAATGAACTTAGATTGGCGGTCAGGCAAATGAACTTAGATTGGCGGTCAGGCAAATGAACTTAGATTTAAGAAAATAAAATTATTGTTTTTTTACATCTAGACTGCTGGTACCCCAACTAGATTGGATTGGTTGAACTTGGCACAGTACTTGTAAGCCTGACACACACACTGGCTAGCGGTCAGGCAAATGAACTTAGATTTAAGAAAATAAAATTATTGTTTTTTTTAAATGTAGACTGCTGGTACCCCAACTAGATTGGATTGGTTAAACTTGGCACAGTACTTGTAAGCGTAAAAAACACACAGGCTAGCGGTCAGGCAAATGAACTTAGATTGGCGGTCAGGCAAATGAACTTAGATTTAAGGAAATAAAATTATTGTTTTTTTACATGTAGACTGCTAGTACCCAAACTAGATTGGATTGGTTGAACTTGGCACAGTGCTTGTAAGCCTGACACACACACTGGCTAGCGCTCAGGCAAATGAACTTAGATTGGCGGTCAGGCAAATGAACTTAGATTTAAGAAAATAAAATTATTGTTTTTTTTACATCTAGACTGCTGGTACCCCAACTAGATTGGATTGGTTGAACTTGGCACAGTACTTGTAAGCCTGACACACACACTGGCTAGCGGTCAGGCAAATGAACTTAGATTTAACAAAATAAAATTATTGTTTTTTTTAAATGTAAACTGCTGGTACCCCAACTAGATTGGATTGGTTAAACTTGGCACAGTACTTGTAAGCGTAAAAAACACACAGGCTAGCGGTCAGGCAAATGAACTTAGATTGGCGGTCAGGCAAATGAACTTAGATTTAAGGAAATAAAATTATTGTTTTTTTACATGTAGACTGCTAGTACCCAAACTAGATTGGATTGGTTGAACTTGGCACAGTGCTTGTAAGCCTGACACACACACTGGCTAGCGCTCAGGCAAATGAACTTAGATTGGCGGTCAGGCAAATGAACTTAGATTTAAGAAAATAAAATTATTGTTTTTTTTACATCTAGACTGCTGGTACCCCAACTAGATTGGATTGGTTGAACTTGGCACAGTACTTGTAAGCCTGACACACACACTGGCTAGCGGTCAGGCAAATGAACTTAGATTTAACAAAATAAAAGTTTTTTTTTTTTTAAAGTAGACAACTAGTAAACAAGATTGTATTGATTGCACTGTGCACACACAGTATAAGCTGTGAGCCTTACACACACACTTGCTAGCAGGGGCTAGCAGGGAGACAAGCAAATGAAGTTAGATTAGACAGAAAAAAAAAATGATGTTATAGCCCTAAAAAGGGCTTTTTGGGGTGCTGTGTTTACAGCAGAGATCTGATGAGTCCTTCAGAACTGCACTGGACACTGAATAAACTTGCCTAGCTATTGATTTCCCCATTCAATCAGCATCACCTACACTCAGCCACCTCTCAGTAAGACTGCAAGTTAGTTATGATTCCAAAATGGCTGCTGTCCATGAGGTAGAAGGCTCTGGAAGGGAGTGTATGCTGCTGATTGGCTGGAATGTGTCTGCTGACTGTGAGTTGCAGGGTCAAAGTTTGCTCGATGATAAAGTTTAGGGGGCGGGTCGAATATCGCATATGTTTGCAGTTCGCCGTGAACGCGAACATGCTATGTTCGCAGGGAACAGTCCGCCGGCGAACTATTCACGACATCTCTAATATCCATACATTATTTTGTATATATATATATATATATATATATATATATATATATATATATAGCATTTATTCTTCTTTGTAGTACCCTTAGTATTTGGCTAAATGCAAGCTCTGAAACAGGTAATTATGCATTTCCCTAATTCAGCTGTTTCACTATGAAACAATAATATTTCTATAGCTATGACAGTATGTTCTGTGTAAGTCAAGGGTAGGCCCAACTTAAGGCTGAAAAACAAGGTATTGACTACGTATTAATTGTAGAAATAAGGTGATCTGTGCAAATGATATAGGTATCATGCATGCTAAGTACGTGTTTTCTTTTTAATTGGCTTACAAATATAAATAATAATTTATTGGCTTAGAAATGGGTGTTGGTGGACTGTATAATTTTCTAGAGAGTGGTAATGGAATATACCATTTTCTGTATGTGGAAATTTTATAAAAGGAGTTGTTGTTTATCTAATTTTGGCCAGCAGCAGACATTGTGTATGCTATTCTGCTGCTGCTCCACGCGTGCCCAAAATAAACCAAAAATAATAATAATAATAAGAGAAATCTGTGTTTTTGTATCATGACTGGGTTTTGGGGTAGAATGTCGGTTTGTGGATATGTGTTTCTTCGACCATCAGGACATTTTTTTACAGGCTGATCGCATTCAAACCAATTGTCAAATTGAAGTCTGCATTGTCCTACCAATTCGCTGATATCAGGTGAAGTACTGTCCAGTAAAGAACCATTTGTATACTTTTCCCCATTTGCTCTGGAGAGCTGGTGTTAGGGCATAGCCAGGCCCGGATCTACCTTTTTGGAGCCCCTAGGCAGTAAAGTGGAGGAGCCCCTGCGAATGCGTACACAAGGTATGCACGCACCCATTTTTCCCTTTTCTGTGCGTGTATATACGTAGCTCTTTTGCTTTGTGAGCAAATCACAGACATTTCCCCATAACAGCCATTTTACAACATAGCTACTCATGCACACAGTGGGCTATTACTTGTTTATAAAATACATTTGATGGAAGGTCACATTATTTATATTTTTATATAATATATCAGTGGCGGTGCTAGTGAATGGAGGGCCCTGGTGCAAAAATAATTTTTGGGCCGACTAACTTCTCTAGGCAGAAAATTCCAAGTCGTAGTAGGATTGTGCCCACACCACTGATTTCTTTTGTCTGCATTCATCACCAGCAAATCCTTGAGCACACGTTTCTGAGCAACACATTCTCTGTGAGAGCAGATTAAAGGTCCACTGTATTGGTCATAGATTAGAGTTTGTTTATTTATGAAATGATAATCAGTAATTGAATTAAAACATTTCAATAAAGATTTTAAAACTTACATTTTAACTTTTCAGATAAAGTAGAGGATCTTGCAAGACAGTTGTCCAAAAATGGAGAGAAGGGGGAAGATGATGATTGTTATCAGAAAAGCGCCCTGGACAGATCCTGCCCAGCTCTGGATACCTGATAGAGGGTGGAAAGAAGTAGATCTGCTAGACCCTGCAATAAAAAAGGTTGAAATTGTATTTTATGAGCTCTACAGTGGCTCTTTTAAGTAGTAAATGTTGTCAATGAAGGCACTCTCCAAACAGAGGGCCCTATTAAATTCGAGCTGCGTATGGAATCGTATCTCGCAAATGCGCATCATAACACGATTTACATAATACGATTCGACTTGCGATTGACTTGCGTAATTTCGGACTCATTTTTCGAGATTTGCCTCCAAAAAGCGCTACGTAGTAAGTAGCGGAAAATAATTCTTTGCGTAGACGCTCGTATCTCGCAAAATCGATACGTGCACAAAATACACCAGTAAAATGTTTTACGCATTACGTACAGACAACTTAAAATGTAAAAGTGAGTTTAACAGAGGAAAAGCATGGAAGGCCATTACAATTGATTTAACAATCCCCTCCCCCCACCAAAGCAAATGCATTATACAACCAATTAGTTGCTACATTTGAAATGAAAAGCCATGCTGCAGCTTACATAAAGCAATTAAAGACACACTACCTGATTACATGAAAACTCAAAAACATCAAAATAATGCCATATTAACCCTGTTATTTTGTATACATGTTGTTCATCACATCTACATTTGGGAACACAAATATGGGGCACATTACACTGCCACATGACGTATATCAAGTACACAGGGAGTATGTGAATATGTCCTGTTCGGTCTTTCGGTCGGGTCTGTCTGTCTGTGATCCTCTGTCACTGCTTTCTTACAAGGTTCGTATGCTGGTGATACTAGAGTGGATTGTCAGTTCCTTCTCCAGTGGTTTGGGATTTGGCCGTCCACTCTGCTTTCACTCTCCCACCCACAATGGCCCGTAATGGTATAGCTCACAGCTTCATTGAAGTACACAATATCTCTTGTTTGGTCTTTCGGTCGGGTCTGACTGTCTGTGACCCTCAATAACTGCTTTCTTACAAGGTTCGTATGCTGGTGATACTAGAGTGGATTGTCAGTTCCTTCTCCAGTGGTTTGGGATTTAGCCGTCCACTCTGCTTTCACTCTCCCACCCACAATGGCCCTTAATGGTATAGATCACAGCTTCATAGAAGTACATAATATCTCTTGTTTGGTCTTTCGGTCGGATCTGACTGTCTGTGACCCTCTGTCACTGCTTTCTTACAAGGTTCGTATGCTGGTGATACTAGAGTGGATTGTTAGTTCCTTTTCCAGTGGTTTGGGATTTGGCCGTCCACTCTGCTTTCACTCTCCCACCCACAATGGCCCTTAATGGTATAGCTCACAGCTTCATTGAAGTACACAATATCTCTTGTTTGGTCTTTCGGTCGGGTCTGACTGTCTGTGACCCTCTGTCACTGCTTTCTTACAAGGTTCGTATGCTGGTGATACTAGAGTGGATTGTCAGTTCTTTCTCCAGTGGTTTAAGATTTGGCCGTCCACTCTGCTTTCACTCTCCCACCCACAATGGCCCTTAGTGGTATAGCTCACAGCTTCATTGAAGTACACAATATCTCTTGTTTGGTCTTTCGGTCGGGTCTAACTGTCTGTGACCCTCTGTCACTGCTTTCTTACAAGGTTCGTATGCTGGTGATACTGGAGTGGATTGTCAGTTCCTTCTCCAGTGTTTTGGGATTTGGCCGTCCACTTTGCTTTCACTCTCCCCCTCACAATGGCCCTTAATGGTATAGCTCACAGCTTCATTGAAGTACACAATATCTCTTGTTTGGTCTTTCGGTCGGGTCTGACTGTCTGTGACCCTCTGTCACTGCTTTCTTACAAGGTTCGTATGCTTGTGATACTGGAGTGGATTGTCAGCTCCTTCTCCAGTGGTTTGGGATTTGGCCATCCACTCTGCTTTCACTCTCCCACCCACAATGGCCCTTAATGGTATAGCTCATAGCTTCCAAGCCCTATCACTTATCAAACCACAAGGTGACCATGGGGACATACCCCGCAGTAACCCATCAGGAAGGGCAGCAAACACACACAGAGGGTTTGCAGAGGCACAATGAGCACCAGCCAACTCACCTCCATCAGGGGTAATCGCCACTACTCTTATCCAAGGAAGTCCCACGCCATTGCTGGTGGCCATGTGCCAAGATGTCCATTCATTCCCATTTGTTGACCTCCAATAATGTTCTGCTATTAATCAATTTATATTAGTTTCGATTGCTAAGTGATGTTGGGGAAGTGCGGGTGAAAGCAGAGTGCACGGACAAATCCCAAATCACTGGAGAAGGAACCGACAAGCCACTGTAGTATCACCTATCATTATCCTGTTAGGCCCTCAGGGGAATGTTCCTACTCCACAGTATCGCTAATTGTACTTGGCCTGTGCATTAACCCTTTATTATGCCTAGATTGTAGATCTATTAGATGTATTATATGATACAGTATCTAATGCTATTAGGATTATTATTCCTCTTAGTATGTATGGATCTATTGCAGGTTAGCTAGTGCTCATTAGTTTACAGCTATAGTAATGTGACACTAATGTGATGCATGTCGATGTCCCATAACCCCAACCATTGAAAACACACCGACATGGTGAGAACAGTATAACACAGCTTTATTTTTGGACACAGACCACAATCAGCAGTGGTCAAGACTGTGCATTCACATAACGGTATAACAAAACTTTATTTTTGGACACAGACCACAATCAGCAGTGGTCAAGACTGTGCATTCACATAACGGTATAACAAAACTTTATTTTTGGACACAGACCACAATCAGCAGTGGTCAAGACTGTGCATTAATATCATGGGTGTGGTGTGGGCGGGTCCCGAGAGAGCAAGGGGCTAAATAAAACAAAGGGGATACCTACAGGGGTCAATCTAATAGTCTAGAATAAGCATGATGCATAGCACCTACCAGGGTCACATGCGGTCAGTACACCACTGCAAGAGAAAAAGGATCATCACAAATCACTCCATTTAACTGAAGAAACCATTAGAGTGCATGGCACTTACAACTTGTCTGGATCTGCTCAATGGAACAAAGGATTCAACCTCTGGACTGTGTAATCCAATCCAGTTTCACACATACAGTGCGGTGTGCGAAATTGCCCACAAAAATAAATGGTCAACAAAAAACAAAAAGGCGGAGGAGGATAGAAAAAACTAATGACAATGCATGTACAGTAAAGTGCTAAATACTGTACCAATATACCAACTCACCTGATTCCCATCTGCAAGCATTACTAACTATTAGCTACAGTAGGTCTCTGGATAATGAGTAATATGGGCAAATACCCATTAATATGGACAGGACACAAAGGTCAGCAGCCAGATTCACTGTTTCTTACATCAGACCCAAAGATCTGTTCTCAGACCGATATTGAGGTCAGGATCACATGCTTTATTAGTGCATATATTAATGCTGGCTGTCATTAACATGCCATTGTGAGACTTTGCAAGTCCACCGCCATAGCGGTATTAGTCTACATTTCAGCTAACAATAATCATGTCTGAGATATCTGGCAATATAATAGCTTTAAGATTGTGGGAGCTACATGTTAAGGAGGGGGCTATCATTGGAGTAATGTCTACCTGAGAGGCACTGGGAAAACCTTATGCCTCATATAATTCCTCCACAATCCTTGCAGATGCAGGAGATGCCTTCATGGGCCTGAATTGTACCTAAAACAAAACAAATGGAAAGAAAAACAAAGAGAAAACCTAAAATCTAATGGCCTAAAAAAAAGGGGACTGCAGCATCCCTTCCCAACAGCATTCCCCAGTGACCATCAATTGGTGGCATGCCCAACCGAACCCTACGTGTCCACAGAGAAGAGTATCATGGAACATGTGATGGGAGTTAGCCATCTGCATACAAAATATCACCATCACATAGGGAAAGATCCAAAACTCTGTAGCCAGGCTAGATGAGGTCAGCATTGTGACTGAGGAGTGCTGTTGAGAAGGCACAATTATGTCCACAGCCCCTAGGTCCTCCTCCACCTTGGCACAGGACCTGCATCATCCGCGGCCGGACGCCGTCTCCCCGTTGGTGATGGGGGAGCGGGAGGAGGTAGTGGCACCACTGGTGGTGGTGGCGGCGGAGGCATGGTGGAAGGAGAGGAGGGGCCCTGTTCCCAGCAGCCTGATCATGTGCTGCTCCATCATCCGATGATGCCTCCTCTCCTCCCTAAAGCATCTCTCCAGGCTGTGCCTCATGCCGGAGATGTCGGCAGCCATCCTCCTCACGAGGGCCAACAACTCCGGCAGTGCAGCCTCGGTCGTTGATGGTGGGGGCTGGGGTCCTGCTGGCAGGGCCGGGTGGGAAGATCGCGGGAAGAGAGTGGGGAGGATCTGGGACCCGGCTGGAGACAGGGGCTCTGATGTTGGGGTCCCCGGTGGCTCAGTGTGTGGGGAAGGAGGAGCTGTGGAATAGTCCACCACTTGTGAGGGCCCGGCGAGATGGCAAATCTTTGGAGGAGGGGGACAGTCGGGCTCTGTACAGGGGGGCTGTCAACTACCACAAGCTCCCCCTCTGATGAGCCAGGGCCCTCCGATGAGCCTGTAGCCTCCTCCCCCTGAGCTGTCTCCTGCCTTATCACTGGACCCAGACCTCCTACTGGATGCTGAAATAGAGGAAAGAGAGGTACATGTCATTAGTATGCTGATCAATACATTGATAGGTTTTCACTCCTAACTATCTGACATCTAGGCCTGAACATGGATGATTCTCCTAATTGCAACTCAGATTAGCTGTCATTTGCTAGATTTGATCTATTCTTTGGTTTCTTGTCTTGACCTCTCCTGGCTCCTAACGCTGTCTGTATTTCTTCTGCGGTTTCACTCCTAACTATCTGACATCTAGGCCTGAACATGGATGATTCTTCTAATTGCAACTCAGATTAGCTGTCATTTGCTAGATTTGATCTATTCTTTGGTTTCTTGTCTTGACCTCTCCTGGCTCCTAACGCTGTCTGTATTTCTTCTGCAGTCTGTAATTGCATAGGCTTCATTGGGCAAAGCAGTACATGATCTTGATTGCTTGATTAGTCTTGGGGTGGCCAGGAATGACAGTGATTTGTCAGCTTCATGGATTTAATGACACTTCCATCTATCCCTTGTTAATTCCATGGAGCTGACATGTCAGTGTCCTTGTTGGTCACCATGTGTAGTGTGTGTGATGTACATGTGGTGGCATGTTGGTGTATGTGATATTCACCTGAACTGGAGGCTTGGTCCTGCTGGGCCACTGGGGATGAAGCTCCAGCTGCGGGCGATGGTCTCAGAAGGTCCCTTGCGATGCTCTCCCACTCCTTATAGGTCACACTGTGTCCCTCTGCTTCTCTGGCCATCTTCCTCTTCACCGTGGCCCTGATATCCACATATCGGTGCTTTAAGGACATCAAGCCCCTAGGCACCGTGGACAGCTCCATCATCAATTCCACTACTTCCTTCCAAGCCTGAGCCTTACGCCCAGGCTTCGCTTCCCTTGCAACAAGGATGGCGGGCCGGTCACCGATCGCACACAGGAGGACCATATTCTTCCGGGGAGTATAATTACGGGCCCTGCGCCTGCCCTTGCCAATAGCCCCTTGCTCTCTCAACTGTGCTCGGGGACCCTGGCCTCCCTGAACTTTTCCTGAGTCCTGTCCCTTCCCCAAACGACCCTGCCCCCTGGGATCAGGCCCCTTCCCCTCTGTCCCTCCTCTGGTAGTGCCTCTGTCTCCCTCCTCCTCCTCCTCCTACCCCCTCCGGGGACCACTCCTCCTCCTCCGGGGACAACTCCTCCACCCCCTCCGGGGACAACTCCTCCACCCCCTCCGGGGACAACTCCTCCACCTCTCCACCACCCTCCACTCCACTCTCCTCACTCTCCACTCCTCTCCTCTCCTCCTCTCTCCACCTATCTCCTCCCTCCATGCTCAAATTATCACATATATAGTTGTGAGCGTACGAGTTGTTGCTAACGCTGCGGGCTCACGTAGCGAGTTGCGGGCCTCGCGTAGCGAGGGCCGCGGCTCGCGCAGCGAGACGCGGGCCTTTTGAAGTGAGGGCACTGTGCCAGGTTCTCAGTTGCTGGCATGGAGCGCCGCAGGCGCTCCTTGCCAGCAACTGAGGACCCTCGCGAAGCGAGGGCCTCAGTTGCTGGCTTGGAGCGCCGCAGGCGCTTCATGCCAGCACCTGAGGACCTCGCAAAGCGAGGTCTTCAGTTGCAGCAACTGCGACCCTTGCAAAATTTCAAAAAAAGTTTACGTCGCAACACATTACGACACTCGCAAACAACATACGACACACGTTCACACACATTACGACACTCGCAAACAACATACGACACACGTTCACACACATTACGGCCTCGCAACACTCGGACGCAACTCGCGAACATTACAAAATTAAAAACACAATACATACACACAGCACATACATAAAAACCTTACCTACACAAACAGGAAGCACCCAGGACCTCAAAAATGCAACTTACAACTTAATTGCACTCAAAATAAAAGAGTTTAGACACTAAATAGTTTGTTAAGCGACACAAAAAATGGCCGACGAATAAAATGAAAACGAGGCTACACACGCAAACACCATACGAGACACGTTACCACACATTACGACTTCGCAAACATCGGACGCAACACGCCGACATACAAACATTTAAAACTTAAGAAAGACACACAACAAACACATAAAAAGCTTACCTACAGCAAGAGGAACCAGCCAGCACCTCAAAAAAACAAGTTACACCTACATTTAAATCAAAATAAAACACTTTAGACACTAATACCATCGCTAAGCGACAGAAAAAATGGCAGACGAACAAAACGAAAACGAGGCTTCAGACGTAACTACACTACACTTACTCGCAATAATGAAACACATACTATGCAGAACGTATCACAATCATATTAAACACCATTTTGAACAGTAATACGCAGAAAATGGCGGATGGAACGCAAATTGTAAGCTGGAACGCAAATAGCGCATGCGTATTGCGTTCTAACGGTCTCACTTTCCAGAACTTTCTACAAGTTTATAAATACTGCCTATTTCAAACAAAAAAATACATTTCTCCTCAGGTGATCAACGGAGTGACTTCTGAGATAACTGCTGCTTTTACTTGAGAAGACAATTCTTTACTAATTTACTACTTTGCATTGTGCAAATTACAACTGAGAGGTAAGCTATAATATATTACATTTTATTATCAGGACAGGTCAAACAAATAAAAAAAAAAATAGGATTTATGTAGTGACATGTATGGCACATTTATGTGTATAGGCTCAAAAAAAAAATACGGTTCATTTAACAAAACAACAAAAAAACATAATTCAATATTAAACAGAGGTTTATGTATAGTGACATGTGACACGCACATATATGTCTATAATGTATAGTGACATCTGACACGCACATATATGTCTATAATGTATAGTGACATCTGACACGCACGTATATGTATAGAATGTATAGTGGCATGTGACATGCACATTTATGTATATTGCCCCTGCATAGTGACATGTGACACGGACATATATGTGTATCATGTATATTGACATGTGACACACACATTTATGTGTACTGCCCCTACATAGTGACATGTGACACGGACATATATCTGTATAATGTATATTGACATGTGACACACACATTTATGTGTACTGCCCCTTCATAGTGACATGTGACACGGACATATATGTGTATAATGTATAGTGACATGTAATACGCACATTTATGTGTATTGCCACTGCAACAAAATTAGCTTAAAACAAAATCAGTAAACAACTACATTTAAATGACATTATATGTCATGTATACTGATATGTCACACACACATATATGTGTATCATCTATAGTTACATCTCACACACACACATTTATGTGTGTTGGAAAAAAAAATATAAGGTTAATTTAACCATTTAAATATGAGTCATGTATACTGATATGTCACAGTTACACAAAATAATTACATTAAACTATGGAATGTGCTTCATGTATGTGACATATGTGTGTAGCCCCCAACAAAAAATAAGGTCAATTGAAAAAAATTACACAACTATATTTCAATGACATTCATTTACTTCAATTCAATAGATCATATAAAGCTGAATCTTTTTATTTCTTTGAATATTCAAACAGACTCTGCATCAATAGCGTCTCTCAACAATTTGCACCGTGCACTGTGAAGCACAATCCCTTTTAAAGAACACCAACAAAGAAGAAGAGGTAAGATACAACAAGACATTACATGCTCAAAAGGCCATGCTTTGCTAGATGAAAAATTATAAATATACAAATAACTATTTCACTTTCTTTTTCAAACAGACACTACAAGAAGACCGGCGCATTAAGATTGGCAGGAGGGGACCGTCTGTCATTCAAAACTTCAATCAAGGTAAAGTATTAAGTATAAACAAGAAAGAACCATGAGCCTTATTCAATTGCGACTTCCTCAATTGAAAAGGGCTCTATATAAGCACATAACATATTTTTTATACAGAACTTTTTAGTTACTGAATTTCTAACCGCAATCAAGGTTTTCAATAACTAAAAACTTTGCTCAATAAATATGTTATGTGATTATATAGAGCCCTCTTCAATTGGCAAAATTGCAATTCAATGAGGACCTATATATCTTTAATGGCCAAGGGCCTCACTCAAATGTGATTTGCCCATTTCAATAGGGCTCTATATAAGCACAGAGCATATTTTTTAAAGGAACTTTTTATTTTGTGAACACGTTGCTTTTGGATACAAGTTCACTAAATACAAAATTCCGTAAAAAAATATGCTCTGTGCTGATATTGAGCTCTATTCCATTGGCCAAAACACAATTGAATGAGGAGCTCACAATATAACAAATGCAGTAACCAAAGGCCCTCATTCAATTGCTATTTTGGACAATTAAATATGGCTATAAATAAGCACTTTTAGGCCCCTATTCTATTTTAACAAATATATGTGATGTGCTTATTTACAACCCTATTCAATTTTCAACATTGCAATTCAATGACGGCCTTAGGCCCTCATTCAATTGCGATTTGGCCAATTGAATAGTGCTCTAAATAAGCACATAACATATATTTTTTAAATAAGTTTTTAGTTAGTGAAAACCTTGCTTTTAGATAGATGCTTACTAAGGCCCTCATTCAATTGCGATTTGGCCAATTGAATAGGGCCCTAAATAAGCACATAACATTTTTTTTTTTAAAGATGTTTTTAGTTAGTAAGCATCTATCCAAAAGCAAGGTTTTCACTAACTAAAAACTTCTTTAAAAAAAATATGCTATGTGCTTATTTAGAGCCCAATTCAATTGGCCAAATCGCAGTTGAATGAGGGCCTAAGTAAAAACTTCTTTAAAAAAATATGTTATGTGCTTATATAGAGCACTATTCAATTGGCAAAATTCAAATTGAATGAGGGCCTAAGAGTACTATTACATTGTAAAAAATGCAATTGAATGAGGGGCAAACTATGCAACATATGGTACACACAAAGGCCCTCATTCAATTGCAATTTGCCCAATTGAATAGGGCTCTAAATAACAACATAACAATTTTTTTGAAAGAAGTTTTTAGTTACTAAAAATATATCCAAAATAAAGTTTTTAAATGACTAAAAACGTATTTAAAAAAATATGCTATGTGCTTATTTAGGGCACGATTCAATTAGCCAAATCGCAATTGAATGAGACACAAACTGCTACACACAAAACAGAATTTCTTATTCAATGTTTAACAACCTATAAGCCTTACAAAGAAGCAAAAATAAGAATAACAAAAGTGTTGCGCACCTAATAGCATTGTACAAAATATCACACAAACTCATAGGAAACTACATTAACATTCTTCTTTAATGTTTAACAACCTATAACCAGTACAATCAAGAATAAATAACGTTTGCACAAGTGGTGCGCACCAAACAGGATTGTCAAAAACTAACACAAACACATAGCAAACTACATTAATTATATTATTTCATGTTTCACTAACTATAAGCATCCCAATAAAGGTTAAATAAGTATACCACAAGTGGTGTGCACAAAACAGGATTGTACAAAAAATAACATAAACACATAGCAAAATAAATGTATATTCTTATTTAATATATCACAACCCACAAGCCTTACTAAGAACCTTAAATAAGAATAACAAAAGTTGTGGGATTGTACAGAAAGTAAAAAAAATAAAAGATAGAAAAAAATAACCATAACTGATACAATACAGTCAAATTCATACATTTTTAAATTATTTAAAAGACATTTCACTCAAACAACATTTTCTATTTTATATTACAACAGATACTGCGTGAAGACAATCGGACGAGGACTTTTTCCACAGGACCGGACCATCGGACGAGGACTCGGACCAGACCAGCAGACGAGGAATTTCAACACAGGACCAGACCAGCAGACGAGGAATTTCAACACAGGACCAGACCATCTAACGAGGATTTTCACCAAAGGACCACAACATCGGACGAGGGCTATCGCCACAGGACCACAACATCGGACGAGGGCTATCGCCACAGGACCACACCATCGGACGAGGACTTCCAACAGAGGACCACACCATTGGACAACGATTTTGAACCGAGGACCAACAAACATTCAGATTTAAATCACACTTCAACCAAGGTAAAGTATAATAAGTACTAAAGTATAAAACTAAAGAAACTGCTTTCAGTTGCATCTGTGTCAACAGAAAAATAAAATAATTAATTTACTATCTCCCTTATTTTATTTAAATTGCTACTATGCAATACATAGCTCAATAACCACATCACTTTTTTTTTTAGCAAAGAAGTTTTGCCGTGGTAAATATCTATCCACAAACAACGTTTTTAATAAATAAAACCATTATTTTAAAAAAATATGTTACATGCTTATTTACAGCACTATTCCATTGGCCAAATTCTTAGCCAGTGAGGACAGGAATTATAAATTTAACTAAATATAAATGATACATTCTAAATATAAATGATACCCTAATGATTTGCCTTTTATTTCACCAATTGTGCACAAGAATCTTTAACAGGAATTACATATTTAAATATACACAATTACATTTATTTTTTTTCCTTTACAGATTAATATGGCTGATAACGAGACCAAAGAAGAGAAGAAAAGACGTCAAACTAGAGAAAGACAAGAGAGATGGGCCGCCCAGCAGACACCGGAGGAGAAAGAAATTCGACGAGTAAAAGAACGCAAAAGACTTGCAAATAAAAGAATATCAGCTGCAAAAATGAAAGATACAACCAAAAAAAAATAAAAAAATAATAAAGCATTTACAAACTGTTCCTAAAACATCAGATGACATTTTACAAGATACCAGTCAAGACAGACCAAAAAAATCAACTACAAAAACAAAGCATTTACAAACTCTTACTAAAAACTTACAGGACATTTCAACCAAACAAGTACAACATATACCAAGAAAATCTACGAAAAAAACTAAACATTTAGAACCTGTTGTTGAAACATTTCATGACTTTTCATCTGATGAATATGAAAGTCAACATCCAATATGCTTTGCAAATTGTCCTTTACTGAAGTCTTTAGCAGTAGAGGTTCATAGTTGTGGGGACATGACTACTCAATGTCAATTTTGTGAGGCTTATTATTTTAAACAGGAGAGACCCCGAGATGGACAATTTATTAGTTGTTGTCAAAAAGGAAAGTTCAAACTTCCAGAAAGGAAACAATTTCCAACCTATTTACAAAATATTATGACTGAAACTACTTTTCCAAATTACAAAAATTTTAAGACAAACATAAGATCCTACAATAGTGCCATATCATTTGCATCTATGGGGGCAACATTGGCTGCTAATGTACCAGGACATGGTCCTTACTGTTTTAAAGTCCAAGGACAAATTTATCATCAGACTTCACATTTACATCCAGAGGAAGGAGAGCAAAGAAAATTCGCTCAACTATATGTCCTAGATACAATGGAAGCTGTTGACCAACGTATGCAGATGGAAGAAAATAAAAAATGCTTACCCAGTGTTTTTATAGAGCTAAATAACATTATGGACAACAATCCCTACAGTAAAGCTTACAAAAATTTGGCAGAAGTAGAAAATGAACAACTACTTCATGCACAAAGACATCAATTACCCATGCCAAAGGTTAATATGGTGCTTAAAAGAGACAGACATACTGATAAACGTCGTTATAACTTGCCAACATCAAATGAGGTTGCAATGGTCTTTCAGAATGATGAAGGAGAACCACCATTTCAAAGAGACATTAGAGTATATCCCAGAAATGAGGAGCAACCATTTATTAATATTAATATCTTAAGTCCAAATTTAGATCCAATGACATATCCCATCTTTTTCCCACACGGAGAAGCAGGTTGGCAACCAAAATTAACCCTTCCCAGTTACCCAAATGCTAAAGCCAGAATCCGAAATAATGTTTCTATGCTTGAATTTAAAGTTGCTCAAATTGCCATTAGAGATGAATTTAATCCAATTTTATGTGGTGGGAAACTAACACAACAATGGATTATTGATTCATATTTGCAAGTTGAGGCAAATAATTTAAACTTTATAAAATATCAACAAGATAAACTACGTGTAGAACAATATTGTGGATTCATGGACTATATTGCTGACGTGGCTACAAGCAGAGACATGACAGCTGGCAAAGCCATCATTTTACCATCTTCCTTTCAAGGATCTCCTCGAAATATGAGAGAAAGATACAATGATGCTATGGCTATTGTGACAAAATTTGGAAAACCAGATTTATTTGTCACATTTACATGTAATCCACAATGGCCAGAAATTAATCAAAATCTACTTCTTGGACAAAGTGCTTCAGATCGACCAGATTTAGTAGCCAGAGTTTTTAAGATCAAATTAAATGAATTAATACGTGACTTCACTATAAATCAGTTATTTGGCAAATGTCTTGCTTATGTATATACCATTGAATTTAAAAAAAGAGGCCTTCCACATGCACATCTTCTCATAATACTTCAAGAGAAAGATAAATTAGATACTTCGGACAAAGTGGATGCAGTCATAGTTGCTGAACTACCAGATCCAGAACTATATGGTAGACTATATGAGATTGTTACTCATCGCATGATTCATGGACCCTGTGGAGACCTTAATCCACAATCACCATGTATGGAAAATAATCAATGTTCAAAAGATTTTCCAAAAGATTATAGAGACAAAACCTATGCCAATTGTGATGGATATCCACTTTATAAAAGAAGAGAAGGAGATAGTGCCATTATTCGTGGAACAAAAGTGGACAATAGATATGTAGTACCCTACAATCCACATTTACTCATGAAGTACAACGCCCACATCAACGTAGAAGCCTGCACTTCCATCAAATCCATTAAATATGTCTACAAATATATTTACAAAGGTTACGATGCAGCTACTGTAGTCGTCAAAAGTGCAGACAACACTGAAAGTAGTGAGTTAGTACATGATGAACTTGCATCTCATGTAGATGCTCGCTATGTCAGTGCACCAGAAGCTATGTGGCGGCTTTTAAAATTTGAAATGCATGATAGATCACATGCAGTATATAGGTTAGCAGTACATTTGCCACAACGACATTTAGTCTATTTCCATGCTGGAAATGAAATGAATGCATTGTCCCAAAGTGAAGATCGTCACACTACACTAACTGCATGGTTTGCATTAAATTCCACTGATGCTCAAGCAACACAATACTTATATATTGAAATTCCATATCACTATGTTTTTGTGAATGGATTATGGAGAGCAAGAAAAACCAGAGGCAATAAAATAATTCCACGAATTTACACAGTCAGTCCAAGAGATGTTGAACGTTTTTGCTTACGGATATTACTTTTAAATGTTCCTGGAGCACAAAGTTTTGAACAATTAAGAACTGTTAATGACATTGTATATGAATCCTTCCATTTAGCTGCAAGACATAGAAACTTACTCGCTGATGATACAGAGTGGGAAAGATGTTTAGAAGAAGCAGCACAATGTCAAATGCCACGACAGATGAGAGAACAATTTGCTTTTATTTGTATCTTCTCAAATGCTCCAAATGCATTAGCTTTGTGGGAGACTTTTAAAAGTAATATGGCTGAAGACTTTATGCGACGATACAATGAACCCATTGCACACTTAAAAGCGTTAATGGAAATTCAAGAAGTCTTTTTAACTCATGGATTAAGTTGTGCAAGTTTTAATTTGCCTGATCCAGGTCTAATAGATGACATTAACTTTGAAGACTATGACATTCAACTACAAGCAGAAAGAACAGAAGAAAGACTTGCAACTATAAATACACTACAATTGCAAGCATTTCATGCCATTAAAAATGCTATAGATGATGACATGGTGACAGAGCGTTATTTCTATCTTGATGGACCTGGCGGATCAGGGAAAACATATTTGTACAATTTATTAATGAGTTCAGTACGAGCACAAGGAAAAATAGCAATGGCGTTTGCCACTACTGGAATTGCTGCACTTTTATTAGAAGGTGGAAAAACTGTTCATAGTGGATTTGAACTGCCAGTGCCTATTTTGGAAAATTCTGTGTCAGATATTCGCATGACATCCTTACAAGCAAAGAAATTGAAGAAATGTAAATTAATTATAATAGATGAGGCCACAATGATGTCATGCTATGCCCTCCAATGTATTGACCGTTTGCTTCGTGAAGTCATGGATAATATTTTTCCATTTGGTGGAAAGGTAATGTTGTTGGGTGGCGATTTTAGACAAACATTACCTGTCGTTGTACATGGAAATCGAACAGACATTATTGAAACATGTATAAAGTCAAGTACAGTATGGAAACATTTTACCCATCTTCAACTGCAACAAAATATGAGATCAGAAGGCCAAACTGATTTCAATGATTGGCTTATTAAAATTGGAGAAGGCAGAACAGAAAAAATACTACATTTACCTGACGACACTGTAGAGATCCCACCTCATATGATTTGTCAACAAGATATTATATCGGCTATATTTGAAGGGAGCATAAATAACGAAGAATATTCCGAGCTTGCCAACCAAGTTATACTGACGTGTAAAAATAAAGATGCATTAATACTCAATAATGACATCTTAAAAAAAATTTATGCACCACAAAGAAATTATCACAGTGCTGATTCTGTACTTGCTGATGACAATGAAAGTCAGGCAAACTTTTCAACTGAATTCATTAACTCTTTAACTCCTTCTGGAATGCCACCACATATTTTGTAGCTAAAGAAAGGTGCAATTATCATGTTACTGCGAAATATGAACCCCAAAAAAGGCCTATGCAATGGCACAAGATTAATTGTTCAACAATTAAAGGACCATTTTATAGATGCTGAAATTTTAACTGGGACCCATAAAGGAGAGAGAGTTTTCATACCAAGAATAGATTTAGCACCAAGTGAAAGTAGTCTCCCTTTTATACTTCAAAGAAGAAAATTTCCCATTATTATGGCATTTGCCATGACCATTAATAAATCACAAGGTCAAACTTTCAAATCTGTGGGTATTTACTTGGAAGAACCAGTTTTTGCACATGGTCAATTGTACGTTGCGTTGTCACGCTGCAAAAATCCACAGGCTATTAAAGTTTACATTGAAAACAATGAAAGTCAAGGTGATTTATTAGAAGATGGACGTATTTTTACTAAAAACATTGTCTACTATGAAGTACTATAACTTTGCAGGATACAAACTAAAGCCATGCAAACATTTTGGAAAAACATTCAAAAATACAAAACAATTGGTTGTTTAATTCAGTCATAATTAATGGAAGTCATGTTTATGGATAATTTGCCTCACAAAATACTTGCCTTGCATTTCTATGAAAAATTATGTTAAAATGTTAAGTCACTATGTTAATGTTTCTAATGTTACAAGTTTAAAAACAATATTTTCAAGTTATTTCATTCAACATATTACAAAGTTCATGTTAAGAGCTCAAGCACCTTTTAAGTCACAATGTAAATATTCTATGTTATCTTAAGATTACTACCTACATTAATGTTTATCGCCAGTTTAAGTGCTCAGTAATGAATTACTTTAATTACGTACGGTTTAAGTAGAGTTTTTAATGTATGCCTTCCTCTACATTCAATGTATATTAAACTTAACAATTATTCTGATATAAATTGCATGTTAATACTGATTAATTTCAAGTTAAACTGTTTTTACATTCAAATGTTAATACTTTTAATTCAAAATTATGTTACAAAATGTATTTACTATGTTCCTGTTTATAATGTTCAAAATTAGACAAATGTTTTGCAAAAATTACAAAGTTACATAAAAAATAAAGTTCAATTTTAAAAATATATACTTTCAAGGTTATTGCTTACATATATTTTAAACTTCATGTTAAAATTTGGTACGTTTAAAAAAGTCTTTTTACTTTTTACTTTTCTCTGGATTCTATGTATATTAAAGTGAACAATTCTTCAGATACAAATTTCATTTTAAAAAACCATTACATCAACGTTTTACAAAAATACATGTTCATATCACAATACTTACAAGGGTCAAAAATATATTTAAATAACTAAACAACTTCACAAACATATACATCACATTGCCGTCATTTTTTGACGGGCAAGTCGCTAGTAAATAAATAAGGATAACTCAAAATAAGTATAACTGTTATATAGGTGATGAAATGGTGTGTGTCCTAACGCTATGTATGTCTCTATGTGTCTTTAATCTATGTGTCAGGCAAATATGTGTAATGGGTAAATATGTGTAACTCTTACGTGTCAATATGCTAGTAATAAAATACAAAACAATCAAAAATAGTGCGCCTACAAATCAATATAAGAATAAAGAAATAAAAGTATTACTGGAATGTGTGTTGGAAAGAAAAGATGTGTGTGCTATGTGTATTTAATAAGTGTTCAGGAATGGGGTGTGTTGGGGGATGGGGTATGGTGGGGGGGGGATGGGTGTGTGGGGTGTGTGTCCTAGCTATATATATGTCTCTGTGAAATCTGTAAATATGTGTATTTCTTAAATGTAAGGACTTATGAAATAGACAATAAAAAAGACAAAAAACTAATCTCCCTCTCTCCAAAATACTACTCTCAATAAAGACTCTCTCCCACCTGCTCCTGGAACTGCGTGCTAACTCCAATGGCTCTTACAACACAGTCAGCGCATGGGTTTGTATCAATCACATTTATAAGCTCCTACTGTCAATCAAATTCTTAGCTTGTACATGATTGGCTGAGAGGCGTGTCTCGCTAGGACGTCCCCTTATCAGCTTGCGAGCGTGCAAACAGACTCAGACAATTACATACGCACTTATAGTGTCAGGCCGCCAATTGTGTATGTAATTGGCTGAGAGGCTTTTGGTGGGCCAACGTGGCAATGGCGATGGCGCAAAAACCCGCCAAAAGCCTCTCAGCCAATTACATACGCACTTGGCGGACCGTGTTGGGACTCTCAGCCAATTACATACGCACTGGGCGGCTCGCGTTAAGACTCTCAGCCAATTACATACGCACTTGGCGGCCCGTGTTGGGACAGCCAATTACATGCGGCCAAGTGCGTATGTAATAGGCTGAGAGGCTTCTTGACGTAAAATCATCAGCTGGAATGCCCCGTAAAGATCCACAGGTGACCAATGGCAAAGCTGAAATTAACGTGCCTAATACCAAGTAATGTAATCAACAAGCTATATAACCCCATTCCCAACAAGTCATCAGCATGTCTGAAACAGCATGGATGATCATGTGAGAGGGATGCTGGACAGTCTGAGTGGGCGGATGAGGTTGAGATGCTTTTGTGCATATCACATAGCACAGTATGAAGACCCAGAAGCAAGGTGTGTGATTGAGGGGGTGATGGGGAGTGGCAGAGAGGAGTGTCTGGGAGTGAATGAGGGTGTGAGTGGTGATGTTATCCATGCTGGGGCAGAACCAAGCCAGGCAAGGGAATTACCACAGGCCATGCATAGTATCGTGGGGGTGGATCAGGGAGGAGAGAAAGCTCCAGTAGCACAGTGACAGAGAGATATAGGGCCACCTTCAGACAGGGAGGCTGACAATGATGTCGGTGATTAGCTGCTGGGGGGAGAAGTACAGGATGTGGTGGCTCAGGTAGAAGGGAGGGAGCCTGTCCAGGAGCCTGTGAGGAGGCGAAGGGCACCCAATGTGTACAGGGAGAGACTCACATTAGAGGGGTTAACTGATGGGGAGGTGTATGAGCGTTTTCGGCTGACCCGTGCCAGTCTTGTGGAGCTCTATGAGGTTCTGAGAGCGGACCTTGAACCTCGCTCATGGGCCAATAGAGCCATCCCAGGAATGACACGGATGTTAGTTGCAATACACCTCCTTGCTTCTGGTAGCTTTCAGAACACCCTGAGCATAGCCGGAGGAATGTCTCAGCCAAGCCTCTCCAATTGTCTGAGTGCATTCCTCCGTGCTATTGGTCGGAAAGCTGCCAGATACATCAGTTACCCTAACACTGCTGAAGAGATCTCGAAGGTGAAGTTCGATTTCTTCCAATTAGGAGGTATCCCCAATGTGTTCGGTGCTATTGATTGTACACATGTGGCACTGATACCTCTTAGAGAGCAAGAAGCACTGTACAGAAATCGTAAGCATTATCATTTAATCAATGTACAGGTTGTTTGCTATGCGAACATGCGCATACAAGGTGTGTATGCAGGCTTCCCGGGAAGTGCTCACGACGCCTATGTCCTGCGTGCATCCGGCATATGTGACATATTTGAGTCCGGCAGATTTCCATCCGGATGGCTACTGGGTGAGTACACATTAGTAATGGCAGTCAACCATATCTTACTATGACTGGATACAATAACACATACGGTACATCATGTTTCCCTCTATTGCTCTGATGTTCACATGTGCATTACAGAGTAATACTACCAAAGGCAGAACATAATAGCTCATTGCTGGCCATAACCCTGTGTTAGCTAGGCCAAACAGTATGCAGTTCACAACAACATATGACAAAAACCACAATTGATTAATCATTATTTATATGTTCTGATGCATTCCCTTGTATCCTGTGACATGGACATCTCTAGTCTACATAACGTGTTGTGTGTTATTGTAAGGGCTATGTAAGTGAGATGTCTTCCGAATTCATCTGATAGAGGAGAATTAATAGTGTTTAGAAAACTTTTTCTTGCATGAATATATCCCTGAATAAACATGAATTAGCTTACCTTGAAGTTATCAAAATCTCCAAGGTCTTTTGGCATTTGCGTTTGATCGTGTACGCTCCTGGGAAATTCCACCTGAATTAGCATCACATTTACATTCACAATAATACACGATCACGTTTCACCTCTGGCATGTGCTCGGTACAAGAACTGCAACAGTGACTTCCTGTGCTCTCTACCAGAAGGGTCGCAATATGTACCCTGTTGTATTTCCCTTGTATCTCCGCCTCATGTAAGCATCCTGCGGGTGTGACCATCTGGATTTGACATTTGTAGATATCACATTGTAATTGAACTGAAGCTTCATATAGAATACATGTGTTAATACAGTATTAATTATCCTATCAGATGCATCCATGATCCATCTCCCTTACATATATCTTTAACTGTGTGTTAGCCACAGGGATGTGTTAATAGGTCATGATGACGATATTTGGGCATATGCTTTTTCAAACATCACAACATCCTGTTCATATCAACATGTCACATTTTATTTCCACCAGGTGATGCAGGATATGGGTGTTTGCCGTGGTTGTTGACCCCTGTGAGCAATCCCCAGACTCGGGCAGAGGTGCGTTATAATGCTGCGCATAAAACCTTCCCGGAATGTAATTGAGCGCACCTTTGGTGTACTAAAGATGCGCTTCAGATGTTTACATTCCACTGGGGGTGCTCTACAATACAAGCCCCAGAAAGTTTGTTGCATCATCGTTGCCTGCTGCTGTCTGCACAATATAGCAGTACAGGCCAACTGTCTGGGGGACATTGATGCGGCTCCACTACATGGGGAGGAAATGCCTATACCTCCCCCTGAAGTGGATAATCTGTAGGGGTCACAACAACGGACCCGCCTCATTCGTGAGTACTTCACATGTAAGTACATACCCAATATGCATGGAATACAGTCTAATGTATCTGGATTATGCCTAACTCCCAAATACACCTTTATCCATCGCCCTTGTCATACAGAATTCCAACCAGTCCACAGTAGAGGAGAGTTCCCTGACGTTGTCGATGTTTGTACACTGGAACAAGCCACATGATCAGTTACAGGTAAGTAAGCACACATTCCCATACACATCTTAAGTACTGACGGTTATAAACATCAATGGCATAGATAATTTGAGTGGATTATATATCCAACTATGTCAATGTATATATGCCCCATGTTACATTGTTATCTAGTCATTTAGATTGAAAAAAGACTTTAGTCCATCAAGTTTAACCTCTATAGATCTATGATCTGCAATACGCAGATTTATTGTTAATTGATCCAGAGGAAGGCAAACAGAAAAACAAAAAGTGAAACTTTGCCAATTGTCTACACAGGGAAGAAAAATATAACATTCCTTCCTGACCCCAGATACTGGTGATCGTATTCATCCCTGGATCAATACTCCCTCTCTATTTATCCAGGATAGCCCCTAATGCCTGTTTGTTTTTTAATGTAAAAATATACCCAATCCCTTTTTAAAGTCACCTACAACCACTAAGGACCAGTATTGTTCACATTGTATGATCCTGCCAAACCACATGAAATGGGATCAATATGTCGTAGATAAATACCATACACACATACTTTGGAGATCAGTCACGATAACACAAAACAGAGTCCTCTGGTTATTTCCTCATGATTAGAGTTTATTCAGTTGGATCAAATATGGATCACCAGCCAAACCCAACATGGTGGCTGCTGCTGACTGGCTGGAGAAGTGACTACTACTGAAATATATCCAGACACAGCTTTTTAGACTTGTTTACATGACACCATGCCGAAATCCAGATTTTTTCACCCTGTAGCAACATGGCATAACTCACTAACCGGCAATGACTTCTTATTAATAAGAGATATCCAATACGAATAGAACACATACTTTGTCTAATTTGTGACTGTAATCCTAACATCATATTAACCTTACAGAGCTGCTGTCGTGTGTCAACTCTTCTTTCAACAACCTAGACATGGAAAAACATGACCAGCAACATAACTGCTACATCAATGTGAACTACATAGTGAGTATTTGTGTAATAATATGGCCACGTATGCTGAAGGACACAAATATCACATCAATCACTTTATTAATATTGGCCTATCTCTTTCCAGAATACATCAGATAGATAAGCGGTGATAACTAATGATGATCCACAGCGCACGTGTCCTGGTGGAACAAATCACCTCGTGGATGAGCTTGGGACTGCGTCCAAGGTAAAAGACCACATTTGGCTCTCCAAAGATGCATTAATGTGTAATCTATGTGATATTTCTACATCATTAGCCAGATGAGTAGCTCGTTTCATATGTAGGGAAAGAACAGTGAAGACGTTTGTATGAAATGAGCAACATATATTGGTACAGTGGATCAAAAAAGTCTACACACCCCTGTTAAAATGTCAGGTTTCTGTGCTGTAAAAAAATGAGACAAAGATAAATCATTTCAGAATTTTTTCCACCTTTAATGTGACCTATAAACTGTACAATTTAATTGAAAAACAAACTGAAATCTTTTAGGTAGAGGGAAGAAAAAATAAAAAAATAAAATAACATGGTTGCATAAGTATGCACACCCCTAAACTAATACTTTGTTGAAGCACCTTTTGATTTTATTACAGCACTCAGTCTTTTTGGGGATGAGTCTATCCGCATGACACATTTTGACTTGGCAAGATTTGCCCACTCTTCTTTGAAAAAACACTTCAAATCTGTCAGATTGCGAGGGCATCTCCTGTGCACAGCCCTCTTCAGATCACCCCCACAGATTTTCAATCTGATTCAGTTCTGGGCTCTGGCCGGGCCATTCCAAAACTGTAATCTTCTTCTGGTGAAGCCATTCCTTTGTTGATTTGGATGTATGCTTTGGGTCGTTGTCATGCTGAAAGATGAAGTTCCTCTTCATGTTCAGCTTTCAAGCAGAAGCCTGAAGGTTTTGTGCCAATATTGACTGGTATTTGGAACTGAAAAATAATTCCCTCTCTCCTATTTAATTGAAGGCCCCAGTTCCAGCTGCAGAAAAATAGCCCCAAAGCATGATGCTGCCACCACCATGCTTCACTGTGGGTATTGTGTTCTTTTGGTGATGTGCAGTGTTTTTGCGCCAAACATATCTTTTGGAATTATGGCCAAAAAGTTCAACCTTGGTTTCATCAGACCATAACACCTTTTCCCACATGCTTTTGGGAGACTTCAGTTGTGTTTTTGCAAAATGCAGCCTGGCTTGGATGTTTTTCTTTGTAAGAAAAGGCTTTTGTCTTGCCACTCTACCCCATAGCCCAGACATATGAAGAATACGGGAGATTGTTGTCACATGTACCACACAGCCAGTACTTGCCAGATATTCCTCCAGCTCCTTTAATGTTGCTGTAGGCCTCTTGGTAGCCTCCCAGACCAGTTTTCTTTTTGACTTTTCATCAATTTTGGAGAGAGCTCCAGTTCTCGGTAATGTCACTGTTGTGCCATATTTTCTCCAGTTGATGATAACTGTCTTCACTGTGTTCCATGGTATATCTAATGCTTTTGAAATTCTTTTGTACCCTTCTCCTGACTGATACCTTTTAAAAATGAGATCCCTCTGATGCTTTGGAAGATCTCTGTGGACCATGGCTTTTGCTGTGGGATGTGACTAAGAACATTTCAGGAAATACCAACTAGAGCAGCTGAACTTAATTTGGGGTTAATCAGAGGCACTTTAAATGATGGCAGGTGTACGCTGACTCCTATTTAACACGATTTGCAATGTGATTGCTTAATTCTGAACATAGCTACATCCCCAGTTATAAGAGAGTGTGCAGACTTATGAAACCACATTAGTTTTCTTTCTTTTTTTCTTCCCTCCACCTAAAAGATTTCAGTTTGTTTTTCAATTGAGTTGTACAGTTTATATGTCACATTAAAGGTGGAAAAAGTTCTGAAATTATTTTTCTTTGCCTAATTTTTTTACAGACCAAAAACCTGACATTTTAACAGGGGTGTGTAGACTTTTTATATCCACTGTATGTGACGAAGTAAGCACTCCGGGAGCATGTGCAATGTAAATATTGACATGTTCCTTGTATGTTTCAGATCGCAAAGATGAGTCCCTTTCCACGGTCAGAACAAGGAATGATGAGCATTCCCACGTTCATATGTCAGTCATCATGTGTTGCATCGGGTGTGATATCACATCCTCTACATAGATTTATATGTACCTATTGCTTTAGATATGCCATTCTCTCCTCTACTTGGACTATTGTGAAGCCTGTATCATACTTCCTTCCAGATGTCTTCCTCGGTGCTGATGTGATCCTCCCTGTACATATGGGGAAGAGTAACTCTAGGCTTGGAACATAACTATTAATGAGGTTCCGTTTACCTTCAGTTATGCATATGCAACAGGAGATAATAGAGATGCTCATTCACAGAACAGAATACACCTCAAACTGGCCAGTTTGTTGTGAGTTCTGCTAACACATGAAATTAGTTTGAACACACTGATATGGTCCTGGTCAGGTTCCCATCTGAGTGTCCAAACTTAGGTATGTAGAGTCTTCTCTCATAGTGCCATTTCCAGTGACATGACCTATGGGGCTTCTAACATTGACTGATTGAGCACTTCTACCTCTGCAGTTGCATAGGAGTGTGTGTTGCGCGCACACACAAGACTACAGATTACTTCTCCCCATGAGCATATCTCCTTCTGTATTGTTGGGTTTGAATATTGAATGTTATCCTGATATATTTAATAATATAACTGATATTGCCTCATGTTGGATGATGCACTGTATATCCCCCCCTCAACTTCTGTCCCAATTTCCGTATGTTACTGGAACTCTGTATCCTACCCACCTCCACCATGATACTGAGCAGGCCTGTGGTAATTTGTCACTGTGTGGCTTTGTGAACAATTAAACATGTTTTTTTTCACTCAATGTTTGTGTAATCCTGGATATTTACCAGGTAACAAGTAAATTACCCTGAAAGTCAGATGTGCTCATCACCATCAGTTAGTGGTGTAACTATTCTGTTCAATCTGCGTTTACATTACTACATAATCATGAATGTAGATTCATATCATTCAAGTTGAGCCCTTCAAGTCATTATATACAACCCTGCATGTCTATAGACATGATTTCAGAATTCACACCCATCGGGCTTGCACCTACATCTATATTGACAAGGTACAGATTAATGTAGCATATGTATCTCTGTAAACACACACAGATATATGTATTGAACAATGACACTTCATTCTATCTGTATTCTCTCAACTAGAAAGCATGATATGGTACAAACACACAGAAACAGTGATAACAGTATAACATAATCATACTTTATTTCATACACAGAGCACAAATAGAAATGGACAAGACTGTGCATTAATATCATGTGTGTGTTGTGAATAGATCCTAGTATGGCAAGGGGCTGTGGCAAATCTGAGGACATCTGAAGAGAAAACAGACAACATCATGAGGGTAATGCATAGCATCTACTAGGGTCACATGTGGTCAGGACCCCACAGTAACCAACAGCATATAACACGACATTTAATCAACATAACCATTAATGCGCATACAACAACCATATGGTTGCCAGAATAAACAGACACTATAAAACATGGATCATGTGATACTAAGCGATTCCACACACAGTGTGTTCGCATATATTACTGATGATTGGTCAATAGATGATGTGAATCTGGAAAACAGAGATAGGAGGTGTTAGAACAATCATAAGCTGTTATTAGAGTACATTGTTTTTGCTCTTGACACTACTATAAACCAACTAACATGAACATCATCTCCGAGCAGTAATAACCATATTGATTCTGTCCTGTTCAGTCAGCCTTCCAGGAATATGCTTAGGATGTGGAATACGACAAGGCATGCTTCACTGTGAACACAATCCTTCAGCAAAATGTACTATCACTATCTATATGGAATAGTTGTGCCATGCTGATATCACATCTCACTTCTAAATGGGTGGTACCAAGGCCAAGACAGATTACACTGTTCACATTACCCCTAAACACATACACATTGATCATGATGTCAAACCAAGGAAATTGGCAGTTTGGTTTGGAGGACATGAAATAAATGAATCCAATTTCATAATGTTAACGGGATGGAATGCTACAAAAACTTATGTGGAATTGCTGGTTTGGATTAGCAGATAGTAATGGGACTGTGCAACCCTACAGCCGGGACACTGATCATTATAATGGAAAATCACACAGTTAGTGAAAAGATATGTAGTCATATATTGCATTTCCGAGCAATCTGCAGTGGTAAATAACCCTGATAGAATGCCCGTTGTGAACTGGGTTGAGTGTTTAATCACATGATGGTATTGTACTGCTCGAAGATTAAGAAAATGTTTTCATAGTTGTGAGATTTGGCTATTAACACCTACAAAGACAAAAACAATGTATCAATCCGAACAATATTATGATTACATACAGCATTTAAGCTCATGGTCAATCCACATTGAATATCAATTGTTGAAATGTTAAACATAACCAGACATGTACACACTCTGTAGCCATCAAATAGTATGTCAACATCTATAACAATCAGTATTCTGTGAGGAGTGGTCAGGAGGCCTTCTCGGATGGTCCTAACACCTCCTACTCCGAGTTAGCGGGCCCCCACCATCCGTGCCCGCGGACCGTCTCCCTCTTCCACGACGTGGTGTGGTAGCAGGGGGTGCCACTACAGCAGGTGGCTGGGGTTCATGGGTGGGTGATGTCTGAGATGAGGAGGCAGACATCTCAGGTTGCGATTGTACAACCGAAGGCTGGAGAGGTATGGGCTGGCGTCTGAGTTGACGCAATAACGCGCGTCTCTCTGAGCTCCTCATATCTCTCCATCCTTCGGTTGTGCCTCCTCATCTCAGCATATATACCTCGGGTGGTTGCCTGGATCACCCGGTTGCCAGCCAGGATGGCACTACTTATGGCCAACTGTCTCTCACTGATTTCGAGCATTCTCTCTGCTCTTTGGCGTTGTGCCTGGTCCTCTTGTCGAACGTGCTCCATTATATTGCACAATTGGGCATAGACCGGTGGCAGAAGGCCTGGAGGTGTTTGTCTTGCAGATAGCAGCTCAGCGGCTGCAGCCGGCGATTCCGCGGCCTGCGACACCGTGGCCGGCGACACCGCGGCCGGCGACTCCATGGCCGGCGACTCCGCGGCCGGAGCACTTCCTCCCGACTCCACGGCCGGAGCACTTCCTCCCGACTCCGCGGCCGGAGCACTTCCTCCCGACGCTGCGGCCGGAGCACTTCCTCCCGATGCCCAGGGTGGAGCCGAAGCTGAGGGTGGAGCCCAGGATGAGGGTGGAGCCCAGGCTGAGGGTGGTGCCCAGGATGAGGGTGTAGCCCAGGATGAGGGTGGTGCCCAGGATGAGGGTGGAGCCGCTGAGGGTGGAGCCACTGAGGGTGGAGCCGCTGAGGGTGGAGCCGCTGAGGGAGGCACAGCATGGTGTGGCTGGTGCAGGCCCTGATGTGACCACGACGAATGGCAGGGGGCAGCATAGGATGAGGGCTCCTGAATGTCCTTGCCCACTTCAGGCACTCCTGCCTCCTCCTCTTCTGAATCTGTGGATACTTTAATGGAATAAACATATATTTCAGTTGGTTGCCATACACGATTGACAGCTATGCATTTACATATCATTAACATCATGGTCACCTGTGAGTGACTGTGGTGCTTGTGTGACACAGATGAGCCATGGGCTGCATAATGAGCATTGTGGATCATGGCTCATATGAATGTGAACTGCATGTGAATAAGACACGTGCTCTGCTGCATCTGCTGTGCAGTGTATGAGACTGACCAATCTGACAGGTTTCCAGCAATGGTTGTTAATATGCAGCTGAGACATGGGCCAGGTTAGGACAGTATATGACACACATGCAGTGCTACAGAGACTGTATCCACATATGCCGCACAGCCAGATTTTTACTCTATCGAAGTGGAGGCCACAGTCAGGCCTGCATTTGTGGATAGCCATGCTGCACCCAGCTGAGAATATCATTCTCCAAGTCATTAAGTCTAATTGACTCATCTGTGCACATAAAGGAAATCCACATATCCAGGCCTGTGCGCAGCCCAGCAAGTTGGACATTGGACACCCTGCTCCATTGCAATCAAACTGGATATAAATAGAAATTGACATATCAGGGATACAAATTATGAACATGATAGGTTTGCTACCAGGACTGAAATGGTTATTGTCGCCCCATATATCTTTAGTCAACCATAGGGCTTACAGTGCTATTGTATGTGAATTATACCTGTATGTGGGCAGGGGTGTAGGAGGCCATATAATTCTTGAGCAAGGGTGGGCAGGTGAGCCAATCGCCTTTTCAGTCATCCTGATTGACTCACCTGTGTCTAAAAAGGATATCTTGAATGGCCGGAATGTATGTGGCCCTCCTTACCCACCCCTGTTCTAGAGGGATACAGCTCATTATATACAACAGCCAGAACACAAGCCTATTTATACATACATACATACATACAGCATGTTATCTGCAGGCTTTTGGACAGCCCATCCCCCCACAATCTCATACAACCATGTGTGTGATATGATACTCACGTTGCAGGGTGTTAGGGTGATCTGTGTCTATCTGGCCTGGTATGCCCACCACAGATTCAGAAGGGATAAATCTCATCACGGTCCTCTCCCATTGCTTATATACAACAGGGACCGTGGGCCCACCACCAGTCCTATGTGCTGCTGCTGCCTCCTTGGCCATCTTCCTTTTGACAGGCATCTTTAGATCATCAAACTTGTGACGCACTGACCTCCAGTCCCTATGGGTGACCCATACTGCCGACACAGCTCTGCCAATTTGGGACCAGGCCTGCTGCCTCTGGCTGGCACTGATGTCTCTCCCACCACATATGATCCCCTGGCGGGCACAGATTTCCCTGAGGAGAACCTGGATCTCCTCTGGTCTATAATTGGGGGCCCTGAGCCTTGCCACAACCTGTTGCCTTACAGAGGGTGCCTGCTCTTCCTCTTCTATCCCTGGGGCCGCTCCCTCATCCCCACTACCTCCCACCAAGGGATCAGGCCCCTGACCCTCTGCCCCTTCGACTGGTATTCTTACCTCTGGGGGCACTTCCCTCCCCCCCTGCTCTCCTCCTTGCTCTCCTCCTCCTCCTCTCCCTCCTCCTCCTCTTCCTCTTCCTCCTCTCCCTCCTCCTCCTCTCCCTCCTCCTCCTCCTCTCCCTCCTCCTCCTCCTCTACCTCCTCCTACTCCTATCCTCCTAATCCTCCTCCTCTCCTCAGATGTTCTCCTCACACTCCTCCGGGCCTCTCTTGCCTTACCGCCTCCCCTCCTCTACCCTCCTCTGAAAATAAAGTAACGATAAATAAATATAATATGTGTGTAGGTTTAGGAGGTAAAAAAAGATGCAAGTATTATGTGTAGTTCAGTAATTGTATGGGGGGGGTGTAGGTCTTGGGGGGGGGTGTAGGTGTGCAGTGGCCTACCACTAGGTGTAGCTATGTGTACGTATTAATCTATGTGTGTGAATTATGTGATATCAGTAATTATGTGTATTGTAAACAAAGGGTTAAATTATCTGATAGGTCAAAAGATCAAAACTTGCAATGCTCTCTTCTCTCTCGCTCACTCTCCTTGCTCACCAAAAACCCACCAAAGCCTAGACCTGTGAGTCTACTTGCAAAAGCTCACGCACAGTCAATTATTTTCTGTTTTGGCTCCCTTTTAAAGGCATACTGCCGTCTGGTTAAGTGTTACGTATCACGTATTTCGCGCTCTTTTCCTTCATCAAACCTTCATTGATTAATTGATACGCGCGGCCACGGAAATCAAAGTTATCCGAGATAGCGTCCCTCATGCGCAAATCCTAACATGTATGAAATTGCATCCATCGCTCGTATCTCGCAGCACTTGGAATTTAATAGCGTCGTAAACGGTCTTATTTTTCAACTACGTAGGCCTTGCGTTTTCACCTATTATTTACGCAGTTTCAATTTAATAGGGCCCAGAGTGTCAGGGTACATTAATAACATTTACAGGATACAATTTCATAATCCTGAACAATATAAACACTTAGGGCCTGACAGTCTGATTCTAGGAGAATGGAAGCAAACTTTTCAGAAAGATTCATATGATAAATCATCTCACACAAAATAAAAATGCGTGTATATATGATATCCATAAAAAATAATGTAACATACATATTCATATATGTTATACTTAAATCAACAAACTTTTTACAGAGCACAGTATTGTGTAGACCACGTTGACATGAACATTAAAATAAAAAGTTAAAAACCTTAAAAAATACCGGCACATACAAATATGCATGCTCATGTGTAAAGTAATAGAAAATAGAAATATTTATTTACACACATGCAAATTATATATATTATTTATGTGTGTACATGAATTTGTGAATGTTTTGTATGTTTGTGTATTTTTAAATTGGTGTTTGTGGCTTTAAATACTTTATTTAAAAAAAAAAAACATAGTTCATATACACTCACATAATTATACATATCCACACATATGCATATATTTGACATTAACAAGGATCCCACATCCCTATACTTCACCACTACTTACAGCCATGTTATATCACATATATAGTTGTGAGCAAGCAAGCTGCGGCCCTCAAAGGTGCTCCTTGACAGCAACTGCGGACCTCGCAAAATTTGCAGACGGACGAGAAACAAATACGAGACGTGGGAACTTAGAAAAAAAAACATTACAACCTTGCAAAAATAAGACCATATTGCCCGAAACCCGCGCACATAAAAACATTAAAAACACAATAAATACACACAACAAATACATAAAAAGCTTACCTACAGCAAGGGGCGCACCCAGGACCTCGAAAACTGAAGATACATCTCAATTTCACTCGAAATACAAGAGTTTAGACACCCGAAAATCCCCTAAGCGAGAGAAAAAATGGCAGCCGAAAAAAACGAAAACGAGGCTACAGGACTCTAAACACCCAAAACACCACCAAACACCTACGGATTTTTTGAAAAAGTCGGACGATATCCGAAAACAACGACGCAAAATCAGCCACAGCCGCGTACCACACATTAGGCGCCCATTTTACAACACTAACTTACACAATCCGGAAGTACACAGCTACCCTAACGCCTTTTCCTCCCGCACGCACACTATTTACACTACACACTGCACACATTGCTGACACTTACACAGCAGCTCCACAGCACTGATGCTGCAGCAACATGAAAACAGATTGCCAGCTCTTCAACACAATGCTTCCTGCATATATTACTTAAAAATAGGTAAAGTAAATTAATGTATTATTTTATTAATTATTCATTGGCATACAAAAAAAAAACACAACGCTGCTCATAGCACACAAACAACCAACAGCCTTGCAATGAGCGTGAGGCTCGCAATGAGCGCCAAAGGATCTTGGAACACCAACAAAATTTAGGTTGCACACAAACTACATTACCTGCCTTACAATCTTATTGCTGTAATTTTTTGATGGGCAAGTCGCTAGTTGATATATAAAGTACACAAACATGCACACATACTGACTTAGAATAATCACATACAACCTTCATCATACAAAAGGAACAACTAATACTATTCTGCGTACTAGGGTCTGGAGACATGAAACGGCCACTCAGTTTGTTGGATGCGTGGCCATGAGCACCCGTAATAAATGGTTAGACGTAGCCAATGGCAAAAAAGATTGCCATCCTGGCTAATTAAAGCCCTTGCCACAGGGGTCCCGATCAAGACCCCCGAGGCAGTTAAACAGTTAAGCCCTGATGCTGAGGGTACTCCAAGTATCCCCCGGCACCTAAAATTAACCCCCCCATGCTGGGGGTCCAAATCGGGACCCCCACATTGTTCCCATATTACCCCTTGCAGCATGGGGCCTGATCGGAGGGACCCGTGCTTTTTTCAAAAATTCTAATTTCTCGCCTTGCGGGTCCTTAAAGGACCCGCATTAACTAAACAATTAACCCCTGCCACAGGGGTACTATAAGTCCCTGCCAGCACCTAAAATTAACCCCATCACTCATGGGGTTTATCTAGACCCCCATGAGCCTCAAATTAACTCTATCAGTCCCATAAGGGTCTCTACAGACCCTTATGGGACAATACTTAACCCTTATATTAACACTATAAGTGTCATGAGGGGCCTCCAGGACCCTCATGGCACAAAGTCTAAACATTACACTATTAACCTTTTCTTACTCTATCTTATTCTATAAAGCCCCTCTACCCTATCCTTTTAACCCCCTCTATCCTATAAACCCCCCATCTACCCTGTTAACCACTACACTATCTACCTAACACCCTAATAAAATCCCTATTACCCCATTAATTACACACCAAAAATAGAATTACATAAAATAAAAACAAACTTACATAAAATAAAAAAAACTACTTTACAGAAAATAAAAAAAGGCCTGCAATAGGTTCAGGGGCGAGGGCCTCAATGGGAGCAGGGGGAGAAGAGGGAGCCCATAAGTGAGGTTTCAAGCTAATTTGCTATTTATTTGGCGTCTTTTTGCCGTCTCCGAATGGCTTTTGAAGTACAGGCTTGAAAAAGAAATGGCGATGGTTTTGGTGCTCATTGCAAGCCTCTCCTCCACTCTACTTTATGGGCCAAAGGCGTTTCCTGTGAGCTTAAGGGCTTTAGCAAGATTAAGGATCCTACCGTATTAAGGGTCCTTCCTACACTAGGTAGAGTCCCTGAGGTAGGAGGTATCCACCGAGATCACAGGGTTCCTACTATTCTTACCCAGGTGTGGGGGCCTTTACCACATTAACTTCACCCATGTCACTTTAATATATATTTTTTGAACTTGTGGATTTATTCTACTCTGTCATGATGCAATTATACTGGTGGGTTTATGGATTTGGAGTGTACCTGTTTTTATAGTTTTGTTGTCTAAGTGCCTATTTAAGTTTTGAGCGTAATTAAAATTGTACATAGTATTCCAAGTGTAAAGTTTACAAAACTTTCTGAAGTAGATTTTGTATTTTTATATATATATATATATATATATATATATATATATATATATATATATCTTTACATAGTATAGAACTATACAGTTACCTACCAGTGCCTTCCCACAGTATTCATACAGTACACTTGAGTACCTCCTCCTCACTGACAAAAATAGCTTCTATTGTAATGTACAGTCTGCTTATTCTGATATAAGCCTTCCCCTTATCGGATCTTGCATGTCAATACAGTTAAAGTTCGAATGTATTGTCTCAGTGAGAAGGAGGTGGTGAAGTGGAGTGTATGAAGGGGATGAAGGGGACACTGCTAGGTTATGGATAGTTCTATACTATATATATATATATATATATATATATATATATATATATATATTAGTGATGTCCCGAACAGTTCGTCGGAGAACTATTGGCGGCGATTTTCGCATGTTCGCATTTTCACATGCGCTTTTCGGTTCGCCCCCTATATTTTATCATTGAGGAAACTTTGAACATCATTTATTTTATTTTATATTTTTTGTGTGTAATCTATGCCTGCCTGCCAGCGTGTGTGTGTGACAGGCTAACACCTAACAGCTTATATTGTGCTTATTTTCACTACTCATACCTGGTGGTGTAACATACATTGAAAACAACCATTTTTTTCCTGTAATCTAATTTCAGTTGCCTGTCTGTGTCAGGCTCACAGCTTATATTGTGCTCAGTGACATAAAACAACACTTTTTTGACTGTAATAGATTGAATAGCAATTGCCTGCCTATAGGCGTGTGTGTGAAGCCTATTGCATCTACTCTGCCAACTTTTGCCAGTGCACAGTGACACTCATATCTGGTGGCACCTTAGGTTGCATGCGCAGTGCCCAAAATTTGAAGTGGTAGGACCGACCAAGCATCTTTTTACTTTTACCGCTTCCAAAAATCCATGCCATATACACGTCCCCTGATAGTGGACGTAACAGGGATTAAACCGATAGGAATAGTACTACTTAACAGTACACACCTTAAAATAACGCAGACAGAGGCAACGCGTATAATCTTCCATGCTGTGCAGTGGAAGCCCCACAGACTCTGACCTGTGTATAATCTTCCATGCTGGGCAGTGGAAGCCCCCAGACTCTGACCTGTGTATAATCTTCCATGCTGGGCAGTGGAAGCCCCTAGACTCTGACCTGTGTATAATCTTCCATGCTGGGCAGTGGAAGCCCCCAGACTCTGGGAGTCTGAAGAAGAGGAGTCAGAGGAGGAAGGTGGATTGAGAAGGGGGAACACAGCAGGAATCCCAGTGGGCTTGTTGTCACCTTTCGGGGACCCTTGGGGACTGGGTGGAGGAAGAGACCTTCAATGACATCAGTGAGGACAAGGAACGGGACATGGCTAGCTTGGTATCCAACCTTGTGCAAATGGGGAGTTTGCGGTTGTGCAAATGGACTGTTTGCGGTTGTTTGCAGTGCCTTAAACGGGGAGTTTGGTCTGTCACTGTGAAGCGGGCCTAACCCTTACACTACCTGATCGATACAACATCATACCTGATGTTTTAAAGCACCTTATTCTAAACAATTTAGGAATATTAGGTAATTTATGCCCTTTATGGCTTAAAACCAGACTCTGCATCAACTATGTAATTTTCCGTGGGAGTTTTGCCATGGATCCCCCTCCGGCATGCCACAGTCCAGGTTTTAGTCCCGTTGAAACAACTTTCCCATCACTATTGTGGCCAGAAAGAGTCCCTGTGGGTTTTAAAATTCGCCTGCCCATTGAAGTCGCGAACGTTTATTCTATCAGGTGGCACCTTTGATTGCATGTGCCGTGCCCCAAAATGATACGACCAACAAAGCATCGTTTTCCATCTCCCGGTTCTAAAAATCCAGGCCTTATACACGCCCCCTGATAGGTGACGTAACAAGTATTAAACTGATAAGAGTAGTACTTACAAACACGCCACTCCTATCTGGTGGCACCTTTGACTGCACGTGCCGTGACCCAAAATTGAAGTGATACGACCAACAAAGCATTTTTTTCCATCTCCTGGTTCTAAAAATCCAGGCCTTATACACGCCCCCTGATAGGTGACGTAACAAGTATTAAACTGATAAGAGTAGTACTTACAAACACGCCACTCCTATCTGGTGACTTGCACCTTTGATTGCACGTGCCATGCCCCAAATCGAAGTGATACGACCAACAAAGCATCTTTTTACATCTCCCGGTTCTAAAAATCCAGGCCTTATACATGCCCCCTGATAGGTGATGTAACAAGTATTAAACTGATAAGAGTAGTACTACTTAACACACCTTATAATAATGCAGAGAGAGGCAACTCAGTGAGAGGAGTCTGAAGAAGAGGAGTCAGAGGAGGAAGGTGGCTTTGAGGAGGTGAAAGACCAAACACAGCAGGCGTCCCAGGGGGCTTGTTGTCACCTTTCGGGGACCCTTGGGGGCTGGGTGGAGGAAGAGACCTTCAATGACCTCAGTGAGGACAAGGAACGGGACATGGCTAGCTTGGTATCCAACCTTGTTCAAACGGGAAGTTTGCGGTTGTGCAAAGGGACTGTTTGCGGTTGTTTGCGGTGCATTAAACGGGGAGATTGGTCTGTTACTGTGAAGCGGGTGTAACCCTTACACTACCTGATCGATACAACATCATACCTGATGTTTTAAAGCATGTTATTCCAAACAATTTAGGAATGTTAGGTGATTTATGCCCTTTATGGCTTAAAACCAGACTCTGCATCAACTATGTAATTTTCCATGGGAGTTTTGCCATGGATCCCCCTGCGGCATGCCACAGTCAAGGTGTTAGTCCCCTTGAAACAACTTTCCCATCACTATTGTGGCCAGAAAGTGTCCCTGTGGGTTTTGAAATTCGCCTGCCCATTGAAGTCTATGGCGGTTCGCCGGGTTCGCCCGTTCGCGAACATTTGATGGAAGTTCGGGTCCGCTGTTCGCGAACTGAAAATTTGATGTTCGCGACATCTCTAATATATATATATAAATATAAATATATATATATATATATATATATATATTCTTACCTAGGTGTGGGGGCCTTTACCACATTTACTTCGACCATGTCACTTTATTGCTTTTATTACATTACTAAAGTTGTCACAGAATTCTCCTACAATCAACAAAGTATTAAACATAATCATATCTTATCTATGATTGAATAGGCTTAGTATTAATATGAGACAAAAAGTACATATAATTTAAAATAAACTAACTAGCTTCTAAATGCTTCATTAAAAAAGTATATTCAATTGTCATGTTTGCTGTTTCTTTTGCCGCAAAACAATGGTAATACGTGTCTGCCAGATTCTCCTAAAAAATGAGCGTTGTAATTATAGGAATTGATTATAATTTCTTAATTTAAAAAGTTGCAATTGCCAGTATATGAATCTGCATGTTCCTATATATAACCTTGTGAATAAAATTAAAGATACATAAATTGAGAGATATACAAAATGAGAAGGTCCTAAATCCTACCAGCTAGTTGTATTTAGTTATGTACCTATACATATTCCCTACCACAAATACCGACATAATATGCTTTTGTCCACTTTTATACATGCCTGACGACGAGCACTGAGTGCTTTGTTGATCATCTGTAAAACAGATAAGGAGTTATCTGAACCTCACCCCTTTTGTCTCTGCACGATTATGCCTAGATAAAAGCCTAGAGTGGAGATAAAGCTCCAAAGATATGAACACAGCCCAAGACAAATATTACAACCAGACCAAAAATAAATAAATAGAATATATCTAAGAAAATAACACATATATTTCAAAATAAACTATTTATAATTTAAAATAACTACACTCAGCAAAGTAGTATCAAAAATGGTAATGAGAGAAAGCAGCATGAGGTAAGTGCATTATGATATTTCCTCCCACATAAAAGATATACAGTAGTCCTGCCCAAGAAGGGGCTTAACACTTTGAAGCAACAAAAACTTAGTAAGGAAGAAAAAACTGCCACAAAGTGAATTTTGTGTGGACTGGCCCCATGTAAATGTTTGACTTTCCAGCCTAAGTGGATCAGCATCTAAGAATAACTATGTAATCATTTGGAGCCAGTGGACTTTTTAAAATTATTTAATTGTTAGCTCAAGGTTTATGTATAAATGATTCTATAAGTGCAGTATTTCTTTTTTTATTGTGGAAAATAACTGCACATGTAAATCAGAATATATTAAACATAAATATATTAGTGTATTCAATGTGCAATTGAACACTGTACATTAATGAGATAAACCACATGCTCACATTTGATAACCCATTATAAAATATATCAATTTAAATTATTCAAATGCATAACAGGGCTAAATCTATGTCTTTAATATGCTGTTGAATTAATTTCACAAAACATTAACATATTCACGTGGTAGGTGAGAACCGCACTCTGTAATCAATATTTTGATTGTAGGATCGCAGCTTGAAATGACTCATATTTTCCAAGCGTCACATGCACTCTGGGAAATAGCAGCAGCGAAAAACAAAAACATCACAGGAAAATAATTTATCTGAATTGCACAATTTTCCCACATGTACAGTAGGCCAGACAGACCAGGTGTCCGTATTTTCACAGAAAAGACCAGTGATTGAGACTTCTATGGCCTAGAAATATATATCCCTTCACGTGTTCCAGGGTGGCAGAGTAGGAAGCCTGTACATGCAAAATGAAACTGCAAGTTTAAATCCAAGTTCATAATGTTAAGCTGCTGATGTTGCCAATCCTCCCACTCCAGATTCTACACTTACTCTCAGTCCCCAAGCAAACCAACACAGCTCACTTTGTTTGGGTTCAGTATGTGTGCTCAATCCAATCAATGTTGAGTGTTTCCAACATATGTTCTCCATGCATTTCAATGCGTATGTGTCCCAGGTCTATTCACAAAGCACTCCATGCACCATGTCCAGTTCTGTGTATGCAACTTTTCAATGAAATGCAAAGATGGAATGAACTGTCCAACATTTACATACCGGTACAAAGTAAGCAGAGAGGATATAGTGAAATAAAATAGGGATAATATAAATTTAAAATTGTATGACTGAGGGTGGCTAGCAGGAAGCAAGATCAGATGCTGATGTTCTCTGCTCCACTACGTGAGTACATTTGATCTAATCAATAGAAAACATCAGCAGCAGATTCAACTTCACTATTTTTTATTTTATTTTATATAAACATAAAATATACAGTTATCATATAATACAAAAATATTAAAAAAGAAATCAACATGCATCTCATAACAATACAAAGCATAACATACAGCCTTAATAAATTGTGATTCGGTAGATTTAAAAGGGCTCTATTTAGGCACATAGCATATTTTATTTACAGAAGTTTTTAGTTAGTGAAGACCTTGCTTTTAGATAAAAGTTCACTAACTAAAAACTCTGTAAAAAAAAAAAATGCTATGTGCTTATATAGAGCCCTTTTCAAATTGCTGAATCGCAATTTAATAAGGCTGATAGTGTGCAAAGAGGATAGAGTACTACCACTAGGGAGATTAACCTGGATGCTATTTCCACTTCTGCCATCTTTTTACTGAATTGTCAAAAGGATTAATAGCCAGATTCCAAAAATCCATTTCTTTTGTTTTATTTCACTCTAACATGCAATAAACCGTTCTCCTACAATCAACAAAGTATTAAACAACAAATTAATCATATCTTATCTATGATTGAATATGCTTAGTATTAATATGAGACATTTGGATAATCAGACTTTTATCATAAAAATTCAGCCTCATGGTAAAAATGTGGAAGTGCACCACTCAAGAGATAATTCCAAATTACAATCAAATAATTTACATATATAAGCAATACAGGATTGCCAGAAAACTTGGATGTTCTTGCATGACCGCCAAATATGATAGTGTGATCCATTAAGAGCACCACATCTCCAGCATAGAGTAGCATGAACCAAGTACTACCTTTGAATCATTTTATAATACAGTCCCTTATAGTAAGTACATTTGGTTACTCTCACTCTCAATTTCAATTCAAATGCAGTATTCCAGTCTCCCTCTTCTCCTTATAAACAAAGATCTTAAAAATATGTATGTTACATATTTCCCGTCAGAGCATGCTCTGACTTAGAGATCAAAGACCTTCAGGAATTATAATCAAGCCAATATGGGGACCTCGCAACATAGGGGGGTTAATGTTAGGTGCCTTGGAAGTATTTACTGCCAAAAAATTGTCCTTAAGTTCTGCACATGTGGGTCAGATCTGTGTCTTCACCACTGCGAGATCATAACTATAAGATATATTAAATTGGAGCTATATGTTAACACGTAGCTCGTAAATGGCATCTTAGCGCTATTTGCGTGCTAAGATGCATCTTAACTCTGCTTGCAGCCAACTTTGCGTGGTAACACGTAGAACAGACGATAGTAGGCTACGTGGAGAGCAACGTTGAACCTCGCGCACTCAAACCCTTTGATCTGTGATGCCCGTAACCGCTACGTTTTCAATTCAGCTATTAAATTGCAACGTAGTCACACGTGAGCTAGCCTGTAACATGTAAATGCAGGCCGAAAACCAACATGTGCTCCAGAGCACCCACAAAGGCTCTGAAAGCCCTTACTAGCACTGCGTGAGCAGCACAAAAGATCCCCGCTCCTGCCCCTAAACCTCCCTCTGGCCCTTAAACCTCCCCCTGCTCCCTAAATTTGACCCATTGCTGCAGGGGTCTCGATCGGGACTCCTGCCAGCTCCCAAAAATAATGCTTAATGCAGGGGTCCCTTTCTGGGACCCAATCAGGTCCCCCGGAGTGTCCCCATATTATCTCGTGCAGTGGGGTCCCAACTGGGATGTGGCACCTACAATTAACCCCCCAATGATGGGGTCCCCATCAGGACCACTGCTGCATTTCAAAATTTTAATTTCCCGCCCTGCTGGTCCTTAAAGGACCTGCGATAATTGAAAAATTAACCCCTGCCGCAGGGGTACTATAAGTATCCTCAAAGGCATCTAAAATTAACCCCATCACTAATGGGGGTCCCTCAGTCCCATAAGGGTCTATACAAACCCTTATGGTACACTAATTAACCCCATCAGTCTCATAAGGGTCTGTATAGTCCCATAAGGGTCTATACAGATCCTTATGGGACACTGATTAAACCCATCAGTCACATAAAGGTGTACACAGACCCTTATGGGGCACTAATAAAACCCTATTAGTCCATAAGGGTCTATACAGACCATTATGGGACTATACTTAACCCCATCAGTCCAATAGGGTTCTATATAGAGACCTATAGGACACAATTATCCCCTAGAATCACATATATAGTTGTGGTCCAAAAACGTTGGTCACGTTTGCCACGCTTTGTCACCTAGACTGCAGTGATCACTGAAGGCATTCATTCAGGCCTCGCGATGAGCACCGCAGGCGCTCACTGCCAGCTGTGCACGCAGGACTTACGACCTGTATGGGACACTGATTAAACCCATCAGTCACATAAAGGTGTACACAGACCCTTATGGAGTACTAATGAAACCCTATTAGTCCCATAAGGGTCTATACAGACCATTATGGGACTATACTTAACCCCATGGGTCCAATAGGGTTCTATATAGAGACCTATAGGACACAATTATCCCCTAGAATCACATACTGTATATAGTTGTGGACCAAAAACGTTGGTCACGTTTGCCACGCTTTGTCACCTAGACTGCAGTGATCACTGAAGGCGCTCATTCAGGCCTTGCAATGAGCACCGCAGGCGCTCACCGCCAGCAGTTCATGCGGGACTTACGACCTGTACAACTTGACGGCCGAACGACTTTAACGGCCGTAGCACGGAAATCTAAACACCTAAAAATAACAAAAATATGCCTCAAATTAGCCTGTGAGGGATGTTGTAAGTTAATTTGAGCCATATTTGCCATTTTTTCAAGATCGAAAATCGAGAAAAAAATAGCCGGAAGGATGTAAAACTAGCCCGTAGGACGTAAAAATGAGCCCTAAACAGTAACACTTAATGCAAGCCAGTAGCACTTAACCCAAGGCAGTAGCACAACCCAAGAAAGTAACACTCAAGTGCGACGCTTATACAGGGTGAGAGGCTGGCAATGAGCGCAGAAGGCACTCATTGCGAGGCACGAAATGAGAATCCAAAGGCACTCATTGTGAGGCTCACAAGGCGTGCCAAAGTGATCATTCAAAAGCATGAAAGTTGCGGCTCGCAATGAGTGCCAAAGGGGCTCTTTGTGAGACACGTGATGAGCTCCAAAGGCGCTCAGCACGGGGCTTGCAATGAGCCCCAAAGGTGCTCAGAGGGCCCATAGCCTTGCATTGTGTGGCAAACAGCATTGCCAGGCTTACAATTTTAACGTATGGGCAATTTCCTAGTAACACTATAAGTGCCATGAGAGTCCTCCAGGACTCTCATGACACAAAGTCTAAACACTACACTATTAACCCCGTTCTACCCTATCAACCCCCTTTACACTATTAACCCACTTTCTACTCTATATAGACCCCTATAAGACACTATTAACCCCTAGAATAACACTATAAGTGCCATGAGGGTTCTCCAGGACCAACATGACACAAAATCTAAACACTACACTATTAACCTCCTCTAACTTATAAACCCGCCTTGAACTAATTAACCTCTTTTAACCATCACCATACCTAACTAACCCTATCACTAACCACTTAACCCCATCTAGACCTATTTAACCCCATCTAGTCCTATGTAACCCTATCTAATACTATTTAACCCCATCTAGATCTATTTAACCCCGTCTAATCCTATGTAACTCTTTCTAGTCCAATGTAACCCTATCTAGTCCTATTTAACCTGAACTTGGCCTATTTAACCAAATGTACCCAGTAAACCCCATCCTATAAACCCACTCCTACCCTACCCTATTAAACCCTACAATACCTACCCAACTCATACCCTACACTATTCACCCCCTCTACCCCATTGACCTCCCCCTCTACCCTATTAACCCCTCACTACCCACCTATTACCCTAATAAAATCCCTATTACCCCACTAATTTCACAAAATAAAAAAATCTAGAATTACACAAAATAAAAAACAGAACTTACAGAAAATAAATAAAACCTGATTTACATAAAATAAAAAAAACTTAAATACCTAAAATAAAGAAACCTGTTACAAAAAAATAAAAAAACTATGTTACATGAAATAAAAAAAACATGTTACATAAGATAAAAAAACATATATTAACAAAAATAAAAAAACCTAAGTTACATAAAACTACATACAATAATTCCCCTAAATACATACAATTAAATCTCTAACTACATACAATAAAAATCCCTAAATCTGACCTAAAACAACAACCCTAACTAAACCTAGAATAGGGTAAATAAGATCACTTACCTTGCCCAATTGCCCCTCCAGCGGCAATGGTTTTTGTTGCTTCGTCCCTAGCCAAGGGCCTTTCTTAGATGTCCACAGGTCCGGCACCCCTAGGAAAAAAAAAACATTACAATTAATATATAAACACAACATACAGTCATAAACATTCTAAATAGTACACTTACCTTTTCGCAATGCCCCGGTCCTCCTTGAAATGGGACCCCCAGCATTGGGGGGGGGGAGTAGGGGGTTTAATCTTAGGTGCCACAAAGGTACTTATAGTACCCCTGCAGTTGGGATTGCGCAAATGTGTCCCGCAGGCCCTTTAAAGACCCGCAGCAGGAAATTAGAATTTTTAAATGCAGCGGGGGTCCTGATCTCCCCTCTGCATACCCCCAAGGCTGCACCAACACCCCTCATGTGGGCTTCTCAGGATGATCTGGGGGAAATCTTTGGTGGTTAAGCCTAAGTGCTACTGTTGCACCTGCCTGCGATTCTTCTTGACAATTGTGATGTCATTTGCATATACAGTATCTGACAAAAGTGAGTACACCGCTCACATTTTTGTAAATATTTTATTACATCTCTTCATGTGACAACACTAAAGAAATTACACTCTGCTACAATGTAAAGTAGTAAGTGTACAGCATGTATAACAGGATAAACTTGCTGCCCCCTGAAAATAACTCAACACACAGCCAATACAGGATGGTGGCTATCATATTGCAGGAGACTGTTGGTGGCTGTAGTCTTTCTGTATGATTTTGTTTGATGATTGAAATTCTCATCTATCATAATCTCCAAGTCCAGAAATTACAATTTCTTTGTGCTGATGTGAGTAAATTTGAGACCGATGTTGTTGTTAATTGTTACAGTGAAGCTCTCAAATTCCTCTTCTGTGCCATTCCATATTAGAAGGATATCGTCTATATATCTAATCCATAACATAATTTTTTCTGTATGATTAGACATCTCATTCAGAGAACATCATTGTCTCCTCCCACCATCCTAGAAATAGGTTTGCATACGAGGGGGCACAGGGAGTACCCATAGCAGTCCCGATGCATTGTTGGTATATTACTTTGTCAAACAGGAAATAGTTGTGTGTAAGAATGAAGTCCAATAGTTGTAGAGTAAACTTGTTGTGTCCTGCCAGGTTGTTCCCTCTCATAGACAGGAAGTATTCCACTGCTGTTTTTCCCTTTTGGTGTGGTGTACTTGTATATAGTGCTTCCACATCCAGGCTTGCTAGTTTCGTGGTATTTGATACCTTAATATTGTATAATTTCTTGAGGGTGTCCTTTGTGTCCCTCCTTATCCATTAGTCAACCCACTCCCCATTTTAATGTGTGGTTTTTTTCTTTTCATGTTTAGTTGCATTGGTGCTATGCTGCTCTGAGCAGCAGTTGCATATTTATCTTTTATTATATACCAATAAAGGTTTTGTTTTATCTTTACCTCTGGCTCAACGAATCTTTTGTGAAATAATCATTCAGGCATACTTTTCTTTTTTTTCTCTTTTTTCCTGGATATTTGCACTTTCCAGAGTATAGATGGATACTTTTGGTGGTGGGAGTGTCATGGTCTGGGCCTACATGAGTGCTGCCAGCACTGGGGATTTACAGTTCATTGAGGGAACCATGAATGCAAACATGTACTGTGACATACTGAAGCAGAGAATGACCCCCTCGCTGCGGCGACTTGGCCTCAGGGCAGTATTCCAAGATGATAACAACCCCAAACACACACCCAGAACGACCACTTCCTTGCTAAAGAAGCTGAAGGTAAAGATGATGGACTGGCCAAGCATGTCTCCAGACCTAAACCTTATTGAGCATCTGTGGGGCATCCTCAAATGGAAGGTGGGGGAATGCAAGGTGTCTAACATCCACCAGCTCCGTGATGTCATTATGGAGCAGTGGAAGAGGACTCCAGTGGCAACCTGTGAAGCTCTGATGAACTCCATGCCCATGAGGGTTAAGGCAGTGCTGGAAAATAATGGTGGCCACACAAAATATTGACACCTTGGGCCCAATTTGGACATTTCCAGTTAGGGGTGTACTCACTTTTGTTGCCAACGGTTTAGACATTAATGGCTGTGCGTTGAGTTATTTTGAGGGGACAGCAAATGTACACTGTTATACAGGCTTTACATTGTAGCAGAGTGTAATTTCTTCAGTGTTGTCACATGAAAACATATAATAAAATATTTACAAAAATGTGAGATACTGCATATATAGGCATCTGCTTAAAAAGGAGCCATGTATAAAGCTGTATTACATTAAAAATTAAAAATGCATCGTGGACTCATTTGCATGTCCCTGCTCATTTTCACAAAGTGCAGTGCAATAGCTGAATACTTTTCGGAATTTTGAGCATGCAATATGTTTTTAACTTATTTTCAGATGTGAACAAAAATGTGCTTTTCATTTACTATATATATATATATATATATATATATATATATATATATATATATATATATATATATATATATATACTTGCCATTTTTGGAACTATGAATAATGGAGTATCTCTTGTTTTACATCTGCATGCATGTCTGATTGAACTAGATCACCTACTACCCTGCACAGTTCAACAGCTTCATCTAGTGACCACTTTGGAACATTAAAAGTTTTTAATGTTGTGATTCTACCTTTTTTGCAGATACATAACAATTAATTGGAGCCTTTCAGAAACTTGCAATCTCCTTTACCCCTGTACAACTGACCAATACACTCTGCTACTGATACATAGTTGCTAATCACTAATACAAAGTGCATTCTGCTCCGCTATAGGTTGCCGATGATATACAGTCTCATTCATCCTGCCTCCAGCAAAAAGATCCTTTCTTAATATGAACAGCACTATTGACCTTAATACAGTTAAAACATAAAGTGAATTTCTTATAATAATCTGAATACCACCTCTGACACCAATCAAGTTATATTGAGTGAAATATTTGGACTTTTAACAAGGAGTCCTCATGTGAATGCTCAAATATTTCTAGCTATAAATCCAAATTGATTAAAAAGGAAGTGGCGCAAATTCTAGTGTATTACAGATATCCTTAGAAACAAATGAATAAAATATGCCTATTGACAACAAATTAAGGGCCCTATTAAATTCTCCCTCGTAGTTCTCTCGGTGCTCGCAAAAGGCAGTTTTCCTGCTGTTTGCGAGAACCGAATCTCTCGCAGCCTGCTTTACGATATGACTGCGAGAAAATGGCCGAGAATAGGCTCCGAGAGAGCTACGTAGCCTTAAATCTATGCACGAGTCTCGCATATCGTAAGAATCCCTACGTGGACAAAAAGTCCACGCAAGGGATCCGAAAGCCTCTACGTGCTGCCTCGGAACAGCCCGAGACAGCAGTGTGAGGCTCCCCCCTGCACCCTATACACATCCCCATGCTGCAGGGGTCTCTATCGGGACCCCTGCAGCACCCCCACATTAACCCCTTGCAGCGGGGGTCCCCGATCTGCATAGATCAGGCCCCCCGCTGCATTCAAAACTTTTAAATTCCCCGCTGCGGCTCCTTAAAGGGACCGCGGCACACTATTACCCAATCCCGGCCGCGGCACTTAAAATTAACCCCCCTCTATGCTGGGGGTCCCCATCGGGACCCCCGAAGTGTCCCCACATAAACCCATTGCAGGGGGGGGGCCCCGATCTGCATAGATCAGGCCCCCCGCTGCATTTAAAACTTTTAAATTCCCCGCCGCGGCTCCTTAAAGGGACCGCGGCACACTATTACCCAATCCCGGCCGCGGCACTTAAAATTAACCCCCCTCTATGCTGGGGGTCCCCATCGGGACCCCCGAAGTGTCCCCACATAAACCCCCTGCAGCGGGGGGCCCCGATCGGCACCGATCGTGACCCTGCTGCAATTCAATTTTAAATTTCCCGCCTCGCGGGTCCTCAAAGGACCGTAAAGGTCCTGAAAGGACTCGCACTAAAAATATTAACCCCAGGCAACTATAATTACCCCATTAACTCATGGTGGTCAATCCAGACCACCATAAGGCTCTATTTAACCCATTAACTCATGGTGGTCAATCCAGACCACCATAAGGCTCTAATTAACCCATTAACTCATGATGGTCAATCCAGACCACCATAAGGCTCTATTTAACCCATTAACTCATGGTGGTCAATACAGACCACCATAAGGCCTAAATTAACCCATTAACTCATGATGGTCAATCCAGACCACCATAAGGCTCTATTTAACCCATTAACTCATGGTGGTCAATACAGACCACCATAAGGCCTAAATTAACCCATTAACTCATGATGGTCAATCCAGACCACCATAAGGCTCTATTTAACCCCATCAGTCCCATAAGGGTATATTATTACCATTATGGGCCTGTTACAACCCAACATTAACCACATAAGTGCCATGATGGTCCTCAAGGACCATCATGACACTAACTACAAACACTACACTATAACCCCCAATAAACCATTTAATCTAAACTAACCCCCCTCTACACTAATCTATTAACACTTACACTACCTACCTACACTACCTACCCCCTAATAAACCTTCCCACCACTCTAATTACAAAAAATAAAAAACCTACAGCACAGAAAACAAAAAACCTACAGTACAAAAAACAAAAAAACCTACAGGACAGAAAACAAAAAACAATTACAACCCCACCCCCCACTACAGAAAACAAAAAAATACATTACAACCCCACCCCCCACTACAGAAAATAAAAAAATTACACACCTGAAAAGGAAAGACAGATAAACACAATACAATACATACATATAATACATTACATACATTACATACAATACATGACATTACATATAATATATTACATATAATATATTACATATAATATATTACATATAATACATTACATACATTACATACAATACATGACATTACATATAATATATTAAATATAATATATTACATATAATATATTACATATAATACATTACATACATTACATACAATACATGACATTACATACATTACATATAATATATTAAATATAATATATTACATATAATATATTACATATAATATATTACATATAGTCCTAATCAAATACCCCCTATCTATCTAACATACAATCTATTTAATTTAAAAAAAATCCTAACTATATCAAATACATCCCCCTATCTATCTAATATACAAAAAATCCTAACTACATACACAGACCATTATTCTAAAGTAAAATAAAATAATTACAGTCCTAACTACATACACAGACCCTAATTCTAAGCTAAAATCAATAAATTAAGACCACTTACCTTTAAGATGTTGCTTCAGATCACTAACCTATGGGTCAAACAAAAAATAAAAATTAGTACAAAACATTAACATCAAATAAATAAACATTCTATACATTCTAAATATTCAACTCACCTTTACAGCATGTCCAGTCACTGTTTAGCTCTTCCGGCGCGGCCCTGTTAAAAAAAAAACACAATACATGAATACATGAATACAATATATAAACAATAAATAAAATACACAAATAAACATCTAAATATACATTTCACTTACCTACCCGCGATGTCCCCGGCCTTCTCTCCTTCAGCCCCGGCTGGGCCGCGGAACCATTCGCGCTCTAAAAAAAAAAAAGAAAAAAAACTAACGGAGGTCTGCACTGGCAGACCTCCCCGACGCTACTGAACCTCCCGGAGTCGTTTCCGGGAGGAAATTGGCATTGGCGGCTTGTGATTGGCTGAAAAAGCTGTCTATCAATTTCAGCCAATCAAAAGTCGTCAATGTGTGAGCCAATCAGGATGGGATACACCCCAATATCCCACCCTGATTGGCTTAAACACTTGTCTATCTTTCTGGGAACCAATCACAACGCTCAGATGCCTTCAGCCAATCACTATGGGATACACCCCCACGGAGTGATTGGTAGAAGACATCTGCGCATCCTGATTGGCTCCTACATTGACGACTTTTGATTGGCTGACAGCTTTTTCAGCCAATCACAAGCCGACAATGCCAATTTCCTCCCGGAAACGACTCCGGGAGGTTCAGTAGCGTCGGGGAGGTCTGCCAGTGCAGACCTCCGTTAGTTTTTTTTTTTTTTTTTTTTAGAGCGCGGATGGTTCCGCGGCCCAGCCGGGGCTGAAGGAGAGAAGGCCGGGGACATCGCGGGGAGGTAAGTTCAATGTATATTTAGATGTTTATTTGTGTATTTTATTTATTGTTTATATATTGTATTCATGTATTCATGTATTGTGTTTTTTTTTTTAACAGGGCCGCGCCGGAAGAGCTAAACAGTGACTGGACATGCTGTAAAGGTGAGTTGAATATTTAGAATGTATATAATGTTTATTTATTTGATGTTAATGTTTTGTACTAATTTTTATTTTTTGTTTGACCCATAGGTTAGTGATCTGAAGCAACATCTTAAAGGTAAGTGGTCTTAATTTATTGATTTTAGCTTAGAATTAGGGTCTGTGTAGTTAGGACTGTAATTATTTTATTTTATTTTAGAATAAGGGTCTGTGTATGTAGTTAGGACTGTAATTATTTTATTTTATTTTAAAATTAGGGTCTGTGTATGTAGTTAGGATTTGTTGTATATTAGATAGATAGGGAGATGTATTTGATATAGTTAGGATTTTTTTTAAATTAAATAGATTGTATGTTAGATAGATAGGGGGTATTTGATTAGGACTATATGTAATATATTATATGTAATATATTATATGTAATATATTATATTTAATGTATGTAATGTCATGTATTGTATGTAATGTATGTAATGTATTATATGTAATATATTATATGTAATATATTATATGTAATGTCATGTATTGTATGTAATGTATGTAATGTATTATATGTATGTATTGTATTGTGTTTATCTGTCTTTCCTTTTCAGGTGTGTAATTTTTTTATTTTCTGTAGTGGGGGGTGGGGTTGTAATGTATTTTTTTGTTTTCTGTAGTGGGGTGTGGGGTTGTAATTGTTTTTTGTTTTCTGTACTGTAGGTTTTTTTGTTTTTTGTACTGTAGGTTTTTTGTTTTCTGTGCTGTAGGTTTTTTATTTTTTGTAATTAGAGTGGTGGGAAGGTTTATTAGGGGGTAGGTAGTGTAGGTAGGTAGTGTAAGTGTTAATAGATTAGTGTAGAGGGGGGTTAGTTTAGATTAAATGGTTTATTGGGGGTTATAGTGTAGTGTTTGTAGTTAGTGTCATGATGGTCCTTGAGGACCATCATGGCACTTATGTGGTTAATGTTGGGTTGTAACAGGCCCATAATGGTAATAATATACCCTTATGGGACTGATGGGGTTAATTAGAGCCTTATGGTGGTCTGTATTGACCACCATGAGTTAATGGGTTAATTTAGGCCTTATGGTGGTCTGGATTGACCATCATGAGTTAATGGGTTAATTAGAGCCTTATGGTGGTCTGTATTGACCACCATGAGTTAATGGGTTAATTTAGGCCTTATGGTGGTCTGGATTGACCATCATGAGTTAATGGGTTAATTAGAGCCTTATGGTGGTCTGTATTGACCACCATGAGTTAATGGGTTAATTAGAGCCTTATGGTGGTCTGGATTGACCATCATGAGTTAATGGGTTAATTAGAGCCTTATGGTGGTCTGGATTGACCACCATGAGTTAATGGGTTAAATAGAGCCTTATGGTGGTCTGGATTGACCACCATGAGTTAATGGGGTATTTATAGTTGCCTGGGGTTAATATTTTTAGTGCGAGTCCTTTCAGGACCTTTACGGTCCTTTGAGGACCCGCGAGGCGGGAAATTTAAAATTGAATTGCAGCAGGGTCACGATCGGTGCCGATCGGGGCCCCCCGCTGCAGGGGGTTTATGTGGGGACACTTCGGGGGTCCCGATGGGGACCCCCAGCATAGAGGGGGGTTAATTTTAAGTGCCGCGGCCGGGATTGGGTAATAGTGTGCCGCGGTCCCTTTAAGGAGCCGCGGCGGGGAATTTAAAAGTTTTAAATGCAGCGGGGGCCTGATCGGTGCCGATCGGGGACCCCCGCTGCAAGGGGTTAATGTGTGGGGGCTGCGGGGGTTCCTATGGACCCCTGCAGCAAGGTGTTCATGTGAGGACACTTCGGGGGTCCCGACAGGGACCCCCGCATTGAGGGGGGGTTCATTTTAGGTGCCTAGGGGGGGGTTTGGAGTACCCCCCACGGCAGGGCTTATGTGGGGGACTGCCGCGGAGGTCCCTTTTAGGACCCCCGCAGCACTTGATGAGGAGTGGGAGCCTGCGATATCATCTCGCAGGCTGTCACTCCTCATGTACATTTACGCAGTGTAGATACGTACGGGCCTGCTGCGTAGCTCATACGTTGCTCGCAGCAGGGCTAATTTAATAGCATTGTAAGTTAGAGAAACTTTGCAGTACGTAGGGCTTAAGTAGAAGCCTCTTATTTACGAGGCTGGAATTTAATGAGGCCCTAAATTATTAGTCTTCATTGTATAAGTATGTGTCCTTGCACTTCTACTCTCTATTCCTATTGCCTTGCCAGAACACAGGAACAAGGTAAATAATCATCCTTAAAGAAAGATCTACACACCAAGACCCCTTTCAGACTCAACGAGCCATCCAGCTTCACCAGAGAAGTAAAAGGGACCGATGGGTTTACATATCTTATATCTCATTAAATAGGACTTTACCTATTATACACTGAAACTTCCATATCCTCTGCTCTCACTGAAGAAGGGGGTAGCAAATATAAGTTACCATCTAATTTAGTATTATTATTATTGACTTATCCTCATTCTTTCAAAAGGTTTAATATATGTGTTAGTATGTATATGTTAGCAAGAGTCTAGATACTTGTAATTTTATGATGGTAGATCATTTTGCCAGGTTGATTATATAGGCATAGCTGAAACATGGTGCGTTAATTCTCAGGATGGGGAAGTTAATTTGGAGGGATGTAGTCTAATTAGGAGACATGGGACAATGGTAGAAGAAAAGAGTATGAGCCTTGTTCAATTGAGCTTTCGGGAGATCCGGGCATCATAAATGTAGCCCGCAAGTTATTTTGCTATTCCATTGGCGTCTTCTTGCGGGCTCTGATTGAGTTACGGTCTCCGGCCTCCAATTCACTGCGATGGTTCACATAGCAAGTTAATGCCCCTTCAAGCCTTTGATCTTTCATGCAAGAATGAATTGAGAATGCTAAAATCGCAAATCACTATTTAATTGCTCCGATTCCCATTGGCTAAGAAAGCCGTCAAGCCCGCAAATGGTAAAAGTTAAACCACAAGTCACGGGTACTAAGGGGGACTTGCAAAGGGCTTAATGACATGTCCGTAGCACTTTAAATGCACATATACACACACTACTGTACATATATATATATATATATTATACCACAACATTCTCAAGCCTGCAAATCGTCCCCAAAAAATACTTTATTTCATGTTTAATCACATGTTATATCGGTCATGGCAATCAATGTGTTAATACATAGAATGGAACTCGCATGGCTTTACTGATATTGCACTATATCTGGAATGTGGGACCGATCGTAACTCGTAATTCATGTCCGTAGGACTTGGAAATCCAACCTTCATTTTTCAAAGCCTTAATGATGACAATCTCTTTGTCCATTGGCTGTTTCTATCTCGGGAGTTACGGCCTTGGTTAATTGATCTGTTCAAGCTCGCAAATGCTACATATGATGGCATGGTTTCCGAATTTCGCTATCGGCCCATAACTTGTGGTTTTCTCGAATTGAATAGATCATAACTTGAGTGCCCTGTGGTGCCGCAAGAAGGCCCACAGACATAAAAACTACATTCCAGAAGTTACAGCCTCTGAATTGAATGAGGCTCTATGCCTTTAGATTAAACCTGATTTAAAGCCTATAGTCAGATATTGATCTAGTGATAATGTTGAAATTGTATTGGCAGGAACATGCTATAATCCACCACATACAGTATAAGTGGAAGAGAGGAATTACAATTACTGCTGTAGACTGTTTCAAGTTCTAATAATGGGAGATATTTATGGTAGAACATGATAATTCAATCACCAGTATTTGGGGTGAGGAAGGATTTTGTTTACCCTTTTGAGACAATTGGCAAAGTTTTACTTGTTTTTTTTTCCTTCTGTTTGCCTTCCTCTGGATCAGTTAACAATGAACAATTAAACTGAATACTGCAGATCAGAGGAGATCTTAAAAGGTTGAATTTGATGGACTAAAAATATTTTTTTAACCTCATTTACTATGTAGCTATGTGACTATGTAATATACCATATATATATATATATATATATATATATATATATATATATATATATATATATATATATACATATATATATATATATATGTTGTGATCGTTTGCTCCTTGGAAGTGATGACAAGCAAGTGGAGTGTGAGTTCTTGACAGAAGTGAAGGAGTTAAAACTTCTGAAGAACTCCTAATTGGAGCAACTTCCCTTTAAAAGACTGGAAAGCAGACATAGAAAGGTGGGGAGGGGCTGACTAGGCCCTGGGCAGCTGTGCTGCTGAGAGAAGCAAGCACAGAGTGGAAGGTGATCTGGTGTGGAAATACAGTGAAGTTGTGAACTACCCTGTAAAGGATCGCCAAGTGACTGTTACTGAGAGAACGGGGACTACAGCGAGTTGTGTGAGCTAGAAGAGTGACTTCAGACCCAGGAGGTGAAGTTACAAGGAAGCCAAGTAAGTGAAGGGAATAAGTGAGGATTCCCATGCAGAGTTTTGCCTTAAAGGCCTAAGCACGGTCTAGCTGAAGTATTATGCCCCAGGGAAGAAGTGAAGTAAAAGAGAAGTTTATACAAGTGAGTTTGTGTATGCAAGGGTCCCTGGGGTGAAGCATACGGGAGAGACGGGCGGGCCCTATGCTTCACCCGCACTGTGTTACAGAGAGAGGAGCTGTGTCCCACTGAGAGAGAGGAGCTGTGTCCCACTGAGAGAGAGGAGCGGTGTCCCACTGAGAGAGAGGAGCGGTGTCCCACTGAGAGAGAGGAGCGGTGTCCCACTGAGAGAGAGGAACGGTGTCCCACTGAGAGAGAGAGGAGCTGTGTCCCACTGAGCGAGAGAGGAGCTGTGTCCCACAGAGCGAGAGAGGAGCGGTGTCCCACAGAGCGAGAGAGGAGCGGTGTCCCACAGAGCGAGAGAGGAGCGGTGTCCCACAGAGCGAGAGAGGAGCGGTGTCCCACAGAGCGAGAGAGGAGCTGTGTCCCACAGAGCGAGAGAGGAGCTGTGTCCCACAGAGCGGAGCTGTGACCCAGAGTGGAGCGGTGTCCCAGAGGTTGCTGAAGATGGCGACCTAATCTCGCTGGGACCCTCACCAGTAAAGAGACTGCTTATTTCCTGGCCACAAGGTGGCACTACCCAAGTTAAAGTACTGTTTTCAAGCTGACCACAAGGTGGCACTACCCAAGTAAAGGACTGTCTACAACCTGGCTACAAGGTGGCATTCTCCCACCTCGCGGAGAAGTAACTGTTTTTTTAAGCAGAGCTACAGGCTACCGCTGTATTTTCTTTCTTCAAATAAACTCATTTTGCTGCACTTGCATGCCGGTATCAGCCCTTCATTCAAGAAACCACCGCTATATGCAGCCATCCTGATCACAATGTGTGTATATATATATATATATATATATATATATATATATACAATCACATATAATAGTTGTGGTAATTGCGAGTTGTCATCATGCAATGTTAAAAGTTACAGGCTTGCGCATGCGCAATGAGCACCGAAGGCGAGGCCCGAAAGTTACAGGTTTGACAGGGGCTGCATTGAGTCCCTCAGGCACTCAGCGTGAGGCCGGTATATAGCGACTGGCTTGATGGGGCTGCAGTGAGCGCAAGAGGCCGAAAGCGCTTATTGAGGGGGGGGGGGGGGGGGGGAGCTTAAAACAGCTGACGAGTTACAGGCTTCGAAAAACGTATGGATTTAACAGCCACCAAAAGATGCAAATTAATGAAAAAATTGACTTACAACCTAACACACAGCACAGAGGGAGAGACAGGGAGCCTGTAAGCTAGGTTGCAAGCTAATTTAATATTTAATTGGCATTTTTGGGAGGTCTGAAAATGGCTAAGCAAGGAAAAAAATGGTGGCCTTAAAGCTGTAACTTTGTTTCAAGCCCGTAAATTGGAAACACATTTCGGGCTTGCCCACAAATGGTTTCACAACCGTAAATGCAAACAGGAGCACAGAGGAGGGAGAACGGGGAGAAAGACACAGTAGAGGGAGAGGGGGGAGAGGGTGGAAAGAGCGAGGGAGTGGGGTGGAAAGACACACAAGGGAGGGAGTGGGGGGGGAGAGACACAGGGATGAGAGAGGGGGGAATGAGACACAGGGAAGGGAGGTAAGGGGGGAAAATAAGGCGAGGGAAAGGGGTCAAAGAGGGAGAGAGTGGGGAAAGGCTTGCATTGAGGCTCGCTGAAGGCGCTCATTGCAAAGACAGAAAGTCCCGCTATCTCCCTCCGATTTGTCTCTTTCCCCCTCCCTCCCCTGTGTCTCTTTACCTCCTGCCATGTGTCTATTTCCGCTCTCCCTCCCCTGTGTCTCTTTAACTGCCTCCCTCCCCTGTGTGTCTTGGCCCACAACCCTCCCATGTGTCTCTTCTCACTCCCTCCCCTGTGTCACTTCCCCCTCTCCCTCCCCTGTGTCTCCTTCAACCTATCTACCTCCACTGTGTCCCTTCGACCTCCCTGTCCCTCACCTGTGTTTCCTTCCCCTTCTTTCTCCCCTGTGTCTCCCCCCACCGCCCTCCCCTGTGTCTCCCCCTCACTCCCCCGTGTCTCTTTTCCCCTCTCCCTCCCCTGTGTTTCTTTTCCTCTCTCCCTTTCCTGTGTCTCTTCCCCCTCTCCCTCCCCTGTGTATCCTTACCCCCATCTCCCACCCCTGTGTCCATTCCCCATCTCCCTCCCCTGTGTCTCCTTTCCCCCTCTCTGCCTCCCCTGTGTCTCCTTCCCCCATCTTCCTCCCTTTGTCTCTGCCCTCCTCTCCCTCCCCTGTGTCTCTTTTCGCCCTCTCGCTCCCCTGTGTCTGTCCCTCCTACCCTGTCTCTTCCCGCTCTCCCTCCTGTGCCCTTTCCCCACCCTTCACCCTCTCCCTCCCCTGTTTCTGTTTCTTCCCGTCCCCCTACCCTGTGTCTCTATACCCCCTCGTCCCTCCCCATCTCCCTCCCCTGTGTCTCTCCCTCTCTACCTCCCCTGTGTCTCTTCCCCCTCTCTCACCCCTGTGTCTTCCCCCTCCCTCCCCTGTGTCTCTTTCCCCGATCTCCCTCCCCTGTGTCTCCTTGCTCCTGTGTCTCCTTCCCCCCATCTCCCTACCCATTCGCCATGGCAGTTGTTGCGCAATGCACGTGCTTGCCATTTGTCGCACAATGTGCATGTGCTGCATTCGTCGTGCAATCTGCATGCACGGCACTCGCCGCACATTGCACAGTTAGTATTGCGAGTTTGCAACTTATGAGCGTTACACACAAACTTGCAATTACGACAACTATATATGTGAATATATGAATTACACATAGTGATTGACTAATTTAGATTAACTTTTTTGAACCCTTTTTATATGAAACCTCCCCTGTGTCTCTTTCCCCCCTCTACCTCCCTGTGTGTTTGTTCCCCTCCTCTCCCTCCCCTGTGTCTCTTCCCAATCTTCCTCCCCAGTGTTTCTTCCCCCTTGCCCTCCCCTGTTTCAGGGGCCTCCATCCCCAACATCAAGCCAAGCTGCACAGGCTGTGATGCTGGCCCTCATGCGGCAGCAGATGGAGTGTCTCCGGGGGATCCATGCCAGGATCTCCACCAATCATGCGTAGGAGGCACCAACTAATGACTGAATTGTAACTGGCAGGGCTGCTCAGGATGGGGCGCATTCCAGGAGGTGTCTGCAGATGCCATGCGACTCGCTCTGGTCACCAGCCCCATGTTCTCCACCCCAGAAGCATCGCCCGTACATCCGCAGCCCAGCCCCTCCTCTCCTCCCCCCATGCCACCACCACTGCAGGTGCCGCTGCCTCCTGGGGGGTTGCCAGGAAGACGGCAGCCAGCCACAGGAGATTGGGGCCCTGTGGCTAGCCGGAGGGGAACCTAGGGCCTTTGCAGATGTTTGTGCCTTCTCAACAGTACTCCTCAGTGGAAATCTTTTGGTCCAAATGTTAACATAATCAAGCCTGGCTACAAAGTCTTGGATCTTAGTCTATGTGATGGTGATATTTTGTATGCAGATGGCTACCTCCCATCACATGGTCCATGCTCCTTTGACTCTGTAGGGTTATGTTTAACATTTCACCAATTGATGGTTACTGTGGAATGTTGAGAAGAGATGCTGCAGTCCCTCTCTTTTTAGGGCCTTATTTTGTAGGTGTTACAGGGTTTTTGTGTTTGCTTTAGTTACAATTCAGGTCCATGAAAGCATCTTCTGCATCTGCAAGCATTGTGAAGGAAATTTATGAGTTTTAAGGTTTTCACAGTGCCTCTCAGGTAGACATTCCTTCAATGGCAGCCCCCTTTACATGTAGCTCCCACAATTCTAATGCTATCATATAGCCATATATCTAAGACACAATTGTTGTTAGCTTAAATGTAGACTAATACCGCTATGGCTGAGAACTTGCAAAGTCTCACAATGGCATGTTAATGACGACCAGAATTAACATATGCACTAGTGAAGCATGTGATCCTGACCTCAAGATAAGTCTAAGAACATATCCTTGGGTCTGATGTAAGTAGCATTGAATCTGGCTGTTGAACTTTGTGTCCCCTCCGTATAAATGGATATTTTCCCCTATTGCTGATATCATGGTTATCCTTTAACAGGTGCTAACAGCTGTCTATCTGATGGATTTGATATCAATGTTGATGAACAATATCACATGGCGAAGGTGATAGTACACCTTGACCACTGACGCTGGTCACAGCTAAGCACTTATTGTGTGATGACATCATTATTAATGGTTATGGCCAGTCAGTTATTCTGGGAACTAGCTAATGGTTAGTGATGCTTGCAGACGGGAATCAGGTGAGTTGATATATTGTTACTGGTACAGTATTTAGCACTGTACTGTACATGCATGTTGTTTTTTTTGTTTTGTTTTTTTATCCCTTTTTGTAAGATTTTTGTTTTGGAAACACACTGTATGTGTGAAACTGGAGGTATTATCATCTGTTTAATTGAGCAGATATAGACAAGTTGTAAGTTATATGCACATTAATGGTTTCTTCAATAAAATGGAGTGATTTCTGATGATCATTTTTTTCATCAGATTCCGGTTGCAGTGTTGTAGTGACCACATGTGACCCTGATTGGTGCTATACACCATACTTATTCTATGACATTACCCCCTTTAGATACCCCCTTTCTTCCAAAATAGCTTCTTGCTCTCCCGGGATCCACCCACACCACACCCATGACATTAATGCACAGTCTTGTCCATTTGTGCTCTTTGTATGAATTAGAGCTTTGTTATACCGTTCTCGCTGTGTCAGTATGTTTTCAATGGTTGGGGTTATGGGACATTCACATACATCACATTTGTGTCACATTCCTATATCTGTAAACTAATGAGCCCTAGTTAATATGCAATAGATTAATACATAACATAACCATATTAATAATAATAATAGTAATAATATCATATATCATAATAAAGGGTTAATATACATGGAAAGTCCAATTTATGATACTGTAGAGTATCAATATTCCCCAGGAAGTCCTGATAACAATATGATAGGTTATAATGTAAGTTGATTGATGGGAGGTCACCAAATTATAATGGGTATACATCTTGGCACATGGCCACCAGCAATGGTGTTGGACTTTCCAGCATGGGCGTAGCAAAGATTATACCTGATGGAGGTGAGTTGGCTGTTTCTCCACGTGCCTATGAACAGCCTCTGTGTGTTTTTGAGACCCTTTCTGATGGGTTAGAGTAGATTAGTGTGGTGTATGTTTCTCTGGTTCCCTTCAGGATTACTAAGTGGTGGTGAAGGGGCTTGTGTACCTGAATGAAGCTGTGAGCTATACCATGTAGGGCCACTGTAGGTGGTCAGGTCATAGCAGAGAGAGAAAAATCACAGTCCACTAAAGAAGGAACTGGCAAGCCACTCCAGTATATTTGTCATGCAAACCTTGTGGATACGCACAAACAGAGACATAAGTACATGTGCTGCAGTGAATAGGGTCACAGAGAGTCAGACAGTGTAAGACAGATAAGTGAGATGTATATAAGATGATCTTTGTATTTTTAGGGTCTACATTAGAGCTTCTGTGATTCCGAAAGGGTTAGTATGTCAGCCATTTCCGTGTATTTGTGTTGAAATTTAATGAGTTAGTGTGTCTTTAATAGCTTTCAGCATGTTGCAGCATGGCTTTTCAAAATGGCATATGCATGATCATTACAACCTATGAGGAAAATAAAATTAAATTTTTTGCAATATTTGATAGCTGGGAGTTGTTGTGCAAGTAATTGTAATGACTTCCATTGCTTTCCCCATATTTTAAAGTGCATTGGTGTGTTCCTATTCTGATTTGCAGTGTTACTAACTAGTCTGTAAACCCTTATCGTGTCCTATTCGGAATCCGTAAGCTTTGGGCTGCCATTTGGAGTTTGCGCGCTTGACTGCGGGTGCGGTCTTGAACGATTTTTGCAATTGAATAGCGAATTGCGATTTTAGCAATTGAATAGCGAATTGCGGTCGTGAAAGATCAAAGGCTTTGGAAAGGTTGTAAGTTACGGGTTTAACCAACGCAACATTTTCAAGGCCGTAACCTGTAACCCGTTCATACCCTGTAAAATGACGCCACTTGAATAGTAAATTAACTTACTGCCTCACGGACTACAGAAACTAACAAATTCTCAATTTAATGAGGCTCTATGTGTCTGAATGCAGCAGCATTGCACTGGCAGTGGTTGAAGCAAATTTTGAAGTGATCACTTATCTATTGATTGCACTGCCCTGAAATGCAGCATTGCTCCCCAAAGCCTTATTGACATGCTAGAATGGAAGAAATTGGAACAAGCAGAGACACAAACACACTGAAAATGGAACACCCCTAGCGGCAAGCAAAAGTGTCACTGATATCACTGGAGAGCATGAGAGTGCATGTGAGTAGAAGGAGTGGTACAGGTGCTTGCAATGACAAGGTCACGGTACACTCCAGGTAGGAGACAAACAAGGGAGAAGCAACCATCAGGAAGCCAAGGGTCAAGGGAAATCCAGAGAAGTAGCCAAGGGTCAGTTGCTAGAGAGGAGAATAGCCATACACAGCTATAGACAGGGACACACCTTGTGGCTTATGATGCAGCACAAAGCAAAAGGAGGTAAGGGCCATGGAGTGGCTAAGCTCAGGTGGGGGACATGGCTCAAAGTGAGTAAAAGCATTTGAGGGCAAATATGCTTACATTATTTACAATAATTTCTTTAATTTACATTCAGATTTACATTCAACCTTAGACTGCACATCTAAATAAACTGGTTACCAATGAGTAACACCTGTAACATAAGTGTTATAATCTGTGTTCTGGATGTTACCTAACAAGCAATCCAATTTTTATGAATACATGTAAAATGGGACACAGTCCCTGTATTGAAAGGAAATGATCACCATGCATTACAGCCTGGCACAAAATATTGCCAAATGTATGCTAAAATTCATGTAACAACACTTTATATTATAGAATAAGACAACAAATAATTGAAATAAATGATATGATTAAACAGAAAATAAAATAGTTTCTATTTTGAAACCTGCTACAGTGATAACCAATATGTAGAAGTTGCAATGCTTCATAGAGGAAAATTGCATTATGCTGGAAATGGGCAGTAGAGAATATTTTCCATGAACAGCCATAATGACATGAAAAGTCTTCTAAAATTCAAGGTTGCATTAGACCTAGTAGATCTTCATGTCTGAAAGGAAAGTCTAAGCAGAGCATCAAGTAATCTAATGGAAGAAGCATCAAGTAAAAGCTTTGCTGTGAAAATATCGCACCCTGAAAGAGATTGCTATTTTCAAAACTGCATAGTTACATAGGGCCTCATTTAATTGTGATTTGGCCAATTGAATAGGGCTCTATATAAGCACATAGCATATTATTTTTACAGAAGTTTTTAGTTAGTGAACTTCTATCCAAAAGCAATGTCTTTACCACCTAAAAACTTCTGTAAAAAAATATGCAATGTGCTTATATAGAGCCCTATTCAATTGGCCAAATTTGCAATTGAATGAGGCCCATAGTATTTTAAGTTGAACAAAGACTGTTAGTCCATCAAGTTCAACCTTTTTAGATCTCTTCTGATCCTTTTAATATGTGGACTATTTGTTAATAATTGATAATTGATCCAGAGGGAGGCAAACAGAAAAAAAAAACATTTAAACTTTGCCAATTGTCTCATAAGGGGAAAAAAAAGCAAAATTCCTTCCTGACCCCAGAGACTGGTGATCACATTTCTCCCTGGATCAATATTCCTTCGCTAGTTATCTAGGATAGTCTTATATGCCCTCTTTATTCAAAAATATATCTAACCCATTTTTAAAGTTATCTATCGAATTTGCTTTCACCACCTCCTTTGGTAGAGAATTCCACAGTTTAACTACCCTAACTGTGAAGAACCCTTTTCTTTCTTTAAGGTGAAATCTTTTTTCCTTTAACCTCAAGGGATGTCCTCTTGTCAGTTGAACATCTCTTAGTACAAAAAGTTCACTTGACAAAGCCTTATATTGACCCTGGATGTATTTAAATAAGGTAATCATATCCCCTCTTAGACACCTTTTTTCCAGGGAAAAAAAGTTTAATTTGGTTAGTCTTTCTTCATAACCTAGCCCCTCCATTCCCCTTATTAGTTTTTTTTTTGCCCTTCTCTGTACTTTTTCCAGCTTTCAAATGTTCTTTTTATGAAGTGGTGCCCAAAATTGTACTCCATATTCCAAATGATGGTGTACTAGGGATTTGTACAGTGACAGAATTATATTTGCTTTCCTTGCTTCTATACCCTTCTTAATACATGCTAATATTTTACTTGCCTTTGCAGCTGCTGCTTGTCATTGAGCACTGCTACCTAGGTCGTTGTCCACAAGTACTCCCAAATTCCTTTCAATATCAGATACCCCTAGATTTGCTCCATTAAGATTATAAATTGCATTGCTATTTTTCCTTCCCAAATGCATAACCTTACATTTATTTTTATTAAATCTCATCTGTCATTTAGACGCCCATTTCTCTAATTCATGCAAATCCATTTGTAGGGAAAGTACATCATTATCTTAGTGTCATCAGCAAAAATGGAGACACTACTTTCGAGTCCTACTTCTAAGTCATTAATAAATATATTTAAAAGGAGAGGACCAAACACTGAACCTTGAGGAACCCCACTTACCACATTAGTCCAATTGGAGTATGTTCCATTTACAACAACCCAATGCTTCCTGTCTTTTAGCCAGCTCTCGATCCATGGGCAGATATTTACTGCAATTCCTGTATCCATTAGTTTGCTGGCACTGTATCAAAAGCCTTTGCAAAATCCAAAAAGACTACATCCACTGAGTTGCGCTGATCCAAGTTCCTACTAACCTCCTCATAGAAACTAATTAGATTGGTCTAAGATCCTTCATAAATCCGTGTTGACTGCTACTTATGATCTTGTTCAAATAGACATATTCTTGTATACTGTCTCTTATTAACCCTTCTAAAAGCTTCCTAACTACAGATGTGAGGCTCACTGGTCTATAATTCCCCGGATTCGATCTTTCTCCCTTCCTAAATATAAGTATCACCTCTACTTTTCTCCAGTCATCTGGTAGTGACCCTGTGGTGAGTGAGTCTTGAGAAATTAGATATAATGGTTTGGCTAATACAGGGCCCAGTTCCCTCAGTACCCTTGGATGTATTCCATCAGGACCTGGGCTTTATTCAAATTTATTTTCTCCAATCTCTTTTGGATTTATTCCTGCGTTAACCAATTATTTATTGATGGTAGTGTAGCCGCATTTTGTCCCAACCACTGGTACCTCCCTTGTATGTACCGAAGAAAAGAACCTATTTAGCTCATCTGCTTTTTCCTGGTCACTAATTATCAGATGGCCTGTGTCACATTGTAATGTTCCTATAGCTTTCATCCATTAATATATTTAAAAAATATTTTAGGGTTAGTCTTACTTTCCTTTGCAACTGACTTCTCATTTTCTATTTTAGCCAGTCCCTTTAAAAGCCTTGTTGATTTCCTTGTAGTCACATAAAGCTGCCTCTGTTCCGTCCTTCTTGTATAATTTAAATGCATGTTTCTTTTTCCTTATCATCTTTAAGTCATTGTTAAGCCACATTGGATGTGATTTATTCTTATTAATTTTATTTCCACGTGGTATATGTCGATGTGTATGTATATTTAGTAGGGATCTGAATGTTGTCCGTTTATTTTCAGTATTTTTCCCTGTAAGTTCTTTGGCCCCTTACAACTCTGTTTTTTGTATTCAATCTCAAATGAGACTGTGTTGTGATCACTGTTCCCCTATTTAACATTTGATATTATATCAATATTACTTGTTATGACTAAATCCAAGATGGCCCCATTTCTAGTAGGTTCGTATAATACCTGGGCCAGATAATGACCCCTGGGTGTACTCAAGAACTTGCTCCCTTTAGCTGAACTGCTGGTCTCCAGTTTATTTCAGGGTAATTCAAATCTCCTATTATTAGAACTTGCCCATGCTTAGCTGCATTTCCAATCTGTAACTAAAGAAGATGTGTGCAGATTTGATCTTTTTGCAGATACACTCCAACATCAAAACTTCTCTACTTCATTGCTACTTCTCAGAAATATCACAAATGGTCTTTGCCCTGAAATAGTCATTGTAATAATTCAGTTTTTATAACTTTTAAGTATTACTGATCAGTATAAACAATATTCGTATTTATTGTGATTCAAATATATTTTAGGCAACTATTTAGCATTGTGGCAGAGAATCAAGCACATTACCTTGAAGCTGCCCCATTGCTAAATAGTACAGCACAATCAGAAAATCAATCAAAGATACAGGTACAGAGAAATACAGCTAACAGCATAAGAAAATGTGCTACGCACTCTGTCACCATTTGTGAAATTTGACTCATGATTTTTAGCTGATTTTTAGAACTTTTACTCACTTCACTTATATTTAATTAGAAACTATTAGTGTTTTAAACTCATATACTATTCTAAAGGCTTTGACTGTGTGGATCACAACACAATTTGACATGTTCTTAGAGAGATGGGGGTACCAAACTATTTCATCCACCACCTGAGGAATCTATATGTGAACTAAGAAGCCACATTCAGAAGAGAACACAGAAAAACAAATGGTTTAATATCAGGAAAAGAGTACAGCAAAGTTGTATATTGTCACCTTATCTTTTACATGGAAAATACTTCATGTGTTAGGCAGGGATCAACAAATCCAAAGCAATAATCAATAGTCAGAGAAATATCACCAACCTAAAATCAAAGTCAGAGGCGCTCAATCAGAGAATGAACTAACCTTAATGAGTTAGTCAATGGACACGATAACCCACTCTGAGAGCAGTCTCATTTAGCTCTTTTGTGCCCTTCATTGGGAGAGATATCCTGTTGTATATAATTCTGGTCTTACCCAACAATAATGTAGCCTGAAATACCAGGCAATTCTACCCTGAACAGAAGACAGCATACCCAGATGTACATTTTGGCCTTGATTGGGCCTCATCAGTGGAGTATAACTGAACTCCCTAAGACACAGTAAGCAAGGAGTGTTTGCATACAGAAGGTACAATATAAAGGTTAATGGCTTGCTGCCCAACCACCTCATATTACTGTCACATGAATAATCATGCTTTCAAACCTAAGTCAAGACTTCCATTTTCCAGCCTTGTATAGCGATTTCCTTTCTCATTCAAGGCACTAACCTACCGCTAATTTTTTTTCCATGTGTCTACAATCCATTTTTCAGTAACTGACCAGTATATCAACAATTTCAGAACCACACAATTGCCAGCTAGTGATAGCCAAAGTATTATGTCAAACTTAGATACAGAAAAGACATCTAATTTATAACTGGTCCTAGCTAGTCACAAATACTTTGGAAAGACATTCTCAAATCTATTTTAGTTTGTTTAAAAACTTAGAGAGTGTCTGATTACTTTACCTTAGGACAGGTATATTTAACATGCAGGTCTGGGTTCCCTTACTTAAGACCTCTACTGAATTGTTAAAATCTATTTTTTTGTTGTTGTTTATTTGTAAAGATCATAATAACTTTTGTCTCAAGTGGATAATTCTCAACAAATCCAGTTTTATTTGTGCTGCAATCAGTCTCTCTTTGTGGTTGTCAAAATAATGACTCCTAATGTTGTACTTCAACTGGAACCCATCCACCACACTTCCCAGGTATTCTGAGCCACACATTAGCTCAATGAGCCTCACTTTAGCCTTGAAAACAATGCTGTATTTCTCTGTAGTGATTTACTTTACAGAAAAAAGGCTAGTACAGTGTGTCACAACACCGGGAACTGTTTGACTTTTGACAACTTGGCTCCTATGTATACTAGTCATGGTGACCAGATGGACCAAGGCCATTATAATAGCCATAAAGACTATGGGCCCTAATAAATTCGAGCTGCGTAAATAATAGGTGAAAACACAAGGCCTACGTAGTTGAAAATTGAAACCGTTTCCGACGCTATTAAATTAAAAGTGCTGCGAGATACGAGCGATGGATGCGAATGCATACACGTTCGGATTTGCGCATGAGGTACGATATCTCGGATAACTTTGCGTATGAAAAGAGCGCGAAATACGTGATACGTACCACTTAACCAGACGGCAGTATGCCTTTAAAAGGGAGCCAAAACAGAAAATAATTGACTGTGCTGGAGCTTTTGCATGTAGACACACATGTCTAGGCGTTGGTGGGTTTTTGGTGAGCAAGGAGAGAGAGAAGAGAGAGAAGAGAGAATTTAAATTTTTGATCTTTTGAACTAGCAGATAATTTAACCCTTTGTTTACAACACACATAATTACTGATATCACATAATTCACACACATAGATTAATAAGTACACATAGCTACACCTAGTGGTAGGCCACTGCACACCTTCCCCCCCCCCAAGACCTTTCCCCCCCACACACACACATAATACTACACATAATACCTGCATCTTTTTTTACCTCCTAAACCAACACACATATTATCTTGATTTATCGTTAATTTATTTTCAGAGGAGTTTAGAGGAGGGGAGACGGTAAGGCAAGAGAGGCACGGAGGAGAGTGAGGAGAACATCTGAGGAGAGGAGGAGGAGGAGGAGGAGAGGATGAGGAGGAGGGAGAGGAGGAGGGAGAGGAGGAGGAGGAGGGAGAGGAGGAGGAGGGAGAGGAGGAGGAGGAGAGCAAGTAGGAGAGCAGGGGGGGAGGGAAGTGCCCCCAGAGCTAGGAATCCAAGTGGAAGGGGCAGAGGGTCAGGGGCCTGATCCCTTGGTGGGAGGTAGTGGGGATGAGGAAGCGGCCCCAGGGATAGAAGAGGAAGGGCAGGCACCGTCTGTAAGGCAACGGGTTGTGGCAAGGCTCAGGGCCCCCAATTATAGCCCAGAGGAGATCCAGGTTCTCCTCAGGGAAATCTGTGCCCGCCAGGGGATCATATGTGGTGGGAGAGACATTAATGCCAGCCAGAGTCGGCAGGCCTGGTCCCAAATTGGCAGAGCTGTGTCGGCAGTAGGGGTCGCTAATAGGGACTGGAGGACAGTGCGTCACAGGTTCGATGATCTAAAGATGGCTGTCAAAAGAAAGATGTCCGATGAGGCAGCAGCAGCACGTCAGACTGGTGGTGGGCCCGCGGTCCCTTTTGTTTACAAGCAATGGGAGAGGACAGTGATGCGCTTTATCCCTTGTGAATCTGTGGTGGGAATACCAGGACAAATGGACACAGATCGTCCTAACACCCTGCAACGTGAGTATCATATCACACACATGGTTGGCTGAGATTGTGGGGGGATGGGCTGTCCAAAAGCCTGCAGATAACATGCTGTATGTATGTTTGTATGTATAAATAGGCTTGTGTTCTGGCTGTTGTATATAATGAGCTGTATCCCTCTAGAACAGGGGTGGGTAAGGAGGGCCACATACATGCCGGCCTTTCAAGATATCATGCTGTTTGTATGTATGTATGTATGTATGTATAAATAGGCTTGTGTTCTGGCTGTTGTATATAATGAGCTGTATCCCTCTAGAACAGGGGTGGGTAAGGAGGGCCACATACATGCCAGCCTTTCAAGATATCCTTTTTGGGCACAGGTGAGTCAATCAGGATGACTGAAAAGGCGATTGGCTCACATGTGTGGCCCTCCAGGCCCGAACCTGCCCACCCTTGCTCAAGAACTATATGGCCTCCTACACCCCTGCCCACACACAGGGATAATTCACATACAATAGCACTGTAAGCCCTATGGTTGACTAAAAATGTATGGGGCGACAATAACCATTTCAGTCCTGGTAGCAAACCTATCATGTTCATAATTTGTCTCCCTGATATGTCAATTTCTAATTATATCCAGATTGATTGCAATAGAGCAGGGTGTCCAAAGTCAAACTTGCTGGGCTGCGCACAGGCCTGGATATGTGGATTTCCTTTATGTGAACAGATGAGTCAATTAGACTTAATGACTTGGAGAATGATATTCTCAGCTGGGTGCAGCATGGCTATCCACAAATGCAGGCCTGACTTTGGCCTCCACTGCGATCGCGAATAAAAATTTGGCTGTGCGGCATATGTGGATACAGACTCTGTAGCACTGCATGTGTGTCATATACTGTCCTAACCTGGCCCATGTCTCAGCTGCATATTAACAACCATTGCTGGAAACTTGTCAGATTGGTCAGTCTCACACACTGCACAGCAGATGCAGCAGAGCACGTGTCTGAGGCACATGCAGTACACATTCATATGAGCCATGATCCACAATGCTCATTATGCAGCCCGTGGCTCATCTGTGTAACACAAGCACCACAGTCACTCACAGGTGACCATGATGTCAATGATATGCAAATGCATAGCTGGCAATTGTGTATGGCAACCAACTGAAATATATGTTTATTCCATTGCAGTATCCACAGATTCAGAAGAGGAGGAGGCAGGAAGGGCTGAAGTGGGCCAGGACATTCAGGAGGGCCCGGGACCATCCACATCACTGGCTCATACGGAGCGGGAAGTGATGCCCGGGCCCTCTTCGGCGTGGCCACCTCAGGGCCTGCACCAGCCACACCATCCTGTGCCTCCCTCAGCGGCTCCACCCTCAGCGGCTCCACCCTCAGCGGCTCCGCCCTCATCCTGGGCTCTGCCCTCATCCTGGGCTCCGCCCTCATCCTGGGCTACGCCCTCATCTGGGGCACCACCCTCATCCTGGGCACAGCCCTCATCATGGGCTCCGCCCTCATCCTGGGCTCCACCCTCATCCTGGGCACCGCCCTCATCCTGGGCACCGCCCTCATCTGGGGCACCGCCCTCATCATGGGCACAGCCCTCATCATGGGCTACGCCCTCATCTGGGGCTCCGTTCTCATCCTGGGCACAGCCCTCATCATGGGCTCCGCCCTCATCTGGGGCACCGCCTCACCCTGGGCTCCGCCCTGATACTGGGCTCCGCCCTCATCTGGGGCACCGCCCTCACCCTGGGCTCCGCCCTCATACTGGGCACCGCCCTCATACGGGGCACCGCCCTCATCTGGTGCACCGCCCTCATCCTGGGCACCGCCGTCAGCCTGGACTCCACCATGGGCCCCGGGAGGAAGTGCCCCGGGAGGAAGTGCCCCGTCCCCGGGAGGAAGAGCCGCGGAGTCGCCGGCGGCGAAATCGCCGGCCGCGGAGTCACCGGCCGCGGAGTCGCCGGCCGCCCAGTCGCCGGCCGCCAAGTGGCCAGCCGCCCAGCCGCCCAGTCGCCAGCTGCCAGACAAGCACCTCCAGGCCCTCTGCCACCGCTCTCTGGCCAATTACGGAACATCATGGCGCACATAGAACAAGAGGACCAGGCCCAAAGCCAGAGAGCACGGAAAATGCTAGACATAAGCGAAAGACAATTGGCTGTTAGTAGTGCCATCCTGGCTGGCAACATGGTGATCTCAGCCACCACCCGTGCTATATATGCTGAGATGAGGAGGCACAACCGAAGGATGGAGAGATATGAGGAACGTGCAAGCCGGAAGAGACGCGCATTGTTGCGTCAACTACGTCGCCAGCCCATACCTCTCCAGACTTCGGTTGTCCAATCGCAACCTGAGATGTCTGCCTCCTCATCTCAGACATTGCCCACTCTTGAACCCCAGCCACCTGCTGTAGTGGCACCCCCTGCTCCCACACCACGTCGTGGAAGAGGGAGACGGGCCGCGGGCACAGACGGTGGGGGCCCGCTAACTCGGAGTAGGAGGTGTTAGGACCATCCGAGAAGGCCTCCTGACCACTCCTCACAGAATACTGATTGTTATAGATGTTGACATAGTATTGGCTACAGAGTGTGTACATGTCTGGTTATGTTTAACATTTTAACAATTGATGTTCAATGTGGATTGACCTTGAGCTTAAATGCTGTATTTAATCATAATATTGTTCGGAATGATACATTGTTTTTGTCTTTGTAGGTGTGAATAGCCAAATCTCACAACTCTGAAGACATTTTCTTCATCTTCGAGCAGTACAATACCATCATGTGAGTAAACACTCAACCCAGTTCACAACGGGCATTCTATCAGGGTTATTCACCACTGCAGATGGCTCTGAAATGCAATATATGACTACATATCTTTTCACTAAGAAACATGACTGTGTGATCTTCCATTATAATGATCAGTGTCCCGGCTATAGAGTTGCACAGTCCCATTACTATCTGCTAATCCAAACCAGCAATTCCCCATAAGTTTTTGTAGCATTCCATCCCGTTAACATTATGAAATTGGATTCAGTTTTTTCATGTCATCCAAACCAAAGTGGCAATTTCCTTGGTTTGACATCATGATCAATGTGCATGTGTTTAGGGGTAATGTGAACAGTGTAATCTGTCTGGCCTTGGTACCACCCATTTAGAAGTGAGATGTGATATCAGCATGGCACAACTATTCCATATAGATAGTGATAGTACATTTTGCTGAAGGATTGTGTTCACAGTGAAGCATGCCTTGTCGTATTCCACATCCTAAGCATATTCCTGGAAGGCTGACTGAACAGGATAGAATAAATATGGTTATTACTGCTCGGAGATGATGTTCATGTTAGTTGGTTTAGAGTAGTGTCAAAAGCAAAAACAATGTACTCTAATAACAGCTTATGATTGTTCTAACACCTCCTACCTCTGTTTTCCAGATTCACATCATCTATTGACCAATTCACACTGTGTGTGAAATCGCTTAGTATCACATGATCCATGTTTTATAGTGTCTGTTTATTCTGGCAACCATATGGTTGTTGTATGCGCATTAATGGTTATGTTGATTAAATGTCGTGTTATATGCTGTTGGTTACTGTGGGGTCCTGACCACATGTGACCCTAGTAGATGCTATGCATTACCCTCATGATGTTGTCTGTTTTCTCTTCAGATGTCCTCAGATTTGCCACAGCCCCTTGCCATACTAGGATCTCTTCACAACACACACATGATATTAATGCACAGTCTTGTCCATTTCTGTTTGTACTCTGTGTATGAAATAAAGTATGATTATGTTATACTGTTATCACTGTTTCTGTGTGTTTGTACCATATCATGCTTTCTAGTTGAGAGAATACAGATAGAATGAAGTGTCATTGTTCAATACATATATCTGTGTGTGTTTACATAGATACATATGCTACATTAATCTGTACCTTGCCAATATACATGTAGGTGCAAGTCGGAGGGGTGTGAATTCTGAAATCATGTCTATAGACATGCAGGGTTGTATATAATGACTTGAAGGGCTCAACTTGAATGATATGAATCGACATTCATGATTATGTAGTAATGTAAACGCAGATTGAACAGAATAGTTACACCACTAACTGATGGTGCTGAGCACATCTGACTTTCAGGGTAATTTACTTGTTACATGGTAAATATCCAGGATTACACAAACATTGAGTGAAAAAAAACGGTTTAATTGTTCACAAAGCCACACAGTGACAAATTACCACCGGCCTGCTCAGTATCATGGTGGAGGTGGGTAGGATACAGAGTTCCAGTAACACACGGAAATAGGGACATGGGGCCAGAATGCAGGCAGGGGGGATGACATTGGTATAGATGATCAGTTGAGGGGGGGATATACAGTGCATCATCCATCATGAGGCAATATGAGTTATATCATTAAATATATCAGGATAACATTCAATATTCAAACCCAACAATACAGAAGGAGATATGCTCATGGGGAGAAGTAATCTGTAGTCTTGTGTGTGCGCGCAACACACACTCCTATGCAACTGCAGAGGTAGAAGTGCTCAATCAGTCAATGTTAGAACCCCCATAGGTCATGTCACTGGAAATGGCACTATGAGAGAAGACTCTACATACCTAAGTTTGGACACTCAGATGGGAACCTGACCAGGACCCTATCAGTGTGTTCAAACTAATTTCATGTGTTAGCAGAACTACCAACAAACTGGCCAGTTCGAGGTGTATTCTGTTCTGTGAATGAGCATCTCTATTATCTGCTGTTGCATATTCATAACTGAAGGTAAACGGAACCTCATTAACAGTTATGTTCCAAGGCTAGAGTTACTCTTCCCCATATGTACAGGGAGGATCACATCAGCACTGAGGAAGAGATCTGGAAGGAAGTATGATACAGGCTTCTCAATAGTCCAAGTAGAGGAGAGAATGGCATATATAAAGCAATAGGTACATATAAATCGATGTAGAGGATGTGATATCACACCGGATGCAACACATGATGACTGACATATGAACATACATGATGCAATGTGACAATAGCATAGTCCTGGAATGAGGGACTGCTCATCATTCGTTGTTCTGACCGTAGAAATGGACTCATCTTTGCGATCTGAAACATACAAGGAACATGTCAATATTTACATTGCACATGCTCCCGGAGCGCTTACTTTGTCACTTACAGTGGTTATAAAAAGTCTACACACTCCTGTAAACAAATTAGCCAATGAAAAATCATTTCAGAACTTTATCCACCTTTAATGTGACATATAAACTGTACAACTCAATTGTAAAACAAACTGAAATCTTTTAGGTGGAGGGAAGAAAAAAACAAAGAAAACTAATGTGGTTGCATAAGTCTGCACACTCTTTTATAACTGGGGATGTAGCTGTGTACAGAATTAAGCAATCACATTCCAAATCGGGTTAAATAGGAGTCAGCATACACCTGCCATCATTTAAAGTGCCTCTGATTAACCCCAAATTAAGTTATGCTGCTCTAGTTGGTCTTTCCTGAAATGTTCTTAGTCGCATCCCACAGCAAAAGCCATGGTCCACAGAGAGCTTCCAAAGCATCAGAGGGATCTCATTGTTAAAAGGTATCAGTCAGGAGAAGGGTACAAAAGAATTTCCAAGGCATTAGATATACCATGGAGCACAGTGAAGACAGTCATCATCAAGCGGAGAAAATACAACAGTGACATTACCAAGAACTGGAGCTCCCTCCAAAATTGATGAAAAGACCAGAAGAAAACTGGTCTGGGAGGCTTTCCAAGAGGCCTACAGCAACATTAAAGGAACTGCAGGAATATCTGGCAAGTACTGGCTGTCTGGTACATGTGACAACAATCTCCCGTATTCTTCATATGTCTGGCGTATGGGGTAGAGTGGCAAGATGAAAGCCTTTTCTTACAAAGAAAAACATCCAAGCCAGGCTGAATTTTGCAAAAAACACATCTGAAGTCTCCCAAAAGCATGTGGGAAAAGGGGTTATGGTCTGATGAAACCAAGGTTGAACCTTTTGGCCATAATGCCAAAAGATATGTTTGGCGCAAAAACAACACTGCACATCACCAAAAGAACACAGTACCCACAGTGAAGCGTGGTGGTGGCAGCATCATGCTTTGGGGCTGTTTTTCTTCAGCTGGAACTGGGGCCTTAGTTAAGATAGAGGGAATTATTTTTCAGTTCCAAATACCATTCAATATTGGCACAAAACCTTTAGGCTTCTGCTTGAAAGCTGAACATGAAGAGGAACTTCATCTTTCAGCATGACAACGACCCAAAGCATACATACAAATCAACAAAGGAATGGCTTCACCAGAAGAAGATTACAGTTTTGGAATGGCCCTGCCAGAGCCCAGACCTGAATCCAATTGAAAATCTGTGGGGTGATCTGAAGAGGGCTGTGCACAGGAGATGCCCTCGCAATCTGACAGATTTGGAGTGATTTTTCAAAGAAGAGTGGGCAAATCTTGCAAAGTCAAAATGTGCCATGCGGATAGACTCATCCCCAAAAAGACTGAGTGCTGTAATAAAATCACAAGGTGCTTCAACAAAGTATTAGTTTAGGGGTGTGCATACTTATGCAACCATGTGATTTTCTTTTTTGATTTTTTCTTCACTCTAACAGATTTCAGTTTGTTTTTAAATTAAATTGTCCAGTTTATAGGTCACATTAAAGGTGGAAAAAGTTCTGAAATGATTTATCTTGGTCTCATTTTTTTACAGCACAGAAACATGACATTTTAACAGGGGTGTGTAGACTTTAGACCTTTTCGATCCACTGTACCAATATATGTTGCTCATTTCATACAAACGCCTTCACTGTTCTTTCCCTACATATGAAACGAGCTACTCATCTGGCTAATGATGTAGGAATATCACATAGATTACACATTAATGCATCTTTGGAGAGCCAAATGTGGTGTTTTACTTTGGACGCAGTCCCAAGCTCATCCACGAGGTGATTTGTTCCACCAGGACACGTGCGCTGTGGATCATCATTAGTTATCACCGCTTACCTATCTGATGTATTCTGGAAAGAGATAGGCCGATATTAATAAAGTGATTGATGTGTTATTTGTGTCCTTCAGCATACGTGGCCATATTATTACACAAATACTCACTATGTAGTTCACATTGATGTAGCAGTTATGTTGCTGGTCATGTTTTTCCATGTCTAGGTTGTTGAAAGAAGAGTTGACACACGACAGCAGCTCTGTAAGGTTAATATGATGTTAGGATTACAGTCACAAATTAGACAAAGTATGTGTTCTATTCGTATTGGATATCTCTTATTAATAAGAAGTCATTGCCGGTTAGTGAGTTATGCCATGTTGCTACAGGGTGCCAAAATCTGGATTTCGGCATGGTCTCATGTAAACAAGTCTAAAAAGCTGTGTCTGGATATATTTCAGTAGTAGTCACGTCTCTAGCCAGTCAGCAGCAGCCACCATGTTGGGTTTGGCTGGTGATCCATATTGGATCAAACTGAATAAAGTCGAATCATGAGGAAATAACCAGAGGACTCAGTTTTGTCTTATCGTGACTGGTTCTTGATCTCCAAAGTATGGGTGTATGGTATTTATCTACGACATTTTGATACCATTTCATGTGGTTTGGCAGGATCAGACAATGTGAACAATCCTGGTCCGTAGAGGTTGTAGGTGACTTTAAAAAGGGATTGGGTATATTTTTACATTAAAAAACCAAACAGGCATTAGGGGCTATCCTGGATAAATAGAGAGGGAGTATTGATCCAGGGATGAATACGATCACCAGTATCTGGGGTCAGGAAGGAATATTATATTTTTCTGCCCTGTGTAGACAATTGTCAAAGTTTCACTTTTTGTTTTTCTGTTACTTCCTCTGGATCAATTAACAATAAATAGGCGTATTGCAGATCATAGATCTATAGAGGTTGAACCTGATGGACTAAAGTATTTTTTCTATCTAAATTACTAGATAACAATGTAACGTGGGGCATATATACATTGACATAGTGGGATATATAATCCACTCAAATTATCTATGCCATTGATGTTTAGTTTATAACCGTCATTACTTAAGATGTGTATGGGAATGTGTGCTTACTTACCTGTAACTGATCATGTGGCTTGTTCCAGTGTACAAACATCGACAACGTCAGGGAACTCTCCTCTACTGTGGACTGGTTGGAATTCTGTATGACAAGGGCGATGGATAAAGGTGGATTTGGGAGTTAGGCATAATCCAGATACATTAGACTGTGTTCCATGCATATTGGGTATGTACTTACATGTGAAGTTATTTACGAATTAGGCGGGCACGTTGATGTGACCCCTGCAGATTATCCTCTTCAGGGGGAAATAAAGGCTCTTCCTCCCCATGTAGCAGAGCCGCATCAATGTCCCCCAGACAGTTGGCCTGTACTGCTATATTGTGCAGACAGCAGCAGGCAACGATGATGCGACAAACTTTCTGGGGCTTGTATTGTAGTGCACCCCCAGTGGAATGTAAACATCTGAAGCGCATCTTTAGCACACCAAAGGTGCGCTCAATTACATTCCGGCAGGTTTTATGCGCAGCATTATACCGCACCTCTGCCCGAGTATGGGCATAGCCCACAGGCAAACACCCATATCCTGCATCACCTGGTGGAAATAAAATATGATGGTGATATGAATAGGATGTTGTGATGTTTGACAAAGCATATGCCCAAAGATCATCATCATGACCTATCAACACATCCCTGTGGCTAATACACAGTTAAAGATATATGTAAGGGAGATGGATCATGAATGCATCTGATAGGATAATTAGTAGTGTATTAACACATGTATTCTATATGAAGCTTCAGATCAATTACAATGTGATTTCCACAAATGTAAAATCCAGATGTTCACACCCACAGGACGCTTACATGAGGCGGAGATACAAGGGAAATACAACAGGGTACATATTGCGACCCTTCTGGTAGAGAGCAGGAAGTCACTGTTGCAGTTCTTGTACCGAGCACATGCCAGAGGTCTGAGGTGAAGCGTGATAGTGTATTCTTGTGAACATAAATGTGATGCTAATTCAGGTGGAATTTCCCAGGGGCGTACACGATCAAACGCAAATGCCAAAAGACCTTGGAGATTTTGATAACTTCAAGGTAAGCTAATTCATGTTTATTCCGGGATATATTCATGCAAGAAAAAGTTTGCCAAACACTATTAATTCTCCTCTATCAGATGAATTCTGAAGTCATCTCACTTACATAGCCCTTCCAATAACTCACAACACGTTATGTAGACTAGAGATGTCCATGTCACAGGATACAAGGGAATGCATCAGAACATAAACCTAATGATTAATCAATTGTGGTTTTTGTCATATGTTGTTGTGAACTGCATACTGTTTGGCCAAGCTAACACAGGGTTATGGCCAGCAATGAGCTATTATGTTCTGGCTTTGTGAGTATTACTCCGTAATGCACATGTGAACATCATAGCAATAGAGGGAAACATGATGTACCGTATGTGTTATTGTATCCAGTCATAGTAAGATATGGTTGACTGCCATTACTAATGTTTACTCGCCCAGTAGCCATCCGGATGGAAATCTGCCGGACTCAAATATGTCACATATTCCGGATGCACGCAGGATATAGGCGTCTGGAGCACTTCCCGGGAAGCCTGCATACACACCTTGTATGCGCATGTTCGCATAGCAAACAACCTGGACATTGATTGAATGATAATGCTTACGATTTCTGTACAGCGCTTCTTGCTCTCTATGAGGTATCAGTGCCACGTGTGTACAGTCAATAGCACCAAGCACATTGGGGATACCTCCTAATTGGAAGAAATCGAACTTCACCTTCGAGATCTCTTCAGCAGTGTTAGGGTAACTGATGTATCTGGCAGCTTTCCGACCAATAGCACGGAGGAATGCACTCAGACAATTCGAGAGGCTTGGCTGAGACATTCCAACGGCTATGCTCAGGGTGGTCTGAAAGCTACCAGAAGCAAGGAGGTGTATTGCAACTAACATCCGTGTCATTCCTGGAATGGCTCTATTTGCCCCTGAGCGAGGCTCAAGGTCCGCTCTGAGAACCTCATAGAGCTCCCCAAGACTGGCACGGGTCAGCCGAAAACGCTCATACACCTCCCCATTAGTTAACCCCTCTAATGTGAGTCTCTCCCTTTACACAATGGGTGCCCTTCGCCTCCTCACAGGCTCCTGGTCAGGCTCCTGGTCAGGCTCCTGGCCAGGCTCCCACCCTTCTGCCTGAGCCACCACATCCTGTACTCCCCCCAGCAGCTGATCACCGACAACATTGTCAGCCTCCCTATGTGCAGGTGGCCCTATATCCCTCTGTCCCTGTGCTACTGGAGCTCTCTCTCCTCCCTGATCCACCCCCACGATACTAGGAATGGCCTGTGGTAATTCCCTTGCCTGGCTTGGTTCTGCCCCAGCATGGATCACATCCCCACTCACACCCTCATTCACTCCCAGACACTCCTCTCTGCCACTCCCCATCACCCCCTCAATCACACACCTTGCTTCCTGGTCTTCATACTGTGTGAAGTGAGATGCACAAAAGCATCTCAACCTCATCCGCCCACTCATCCTGTCCATCATCCCTCTCACATGATCATCCATGCTGTTTCAGACATGCTGATGACTTGTTGGGGATGGGGTTATATAGCTTGGTGATTGCATGACCTGGTATTAGGCACATTAATTTCTGCTTTGCCATTGGTCACCTGTGGATCTTTACATGGCATTCCAGCTGATGATTTTACGTCAAGAAGCCTCTCAACCTATTACATACGCACTTGGCCGCATGTAATTGGCTGTCCCAACACGGGCCGCCAAGTGTGTATATAATAGATTGAGGGTCCCAACGCGGGCCGCCCAGTGCGTATGTAATTGGCTGAGAGGGTTTTGGCGGGCCAACGTGGCAATGGCAATGGCGCAAAAACCCGCCAAAAGCCTCTCAGCCAATTACATACACACTTGGCGGCCCGCGTTGGGACTCTCAGCCAATTACATACGCACTTGGCGGCCCGTGTTGGGACTCTCAGCCAATTACATACGCACTTGGCGGCCTGACACTATAAGTGCGTATGTAATTGGCTGAGTCTGTTGGCGCGCTCGCAAGCTGATAAGGGGACGTCCTAGCGAGACACGCCTCTCAGCCAATCACGTACAAGCTAAGAATTTGATTGACAGTATGAGCTTATAAATGTGATTGATACAAACCCATGCGCTGACTGTGTTGTAAGAGCCATTGGAGTTAGCACGCAGTTCCAAGAGCAGGTGGGAGAGAGTTTGAGTTGTGAGATTAGTGGTTTGGAGAGAGGTAGATTACTTTTTTGTCTTGTTTCTTGTTTACTTCCTAAGTATTTACATTTATGAAATACACATATTTACAGATTTCACATATTTGCAAGACACATAGATTAAATAACACACATAGAGACACATATATAGTTAGTACACACACCCCACACACCCATCCCCCACCACACCCCATCCCCTAACACACCCCATCCCCCAACACACCCCATCCCCCAACACACCCCATCCCCCACCACTTATTAAATACACATAGCACACACATCTTTTCTTTCCAACAGACATTCCAGTAATACTTTTATTTCTTTATCGTTATATTGATTTGTAGGCGCACTCTTTTTGATTGTTTTGTATTTTATTACTAGCATATTTACACGTAAGAGTTACACATATTTACACATTACACATATTTGCCTGACACATAGATTAAAGACACATAGAGACATACATAGCTTTAGGACACCCCCCCCAACCTTTGCACTGCATCCCCCAACAGTTATTAAAAACACATAGAACATACACTTTTTTTTTTCATCACCTATTTAACAGTTACACTTATTTTGAGTTATCCTTATTTTGGTATTATTTCAGCATGGAGGGAGGAGATAGGTGGAGAGAGGAGGAGAGGTGGAGGAGGTGTCCCCGGAGGGGGTGGAGGAGGTGTCTCCGGAGGCGGTGGAGGAGGTGTCCCCGGAGGAGGAGGAGGAGGTGTCCCCGGAGGAGGAGGAGTGGTCCCCGGAGGGGGAGGAGGAGGAGGCGGAGGGGTCCCCGGAGGGAGATGCCAGTGCAGGCACTTGGAGAGGAGGGACAGAGGGGAAGGGGCCTGTTCCCAGGGGGCGGGGTAGTTTGGGGAAGGGACAGGCCTCAGGAAGAGTGCAGGGAGAGCAAGGGGCTATTGGCAAGGGCAGGCGCAGGGCCCGTAATTATACGCCCCAGGAGAATATGGTCCTCCTTGGTGCGATCCGTGACCGGCCCGTCATCCTTGTTGCAAGGGAAGCTCAGGCTTGGAAGGAGGTAGTTGAAGTGATGAAGGAGGTGTCCACGGTTCCTAGGGGCTTGAGGTCCTTGAAGCACAGATATGTGGATATCAGGGCCACGGTGAAGAGGAAGATGGCCAGAGAAGCTGAGGGACACAGTGTCGCCTATAAGGAGTGGGAGAGGATCGCAAGGGACTTTCTGGGACCATCGGCCGCAGCTGGAGCTTCATCCCCGGTGGCCCAGCAGGACCCAGCCTCCAGTTCAGGTGAATATCACATACACCAACATGCCACCACATGTGCATCACACACACTACACATGGTGACCAACAAGGACACTAACATGTCAGCTCCATGGAATTAACAAGGGATGGATGGAAGTGTCATTAAATCCATGAAGCTGACAAGTCAATGTCATTCCTAGCCACCCCAAGAGTAATCAAGCAATAGAGTCCATGTACTGGTGTGCCCAATGCAGCCTATGCAGTTACAGACCGCAGAAGAAATACAGACAGCGTTAGGAGCCAGGAGAGGTCAAGACAAGACACCAAAGAATAGATCCAATCTAGCAAATGACAGCTAATCTGAGTTGCAATTAGGAGAATCATCCATGTTCAGGCCTAGATGTCAGATAGTTAGGAGTGAAACCGCAGAAAAAATACAGACAGCGTTAGGAGCCAGGAGAGGTCAAGACAAGAAACCAAAGAATAGATCCAATCTAGCAAATGACAGCTAATGTGAGTTGCAATTAGGAGAATCATCCATGTTCAGGCCTAGATGTCAGATAGTTAGGATTGAAACCGCAGAAAAAATACAGACAGCGTTAGGAGCCAGGAGAGGCCAAGACAAGAAACCAAAGAATACATCCAATCTAGCAAATGACAGCTAATGTGAGTTGCAATTAGGAGAATCATCCATGTTCAGGCCTAGATGTCATATAGTTAAGAGTGAAACCGCAGAAAAAATACAGACAGCGTTAGGAGCCAGGAGAGGTCAAGACAAGAAACCAAAGAATAGATCCAATCTAGCAAATGACAGCTAATGTGAGTTGCAATTAGGAGAATCATCCATGTTCAGGCCTAGATGTCAGATAGTTAGGAGTGAAACCGCAGAAAAAATACAGACAGCTTTAGGAGCCAGGAGAGGTCAAGACAAGAAACCAAAGAATAGATCCAATCTAGCAAATGACAGCTAATGTGAGTTGCAATTAGGAGAATCATCCATGTTCAGGCCTAGATGTCAGATAGTTAGGAGTGAAAACATATCACTGTATAGATCAGCATACTAATGACATGTACCTTTCTTTTCTCTACTTTAGCATACAGTAGGAGGTCTGGGTCCAGTGATGAGCCAGGAGCGGGGCCGTCAGCCCCCGCCCCGCAGGAGACCGCTCAGGGGGAGGAGGCTACAGGCTCATCCGAGGGCCCTGGCTCTTCGGAGGGGGAGGTCGTGGTCGTTGACAGCCCCCCTGTCCAGAGCCCGACTGTCCCCCTCCTCCAAAGACTTGCCATCTTGCCGGGGCCCTCAGAAGTAGTGGAATATGCCACAGCTCCTCCTTTCCCACACACTGAGCCACCGGGGACACCAACGTCAGAGACCCTGTCTCTAGCCGGGTCCCAGATCCTCCCCACTCTCTCCCCGCCATCTTCCCACCCGGCCCTGCCAGCAGGACCCCAGACCCCCCCCACCACCAACGACCGAGGCTGCGCTGCTGGAGTTGTTGGCCGTCATGAGGAGGATTGATGCCAACATCTCTGGCATGAGGCGCAGCCTGGACAGGCGCTTTAGGGAGGAGAGGAGCCATCATCGGAGGCTGGAGCAGCATTTGGTCAGGCTGCTGGGAACGGGGCAGGTCACCAGCCAACAGCAGCCTGGCCCCTCCTCTCCTTCCACCATGCCTCCGCCGCCACCACCACCTGTGGTGCCACTACCTCCTCCAGCTCCCCCACCACCAACAGGGAGACGGCGTCCGGCCGCGGACGATGCAGGTCCTGTCCCCAGGCGGAGGAGGACCTAGGGGCTGTGGACATAATTGTGCCTTCTCAACAGCACTCCTCAGTGACCATCTATTGGTCACAATGCTGACCTCATCTAGTCTGGCTACAGAGTCTTGGATCTTTGCCTATGTGATGGTGATATTTTGTATGCAGATGGCTACCTCCCATCACATGGTCCATGATCCTCTTCTCTGTGGACATGTAGGGTACGGTTGAACATGCCACCAATTGATGGTCACTGGGGAATGCTGTTGGGAAGGGATGCTGCAGTACCCTTTTTTTTAGGCCTAAAGGCTTTATGTTTTCTCTTTGTTTTTCTTTCCATTTGTTTTGTTTTAGGTACAATTTAGTCCCATGAAGGCATCTCCTACATCTGCAAGCATTGTGGAGGAATTATATGAGGCGTATGGTTTTCCAAGTGCCTCTCAGGTAGACATTACTCCAATGACAGCCCCCTCCTTAACATGTAGCTCCCACAATCTTAAAGCTATCATATTGCAAGATATCTCAGACATGATTATTGTTAGCTGAAATGTAGACTAATACCGCTATGGCGGTGGACTTGCAAAGTCTCACAATGGCATGTTAATGACAGCCAGCATTAATATATGCACTAATAAAGCATGTGATCCTGACCTCAATATCGGTCTGAGAACAGATTCTTGGGTCTGATGTAAGAAACAGTGAATGTGGCTGCTGACCTTTGTGTCCTGTCCATATTAATGGGTATTTGCCCATATTACTCATTATCCAGAGACCTACTGTAGCTAATAGTTAGTAATGCTTGCAGATGGGAATCAGGTGAGTTGGTATATTGGTACAGTATTTAGCACTTTACTGTACATGCATTGTCATTATTTTTTTTCTATCCTCCTCCGCCTTTTTGTTTTTTGTTGACCATTCATTTTTGTGGGCAATTTCACACACCACACTGTATGTGTGAAACTGGATTGGATTACACAGTCCAGAGGTTGAATCATTTGTTCAATTGAACAGATCCAGACAAGTTGTAAGTGCCATGCACTCTAATGGTTTCTTCAGTTAAATGGGGTGATTTGTGATGATCCTTTTTCTCATCATATTCCGGTGGCAGCGGTGTACTGACCGCATGTGACCCTGGTAGGTGCTATGCATCATGCTTATTCTAGACTATTAGATTGACCCCTGTAGGTATCCCCTTTTTTTTTTTTAGCCCCTTGCTCTCTCGGGACCTTCCCACACCACACCCATGATATTAATGCACAGTCTTGACCACTGCTGATTGTGGTCTGTGTCCAAAAATAAAGTTTGGTTATACCGTTCTGTGAATGCACAGTCTTGACCACTGCTGATTGTGGTCTGTGTCCAAAAATAAAGTTTTGTTATACCGTTCTGTGAATGCACAGTCTTGACCACTGCTGATTGTGGTCTGTGTCCAAAAATAAAGCTGTGTTATCCTGTTCTCCCCATGTCAGTGTGTTTTCAATGGTTGGGGTTAGGGGACATCCACATGCATCACATTACTATAGCTGTAAACTAATGAGCACTAGTTAACCTGCAATAGATCCATACATACTAAGAGGAATAATAGTCCTAATAGCATTAGATATCATATAATGCACCTAATTGATCTACAATCTAGGCATAATAAAGGGTTAATGCACAGGCTAAGTACAATTAGCGGGACTGGGGAGTCGGACCATTCCCCTGAGGGCCTAACAGGATACTGATAGGTGATACTGCAGTGGCTTGTCAGTTCCTTCTCCAGTGATTTGGGATTTGTCCGTCCACTCTGCTTTCACACGCACTTCCCCAACATCACTTAGCAATCAAAACTAATGTAAATTGGTGAATAGCAGAACATAATGGGAGGTCAACAAATGGGAATGAATGGACATCTTGGCACATGGCCACCAGCAATGGCGTGGGACTTCCTTGGATAAGAGTAGTGGCGATTACCCCTGATGGAGGTGAGTTGACTGGTGCTCATTGTGCCTCTGCAAACCCTCTGTGTGTGTTTGCTGCCCTTGTGGGTGGGAGAGTGAAAGCAGAGTGACAGCAGAACTGACAATCCACTCCGGTCTCACCAGCATAGGAACCTTGTAAGTAAGGAGTGACAGAGGGTCAGAGACAGTCAGACCTGACCAAAAGACCAAACAAGAGGTATTGTGTATTTCAATGAAGCTGTGAGCTATCCCATTAAGGGCCATTGTGGGTGGGAGAGTGAAAGCAGAGTGGACGGCCAAATCCCAAACCACTGGAGAAGGAACTGACAATCCACTCCGGTCTCACCAGCATAGGAACCTTGTAAGTAAGCAGTGACAGAGGGTCAGAGACAGTCAGACCCGACTGAAAGACCAAACAAGAGGTATTGTGTATTTCAATGAAGCTGTGAGCTATCCCATTAAGGGCCATTGTGGGTGGGAGAGTGAAAGCAGAGTGGACGGCCAAATCCCAAACCACTGGAGAAGGAACTGACAATCCACTCCGGTCTCACCAGCATAGGAACCTTGTAAGTAAGGAGTGACAGAGTGTCAGAGACAGTCAGACCCGACCAAAAGACCAAACAAGAGGTATTGTGTATTTCAATGAAGCTGTGAGCTATCCCATTAAGGGCCATTGTGGGTGGGAGATTGAAAGCAGAGTGGACGGCCAAATCCCAAACCACTGGAGAAGGAACTGACAATCCACTCCGGTCTCACCAGCATAGGAACCTTGTAAGTAAGGAGTGACAGAGGGTCAGAGACAGTCAGACCCGACCAAAAGACCAAACAAGAGGTATTGAGTATTTCAATGAAGCTGTGAGCTATCCCATTAAGGGCCATTGTGGGTGGGAGAGTGAAAGCAGAGTGGACGGCCAAATCCCAAACCACTGGAGAAGGAACTGACAATCCACTCCGGTCTCACCAGCATAGGAACCTTGTAAAAAAGCAGTGACAGAGGGTCAGAGACAGTCAGACCCGACCGAAAGACCAAACAAGAGGTATTGTGTATTTCAATGAAGCTGTGAGCTATCCCATTAAGGGCCATTGTGGGTGGGAGAGTGAAAGCAGAGTGACAGCAGAACTGACAATCCACTCCGGTCTCACCAGCATAGGAACCTTGTAAGTAAGCAGTGACAGAGGGTCAGAGACAGACCCGACCGAAAGACTGAACAGGACATATTCACATACTCCATGTGCCCCATATTTGTGTTCCCAAATGTAGATGTGATGAGCAACATGTATACAAAATAACAGGGTTAATATGGCATTATTTTGAGGTTTTTATGTTTTTTGTAATCAGGTAGTGTGTCTTTAATTTTGCTTTATGTAAGCTGCAGCATGGCTTTTCATTCAAAATGTAACAACTAATTGGTTGTATAATTGCCTTTGCTTTGGTGGGGGGAGGGGATGGTGAAATCAATTGTAATGGCCTTCCATGCTTTTCCTCTGTTAAACTCACTTTTACATTTTTAAGTTGTCTGTACGTAATGCGTAAACCATTTTACGGGTGTTTTTTGTGCACTTAGCGATTTTGCGAGATCCGAGCGTCTACGCAAGGAATTCTTTTCCGCTACTTACTACGTAGCGCTTTTCGGAGGCAAATCTCGGCAAAGGAGTCCGAAATTACGCAAGTCAATCGCAAGTCGACTCGTATTACGTAAATCGCGTTACGATGCGCATTTGCGAGATACGATTTCATACGCAGCTCGAATTTAATAGGGCCCTATATCACTTTGTGATGGGTATAGAACCAAAATGTAATTGTTAATCTGTTTTTATTTTTTGAAGTTTCCCCAAGTTCCTGGTTACATGACCTGGACCCCAAGAAACATTTACACCAGTTCACCCAAGCCCAGCATGCTCTAAGTCAATTTAAAATGTTTTAGGACCATTACCATATATTTCAGGGTGTATATATTGCCTAGAGCCAATAAAGTATTTTGAGGGCAGTATCACTTTAAAGATGAACAGTAGCCACTTCCCAGAGCCAACCACAAGATCCAAGTCCCAGGTCCCAGGATGGATTTGAACTAACAGTAAGTGGTAGATCTGGCTCCATAGACTTCTTTTGGGGACCCACAGATCTGATTAAGTCTGGTTAACAAGGCTTCCAAACAGCAATTGAAACACTTTGTTTCAAAAGATAAAGGTCAAGTGGTGTCAAGTACTCTGCAAGTGATATTATTTTGATCCTTTGTTTTGTAGTTAACCACTAATTGGTAAACAACATTTTTTAAATATTTTTTATTAATGGAAAGAAGAGCAAAAAACAGTAGCATGTTAGATGCATAATATATAGCAAGAACAGACTGAAGAAAGTACAAATGTCAATGTAGAGAACATGTTCTTAAATTTTTCCCAACATTTTCCTTTTTTTTTCCGTTGTTATGTTTGTGAACATTACAAACCTTTACTATAAGATACAATATAGTATGCAATATCCAATTAGCCCTACAGAGAAGAAAGATGAAATAGAAAGACATAAAATAGCTAGACAGAGAGACAGATAGAGAGATAAGAGAGAAAAAAAAAGAAAAGGTTGGGAGGATGGGGGTGAAGCATTGCTTTAGTATACTTCTTGCTCACTAGGATTGTTATCTGCTGATAGTTAACCCCATCCAATTCAAAGCTTCCACATATCCCAGCATGAAGCCCATTTTTTATAGTTAACGTCTAGTTCTGCCGATATCATACTCATAGAATGTATGTTTGGCTAGGACCACTTGCCAGGGGGGTAGGATTACTCCAAGATTTAGCAATAGTAATTATTGTTGCTAGGAATATCAGGTTGGTAAGAAGTTGGGATTTCTTGTTGAGACGGGTAACAGGAAGGCCTAGTAAGGCCTCTTCTGGTTTTTGATGTAATCTTCTGCCCCACAGTTTCTCTAGGGTATCAAATGTTTCCGACCATATGTAAGCGATTTGTGGGCATTCCCATAAAGTGTGAAGGAGTGTTCCCATAGAGCTACATCCCTTAAAGCAGTTCCCCGCCGAGGATGGATCTGCTAGTTTTTACCTTGCTGGTGTCAGGTACCACCTCAAAATTGTTTTGTAGGAATTTTCCCTAAGGATTATGTTGAGGGAAGATTGCGCTGCATTTTTGTAAATTTTGCTCCATTGTCCCTGATCTAAAGTAATGCCCAATTCTTTTTTCCCTGGAGGATTGGTGGTGGAGTTTGGATGGTGTCACTTGATCTAACAAGTAATCATAAATAATAGAGATGTTTTTATTACCCTCAGCAGTATAGATACAACATTTCTCAAAATGGGTTTTGTTAGCCAAATTGTTAACCAGCAAAATTTTAGAAATATTTGAGCTAATTGGGAAAAACTTGACCTTAGTCATTGTTCCTGACACCCCATACAATCTAATTGGGGGCCCGAATTGTTAGAAATATTGTGGGTCTTGGTCGGCCCCCTGGAGCCAACTCCACCCTCCCAGTCAACTCCGCTCCAACTGAATAAAGGTATCGCTACACTAGGTTCCCTGTCTACACTGAATTCACTACACACTCTATCTCCAGTGTTACAATAACATGATCGACCCCTGCTTTGCCCAGACACTAGCTGGAGGTGCCTGACATTTTAAGCCAGAGACTCATCAGCACGTAGGTGTGGAAGTAGACAGGCTGGCGCCGTGCTCTTGGTGAAAGTCATCTTCAGCAAATAATTTGGTCTAGTGACCTTTTCAAGCCCAACGAAGAGTGGATTGTGACACAGTGTATAGCCAGTTTTTCATGTTCTTTAAAATGAAACCAACATTCTAATATAAATACAGTGTGAATATGCTAATTCTTTCAATAAGATATCAATTAACTTATGTACTTGTAAGTCGAGAGAAGCTTAAAACATTCCTATTCACTCTTTGTTTTCATTTAATATGTTATGAAATGTTAAGTGGTATTGAGGAGTGCATGTTGCACCTTAATATTTAAACATTCCAGAGCCAATATATTATATGATTTGTGACTATCCAACAGGCTGCATTCTTCTCCTTATGCACCTTCAGTAGTTTAAAACCTTACACAAAGGGTCAGCTTTTGTCATGCTCTGGGTATCAGAATAAGGTGCTTAAAATGTATCCATACCATTGTATTCCTCTGCAATCCCTGCACTCCCATCTACTCTAAAGGGAACTATAATGTATTAGATGTTCTGTGTTCTCATCGCTGTTTAATTTGAATAATTGTACTAAATATCATTGCATATCCATTTAAAATTATTTTGCTTATTTACTCTATGAAATGATTGAAGGACACATTATTATATAAATGTTTTATAGTGTGACAAAATTGGTGATTTGTATACTTTTATAGTTTCCGACCTCAATGGACTTGTGCATTTTGATTTTAAATAATTTCTAGGCCAGCTCAAAAACTTCTGACCAAAGTCCCCTCACCTCAGGGTACACCCACAATATATGTAAAAATGGACCTGAATCACTACAGCCTCTGAAGCACCTAGCGTCTTGGGTCAAACCCCACTTAAAGAGTTTAACTGGTGTGTGATAAATTCTATAAAGGACCTTTATCGATGTCTCCCACACGCTATAGTTTAATGATCCTCTGGAAAGACTGCACCAGTTCTGTTCCCAAATCGATTGGTTTAGAGTGTATCCCAGATACTCTTTCCATAATTGCATACATTTTGTTTTTTGTGACCGTGGAGTCTCATTAAATGTATTATATAATAAGCTTATAATATTGCTCGACAGTGGAAGATCCCTACAAAGTCTAGCTAACCAATTGGTTTCCGGGGTTCCTAAAGAATGTATAGTGGAACATACAAAGTGTCGTAATCTGCAGTAGGTGTAGTGCTCTAATAAGGGCAAGTTATATTTGTCTCATATATTCAAATGTGACCACTGCCCCTCCTGGTACCAGGCCCCAAAAGTCAATAACCTCCTGGAGTTCCACCAATGTTTAGATTTTGGTGTTAGCTGAGTATTTAGAAGTGGGTTAGGTATAATAGGGGATATGCTGGCTAAATTTGGGGCCAAATGATATTTGTGGGTCGTCCATGCCCATAACCCCAGTGAGTGCTTCATCATTGAATTCTTCATTTTCCCTAGGATATTACTTGGCCTGGGAAGCCATATAATGGTGTCCCATGAGTGGTGTTGAGAGGAGTGTGCGATATAAATAAAGATAATAATAATAATAATAGGGGGATAAATAAGATCTGTGCCACCTTATAATACAATTTAAAGTTGGGACAAGAAAACCCCCCTTTGGTTTTATTTTTGTACATGGTAGATTTGGGAATCCTTGAGGATTTGCAGTTCCATATGAATTTAAAGATTTGATTTTGAAACCTCTCATGATCCCTATAAACAATTGGGATCGGAAGTGTGCGGAATAAATATAAAAAACAGGGAAGAATATTCATTTTAACCGCTTTTATCCTGCCTAACCATGAAATTCTACCTTTCGTCTATCTCTGTAAATCTAATATCAACTCCTTGTACAAGGGTAAATAATTAGTTTTATATAAATCTGCTAATTTACTGGTGATGGACACCCCTAAAAATTAATATGTGATTTAGGCCAGGAGAAATCAAAGTTTTGCTTAAGATATTGAGTCTCTGGCTGAGAGAGTGCAATACCTAATGCTTCCATTTTAGCCACATTTATTTTGAGTGCAGAGAGGTTTCCAAAATGAGTGAGAATTCGTAGTAGCTCAGGGATAGAGGAGGTTTCGTGAGTGAGCCTAAAAAAATCATCCGCAAATAGACTGCATTTGAAATGGCGGTGACCCATCTGGATCCCCTGGATAACTGGATTAGATCATATAGATTGAACTAGCGGCTCTATTGCTAAGGCGAAGAGCAAGGGTGAGAAGGGGCATCCCTGTCTGGCTCCCCTTTGTATCTCAATTTGCAAGTCGCCTGGTAATTTCAACCTTTCTTTGGGAGATCTATAGTATATCTCAATCAGGTCCATGAATTTCCCCCCAAAGCCAAATTTGAGTAACACCGCTTTGAGGTAAGACCATTCTACGATGTCAAAAGCTTTTTCTATATCTAGGGCCAATAGACAGGTTGGGGTGCAGTTTTGGGACGCCCAGGAAACCAAATTTAAAGTGCGCCTAATGTAACCCCCTGATTGTCTGTAAGGAACAAAGCCCACTTGGTCTTTATGAATGAGTCTGGGGAGAAATTGGGAGATTCTATTGGCCATCAGTTTTGCTAGAATTTTGATATCTCCATTTAGGAGCGATATTGGGTGATAATTTTTAACTTTCGGGGGTCTCGTCCTTCCTTGGGGAAAAATATCATATATCCCTGATTAAATTCCTGGGGCATTTGATGGCCTTCCAGAATTTGGTTAAAAAGATTTGTTAAATGGAGGGCTAGAGTGTCAATATATTTTTTATAATACAAATTGGTAAATTCATCCAGGCCCGGGGCCTTCCCTAACCCTCAAGTTAGGAGTTCCCCTTCCTCCCGAGACAGAGTGGGCAAATCACAGGAATTCAGGAAGGCAAGTTTCTGCTGCTCTTGTTGGTGCTGGTGCGGACAGGATGAATAAATCTTCTGGAAAAATTCCAGTAAGGTTTTTTGTAAAAGATTAGGACTGGCCGTGACATTGCCCGCCGAAGTTCTAATTCTAAAAAGTTTTGACTGAGAGATCTTGCTTCTAAGTTTTTTTAGACTATCCGGCTTATTAGCCTTGGCATAAAACCTGTGATATGTCCATCTAATTGCTTTTTCAGTGTGGTTAGATAGTAATAGATCTAGCTCCAATCAGATTTTATCTATTTTTTTATGTAAACCCTTGGAAGGATTTTGCTGATTCAATCTTACTAGATCACCCAATTACTTTAGCAGGGATTCCTCCCTTAACTTGGACTGTCTTTTGAGTCCACTTGCAATTTTTATAAGGGAGCCCCTTATAAAGTCCTTGTGAGCCACCCAAGTCCAGGGTGATATTGGTCTAAAAAAATAGCTAAAGGTCATCAGCTACTTGTCGCCCCATAGTTGGGTTTGATAAAAAATTTTCATTAAGCCTCCAGCTATAGGGAGGTCTGCTTTTCTGGCCCATATCTACGGACACGCTAACCTGGGAGTGGTCAGACCACGGACAAGGATGGAGCTCAGCCTTATCTACACTATCTGAAAATGATGTGTACCTCCTCTCACCCAGATGCAGCAACCTCCATGCATCCAAAAGGTGCAGGTCATTAAGTAATGCTTCAATCTGTTTCAATTTGTCTGAGTATTTGCCACCTCCATCCAGCCTGATCTATATAGATTAGGATCCAGAACTAGATTAAGATCTCGCCCTAGCACAATCTTCCCCAGATCAGGTATTTGAGAAGATTTATAAATGATGTTATTATGTGGGGCAGTAGTCTGCGAGTAAAATGAAACCAGAGATAGTTTTGTACCCATCAGTGTACCTGTCAACACCACAAAATTGCCCTCTGAATCTATTTTCCTATGCTCAATGATAAATGGAAAATGCTTATGAAGCAAAATAGCTACTTCCTGAAGAAGGCAGAGGAATTTCCTCATGTAGCCTGGTATCTGGAACCAAAAAAAAGAGGGAGAAAAAAAAATAACACATATAACATATAAACATAGCCGGTTAATAGATAAACCCTGACTTTTCCTCAGCCAGTTACTTAAGGCACTTTTGTGCCAGGGGAGGAAAACGAAAATTCCCATTTTCCTACCAATCCTCTCTACCGAGGAAGAGATTTCCGACCAACAATCGGTTGTAGTTAACTAAGATGTATCAAATAACACCCCATCTTAAAGTCTACTTCCACGGACACGACCCACGTTTAGCCCTTAATCTAGAAAACCCAATGAAGGTTCTATAACCACTGGACTCAGCGATCACTTAGCTCAATTACTCATGTCTCTTGAACTCTGAACTATAATACATTTCAAGAGTGTCTTCTCTGGGTATGAGATTTAAATCTGAAAGAACTGCATTGCATTTGTCTAAGGTGTGAACGATATGATTAGTCGCTCCCACTTGAAATGATAGGCTGAAGGGGAACCCCCTCCTGTACCTAATATAATTTTTGATCAAGATTAACAAGGCTGGTTTTAATTGCTTTCATTTTAGAAGAGTGGAGGGAGCCAGGTCAGCAAAGATATGTCTCTGGGCGCCATCCGGGCCGGAGTTGGACTGTGCCTTCCGAGATGTTGGAAGAATCAAGTCTCTTGTCCCCTGATGGAAAAATCGAGCGATGACAGCTCAGATGAATTGGGACCTCCCAGGGCCCTATGCGCCCGTTCAACCTCCCAGGAGTCTTGAGGGAGGTGCGGTAGTATATTATGAATAAGCGCTTTCAAGTATATTTTCAGATCTCCCACTGATTTTGGTATATTTTTGCGTCTGGACCTGTTTTCCAGGTCTTCCAGTTTATTTTCTAACATAATAATGTGGGCACAGTTCTGGATTATATCCAAACGGTCTTTCTGTTGGGTATCCACAATCTGATCGGTTACTGTTTCTAGTAGATGGGTGTGATGCCCAAGATCTTGTAAATCCTGCCTGATTTCTTTAATCTAAGTAGGTTATTAAAATCTGATAAAGAAATGTCCGATAATTTTGTAGGCTGTTTTGGATGGGAATTAACCTCTTCTATATCTGAGCCTTCTGAAGAACCAATTATGGAAGTATGCGGGGAGGCTTGGGTTTGTTGGTGTGCCTTAATATGTTCCTGAATACTCCTTGAGGGTAGATTTCATTTTGATTTACCCATCTTTATGTCCAGATTAGAAAGACCGTAATTTTAGAACTGTGGGCTAGAGATTTAAGTTCTCAGAAATATTTCAATAATATCACGTGGTCCTAGGTGGGAGTTCCCTCCAGTTTAAGTTCATCTGTTCCCAGCATCCGAGGGTCTAATAGGTCGATCCTTGTGGTCAGTGTGGGGATTACTACTTAGTGAGCCTCATTTGCAGGATTAAACCGCAACATCTGGGCTGTGATCTTCAGCATTTGACGTGCCAGGCGTGTATACACGCTTAGATGTCGTCACTGTGGTAAATACTGCATAATAGTCCAGCAAATAAAGTTTCTATATATCCAAGAGAGGTTGCAGTTTATGGTGGATAGATAAATAATAGCAGTGGTCCCGTCTTATACCTCACAGTAACCTGAAGATTGCTAATCCGTAAAAGTTAATGTGTTGGTTTACACTTAATGTCTTATAATGCTCCGGGCACAATGCTTGGGTGTACACCTCCACTGTGGTTAATTTTCAAGTTGAAACTATCAGATACCATCAATGGCCACAGGGTGGCAGTCTGCCATCAATATCAGCATTTACCAGTGATAACTTCTCTGAAACTATCTCAACTTTAATAGTGTTTTCAATCAGTTGAAAATGAGTCTCCTTATTAACCTAGTGTGCCCTAAAGGGTATTTTGATTGCCCAGGAGGTTGTGATCAGTTTCCCTTTTGTGAGCCCTAGGCCAGCACGCCTATTTCCTCTACTTATGCTGTGAGTTGCTGGAGTGATTGTGAGGTTCCCCGTGTGTATTGTTGTAATGTGAGCTCCTTGCTGCTCAGGTAGACCCAAGATGGCCACCGTTGTTTTGGTGGGAAGCCTTGTTGAGAGGAAGCCAATATGGCGGTGTGGCATCTCGTGCTTTCCCCCCGGGCACAAGATGGCTATGACGGCTTTTGGTCCTCCAGGTGTTGCCACCACGGGGGAGGTGGGTGATTCTGGTGCTCAGGATATCTAGGGTCAGTGCCTTATCAATGCCAGGGACTGGATCCAGGGGGACTGCCTGATTGCAGGGCCTTCCGACCTTACCCCAATAACCCCCCTACCTTGTGGTGGAAGATGGCCGCCGTCACACCGGATCTCTGCCTCTCCTCCCTGGTAGTTCTCTCACCCTAGGGCAGCCACGAGGCTCCGAGCCTGCTCCTCCGTCTGCACCCTGGTGGAACCTGCAGAGCGAGGTAGGTGGTACGCTCTCCTTCAGCTTACCGGAATCCAGAGTGGGATTTCAGCTTCCATCACTCCTCCTGCCACGCTGTTGATGACCTGAACTGTGAATCTTGCTCCCTGTGGGGTTCCCGCTGTCGGGTTTATGTCTTGCGCCGATGCGATGCTGGGCAGCTTTCTTGCTGCTCCCCCAGCACCGGAGAGGGGTTTGGTGAGCTTTTATTTCGGGAGGCCTGATTGAGGGGGCCCCGACCCTGCGCTGCCAATTTAAAGCTCCGGAGCAGACTCAGGGTTTCATTTAGGTTTTTTTCACTTTCTGGGGGGTGCTGCATTAAAAGTTTAAACTTAGAAATTAAATTAAAGCCAAAATTAAATCTTCTGACCCTGTTTATACTATCAGGGTCCCGGAGCTGCAGCACAACACGTCTGCTCCATTCAGTGTCCGGACACGCCCCCACAAAGGTGTTTTTACAGTCATTATAGTAGACTGATTACTTAGACAAGCTGTTTGTCATCCACACAACCAAGTTAAATGGACACTTGTATGGTTTCTGTCACAATGTAGATCAGAAAAGTTATTTCATTGCAATCATGTATTCCTTAACCTTTTGACTGCCACAGGCTCTGAGATATTTTAGTTCCCCCAGGGCCAGGATACATATATTTTGCATTATATGAAAATAAACAATAAAATACATTTTTATGTTAGCAACTCCCATTTAAAAGTCTCCACCCCAGTGGTTTAAGCATTAACCCATTGATAACTAGAGGGGGAATTACACATTGCTGATATTAGTATTTAAAGGATCACTGTACTTTGGTAAAAATTTAAAATACTTGTGAAGTATGTAACACAATAACAGTTACTGTATGCAAGACAGGAACATAAAAGTATTTTTAGAGAACATCTTATATTTAGATTCCTGATTATGTCATGGAGGATTCCATCTTAGACTGATAGCCTGTCTATAGCTTTAGAGGGAGGTTTATACTCTGGAATGTTACTCATCCATTGAGTTCTGTTGTTAAGTGTTCAAATTGGAGAGGCAGTTTTCAAGAAGTGAATACACAGTTTATCTGTATACACAACTTTTCCCACGTTTTTATTCCATTTAGGAACAAAGACCAAACATCTGTCGTTTTTAAAACAAAACAGAATTAAACAGTAAAACATTAAAGGCTTTCATTATTTATTTTAAACAAAGTAAACATGTTTGCATATTATAAAGTTAATATTCTTCTAAAGAAATGTTCTTTGGACCCCCCTGATACTTTTGATTGTGCAAATGTGTATAGCCATTGGTGATAAGTGTTTGAGGTGGTGATGCATAATTTAGAAACTCTTTTAGCCTCCTTAGGGAAGTAAGAGTAGAGTAGGATTGGTGTGGGGTGAGATAAAAAAAACAATGTAGGTAATTACAGAAAGTATAAGAGGGGTTTAAATAGAGAGAAGACGCCACCCACAACTCCGATTTACTCCTGATATTTGTGGTTGGATCATTCTTGTTAAGTGTCTGTTGGTGTGGTATTTGCCGCAAGACCCTTTTAGCCTGCCTAGAAGCCAAAAAGTAGCAGATTTAGGGAGTAAAGAATGGTGTAATTGGTGTTTATGATGTGATGTATCTAAAGGATTCTTATATTTCAATAAGACCATAAACTCACTAATATGGACTTGAGTGTTGGCTTTGGATGCAGAAGATGGAGCTCCAGTAAGGAGTATCTTAAATAGTTCGGGACTAGCCCTACTCTAAGTAGCAGTATTCTAATGTAGTGAATAAATTAAGTGATGGAAACAGCTGACTTGAGATACAAAGTAGGGTGTGTGTAAGGTGGGTTTGGTAGTGATGGAGTTTAATTGGTTTTGGATGGCTGAGACCTGGTACCAGTTATTGAAAGTAGTGATGGTGATTGGTTTCCGGCTAGTCTTGGAGGTTTGGATGTGAGTATGAAGTGGTTGGCTAATAAAGTGTTGTCTTGTTTCATGATAAATAGAAGGCTGTTCTGGGAGGTAGTGAATTTCCCTTGTTGGATGGTGAGTGATATGTCTAAACCAATTGGATTGTGGGAGAATGTTTCTATTAACTTCTTAAAGATGGGCTGTTATTGGGATTTGACTGGAGTGACCCTATGGGATAACCCTTTGAGGAAAGATTTAACTTGTGGCGATGTGAGCAATGACCCACCTGCCTCAAACTGGGATGCGAGATGGAACAGAACACTTGATAGGTATAACCCTCTGAGGAAAGATTTAACTTGTGGCGTTGTGAGCAATGATCCACCTGCCTCAAACTGGGATGTGAGATGGAGCTGAACCCTTGATAGGTCCATGTTGATTGTGTTTGGATGGAGGTGCAGTGGGCAGCAAAAGCAGGTATAGTAGCTACATTGAATGGTAGCTTTATATTCTAATGAGATACAAAAACATTGAATAGCTGGCATGTTCTGTGCTAAGACCATGTATTATTAGTGGTTAGTGCAGCAGTCGTGGTTCTTTGTGCAGATTGGATAAGAGGTTCTAAATCAGTTCTTATGGTAGGCGCTTTAAGGGTGACTGGATGATGAAATGTGGAGGTGGTGATCCTATGTCCTGAGAAACGTCACATATTGGGAGATCTGTTTCCTGCAATTGAGGGCAAATTTGGCATTGAAAGGTCAGGATTAAGTAAGCCAATTTCCCTACACGGAACATTGTAAAGGCATGGTTTGTCTTTAGTTTAGAAAGCATAGGTTGGTTCAATTAAGTGATTAGACTTATGGATCCCCAGGTACTTGTGGCTACTAGTGTCAGTGTAACTCCCCAAGCTAAGATAGATTCTTGAAATGGTTTAGGGTCATGCTGAGGTGACTATTTCTGATTCGTGTAACATATTGCATTGGGTTGGATATATTTAAACTTGAAGTATGGGAGAGGTAGCTGTCGGACCAGTGAGAAAGTAGGAACTTCAGTTCCAAAGAAGCAGATACTTAGCTCATAACTAAAGGCCAGCTGAAGACTGGCTAGCTTATCCTCTATCTTTCCTGCGGAAATCCCTAAACCCAAATAATTAAACTTTCCCACTTAACAAATCAATCTGAAATTCCTTCTCCTAGCGGTCAAAAGTCACATAGCCAAAAAGAGGAAGTCTAACACACTAAACCTACAATCAGTCAAAAACAAGTTAAACTATATATCATGTCCCACAAGAGACTCACACATATTTTAGCAGACTATGTCTCTATTTCTCTACAAATTTGGGATCCTTGGCTGAATTCCCCAAATAGCATCTTAAATTCAATATCATGCAGGGATACCTGGAGTGGCCTGGGATCTGGGCGGGGCATGAGATGGCTCTAAAAGAAGGTAAGATATTCTTCTCTTCATAAGATAAAAATAATGGAAAAAAAAAAAACAATAAAGGGCGAATCACTACTATTCCTTATCCATAATTTCTTACGTTTTTATCTTTTTTATTTATTTATTTATTTATTTATTTATTATTTTCCTCCATTGTTTTTCCCTTTTTTTCTTCTTTCTTTCTCCCCCACTATTGGTTACTTCTTTTCTTTTTACAAAACTTATTGATAACTCAAAACAAAGTATTTATTTACTAATTTCACACTTAAGCTATGTTTTGAGAGTAAGAACTATTCTTTAAAAAAGAAAAAAGAAAACATACGTTCATTTTCAAATATAAGCTTTATTATGCTCCTGCTAAGACATGAAATTGTGACAGAAATAAAGGTTATAATGCTTTATATTTTACAAACTACTAATTAATCAAACCTGTAAAGTGTATTTCAAAAGTGTTTGTTGTAATATGTCTTTACTCTAAATAAAACAGTTTGAAACAAAATTCATCTGAAAGGATGAGCAAAATTGGGGTTGATGTATCTTCTTAAGTGAGTACTTACATATGACTATCCCGATTGGATTGATCCTTCTGCACTGAAGGGGCTCAGGACATAATGGTTGAGGAGTTTGGCCTACTATGTCAGGCTCCTTCCTAGCAGTTGTTAAATTGAATTTGAGTCCTGAAGCAATGTAGTGAGTCCAGTGTTTAAACCTGTTAGGATATATGAAGTATACAGTGGTGAAGAACAGTGCCTGAGGTAATATGCCAGAAGTAGTAGGCTTATGATGGCTAGTCACGACAGGTGCATTATCTGGGGCAGTTAGTCATTGCATGAGCTTTATGGTATATAGAGAGAGAGTGAGCAAAAGGCTACAGCCATTATATGTGCACCCTTTTGTGTTAAAGTTGTTTCATATAGCACCCAGGTAATGCAGCTGTCGCCCAAAGAAATCCTGTTAACTTCCCTAAGCCTCTTCTGCCTCCCTGGCACTGGTAGTATCTCAGAAAATAATACCTTGGATGTCATTGCCATCAGCTTATTACCTAGTTCTATAAAATCATTCTTTAGGACACTCCATCTTCCACTTACGTTGTCATTGGTACCAATATGTACTAAGACCGCTGGTTCATTTCCAGCCCCTCCGAATAATTTATCTACCCGATCCACCTAATGCAGAACCCGAGCACCCGGGAGACAGTAAACTGTTCGATTGCTGGGATCTGGGTGACAAATCACCCTGTTTACCTTCTTAATAATCGAGTCCCCAACCACCAAAACCTGCCTGATGCTCTACCTATTCTTCCCTCCCTCTCCTCCAGTAGAACTGTTCTCCTGGCTGTTAGAGGGAACAGCTGTATCTGGGATTGCCATTCCTGAATGGACATCCCCAACAGTTTTACTCAATCTGGCAAATCTGTTGTGCTTGCCAACCCAGAACTGGCTTGCCTTCTCCTACTGTTCCCCCTGATTCCCCTTGTAACTGTAACCCAGCTACCTCCATGGACATCCTCACTAGCCCCAGCTCCAACCTCCATGCTAGGCCCAGCTAAACTGTGCTCCGTGAGCACCAACCCCCTTTCCAGTGGAGCAAGATCCTGCAATTCTCTTCGCAAGTTCTCCAATTTGAGTTTCAAGATAGGCAACATGCTTACACCTGTCACAGAGGTATGGACCCTGGATCATCTGTTCCAGTAGTGCATACATATGACAGGATGTACACTAAGTGAGGTTTCCACTGAAATTACTCATAATTATAGTGGGGTGGCGAAAGAATAAAGCACTACAATGTTCTCGCCCTTTGCACTCCCTCCTTTTATTTAAATTCCTACACTTATACTAGAACTGCCCTTATGCTAGAAGTGTTCGTACCTTCCCCTGTTTATATTAGGTTATTACTACTCACCTGCCCACTACTCACTGCACACACACTTACTGTTCAGGCGTATTCACAGACCAGATGCAAGGTGATGTGGTTGATATCCTTACAATCCTTATGTGGGTAGCAAGGAAATGGGATGGCATATTGCTGGAGGAATAATTGAAGGCTCTAGGTTGTACTTAGTTTGTCACAGGTATTAGAGGGTTCTCTAATCGGGACATGTGCCCTTCTAGCGAAATAATGGATGCAGCTATTTCGGTAAGCAATTTTTGCATTTGGATCATCAGGTCATTTGAGGCAGGTTTCCAGGTTTTTGGTTTAGGTTGCTTCTGAGCAATCTATACAAATCTGCCTTTCTTGCCGTAGCAGGGTATAATATTCCCCAGGCATTGAATTCCTCTATGATCCTGGGTGTAGTCCACAACCAGTGGGATGAACTGCTACCTGCTAAGGAAAGTGGTCAAGCTCATGAAGAAGTGGCCTGAGGTGGCAGGCTCTCCACATCTGACAGTGACTGATAGGCCATATCATTTTTAATAAACCTGAGGAGTTAGAATAATTTATGTGATTAGTAGCTTCTATACAAAGTGTGAGAGCGTGAATGCTTGATGCAAATAAACTGATGATGTCTATGGCTGATACAACTATGAGTTGATTGATGGGTAGCATCTCTATGGGGGATGAAAGGACAGATGTGGATACCTGAGTAGTCACGTGACTGTCTAATGGGTGTACTGTGTCTTTAATGAATAAAGCTTTGTGAGACTTCTCCATGGAAACAATTTCACTTGCCACTCTTACTAGGGATACTCCAGATGTATTTAAATCAATATCAAAGCCTGGTTTTGCCTCTCCTAATAGGGATACTCCAGATGTATATAAATAGATATCAAAACCTAGTCATTGGGTACAAATTGGCTTTACATTGGGAGGTTAATGATTCACAACAAGCAGGAAGGACCCTAAGCATATCTTGCCTTGTTCACCCTTGTCCAGTTCTTTTAATACTCTGGGAGAAATGGCTATCCCTTGATTCTCAATGAATCCCAAAAGTTGCCCCTGCCAAGGACGGGGATTAGAGAGAATTGGGACCTGTTTGGACCCACAGGAGATGATGCTGTAACGAGTACTTGTTTTGTTTGGGTGGTAGATGCATTAGGATGTTCAGCGGTATGGAATGAAACCCATAAGCAACTGAGGATCAATAGGACATGTTGGTTGTAGCAGGAGAGATGTGAACAGTTGCCATGGAGATGGACGTGAGAAGCAGTTTGAAAATTAAGAGGAAGGCGGCATGCAAGAATGGGGGGCTGGAACAGAACAATGTTGGCGGCCAAATAAGAGGACCAAGACCAGAAAAGTTAAGGAGTATAATGGGGTGGAGCTCAACGGGACAGAAGCTTTTGAGCAGCAACAGAGGAGTACAAAGGAAATGAAGGGGGATGGGATGAAGAAACGGGAGAACCGAGCTGCATAGTGATAGGAGGGAAGAAAAAAGAAGAAGGCAGGGACAGACAAACCTGGCACTGAGGCAACAAGGGGAGCAGGAAAAAAGATAGAGCTGCAAGCACACGAAACACAGACAGTGTTTGACCCATGCACAAAAATGCAACAAAGGTAAGCAGGGAATTTGTAAAAGGGGTTTAAGTAGTGAGATGTCTCCTCTCACAACTTCCAGGTTACACCTGAATATTTATAAAATCATTTAAGATAAAAGAACATTGAGATTAACCATGGTCTCCATGGATATGGTAAATATATTATTTGTAATTATCTAATACATTTTAAGTATTAATTCAAATTCTTTATATAATATAACAGATGCTAATGGAAGGAGATACATATGATATTTCTAATAACCCATACTGGTTTCATTAGTTCATTAATAACCATAGGCTTATGCTATTCTAGGGACTGATAGACGCTGAATTCCTTGAAAAACACCAAAACCAAACTTAAACCAACAACTTATTTTGGCAATTTTCTTGAATTTCTTGTAATTAAAACTTTACGGGAACTTCATAATTGATCATGTGCACAATAATCAAAGTTAATGGAACACTTGCAAAAGAATAGTATAATATAACTAATCTTATCCAAGAAAGGTTTGGCGAGGGAGTTTTACAGAACAACGGAAACATTTGCTTACAGGCAAACTGTAAACTATAAACATTTTCAGGAAAGATCTTCATAAAGGCATTTTTAGGGAAGATCTTCATTTTAGCACACTTTACTAGTGAATGAAAGCTGCCAAAATAGTATATTTCCATTTCAAGGAACAAGATGGCAGTCACAAAGCAGGGGCTCCCTCTTCCTACCCTCTGAAAGATTGGGAAAGGGGCCAATGAGATAGTCTATTGTAGAACCCCATAAGAAATGCCACGGGGCAAGGCCAGGCAGCGTGGTTTGTTTGCTTGCTCTGGGGTGTGAGGGGAAAGAAAGCACGTGGAATTAGAATTAAACTACTGCCGCTCTATTGGTGATATAAAAGTAGAGCATTGGAAGCATTTCATCACTTGACACCAACTGCAGACACTTAATGGGGGACAAAAACATCACTCTTGCTCTCTCTTACCTCTTCACTGTCACTTGTCTCAGTCTCACATCACTTCATTTATTGCTCCCGAAAGCAGTAAATAGCAATGGAACAATTCGTCTAGGCAGACAGTACAGCAACCACTTCTTCCTATTACCTGTTTGCAAGAAATAGAAAACAGAAACATATTATGTCTTGATGCATTTGGTTTTAGATTCAAATCCTTATATCTGAAATCTTGAGCAGACTGCTACTATGACATCGTAGTCAGTGACATGGACTGGTAAGGCCTCTTGACTGACACTCTATTGGGCAGGGGCTGATGTGCCCTCCCAAGTATTCCCTCATAGTCTAGTATGTTAGGATTTGGCGCACTCGCTACTGCGGCCCGGGTTCCATTCCCGGTCAGGAAAGGTCAGTAATTGTATCCTTGTACAGATGTGATTAGAGTTTGCAAAACCAGTACAGGTAGTGACCCTGTCTATTATTCAGATGTAGTCTCTGAAGAGATGTTAGATACAAGGGCTGCATCAGATCATTCGATTTTGGTGCTTTCCAAGAAAGTGCATATGGAGGGGCCCTGTGCCACAGATGGGCTTGGGGTGTCCCTTTCGACAGCTCTCAAAGCTATCCTTAATTTTAAATGAGGGATCAGGGAAGTGGCCAATTAGATAGTCTTTTTTAGAATCCCAGAAAAAATGCCACGGGGCAAGGCCAGGCAGCTTGGTCTGTTTGCTTGCTCTGGGATGTGAGGGTAAAGCATGTGGAATTAAAATGGATCTCCTGCCCAACTATTGCAATCCCCAGTATGATAGAGCCATCCCCTCCAATAACGAGATGAGACTACGTTTTGAAGGGTCAAGTAGAACTATAACTTTAATGACAGGGGATCTCCTTTTATGCAATGGTGCCCTCTGAAGGGCTACACCCACATAATTATCACAGCCAATTATATACATGGTTCAACCCCCACGTCTCCTCCCCTCAGATAACAGGTAACACAATTAAAACAAACACAATTTTAACCACATTCTGGATGTACCCCAAAAACAGGGGGTACACCTTTAAGTCCAGCACCATTCAATATCTCTCACCCAGGGGAACACCATATTAAAAAATGGCATGAATCAGACCAGGGGTTCAAAAGTTAGTAAAAGTATGTTTTTCACATAACACACAGACATTTCACATATCCCCCACACAATACACATATAGGACAATAGGTGTGGTCACCCCTCCCTGAGGCAACTTGATATAATCAGACAATGATTAAATCAGCCCTCTTTGTTCTTATCTGAGAATGAAAACACTCCACACAATCGACTCCCTTATCTGTAACAGGATTATCTCTCCTGCCAAGGTCTGCACTAGCCTGGGGCCAATATTCTGCAGAGCACAAACCAACACACATACAGTATATTACTAGGATCATATTTTAACCAATAATTAAATAACCATAAACAGGGTAAAACAGTGATGGGTTCCGTTACAGCTGGGATCTGAGCGCACAAAACTACCAAATAGCGCTCAGATCATCTTCACACAGTTCATTTGCCATGGAGCTAAAGTCTTTCCCATAGTCTTTCATCATATGAATGGGCTCCATGGCATATCTATCTGTGGTATCATGGTTCACACAGGGCAAGTACCGAATGACCCCCCTGTATGTAAAGGGCCAAAATGAGTGACATACACTCTGGTATGGCCGAATACTGTGTTTGAAGGGCAATATGTACCAGGGCTATAGTCGCAGGGCAGGAGGTTGGCAAACAGTCCTCTCCAAGACAAAGTGGCAAAGGGCACTTCGTCACATATCTCCCCTTTGGGGGGAAGTCTAACCAGGCACCTGACCTTCTGCCGGTCAGTGCCTCCGTTAGACGATCCACCAACCCACAATAAACCAGTGCTAGAGCAGCCCCCCCACAACAACAAAGTGCAAGAGCAGCCCACCCACAACAAACAGTTACGGCACCTGGATATTTCGCTGTGGTGATGAGGCCAGCGGCACTCTGCCCTGATGCCAGCTCTTCTGCTGGTATACTTGGGACATATTCCGGTTCAGTAGCCAGGGAAACGTGGGGGTCAGTGGGGGTTAACATTTCCTCTGTTAACCCTGGGGCCACATTAGGAGTTAGCTGGGGAGGGAAATTTGTACTTACCCCCTCCTCCGGTTGTCCCAGTGAGGGTAGTTGGGGATCTGGACAGGCTGTGGGCGCAGAGACCACGGTCCCATCTGCGCCATCTGGGAGATTGGTGGATCCCCTGGTTAGGATAAACTGTCGCTGGGGGGGAAGGACGACACCTTCTGCACCCTGGGGTTCACACTGCTGCTGGGGGGGAAGGACGACACCTTCTGCCCCCTGGGGTTCACACTGCCGCTGAGGGGGAAGGACGACACCTTCTGCCCCCTGTGGTTCACACTGCCGCTGGGGGGGAAGGACGACACCTTCTGCCCCCTGGGGTTTACACTGCTTCTGGGGAGGAAGGACGACACCTTCTGCCCCCTGTGGTTCACACTGCCGCTGGGGGGGAAGGACGACACCTTCTGCCCCCTGGGGTTCACACTGCCGCTGGGGGGGAAGGACGACACCTTCTGCCCCCTGGGGTTCACACTGCCGCTGGGGGGGAAGGACGACACCTTCTGCCCCCTGGGGTTCACACTGCCGCTGGGGGGGAAGGACGACACCTTCTGCCCCCTGGGGTTCACACTGCCGCTGGGGGGGAAGGACGACACCTTCTGCCCCCTGGGGTTCACACTGCCGCTGGGGGGGAAGGACGACACCTTCTGCCCCCTGGGGTTCACACTGCCGCTGGGGGGGCAAGGACGACACCTTCTGCCCCCTGGGGTTCACACTGCCGCTGGGGGGGAAGGACGACACCTTCTGCCCCCTGGGGTTCACACTGCCGCTGGTGGGGAAGGACGACACCTTTTGCCCCCTGGGGTTCACACTGCCGCTGGGGGGGAAGGACGACACCTTCTGCCCCCTGGGGTTCACACTGCCGCTGGGGGGGAAGGATGACACCTTCTGCCCCCTGGGGTTCACACTGCCGCTGGGGGGGAAGGACGACACCTTCTGCCCCCTGTAGGGCCGGTAGAGAGACCTCGGTCCCATCTCTACCTGCCATCTGGAGGTCATCCCAGGACCAGTCAATGAAGTCTGGTTCCGCTTGTCGAGTAGGTTGGGGGTGCACGAAGCTGAGCAGGTGTTGGTAGTCCTGCTTCAGCTCCCACTCTCTTGTTACCAGGTGGGTCATGTCTTTGCTCACCTCGCCTTCGTCATCCCAGACATACATGCCCATCCGGTAGTCATAGATGTCCCAAAACCTAGACTCCTCCGTGCTGCCAAGATCAATGTCGTCCTCCAAGGCATCCCATAATAAACCCGGGCCATCATAATCATCTCCCTCCGGGAAGTAGTGTTCAGCCGTCCAGGGGGTAAGTCGAACGGTATGCCCCCAGAGGGCCTGGTATGCGTTGTCTAGCCAGATCTCTCACCGTACCAGGGTCTCTAGTCTTGTCACCCACTCATCCAGGGGCTGCTCTCCCAATAGATACATCCGCATTGCCACACGCTTCTGTAGCCGCTGCTCATCACTGGGGAGACTCTCCCCTCGCCGCCATTGGGCATCTTCCAGGGCATCATACCAGAGTTCCTTTCTGTCTGCATCCCTGTAGTCCACGGCCTCCTCCTCATCCTCATCATGGAACGCTGTCCAAAAACTAGCCGGTTCCTTCCTGCTGTAGCCAGGGGCGCTGTACGGATACTAGCGTTGCCCTCAATTTGTAACTCCAATCGTTACTGGTGTCTCCGTGCTGCTTTTTCTCTTACTAGGACGCCATCCCACCGCTGCCAGCCAATGTAACGGATCTCCTGGCACCCCGACCGGGTACCTCCGTTGATAGACGCGTCCTAGTTTGCGTCGAGGACTACAAGCACCGCACCAGACACCGAAACCACCACAGACTCCACAACCGCTGTAGTTTAGCTGGAGCCGCGCCGTCTTCCTTCCAACCTGTATGAATCTCCAGCATCCAGGACCGTGTGGGGAAGACCTCTCCTCCAAGGAGGACACATCAGGAACAAGCGTTCAGTAGTTACAGCTCAAGGGAGTATGCAAAAGCATAGCAATCCCCAGTATGATAGAGCCATCCCCTCCAATAACGAGATGAGACTACGTTTTGAAGGGTCAAGTAGAACTATAACTTTAATGACAGGGGATCTCCTTTTATGCAATGGTGCCCTCTGAAGGGCTACACCCACATAATTATAACAGCCAATTATATACATGGTTCAACCCCCACGTCTCCTCCCCTCAGATAACAGGTAACACAATTAAAACAAACACAATTTTAACCACATTCTGGATGTACCCCAAAAACAGGGGGTACACCTTTAAGTCCAGCACCATTCAATATCTCTCACCCAGGGGAACACCATATTAAAAAATGGCATGAATCAGACCAGGGGTTCAAAAGTTAGTAAAAGTATGTTTTTCACATAACACACAGACATTTCACATATCCCCCACACAATACACATATAGGACAATAGGTGTGGTCACCCCTCCCTGAGGCAACTTGATATAATCAGACAATGATTAAATCAGCCCTCTTTGTTCTTATCTGAGAATGAAAACACTCCACACAATCGACTCCCTTATCTGTAACAGGATTATCTCTCCTGCCAAGGTCTGCACTAGCCTGGGGCCAATATTCTGCAGAGCACAAACCAACACACATACAGTATATTACTAGGATCATATTTTAACCAATAATTAAATAACCATAAACAGGGTAAAACAGTGATGGGTTCCGTTACAGCTGGGATCTGAGCGCACAAAACTACCAAATAGCGCTCAGATCATCTTCACACAGTTCATTTGCCATGGAGCTAAAGTCTTTCCCATAGTCTTTCATCATATGAATGGGCTCCATGGCATATCTATCTGTGGTATCATGGTTCACACAGGGCAAGTACCGAATGACCCCCCTGTATGTAAAGGGCCAAAATGAGTGACATACACTCTGGTATGGCCGAATACTGTGTTTGAAGGGCAATATGTACCAGGGCTATAGTCGCAGGGCAGGAGGTTGGCAAACAGTCCTCTCCAAGACAAAGTGGCAAAGGGCACTTCGTCACATATCTCCCCTTTGGGGGGAAGTCTAACCAGGCACCTGACCTTCTGCCGGTCAGTGCCTCCGTTAGACGATCCACCAACCCACAATAAACCAGTGCTAGAGCAGCCCCCCCACAACAACAAAGTGCAAGAGCAGCCCACCCACAACAAACAGTTACGGCACCTGGATATTTCGCTGTGGTGATGAGGCCAGCGGCACTCTGCCCTGATGCCAGCTCTTCTGCTGGTATACTTGGGACATATTCCGGTTCAGTAGCCAGGGAAACGTGGGGGTCAGTGGGGGTTAACATTTCCTCTGTTAACCCTGGGGCCACATTAGGAGTTAGCTGGGGAGGGAAATTTGTACTTACCCCCTCCTCCGGTTGTCCCAGTGAGGGTAGTTGGGGATCTGGACAGGCTGTGGGCGCAGAGACCACGGTCCCATCTGCGCCATCTGGGAGATTGGTGGATCCCCTGGTTAGGATAAACTGTCGCTGGGGGGGAAGGACGACACCTTCTGCACCCTGGGGTTCACACTGCTGCTGGGGGGGAAGGACGACACCTTCTGCCCCCTGGGGTTCACACTGCCGCTGAGGGGGAAGGACGACACCTTCTGCCCCCTGTGGTTCACACTGCCGCTGGGGGGGAAGGACGACACCTTCTGCCCCCTGGGGTTTACACTGCTTCTGGGGAGGAAGGACGACACCTTCTGCCCCCTGTGGTTCACACTGCCGCTGGGGGGGAAGGACGACACCTTCTGCCCCCTGGGGTTCACACTGCCACTGGGGGGGAAGGACGACACCTTCTGCCCCCTGGGGTTCACACTGCCGCTGGGGGGGAAGGACGACACCTTCTGCCCCCTGGGGTTCACACTGCCGCTGGGGGGGAAGGACGACACCTTCTGCCCCCTGGGGTTCACACTGCCGCTGGGGGGGAAGGACGACACCTTCTGCCCCCTGGGGTTCACACTGCCGCTGGGGGGGAAGGACGACACCTTCTGCCCCCTGGGGTTCACACTGCCGCTGGGGGGGCAAGGACGACACCTTCTGCCCCCTGGGGTTCACACTGCCGCTGGGGGGGAAGGACGACACCTTCTGCCCCCTGGGGTTCACACTGCCGCTGGTGGGGAAGGATGACACCTTCTGCCCCCTGGGGTTCACACTGCCGCTGGGGGGGAAGGACGACACCTTCTGCCCCCTGTAGGGCCGGTAGAGAGACCTCGGTCCCATCTCTACCTGCCATCTGGAGGTCATCCCAGGACCAGTCAATGAAGTCTGGTTCCGCTTGTCGAGTAGGTTGGGGGTGCACGAAGCTGAGCAGGTGTTGGTAGTCCTGCTTCAGCTCCCACTCTCTTGTTACCAGGTGGGTCATGTCTTTGCTCACCTCGCCTTCGTCATCCCAGACATACATGCCCATCCGGTAGTCATAGATGTCCCAAAACCTAGACTCCTCCGTGCTGCCAAGATCAATGTCGTCCTCCAAGGCATCCCATAATAAACCCGGGCCATCATAATCATCTCCCTCCGGGAAGTAGTGTTCAGCCGTCCAGGGGGTAAGTCGAACGGTATGCCCCCAGAGGGCCTGGTATGCGTTGTCTAGCCAGATCTCTCACCGTACCAGGGTCTCTAGTCTTGTCACCCACTCATCCAGGGGCTGCTCTCCCAATAGATACATCCGCATTGCCACACGCTTCTGTAGCCGCTGCTCATCACTGGGGAGACTCTCCCCTCGCCGCCATTGGGCATCTTCCAGGGCATCATACCAGAGTTCCTTTCTGTCTGCATCCCTGTAGTCCACGGCCTCCTCCTCATCCTCATCATGGAACGCTGTCCAAAAACTAGCCGGTTCCTTCCTGCTGTAGCCAGGGGCGCTGTACGGATACTAGCGTTGCCCTCAATTTGTAACTCCAATCGTTACTGGTGTCTCCGTGCTGCTTTTTCTCTTACTAGGACGCCATCCCACCGCTGCCAGCCAATGTAACGGATCTCCTGGCACCCCGACCGGGTACCTCCGTTGATAGACGCGTCCTAGTTTGCGTCGAGGACTACAAGCACCGCACCAGACACCGAAACCACCACAGACTCCACAACCGCTGTAGTTTAGCTGGAGCCGCGCCGTCTTCCTTCCAACCTGTATGAATCTCCAGCATCCAGGACCGTGTGGGGAAGACCTCTCCTCCAAGGAGGACACATCAGGAACAAGCGTTCAGTAGTTACAGCTCAAGGGAGTATGCAAAAGCATAGCAATCCCCAGTATGATAGAGCCATCCCCTCCAATAACGAGATGAGACTACGTTTTGAAGGGTCAAGTAGAACTATAACTTTAATGACAGGGGATCTCCTTTTATGCAATGGTGCCCTCTGAAGGGCTACACCCACATAATTATAACAGCCAATTATATACATGGTTCAACCCCCACGTCTCCTCCCCTCAGATAACAGGTAACACAATTAAAACAAACACAATTTTAACCACATTCTGGATGTACCCCAAAAACAGGGGGTACACCTTTAAGTCCAGCACCGTTCAATATCTCTCACCCAGGGGAACACCATATTAAAAAATGGCATGAATCAGACCAGGGGTTCAAAAGTTAGTAAAAGTATGTTTTTCACATAACACACAGACATTTCACATATCCCCCACACAATACACATATAGGACAATAGGTGTGGTCACCCCTCCCTGAGGCAACTTGATATAATCAGACAATGATTAAATCAGCCCTCTTTGTTCTTATCTGAGAATGAAAACACTCCACACAATCGACTCCCTTATCTGTAACAGGATTATCTCTCCTGCCAAGGTCTGCACTAGCCTGGGGCCAATATTCTGCAGAGCACAAACCAACACACATACAGTATATTACTAGGATCATATTTTAACCAAGAATTAAATAACCATAAACAGGGTAAAACAGTGATGGGTTCCGTTACAGCTGGGATCTGAGCGCACAAAACTACCGAATAGCGCTCAGATCATCTTCACACAGTTCAATTGCCATGGAGCTAAAGTCTTTCCCATAGTCTTTCATCATATGAATGGGCTCCATGGCATATCTATCTGTGGTATCATGGTTCACACAGGGCAAGTACCAAATGACCCCCCTGTATGTAAAGGGCCAGAATGAGTGACATACACTCTGGTAGGCCGAATACTGTGTTTGAAGGGCAATATGTACCAGGGCCATAGTCGCAGGGCAGGAGGTTGGCAAACAGTCCTCTCCAAGACAAAGTGGCGAAGGGAAGCATTTCATCAATTGACACCAAATGTAGACACTTGGTGGGGGACAAAAACATCAGTCTCTCGCTCTCTCTTATCTCTTCACTGTCACTTGTCTCTTTCTCACATCCCTTAATTTATTGCAACAGAACAATTCTTCTAGCAGGCTGTATTGCATCTGCTTCTTCACCTCGCTTTTACCTGTTTGCAAGAAATTGAATAAAGAAACATATTATGTTTCGATGCATTTTGCATTAGTTTCAAATCCTTATATCTGAAACCTTGAGCAGACTGCTACTATGACATTGAAGTCAGTGTCAGGGACTGGTAAGGCCGCTTGTCTGACACACTAGTGGGTAATGGCTGGCTCACCCGCCCAAACATTCCTTTATAGTCTAGTAAGTTAGGATCCGGTGCTCTCATGGCTGCAGCCTGGGTTCCATTCTCCGGTAAGAGAAAGTCAGTCATTTTATCATTGTACAGATGTGATTAGTTAGAGTTGGCAGGAAGTGGCTACTGTACTTAACCCTGTCCATTATTCAGATGAAGACTCTGAGGCGATGTTAGATACAAGGGCTGTATCAGGTCAGTCGATTGTTGTGCATTCAATGAAAGCAAAGACAGAGGGCCTGTGCCACGGGTGTGCTTGTGGGTGTCCCTTTCAAAGATATCCTCCACTGAAAACAAGGTATCAGGGAAGGGGCCAATAAGAAACTCTATTTTAGAATCCCAGAAGAAATGCCTCGGGGAAAGCCGAGCAGCATGGTTTGTTTGCTTGCTCTGGGATGTGAGTGGAAAGCTTGTGGAATTAAAATCGTACTACTGCCCCCCTATTGGTGATATAAAAGTAGAGCATTAGAAGAATTTCATCACTTAACATCAAATGCAGACACTTGGTGAGGGACAAGAACATCAGTTTCTTACTCTTGCTCTCTCTTACCTCTTCACTGTCTCTGTCTCACATCACTTCATTTATTGCTCCTGAATGCAGTAAATAGTAATGGAACACATTTTCTAGGTAGGCTGTACCTCACCTGCTTCTTCCCCTCGCTTTTACCTGTTTGCAAGAAATTGAAAAAAAAGAAACATATTATGTTTTAAAGCATTTGGCTTTAGTTTCAAATCCTTATATCTAAAAACTTGGGCAGACTACTCTAACCGCCGCGGCCAGAGTTCCATTCCCGGTCAGGGAAAATCAGTAATTTTATCCTTGTACAGATGTGATTAGAGTTTGCAAAAACAGTATATGCAGTGTATTGAACTACTGTATTGAACCCTGTGCACTATTCAGATGAAGTCTCTGAAGAGATGTTAGATACAAGGGCTGCTTTAGATCAGTCGATTGTTGTGCTTTCCAAGACAGGGAAGGAGGGCCTGTGCCCCAGGTGGGCTTGGGGTGTCCCTTGCAACATTTCTCAAAGATATCCTCAAGTCTAAATGAGGGATCAGGGAAAGGGCCAATGAGATAGTCTATTTTGGAACACCAGAAGAAATGCCACGGGGCAAGGCCAGGCAGCGTGATTTGTTTGCTTGCTCTGGGGTGAGAGGGGAAAGAAAGCATGTGGAATTAAAATGAAACTACTGCCGCTCTATTGGTGATATAAAAGTAGAGCATTGGAAGCATTTCATCACTTGACACCAACTGCAGACACTTGGTGGGGGACAAAAACATCACTCTTGCTCTCTCTGACCTCTTCACTGTCACTTGTCTCTGTCTCACATCACTTCATTTATTGTTCCCGAAAGCAGTAAATAGCAACGGAATAATTCTTCTAGGCAGACAGTACAGCAACCACTTCTTCTTTTTACCTGTTTGCAAGAAATAGAAAACAGAAACATATTATGTCTTGATGCATTTGGTTTTAGATTCAAATCCTTATATCTGAAATCTTGAGCAGACTGCTACTATGACATCGTAGTCAGGGACATGGACTGGTAAGGCCCCTTGACTGACACTCTATTGGGCAATGGCTGATGTGCCCTCCCAAGTATTCCCTCATGGTCTAGTAAGTTAGGATTTGGTGCACTCGCTACTGCGGCCCGGGTTCCATTCCCGGTCAGGAAAGGTCAGTAATTGTATCCTTGTACAGATGTGATTAGAGTTTGCAAAACCAGTACAGGTAGTGGCTACTGTACTGAACCCTGTCTATTATTCAGATGTAGTCTCTGAAGAGATGTTAGATACAAGGGCTGCATCAGATCATTCGATTTTGGTGCTTTCCAAGAAAGGGCATATGGAGGGGCTATGTGCCACAGATGGGCTTGGGGTGTCCCTTTCGACAGCTCTCAAAGCTATCCTTAATTTTAAATGAGGGATCAGGGAAGTGGCCAATTAGATAGTCTTTTTTAGAATCCCAGAAAAAATGCCACGGGGCAAGGCCAGGCAGCTTGGTCTGTTTGCTTGCTCTGGGATGTGAGGGTAAAGCATGTGGAATTAAAATGGATCTCCTGCCCAACTATTGGTGATATAAAAGTAGTTGTAACGGATCTCCTGGCACCCCGACCGGGTACCTCCGTTGATAGACGCGTCCTAGTTTGCGTCGAGGACTACAAGCACCGCACCGGACACCAAAACCACCACAGACTCCACAACCGCCGTAGTTTAGCTGGAGCCGCGTCGTCTTACTTCCACCCTGTATGAATCTCCAGCATCCAGGACCGTGTGTCCAAGGAGGACACATCAGGAACAAGCGTTCAGTAGTTACAGCTCAAGGGAGTATGCAAAAGCATAGCAATCCCCAGTATGATAGAGCCATCCCCTCCAATAACGAGATGAGACTACGTTTTGAAGGGTCAAGTAGAACTATAACTTTAATGACAGGGGATCTCCTTTTATGCAATGGTGCCCTCTGAAGGGCTACACCCACATAATTATCACAGCCAATTATATACATGGTTCAACCCCCACGTCTCCTCCCCTCAGATAACAGGTAACACAATTAAAACAAACACAATTTTAACCACATTCTGGATGTACCCCAAAAACAGGGGGTACACCTTTAAGTCCAGCACCGTTCAATATCTCTCACCCAGGGGAACACCATATTAAAAAATGGCATGAATCAGACCAGGGGTTCAAAAGTTAGTAAAAGTATGTTTTTCACATAACACACAGACATTTCACATATCCCCCACACAATACACATATAGGACAATAGGTGTGGTCACCCCTCCCTGAGGCAACTTGATATAATCAGACAATGATTAAATCAGCCCTCTTTGTTCTTATCTGAGAATGAAAACACTCCACACAATCGACTCCCTTATCTGTAACAGGATTATCTCTCCTGCCAAGGTCTGCACTAGCCTGGGGCCAATATTCTGCAGAGCACAAACCAACACACATACAGTATATTACTAGGATCATATTTTAACCAATAATTAAATAACCATAAACAGGGTAAAACAGTGATGGGTTCCGTTACAGCTGGGATCTGAGCGCACAAAACTACCAAATAGCGCTCAGATCATCTTCACACAGTTCATTTGCCATGGAGCTAAAGTCTTTCCCATAGTCTTTCATCATATGAATGGGCTCCATGGCATATCTATCTGTGGTATCATGGTTCACACAGGGCAAGTACCGAATGACCCCCCTGTATGTAAAGGGCCAAAATGAGTGACATACACTCTGGTATGGCCGAATACTGTGTTTGAAGGGCAATATGTACCAGGGCTATAGTCGCAGGGCAGGAGGTTGGCAAACAGTCCTCTCCAAGACAAAGTGGCAAAGGGCACTTCGTCACACATCTCCCCTTCGGGGGGAAGTCTAACCAGGCACCTGACCTTCTGCCGGTCAGTGCCTCCGTTAGACGATCCACCAACCCACAATAAACCAGTGCTAGAGCAGCCCCCCCACAACAACAAAGTGCAAGAGCAGCCCACCCACAACAAACAGTTACGGCACCTGGATATTTCGCTGTGGTGATGAGGCCAGCGGCACTCTGCCCTGATGCCAGCTCTTCTGCTGGTATACTTGGGACATATTCTGGTTCAATAGCCAGGGAAACGTGGGGGTCAGTGGGGGTTAACATTTCCTCTGTTAACCCTGGGGCCACATTAGGAGTTAGCTGGGGAGGGAAATTTGTACTTACCCCCTCCTCCGGTTGTCCCAGTGAGGGTAGTTGGGGATCTGGACAGGCTGTGGGCGCAGAGACCACGGTCCCATCTGCGCCATCTGGGAGATTGGTGGATCCCCTGGTTAGGATAAACTGTCGCTGGGGGGGAAGGACGACACCTTCTGCACCCTGGGGTTCACACTGCTGCTGGGGGGGAAGGACGACACCTTCTGCCCCCTGTGGTTCACACTGCCACTGGGGGGGAAGGACGACACCTTCTGCCCCCTGGGGTTCACACTGCCGCTGGGGGGGAAGGACGACACCTTCTGCCCCCTGGGGTTCACACTGCCGCTGGGGGGGAAGGACGACACCTTCTGCCCCCTGGGGTTCACACTGCCGCTGGGGGGGAAGGACGACACCTTCTGCCCCCTGGGGTTCACACTGCCGCTGGGGGGGAAGGACGACACCTTCTGCCCCCTGGGGTTCACACTGCCGCTGGGGGGGAAGGACGACACCTTCTGCCCCCTGGGGTTCACACTGCCGCTGGGGGGGCAAGGACGACACCTTCTGCCCCCTGGGGTTCACACTGCCGCTGGGGGGGAAGGACGACACCTTCTGCCCCCTGGGGTTCACACTGCCGCTGGTGGGGAAGGACGACACCTTTTGCCCCCTGGGGTTCACACTGCCGCTGGGGGGGAAGGACGACACCTTCTGCCCCCCGGGGTTCACACTGCCGCTGGGGGGGAAGGATGACACCTTCTGCCCCCTGGGGTTCACACTGCCGCTGGGGGGGAAGGACGACACCTTTTGCCCCCTGGGGTTCACACTGCCGCTGGGGGGGAAGGACGACACCTTCTGCCCCCTGGGGTTTACACTGCTTCTGGGGAGGAAGGACGACACCTTCTGCCCCCTGTGGTTCACACTGCCGCTGGGGGGGAAGGACGACACCTTCTGCCCCCTGGGGTTCACACTGCCACTGGGGGGGAAGGACGACACCTTCTGCCCCCTGGGGTTCACACTGCCGCTGGGGGGGAAGGACGACACCTTCTGCCCCCTGGGGTTCACACTGCCGCTGGGGGGGAAGGACGACACCTTCTGCCCCCTGGGGTTCACACTGCCGCTGGGGGGGAAGGACGACACCTTCTGCCCCCTGGGGTTCACACTGCCGCTGGGGGGGCAGGACGACACCTTCTGCCCCCTGGGGTTCACACTGCCGCTGGGGGGGCAAGGACGACACCTTCTGCCCCCTGGGGTTCACACTGCCGCTGGGGGGGAAGGACGACACCTTCTGCCCCCTGGGGTTCACACTGCCGCTGGTGGGGAAGGATGACACCTTCTGCCCCCTGGGGTTCACACTGCCGCTGGGGGGGAAGGACGACACCTTCTGCCCCCTGTAGGGCCGGTAGAGAGACCTCGGTCCCATCTCTACCTGCCATCTGGAGGTCATCCCAGGACCAGTCAATGAAGTCTGGTTCCGCTTGTCGAGTAGGTTGGGGGTGCACGAAGCTGAGCAGGTGTTGGTAGTCCTGCTTCAGCTCCCACTCTCTTGTTACCAGGTGGGTCATGTCTTTGCTCACCTCGCCTTCGTCATCCCAGACATACATGCCCATCCGGTAGTCATAGATGTCCCAAAACCTAGACTCCTCCGTGCTGCCAAGATCAATGTCGTCCTCCAAGGCATCCCATAATAAACCCGGGCCATCATAATCATCTCCCTCCGGGAAGTAGTGTTCAGCCGTCCAGGGGGTAAGTCGAACGGTATGCCCCCAGAGGGCCTGGTATGCGTTGTCTAGCCAGATCTCTCACCGTACCAGGGTCTCTAGTCTTGTCACCCACTCATCCAGGGGCTGCTCTCCCAATAGATACATCCGCATTGCCACACGCTTCTGTAGCCGCTGCTCATCACTGGGGAGACTCTCCCCTCGCCGCCATTGGGCATCTTCCAGGGCATCATACCAGAGTTCCTTTCTGTCTGCATCCCTGTAGTCCACGGCCTCCTCCTCATCCTCATCATGGAACGCTGTCCGAAAACTAGCCGGTTCCATCCTGCTGTAGCCAGGGGCGCTGTACGGATACTAGCGTTGCCCTCAATTTGTAACTCCAATCGTTACTGGTGTCTCCGTGCTGCTTTTTCTCTTACTAGGACGCCATCCCACCGCTGCCAGCCAATGTAACGGATCTCCTGGCACCCCGACCGGGTACCTCCGTTGATAGACGCGTCCTAGTTTGCGTCGAGGACTACAAGCACCGCACCAGACACCGAAACCACCACAGACTCCACAACCGCCGTAGTTTAGCTGGAGCCACGCCGTCTTCCTTCCAACCTGTATGAATCTCCAGCATCCAGGACCGTGTGGGGAAGACCTCTCCTCCAAGGAGGACACATCAGGAACAAGTGTTCAGTAGTTACAGCTCAAGGGAGTATGCAAAAGCATAGCAATCCCCAGTATGATAGAGCCATCCCCTCCAATAACGAGATGAGACTACGTTTTGAAGGGTCAAGTAGAACTATAACTTTAATGACAGGGGATCTCCTTTTATGCAATGGTGCCCTCTGAAGGGCTACACCCACATAATTATCACAGCCAATTATATACATGGTTCAACCCCCACGTCTCCTCCCCTCAGATAACAGGTAACACAATTAAAACAAACACAATTTTAACCACATTCTGGATGTACCCCAAAAACAGGGGGTACACCTTTAAGTCCAGCACCGTTCAATATCTCTCACCCAGGGGAACACCATATTAAAAAATGGCATGAATCAGACCAGGGGTTCAAAAGTTAGTAAAAGTATGTTTTTCACATAACACACAGACATTTCACATATCCCCCACACAATACACATATAGGACAATAGGTGTGGTCACCCCTCCCTGAGGCAACTTGATATAATCAGACAATGATTAAATCAGCCCTCTTTGTTCTTATCTGAGAATGAAAACACTCCACACAATCGACTCCCTTATCTGTAACAGGATTATCTCTCCTGCCAAGGTCTGCACTAGCCTGGGGCCAATATTCTGCAGAGCACAAACCAACACACATACAGTATATTACTAGGATCATATTTTAACCAAGAATTAAATAACCATAAACAGGGTAAAACAGTGATGGGTTCCGTTACAGCTGGGATCTGAGCGCACAAAACTACCGAATAGCGCTCAGATCATCTTCACACAGTTCAATTGCCATGGAGCTAAAGTCTTTCCCATAGTCTTTCATCATATGAATGGGCTCCATGGCATATCTATCTGTGGTATCATGGTTCACACAGGGCAAGTACCAAATGACCCCCCTGTATGTAAAGGGCCAGAATGAGTGACATACACTCTGGTATGGCCGAATACTGTGTTTGAAGGGCAATATGTACCAGGGCCATAGTCGCAGGGCAGGAGGTTGGCAAACAGTCCTCTCCAAGACAAAGTGGCGAAGGGAAGCATTTCATCAATTGACACCAAATGTAGACACTTGGTGGGGGACAAAAACATCAGTCTCTCGCTCTCTCTTATCTCTTCACTGTCACTTGTCTCTTTCTCACATCCCTTAATTTATTGCAACAGAACAATTCTTCTAGCAGGCTGTATTGCATCTGCTTCTTCACCTCGCTTTTACCTGTTTGCAAGAAATTGAATAAAGAAACATATTATGTTTCGATGCATTTTGCATTAGTTTCAAATCCTTATATCTGAAACCTTGAGCAGACTGCTACTATGACATTAAAGTCAGTGTCAGGGACTGGTAAGGCCGCTTGTCTGACACACTAGTGGGTAATGGCTGGCTCACCCGCCCAAACATTCCCTTATAGTCTAGTAAGTTAGGATCCGGTGCTCTCATGGCTGCAGCCTGGGTTCCATTCTCCGGTAAGAGAAAGTCAGTCATTTTATCATTGTACAGATGTGATTAGTTAGAGTTGGCAGGAAGTGGCTACTGTACTTAACCCTGTCCAATATTCAGATGAAGACTCTGAAGCGATGTTAGATACAAGGGCTGTATCAGGTCAGTCGATTGTTGTGCATTCAATGAAAGCAAAGACAGAGGGCCTGTGCCACGGGTGTGCTTGTGGGTGTCCCTTTCAAAGATATCCTCCACTGAAAACAAGGTATCAGGGAAGGGGCCAATAAGAAACTCTATTTTAGAATCCCAGAAGAAATGCCTCGGGGAAAGCCGAGCAGCATGGTTTGTTTGCTTGCTCTGGGATGTGAGTGGAAAGCTTGTGGAATTAAAATCGTACTACTGCCCCCCTATTGGTGATATAAAAGTAGAGCATTAGAAGAATTTCATCACTTAACATCAAATGCAGACACTTGGTGAGGGACAAGAACATCAGTTTCTTACTCTTGCTCTCTCTTACCTCTTCACTGTCTCTGTCTCACATCACTTCATTTATTGCTCCTGAATGCAGTAAATAGTAATGGAACACATTTTCTAGGTAGGCTGTACTGCACCTGCTTCTTCCCCTCGCTTTTACCTGTTTGCAAGAAATTGAAAAAAAAGAAACATATTATGTTTTAAAGCATTTGGCTTTAGTTTCAAATCCTTATATCTAAAAACTTGGGCAGACTACTCTAACCGCCGCGGCCAGAGTTCCATTCCCGGTCAGGGAAAATCAGTAATTTTATCCTTGTACAGATGTGATTAGAGTTTGCAAAAACAGTATATGCAGTGTATTGAACTACTGTATTGAACCCTGTGCACTATTCAGATGAAGTCTCTGAAGAGATGTTAGATACAAGGGCTGCTTTAGATCAGTCGATTGTTGTGCTTTCCAAGACAGGGAAGGAGGGCCTGTGCCCCAGGTGGGCTTGGGGTGTCCCTTGCAACATTTCTCAAAGATATCCTCAAGTCTAAATGAGGGATCAGGGAAAGGGCCAATGAGATAGTCTATTTTGGAACACCAGAAGAAATGCCACGGGGCAAGGCCAGGCAGCGTGATTTGTTTGCTTGCTCTGGGGTGAGAGGGGAAAGAAAGCATGTGGAATTAAAATGAAACTACTGCCGCTCTATTGGTGATATAAAAGTAGAGCATTGGAAGCATTTCATCACTTGACACCAACTGCAGACACTTGGTGGGGGACAAAAACATCACTCTTGCTCTCTCTGACCTCTTCACTGTCACTTGTCTCTGTCTCACATCACTTCATTTATTGTTCCCGAAAGCAGTAAATAGCAACGGAATAATTCTTCTAGGCAGACAGTACAGCAACCACTTCTTCTTTTTACCTGTTTGCAAGAAATAGAAAACAGAAACATATTATGTCTTGATGCATTTGGTTTTAGATTCAAATCCTTATATCTGAAATCTTGAGCAGACTGCTACTATGACATCGTAGTCAGTGACATGGACTGGTAAGGCCTCTTGACTGACACTCTATTGGGCAATGGCTGATGTGCCCTCCCAAGTATTCCCTCATGGTCTAGTAAGTTAGGATTTGGCGCACTCGCTACTGCGGCCCGGGTTCCATTCCCGGTCAGGCAAGGTCAGTAATTGTATCCTTGTACAGATGTGATTAGAGTTTGCAAAACCAGTACAGGTAGTGGCTACTGTACTGAACCCTGTCTATTATTCAGATGCAGTCTCTGAAGAGATGTTAGATACAAGGGCTGCATCAGATCATTCGATTTTGGTGCTTTCCAAGAAAGTGCATATGGAGGGGCCCTGTGCCACAGATGGGCTTGGGGTGTCCCTTTCGACAGCTCTCAAAGCTATCCTTAATTTTAAATGAGGGATCAGGGAAGTGGCCAATTAGATAGTCTTTTTTAGAATCCCAGAAAAAATGCCACGGGGCAAGGCCAGGAGCTTGGTTTGTTTGCTTGCTCTGGGATGTGAGGGTAAAGCATGTGGAATTAAAATGGAACTCCTGCCCACCTATTGGTGATATAAAAGTAGTGCCTTGGAAGCATTTCATCAATTGACACCAAATGTAGACACTTGGTGGGGGACAAAAACATCAGTCTCTCGCTCTCTCTTATCTCTTCACTGTCATTTGTCTCTTTCTCCCATCCCTTCATTTATTGCAACAGAACAATTCTTCAAGCAGGCTATATTGCATCTGCTTCTTCACCTCGCTTTTACCTGTTTGCAAGAAATTGAATAAAGAAACATATTATGTTTCGATGCATTTTGCATTAGTTTCAAATCCTTATATCTGAAACCTTGAGCAGACTGCTACTATGACATTGAAGTCAGTGTCAGGGACTGGTAAGGCCGCTTGTCTGACACACTAGTGGGTAATGGCTGGCTCACCCGCCCAAGCTTTCCCTTATAGTCTAGTAAGTTAGGATCCGGTGCTCTCATGGCTGCAGCCTGGGTTCCATTCCTGGTCTGAAAAAGTCAGTCATTTTATCATTGTACAGATGTGATTAGTTAGAGTTGGCAGGAAGTGGCTACTGTACTGAACCCTGTCCATTATTCAGATGAAGACTCTGAAGAGATGTTAGATACAATGGTTGCATCAGGTCAGTCGATTGTTGTGCATTCAAAGAAAGCGAAGACAGAGGACCTGTACCACGGGTGGGCTTGGGGGTGTCCCTTTCAAATATATCCTCCACTGTAAACAAGGTATCAGGGAAGGGGCCAATGAGAAAGTCTATTTTAGTATCCCAGAAGAAATGCCTCGGGCAAAGCCAGGCAGCATGGTTTGTTTGCTTGCTCTGGGATGTGAGGGGAAAGCATGTGGAATTAAAATTGAACTCCTGCACTCCTATTGGTGATATAGAAGTAGAGCATTGAAAGACTTTCATCACTTGACATCAAATGCAGACACTTGGTAGGGGATAAATACATCACTCTTGCTCTCTCTTACCTCTTCACTGACACTTGTCTCTGTCTCACATCACTTCATTTATTGCTCCCGAAAGCAGTAAATAGCAACGGAACAATTCTTCTAGGCAGACAGTACAGCAACCACTTCTTCCTTTTACCTGTTTGCAAGAAATAGAAAACAGAAACATATTATGTTTTGATGCATTTGGCTTTAGTTTCAAATCCTGATATCTGAAACCTTGAGCAGACTGCTACTATGACATTGAAGTCAGTGTCAGGGACTGGTAAGGCCGCTTGTCTGACACACTAGTGGGTAATGGCTGGCTAACCCGCCCAAGCATTCCCTTATAGTCTAGTGTAACGGCTACCCCGGTAGTGAGAGGGTACCAGCCGTTGGAGACGTCCTTTTCCCTGGCAAGCTGCTGTGTAAACGTGAAGTTGGTATAATCCCATCCAAGAGTTCCAGAGGGAAAGTCAGGTTCAGCATTAAATATCCATATAGAAGCACTGCGCAGTCTCAGAAGCCCAGACCACCCATATTGGACGACACTTTCTTGGGAGTCAAAGAATACTGTCTTTATTTTGTTATATGCAGAAATATATATACACCTCTTTCCACAGGTAATACACATGCCCATATTTGGCCACACAATACACATAGAGAGACAGTAGGTGTGGTCACACCTCCCTGAGGCTACATGGCTACTTTTGATACAATCAGACATTGCTTAGATCATCCTTCCCTTTGTTCCATCTTCACAATGTGAACACTTCACACAATGGACCTCTCTTGCGTATGCAGAGTCTCTGTAATAGGATTATCTATTAGCCTAGTAGCTGTAATATTCTGAGCCAATATATTCTGTAGAACATAAAACAACATATCTACAGTACAGCAATGTGATCATATTTTAACCAAGAATTAAATAACCATAAAACAGGGTAAAACAGTGATGGGTTCCATTACATCTAGTAAGTTAGGATCCGGGGCTCCCATGGCTGCAGCCTGGGTTCCATTCCCGGTCAGAGAAAATCAGTCATTTTATCATTGTACAGATGTGATTAGTTAGAGTTGGCAGGAAGTGGCTACTGTACTGAACCCTGTCCATTATTCAGATGAAGTCTCTGAAGATATGTTAGATACAAGGGCTGTATCAGGTCAGTTGATTGTTGTGCATTCAAAGAAAGCAATGACAGAGGGCTTGGGGGTGTCCCTTTCAAAGATATCCTCCACTGTAAACAAGGTATCAGGGAATCGGCCAATGAGAAAGTCTATTTTCGAACCCCAGAAGAAATGCCTCAGGCAAGGCCAGGCAGCATGTTTTTTTTGCTTGCTCTGAGATGTGAGGGGAAAGCATGTGGAATTAAAATGGAACTCCTGCACTCCTATTGGTGATATAAAAGTAGAGCATTGGAAGCATTTCATCACTTGACACCAAATGCAGACACTTGGTTGTGGACAAAAACATTAGTCTCTCATTCTAGTTCTCTCTTACCTCTTCACTGTCACTTGTCTCTCTGTCTCACATCACTTCATTTATTGCTCTCGAAAGCAGTAAATAGCAAGGGAACAATTCGTCTAGGCAGGCTGCATTGCACCTGCATCTTCCCCTCACTTTTACCTGTTTGCAAGAAATTGAATAAAGAAACATATTATGTTTTGATGCATTTGGCTTTAGTTTCATATCCTTATATCTGAAACCTTGAGCAGACTGCTACTATGACAGCTACTATGAAATTGTAGTCAGTGCCTTGTCTGATACACTAGTGGGCAATGGCTGTCTCACTTGCCCAAGCATTCCCTTATGGTCTAGTGGTTAGGATTCTGTGCTCTCACCGCTGCAGCCTGGGTTCCATTTCTGGTCAGGGAAAGTCAGTCGATTGTTGTGCATTCCAAGAAAGCGAAGATGGAGGGCCCGTGCCACAGGTGGGCTTGTGGTGTCCCTTTCACTCCCTCTCAAAGCTATCCTCAAATGTAAACAAGGGATCAGGGAAGGGGCCAATGAGATTGTTTTAGAATCCCAGAAAAAAAATGCCTCAGGCAAGGCCAGGCAGCTTGGTTTGTTTGCTTGCTCTGGGATGTGAGGGGAAAGCATGTGTAATTAAAATGTAACTCCTGCCCACTTATTGGTGATATAAAAGTAGTAAATAGCAATGGAACATTTTTTTCTAGACAGGCTGCACTGCATTGGCAGTAACTACTGTACTGAATGCTGTCAATTATTCATATGAAGTCTCTGAAGACATGTTAGATTCCAGGGCTGCATCAGATTAGTTGATTGTTGTGCTTTCCAAGAAAGGAAGATGGAGGGCCTGTGCCACAGGTGGGCTTGGAGTGTCCCTTTCATCAACTCTCAAAACTATCCTCATGTAGAAACGAGGGATCAGGGAGATGGACAATGAGATAGTCTATTTTAGAATCCCAGAAGAAATGCCATGGGGCAAGGCCAGGGCAGCTTTGCTTTGTTGCTTGCTCTGGGATGTGAGGGGAAAGCATGTGGAATTAAATTGGATCTCCTGCCCACTTATTGGTGGTAAAAGTAGTGTCTTGGAAGCCTTTCATCACTTGACACCCAAGTGTGGACACTTTTTGGGAGACAAGATCAGTCTCTTACTCTCGCTCTCATATCCATGTACAGATGTGATTAGAGTTTGCAAAACCAGTGCAGGAAGTGGCTACTGTACTGAACATTGTCCATTATTAAAATGAAGTTTCTGAAGAGATGTTAGATTCGAGGGCTGGATCAGACCAGTCAATTGTTGTGCTTTCCAAGAAAGGCAAAATGGGAGTGTGTGCCACAGGTGGGCTTGGGGTGTCCCTTTCATCACCTCTCAAAGATATCCACAGGTCTAAATGAGGGATCAGGGAAGGGGACAATGAGATAGTCTATTATAATCCCAGAAGCAAAGCCTCCGTGCAAGGCCAAGCAGCTTGGTTTGTGTGCTTGCTCTGGGATGTGCCTGGAAAGCATTTGAAATGAAATGGAACTCCTGCCCCCTATTGCTTATACAAAAGTAGAGCCTTGGAAGCATTTCATCACTAGACACCAAATGCAGACATTTGTTGGGGGACAACAACATCACTCTCACACTCTCTTACGTCTTCACTGTCACTTGTCTCTGTCTCACATCACTTCATGTATTGCTCCCGAAAGCAGTAAATAGGAACAGAACAATTCTTCTAGGCAGGCTGTATTGAATCTGCTTCTTCCCCTCGCTTTTACCATTTTGCTAAATATTGAAAAAAGAAACATATTATGTTTTGATGCATTTGGCTTTAGTTTCAAATACTTATATCTGAAACCTTGAGCAGACTGCTACTATGACATCGTAGTCAGTGTCAGGGACTGGTAAAGTCTCTTGTCTGAAACACTAGTGGGCATTGGCTGACTCACCCTCCTAAGTATTCTCTGATGGTCTAGTGTTTAAGTCTAAACGAGGGATCAGGGAAGGGGCCAATGGGGCCAGTGAGATAGTCAATTTTAGAATCCCAGAAAAAATGTTACGGGCAAGGCCAGGGCAGCTTGGTTTCTTTTCTTTGCTCTGCGATGTAAGAAGAATGCATGTGGAAGTAAATTGGAACTCCTGCCCCCCTATTGGTGTTATACAAGTGGAGGATTGGAAGCATTTCATCACTTGACACCAAATGCAGACACTTGGTGGGGAAAAAACACATCAGTCTCTCACTCTCGCTCTCTCTTACCTCTTCACTGTAACTTTTCTGTCTCACATCACTTTATTTCTTTCTTCATAAAGCAGTAAATAGCAATGGAACAATTCTAGGCAGGCTGTACTGTATCTGATTCTTCCCCTCACTTTTACCTGTTTGCAAGAAACTGAAAAAGAAACATATTATGTCTTGATGCATTTGGCTTTAGTTTCATATCCTTATATCTGAAACCTTGAGCAGACTGCTATTTTGACATCATAGTCAGTGTCAAGGACAGGTAAAGCCTCTTGTCTGACACACCAGTGGGCGATGGCTGAATCACCCTCCCAAGCATTCCCTGATGGTCTAGTAAGTAAGGATTCTGCGTTCAAGGAAAGTCAGTAATTTTATTCATGTACAGATGTGATTAGATTTTCCAAAACCAGTACAGGAAGTGGCTACTTTACTGAACCCGGTCCATTATTCAGATGAAGTCTCTGAAGAGATGTTAGATACAAGGTCTGTATCAGGTCAGTCGATTGTTGTGCATTCCAAGAAAGCAAAGATGGAGCGCCTGTGCCACAGGCGGGCATGGGGTGTCCCTCTCAAAGCTATCCTCAAGTGTAAACAAGGGATCATGGAAGGGGCCAATGAGAAAGTCTATTTTAGAATCCCGTAAGAAATGCCAGAAGAAAGGCCAGGCAGCATGGTTTGTTTGCTTGCTCTGCGATGTGAGGGGAAAGCATGTGGAATTACAATGGAACTCCTGCCCCCCTATTGATGATATACAAGTAGAGTGTTGGAAGTAGTGATGTCACGAACATAACATTTTCGGTTCGCGAACCGTGAAAGCGAACCGCTGAAAATGTTCGCGAACTGGCCAACCCGGCGAACCGCCATAGACTTCAATGGGCAGGCGGATTTCAAAACCCACAGGGACTCTTTCTGGCCACAATAGTGATGGAAAAGTTGTTTTAAGGGGACTAACACCTGGACTGTGGCATGCCGGAGGGGGATCCATGTCAAAACTCCCACGGAAAATTACATAGTTGATGCAGAGTCTGGTTTTAATCCATAAAGGGCATACATAACCTAACATCCCCCTCCATCATCATCCTCCCCTGTATCTCTTTACCCCCTCCCTCATCATCCTCCCCTGTGTCTCTTTCCCACCTTCCTCATCACCCTCCCCTGTGTCTCATCCCCCCTCCCTCATCATCCTACCACCTCCCTCATCATCCTCCCCTGTATCTCTTTACCCCCTCCCTCATCATCCTCCCCTGTGTGTCTCTTCCCCCCTCCATCATCATCCTCCCCTGTGTCTCTTCCCCCCTCCCTCATCATCCTCCCCTTTGTCTCTTTTCCCACTCTCTCATCATCTTCCCCTGTGTCTTTTCCCCCCCTCCCTCATCATCCTCCACTGTGTCTCTTTCACCCCTTCCTCATCACCCTCCCCTGTATCTCTTTACCCCCTCCCTCATCATCCTCCCCTGTGTCTGTTTCCCCCCTCCCTCATCATCCTCACCTGTGTCTCTTTTCCCCCTCCCTCATCATCCTCCCCTGTGTCTCTTCCCCCCCTCCCTCATCATCCTCTCCTGTGTATCTTTCCCACCTTCCTCATCACCCTCACCTGTATCTCTTTACCCCTTCCCTCATCATCCTCCCCTGTGTCTGTTTCCCCCCTCCCTCATCATCCTCCCCTGTGTCTCTTTCCCCCCTTCCTCATCACCCTCCCCTGTATCTCTTAACCCCCTCCCTCATCATCATCCCCCGTGTCTGTTTCCCCCGTCCCTCATCATCCTCCCCTGTGTCTCTTTTCCCCCTCCCTCATCATCTTCCCCTGTGTCTCTTCCCCCCTCCCTCATCATCCTCCCCTGTGTCTCTTTCCCCCCTTCCTCATCACCCTCCCCTGTATCTCTTTACCCCCTCCCTCATCATCCTCCCCTGTGTCTGTTTCCCCCCTCCCTCATCATCCTCCCCTGTGTCTCTTTTACCCCTCCCTCATCATCTTCCCCTGTGTCTCTTCCCCCTCCCTCATCATCCTCCCCTGTGTCTCTTTCCCCCCTTCCTCATCACCCTCACCTGTATCTCTTTACCCCCTCCCTCATCATCCTCCCCTGTGTCTGTTTCCCCCCTCCCTCATCACCCTCCCCTGTGTCTCTTCCCCCCTCCCTCATCATCCTCCCCCCTCCCTTGATGATAAGGGGGGGGGGGAGAGACACAGGGATAAGTGTGAGGGGTGTTAGGGTAAGGGGTGTTAGGGATTAGGGTGAGGGGGTTAGGTGTTAGGGTGAGGGGTGTTAGGGCTAAGTGTGAGGGGTGTTAGGGTTAGGTTGATGGGTGTTATGGATAAGTGTGAGGGGTGTTAGGGTTAGGGTAAGGGGTGTTAGGGATAAGTGTGATGGGTGTTAGGGTGAGGGATGTTAGGGTTAGGTGTTAGGGATAAGTGTGAGGGGTGTTAGGGTTAGGGTAAGGGGTGTTAGGGATAAGTGTGAGGGGTGTTAGGGTTAGGTGTTAAGGTGAGGGGTGTTAGGGATAAGTGTGATGGGTGTTAGGGTAAGGGATGTTAGAGTTAGGTGTTAGGGTAAGGGGTGTTAGGGATAAGTGTGAGGGTTGTTAGGGTTAGGGTGAGGGGTGTTAGGGATAAGTGTGAGGGGTGTTAGGGTTAGGTGTTAGGGTGAGGGGTGTTAGGGATAAGTGTGGGGGGTGTTAGGGTGAGGGATGTTAGGGTTAGGTGTTAGGGATAAGTGAGAGGGGTGTTGGGGTTAGGGTAAGGGGTGTTAGGGATAAGTGTGAGGGGTGTTAGGGTTAGGGTAAGGGGTGTTAGGGATAAGTGTGATGGGTGTTAGGGTGAGGGATGTTAGGGTTAGGTGTTAGGGATAAGTGTGAGGGGTGTTAGGGTTAGGGTAAGGGGTGTTAGGGATAAGTGTGAGGGGTGTTAGGGTTAGGTGTTAGGGTGAGGGGTGTTAGGGATAAGTGTGATGGGTGTTGGGTAAGGGATGTTAGGGTTAGGTGTTAGGGTAAGGGGTGTTAGGGATAAGTGTGAGGGTTGTTAGGGTTAGGGTGAGGGGTGTTAGGGATAAGTGTGAGGGGTGTTAGGGTTAGGTGTTAGGGTGAGGGGTGTTAGGGATAAGTGTGGGGGGTGTTAGGGTTAGGGTAAGGGGTGTTAGGGATAAGTGTGATGGGTGTTAGGGTGAGGGATGTTAGGGTTAGGTGTTAGGGATAAGTGTGAGGGGTGTTAGGGTTAGGGTAAGGGGTGTTAGGGATAAGTGTGAGGGGTGTTAGGGTTAGGTGTTAGGGTGAGGGGTGTTAGGGATAAGTGTGAGGGGTGTTAGGGTTAGGGTAAGGGGTGTTAGGGATAAGTGTGAGGGGTGTTAGGGTTAGGTGTTAGGGTGAGGGGTGTTAGGGATAAGTGTGATGGGTGTTAGGGTAAGGGATGTTAGGGTTAGGTGTTAGGGTAAGGGGTGTTAGGGATAAGTGTGAGGGTTGTTAGGGTTAGGGTGAGGGGTGTTAGGGATAAGTGTGAGGGGTGTTAGGGTTAGGTGTTAGGGTGAGGGGTGTTAGGGATAAGTGTGGGGGGTGTTAGGGTGAGGGATGTTAGGGTTAGGTGTTAGGGATAAGTGTGAGGGGTGTTAGGGTTAGGGTAAGGGGTGTTAGGGATAAGTGTGAGGGGTGTTAGGGTTAGGGTGAGGGGTGTTAGGGATAAGTGTGAGGGGTGTTAGGGTTAGGTGTTAGGGTAAGGGATGTTAGGGATAAGTGTGAGTGGGTATTAGGGTTAGGTGTTAGGGTGAGGGGTGTTAAGGATAAGTGTGAGGAGTGTTAGGTCTTAGGGATAAGTGTGAGGAGTGTTAGGGTTAGGTGTTAGGTTGATGGGTGTTATGGATAAGTGGGAGGGGTGTTAGTGTTGGCTGCTATGATGAGGGGAGGATGATAATAAGGGGGGGAAGAGACACAGGGGTGTCCTTGCAGCAGAGATCAAAAGAGTCCTTCAGGACTGTATTGCACACTGTGTACAGTAGCCTAGCTATGGTTTTCCCTATTGATGCAGTATCACATAGCATGTTCACGTTCGCGGCGAACTGCGAACATATGCAATGTTCGATCCGCCCCCTATACTTTATCATTGAGCAAACTTTGACCCTGCAGACACATTGCAGCCAATCAGCACCATACCCTGCCTTCCAGACCCTTTAACCTCATGGACAGCAGCCATTTTGGAATCATAACTAACTTGCAGTCTTACTAAGAGGAGGCTGAGTGTAGGTGATACGGCATCAATAGGGAAAACCATAGCTAGGCTACTGTACACTGTGTGCAATACAGTCCTGAAGGACTCTTTTGATCTCTGCTGCAAGGACACCCCTGTGTCTCTTACCCCCCTTATCATCATCCTCCCCTCACCTTAGCACCCAACCCTAACACCCCTCACACTTATCCCTAACACCCATCAACCTAACACCTAACCCTAACACCCCTCACACTTATCCCTAAGACCTAACACCCCTCACACTTATTCCTAACATGCCTCACCCTAACACCCCTTACACTAATCATTAACACCCCTCACCCAAACACCTAACCCTAATACCCCCTAACACTTATCCCTAACACCCCTTACCCTAACACCTAACCCTAACATCCCTTACCCTAACACCCCTCACACTTATCCCTAACACCCATCACACTTATCCCTAACACCCCTCACCCTAACACCTAACCCTAACACCCCTAACACTTATCCCTAACACCCCTCACTCTAATCCTAACACCCCTTACACTTATCCCTAACACCTAACCCTAACATCCCTCACCCTAACACCCCCCACACTTATCCCTAACACCCCTCACCCTAACACCTAACCCTAACATCCCTCACCCTAACACCCCCCACACTTATCCCTAACACTAAACACCCTAACACCTAACCCTAACACCCCTCACACTTATCCCTAACACCCCTCACCCTAACCCTAACACCCCTCACACTTATCCCTAACATCTAACCCTAACATCCCTCACCCTAACACCCCCCACACTTATCCCTAACACCCCTCACCCAAACACCTAACCCTAACACCCCTCACACTTATTCCTAACACCCCTCACCCTAACACCTAACCCTAATACCCCCTTACACTTATCCCTAACAGCCCTTACCCTAACACCTAACCCTAACATCCCTTACCCTAACACCCATCACACTTATCCCTAACACCCCTCACCCTAACACCTAACCCTAACACCCCTCACACTTATCCCTAACACCCCTCACCCTAACACCTAACCGTAACACCCCTCACACTTATCCCTAACACCCCTTTCCCTAACCCTAACACCCCTCACACTTATCCCTAACACCTAACCCTAACATCCCTCACCCTAACACCCCCCACACTTCTCCCTAACACCCCTCAACCTAACACCTAACACTAATACCCCCTCACACTTATCCCTAACAGCCCTTACCCTAACACCTAACCCTAACATCCCTTACACTAACATCCATCACACTTATCCCTAACATCCCTCACCCTAACACCTAACCCTAACACCCCTCAAACATATCCCTAACACCCCACACCCTAACCCTAACACCCCTCACACTTATCACTAACACCTAACCCTAACATCCCTCACCCTAACACCCATCACACTTATCCCTAACACCCCTCACCCTAACACCTAACCTTAACACCCCCCACACTTATCCCTAAAACCCCTCACCCTAACACCTAATCCTAACACCCCTTACACTTATCCCTAACACCCCTCACCCTAACCCTAACTCCCCTCACACTTATCCCTAACACCCCTTACCCTAACCCTAACACCCCTCACACTTATCCCTAACACCTAACCCTAACATCCCTCACCCTAACACCCCCCACACTTATCCCTAACACCCCTCACCCTAACACCTAACCCTAACAGCCCTCACACTTATCCCTAACATCCCTCACCCTAACACCTAACCCTAACACCCCTCACACTTATCCCTAACACCCCTCACCCTAACACCTAACCCTAACATCCCTCACCCTAACACCCCCACACTTATCCCTAACACCCCTCACCCTAACACCTAACCCTAACACCCCTCACACTTATCCCTAACACCCTTCATCCTAACCCTAACACCCCTCACACTTATCACTAACACCCCTTACCCTAACCCTAACACTCCTCACACTTATCCCTAACACCTAACCCTAACATCCCTCACCCTAACACCCCCCTCACTTATCCCTAACACCCCTCACCCTAACACATAACCCTAACACCCCTCACACTTATCCCTAACACCCCTTACCCTAACCCTAACACCCCTCACACTTATCCCTAACACCTAACCCTAACATCCCTCACCCTAACACCCCCCACACTTATCCCTAACACCCCTCACCCTAACACCTAACCCTAATACCCCCCTACACTTATCCCTAGCAGCCCTTACCCTAACACCTAACCCTAACATCCCTTACCCTAACACCCATCACAATTATCCCTAACACCCCTAACCCTAACACCCCTCACACTTATCCCTAACACCTAATCTTAACATCCCTCACCCTAACACCCCTCACACTTATCCCTAACACCCCTCACCCTAACACCTAACCCTAACACCCCCCACACTTATCCCTAACACCCCTCACCCTAACACCTAACCCTAACATCCCTCACCCTAACACCCCCACACTTATCCCTAACACCCCTCACCCTAACACCTAACCCTAACACCCCTCACACTTATCCCTAACACCCTTCATCCTAACCCTAACACCCCTCACACTTATCACTAACACCCCTTACCCTAACCCTAACACTCCTCACACTTATCCCTAACACCTAACCCTAACATCCCTCACCCTAACACCCCCCTCACTTATCCCTAACACCCCTCACCCTAACACATAACCCTAACACCCCTCACACTTATCCCTAACACCCCTTACCCTAACCCTAACACCCCTCACACTTATCCCTAACACCTAACCCTAACATCCCTCACCCTAACACCCCTAACACTTATCCCTAACACCCCTCACCCTAACACCTAACCCTAATACCCCCCTACACTTATCCCTAGCAGCCCTTACCCTAACACCTAACCCTAACATCCCTTACCCTAACACCCATCACAATTATCCCTAACACCCCTTACCCTAACCCTAACACCCCTCACACTTATCCCTAACACCTAATCTTAACATCCCTCACCCTAACACCCCTCACACTTATCCCTAACACCCCTTACCCTAACCCTAACACCCCTCACACTTATCCCTAACACCTAACCCTAACATCCCTCACCCTAACACCCCTAACACTTATCCCTAACACCCCTCACCCTAACACCTAACCCTAATACCCCCCTACACTTATCCCTAGCAGCCCTTACCCTAACACCTAACCCTAACATCCCTTACCCTAACACCCATCACAATTATCCCTAACACCCCTTACCCTAACCCTAACACCCCTCACACTTATCCCTAACACCTAATCTTAACATCCCTCACCCTAACACCCCTCACACTTATCCCTAACACCCCTCACCCTAACACCTAACCCTAACACCCCCCACACTTATCCCTAACACCTCTCACCCTAACACCTAATCCTAACACCCCTTACACTTATCCCTAACACCCCTCACCCTAACCCTAACACCCCTCACACTTATCCCTAACACTCCTTACCCTAACCCTAACACCCCTCACACTTATCCCTAACACCTAACCCTAACATCCCTCACCCTAACACCCCCCACACTTATCCCTAACACCCCTCACCCTAACACCCAACCCTAACACCCCTCACACTTATCCCTAACATCCCTCACCCTAACACCTAACCCTAACATCCCTCACCCTAACACCCCCCACACTTATCCCTAACACCCCTCACCCTAACACCCAACCCTAACACCCCTCACACTTATCCCTAACATCCCTCACCCTAACACCTAACCCTAACACCCCTCACACTTATCCCTAACACCCCTCACCCTAACACCTAACCCTAACATCCCTCACCCTAACACCCCCCACACTTATCCCTAACACCCCTCACCCGAACACCTAACCCTAACACCCCTCACACTTATCCCTAACACACTTCACCCTAACCCTAACACCCCTCTTACTTATAACTAACACCCCTTACCCTAACCCTAACACCCCTCACACTTATCCCTAACACCTAACCCTAACATCCCTCACCCTAACACCCCCCACACTTATCCCTAACACCCCTCACCCTAACACCCAACCCTAACACCCCTCACACTTATCCCTAACATCCCTCACCCTAACACCTAACCCTAACATCCCTCACCCTAACACCCCCCACACTTATCCCTAACACCCCTCACCCTAACACCCAACCCTAACACCCCTCACACTTATCCCTAACATCCCTCACCCTAACACCTAACCCTAACACCCCTCACACTTATCCCTAACACCCCTCACCCTAACACCTAACCCTAACATCCCTCACCCTAACACCCCCCACACTTATCCCTAACACCCCTCACCCGAACACCTAACCCTAACACCCCTCACACTTATCCCTAACACACTTCACCCTAACCCTAACACCCCTCTTACTTATAACTAACACCCCTTACCCTAACCCTAACACCCCTCACACTTATCCCTAACACCTAGCCCTAACATCCCTCACCCTAACACCCCCCACACTTATCCCTAACACCCCTCACCCTAACACCTAACCCTAACAGCCCTCACACTTATCCCTAACATCCCTCACCCTAATACTTAACCCTAACATCCCTCACCCTAACACCCCCCACACTTATCCCTAACACCCCTTACCCTAACACCCAACCCTAACACCCCTCACACTTATCCCTAACATCCCTCACCCTAATACCTAACCCTAATAACCCCCTTACACTTATCCCTAACAGCCCTTTCCCTAACACCTAACCCTAACAAAGATCACACTTATCTCTAACACCCCTTACCCTAACTCTAACACCCCTCACACTTATCCATAACACCCATCAACCTAACACCTAACCCTAACATTCTCACACTTATCCCTAAGACCTAACACCCCTCACACTTATTCCTAACATGCCTCACGCTAACACCCCTCACACTTAGCCCTAACACCCATCACCCTAACACCTAACCCCCTCACCCTTATCCCTATCACCCCTCACACTTATCCCTGTGTCTCTTCCCCCCCTTATCATCAAGGGAGGGGGGAGGATGATGAGGGAGGGGGGAAGAGACACAGGGGAGGATGATGAGGGAGGGGGGAAACAGACACAGGGGAGGATGATGAGTGAGGGAGTAAAGAGATACAGGGGGGGTGATGAGGAAGGGGGGAAAGAGACACAGGGGAGGATGATGAGGGAGGGGGGGAAGAGACACAGGGGAAGATGATGAGGGAGGGGGAAAAGAGACACAGGGGAGGATGATGAGGGAGGGGGAAAGAGACACAGGGGAGGATGATGATGAAGGGGGGAAGAGACACAGGGGAGGATGATGAGGGAGGGGTTAAAGAGATACAGGGGAGGATGATGAGGGAGATGGGAGGATGATGAGGGAGGGGGGATGAGACACAGGGGAGGGTGATGAGGAAGGGGGGAAAGAGACACAGGGGAGGATGATGAGGGAAGGGGTAAAGAGATACAGGGGAGGATGATGATGGAGGGGGATGTTAGGTTATTTATGCCCTTTATGGATTAAAACCAGACTCTGCATCAACTATGTTATTTTCCGTGGGAGTTTTGACATGGATCCCCCTCCAGCATGCCACAGTCCAGGTGTTAGTCCCCTTAAAACAACTTTTCCATCACTATTGTGGCCAGAAAGAGTCCCTGTGGGTTTTAAAATCCTCCTGCCCATTGAAGTCTATGGTGGTTCGCCGGGTTCACAGGTTCGCGAACATTTGCGGCGGTTCGCGTTCGCGGTTGGCGTTTGCGGTTCGCGAACGGAAAATTTTATGTTCGCGACATCACTAGTTTTTATGCATTTGGCTTTAGTTTCAAATCCTTCTATCCTAAACCTTGAGTAGACTGCTACTATGACATTGTAGTCAGTGACAGGGACTGATAAGGCCACTTATCTTACACAATAGTGGGCAATGGCTGACTCACCCACCCATGCATTCCCTGATGGTCTAGTAAGTTAGGATTTGGCGCTCTCTAGACCATCAGTCAATTTTTGTGCTTACCAAGAAAGTGAAGATGGAGGGCCTACGCCACAGGTAGGCTTGGGGTGTCCCTTTCGCCCACTATAAAAGCTATCCTCAATTCTAAATGAGTGATCAGGGAAGGGGCCAATGAGATAATCTATTTCAGAATTCCAGAAAAAAATCCATGTGACAAGACCAGGCAGCTTAGTTTATTTGCTTGCTCTGGGAAGTGAGGGTAAAGCATGTGGAATTAAAATGGAACTCCTCACCACCTATTGGTGATATAAAAGAAGAGCATTGGAAGCCTTTCATCACTTGAAACCAAACGTAGACACTTGGTGGGGGACAACAACATTAGTCTCTTACTTTCGCTCTCTCTTACCTTTTCACTGTCACTTGTGTCTTTCTCACATCACTTCATTTATTGCTTCCAAAAGCAGTAAATAGCAACGGAACAGTTCTTTTAGGACGGCTGTACCGAATCTGCTTTTTCCCCTCGCTTTTACCTGTTTGCAAGAAATTGAAAAAAGAAACATATGTTTTGATGCATTTGGCTTTAGTTTCAAATACTTATATCTGAAACCTAGAGCAGACTACTACTATGACATCATAGTCAGTGTCAGGGACTGGTAAGGTCTCTTGTCTGACACACTAGTTGGCAATAGCTGACTCACCCTCCCAAGCATTCCCTGATGGTCTAGTGTTTAAGTCTAAATGAGGGATCAGGGAAGGGGCCAGTGGGATAGTCTATTTTAGAATCCTAGAAAAAATGCCAGGAGCAAGGCCAGGGCAGCTTGGTTTGTTTTTTTGCTCTGCGATGTGAGGGGAATGCATGTGGAAGTAAATTGGAACTCCTACCCCCCTATTGGTGATATACAAGCAGAGGCTTGGACGCATTTCATTACTTGACACCAAATGCAGACACTTGGGCCCTCATTCAATTGCGATTTGGCCAATTGAATAGGGTCCTAAATAAGCACATAGCATATTTTTTTTAAAGAAGTGTTTAGTTAGTGAAAACCTTGCTTTTGGATAGATGCTTACTAACTAAAAACTTCTTTAAAAAAAATATGTTATGTGCTTATTTCGGACCCTATTCAATTGGCCAAAGTGCAATTGAATGAGGGCCTTGGTGGGGAAAAAACACATCAGTCTCTCACTCTCGCTCTCACTTACTTCTTCACTGTAACTTTTCTCGGTCTCACATCACTTTATTTCTTTCTTCATAAAGCAGTAAATAGCAATGGAACAATTCTTCTAGGCAGTATCTGTATCTGCTTCTTCCCATCACTTTTACCTGTTTGCAAGAAATTGAAAAAGAAACATATTATGTGTTGATGCATTTGGCTTTAGTTTCATATCCTTATTCCCTAAAACCCTGAGCAGAGTGCTACTATCACATTGTAGTCAGTGTCAGGGACTGGTAAGGTCTCTTGTCTGATACACAAGTGGCCAATGGCTGACTCACAATCACAAGCATTCCATGATGGTCTAGTGGTTAGGGTTCGGTGCTCTCACCGCCGTGGCCCGGTTTACTTTTCGGGTCATGGAGAGTCAGTAAATGTATCCTTGTACAGATGTGATTAGCGTTTGCAAAACCTTTAAATTAAGTAACTACTGTACTGAATGCTGTCAATTATTCATATGAACTCTCTGAAGACATGTTAGATTCCAGGGCTGCATTAGATCAGTTGATTGTTGTGCTTTCCAAGAAAGGGAAGATGTAGGGTCTGTGCAACAGGTGGGCTTGGGGTGTCCCTTTCATAAACTCTCAAAGCTATCCTCATGTCGAAATGAGGGATCAGGGAAATGGTCAATGAGATGGTCTATTTTAGAATCCCCGAAGAAATACCATGAGGCAAGGCCAGGCAGCTTGGCTTTTTTGCTTGCTCTGGGATGTGAGGGGAAAGCATGTGGAATTAAAATGGATCTCCTGCCCACTTATTGGTGATATAAAAGTAGTGTCTTGGAAGCTTTTCATCACTAGACAAGATCAGTCTCTTACTCTCGCTCTCTCTTACTCTCCACTGTCACTTGTCTCTGTCTCTCATAACTGCATTTATTGCTTCCAAAAGCAGTAAATAGTTGCAGAACAATTTTTCTAGGCAGGCTGTACTGCATCTGCTTCTTCCCTTCTACTATGACATTGTAGTCAGTGTCATAAACTGGAAAGGCCTCTTATCTGACATTCTAGTGGCAATGGCTGACGCATCCTCCCAAGCATTCCCTTATGGTCCAGTGACTAGGATTTAGCTCTCTTACCTCAAGGCCCGGGTTCCATTCCCAGTCAGGCAAAGTCAGTAAATTTATCCTTGTACAGATATGATAAGAATTTGCAAAACTGGTACAGGAAGTGGCTATACTTTAATGAATCCTGTCCATTATTCAGATGAAGTCTCTGAAGAGATGTTAGACTCATGGGCTGCATCAGATTAATCAATTGTTGTGCGTTCCAAGAAAGGGCAGATGGTGGGCTTGGGGTGTCCCTTTCACCTCCTCTCAAAGCTTTCCTGAAATCTAAACTAGGGGTCAGGGAAGGGGACAATGAGAAAGTTGATTTTAAAATCCCAGAAGAAATGCCACAGGGCAAGGCCAATCAGCTTGGTTTGTTTACTTGCTCTGGGATGTGAGGGGAAAGCATGTGGAATTAAAATAGAACTGCTCCCCCCTATTGGTGATATAATAGTAGAGCCTTGGAAGCATTTCATCACTTGACACCAAATGCAGACACTTGGTGGTGGAAAAAAACTTCAGTATCTTACTTTTGTTCTCTCTTACCTCTTCACTGTCACTTGTCTCTGTCTCACATCACTTAATTTATTGGTCCCGAAAGCAGTAAATAGCAATGGAACAATTCTTCTAGGCAGGCTGTACTGCATCTACTTCCCTTTGCTTTTACCTGTTTGCAAGAAATTGAAAAAAGAAACATATTATGTTGTCCTGCATTTGGATTTAGTTTCAAATCCTTATATCTGAAACCTTGAGCAAACTGCTACTATGACATCGTAGTCAGTGTCAGGGACTGGTAAAGCCTCTTGTCTGACACACTAGTGGGCAATGGCTGACTCACCCTCCCAAGCATTCCCTGATCATCTTGTGATTAGGATTTGGCGCTCTCACAGCTGCGGCCTAGTTCAATTTCCGGTCAGGGAAAGTCAGTAAATGTATCCTAGTACAGATGTAATTACTGTACTGAACCCTGTCCATTATTTCACCCCTTCTCAAAGCTATCCTCAAGTCTAAATAAGGGATCAGGGAAGGGGACAATGAGATAATCACATATTATAATTGTCTAACTACAATTCGTCGTCACGCTGTGTTGCGTAGTGCGTACGACTTAGCGATGAGCCCCGCAGGCGCTCATCGCTTGGCGAGCCTTGCGCAGCGTGGCGAGCCGTTAAATCATACCACTTTGCTGATGGTACGACTTTGCGATGAGCGCCGCAGGCGCTCATCGCCCGGCGAGCCACGCACAGCGAGGCGAGCCGTTAAATCGTAGCACTTTGGCCATGAGCGCCGTAGACGCTCATTGCAGGCGAGCCTCGCGCAGCGAGACGAGCTGTTATGTAGTAATTTACATCGATTTAGACGAGTTACAAAGATCGAAAATCGTCTAAGCGAGAAAAAAATGGCCACCGAAAAAAATGAAAACGAGGCTATACTACTACGAACTGCATAAAACACAGCCACAGACGTATGTGTTTGAAAAACAACGAGATAAAGGATGCGGATTAACCGCGCAATGAGTAAAAAGACAGTAGCGAGTACATTTTACGAAACGCAATTACAGATTTACGCATTAACACAGATTTAACGCCTAAAACAACGCATTTGATGAAATATAAGTTGAAAGTTACAAAAATAAAAAGTTCAAAAAAAAAAATGTGTATTTTTTTTAAGAAAAAAAAAAAGGGACAAATGTAGCTGAGTCATGTTGTGTGGCAAACAAATTTCACAAAATTTCATTTTTATTGACCGTCATTTGACCATTTTACCATATTTACTGTTAAACCGTAGAACTTTAGCGGGCTTAGCGATGAGCGGCGCAGAGGCGAGCCGTTAAACCGTAGTACTTTGGCAATGAGCGCCGCAGAAAAAATGTCGGACGAACAAAACGAAAACGAGGCTACAGCACTATAACCAAGGAAAACACGTACCGATAATCCGCTAAGACGCATACCACACATTACCCACCATTAAACGAAGGACGGATCATCCGCTAAGACGCATACCACACATTATCCGCCATTTTAAGATAATGCGGAAGTACACAGCTACGTTAACGGTTTTGGCTCCACACATTACCCACCATTAAATGACGGACGGATCATCCGTTAAGACGCATACCACACATTATCGGCCATTTTAGGATAATGCAGAAGTACACAGCTACGTTAACGGTTTCGCCTCGCGCACGCACACTATTACACTGCACACATTCATCACGCTTACACAGCACCTCCACACCACTAATGCTGCAGCAACATCAACACAGATTGCCAGCTCTTCAACACAATGCATACAAATACGTATATTAATGTATTAATTTGAATTCTATATTTCAGTAGTACACACAAAACAACATTAGCTACCTTACAATTCCATATGTATATTAATAACTAAACAACTTTAAAAACATACACATCTCATTGCCGTCATTTTTTGACGGGCAATACGCTAGTCTATTATAATCCCAGAAGCAATGCCTCGGGGCAAGGCCAAGCATCTTGGTTTGTTTGCTTGCTCTGGGAAGTGAGGGGAAAACATATGGAATTAAAATGTAACTCCTGCCCACCTATTGGTGATATACAAGTAGAGGCTTGGAAGCATTTCATCACTTGACATCAAATGCAGACACTTGGTTGGGTACAAATGCATCAGTCTCTCACTCTTGCTTTCTCTTACCTCTTCACTGTAACTTGTCTCTGTCTCACATCACTTTATTTATTTCTTCATAAAGCAGTAAATAGCAACAGAACTTCTTCTTGACAGGCTGTAAGGTATCTGCTTCTTTCCTTCGATTTTACCTGTTTGCAAGAAATTGAAAAAATAAACATATTATATTTTGGTGCATTTGGCTTTATTTTCAAATTCTTGCATCTGAAACCTCGAGCAGACTGCTACTATGACATCATAGTCAGTGTCAGGGACTGGTAAGGCCTCTTGTCTGACACACTAGTAGGCAATAACTAACTCACCCTCCAAAGCATTCCCTGATGGTGTAGTGGTTAGGCTTCGGCACTTAACTGCAGCGGCCCAGATTCCATTCCCTGTCAGGGAAAGTCAGTAATTTTATCCTTGTACAGAAGTGATTAGAGTTTTCAAAACCAGTACAGTAAGTGTCTACTGTACTGAACCCTGTCCATTTTTCAGAATAAGTTTTTGAAGAGATGTTAGATTCAAGGGCTGCATTAGATCAGTCGATTGTTTTGCTTTTCAAGAAAGGGAAGATGGAGGGTGTGTGCCAAAGGTGGGCTTGGGGTGTCCCTTTCACCCCTTCTCAAAGCTATCCTCAAGTCTAAATGAGGGATATTGGAAGGGGCCAATGATATAGTCTATTTTAGAATCCCAGAAGAAATGCCACTGTGCAAGGCACGGCAGCTTGGTTTGTTTGCTTGCTTGCTCTGGGATGTGATGGGAAAGCATGTGAAATTAAATGGAACTCCTGCCCCCCCTATTGGTGATATAAAAGTAGAGCCTTGGAAGCATTGTATTGCTTGACACCAAATGAAGACACTTGGTGGGGGACAAAAACATCAGTCTCGCACTCTCTTATCTCTTCCTCTTCACTGTCACTTGTCTCTGTCTCACATTACTTCATTTTTTTCTTCCAAAAGGAGTAAATAGCAATGTAACAATTCTTCTTGGCAGGCTGTTATGTATCTGCTTCTTGCCCTCGCTTTTAACTGTTTGCAAGAAATTTAAAAAAGAAAAAAAATATGTTTTTATGCATTTGGCTTTAGTTTCAAATCCTTATATCTGAAACCCTGAGAAGACTGCTACTTTGAAAATTACATAGTTGATGCAGAGTCTGGTTTTAATCCATAAAGGGCATAAATAACCTAACATCCCCCTCCCTCATCATCCTCCCCTGTGTCTCTTCCCCCCCTTCCTCATCACCCTCCCCTGTGTCTCATCCCCCCTCCCTCATCATCCTCCCACCTCCCTCATCATCCTCCCCTGTATCTCTTCCCCCCATCATCATCCTCCCCTGTGTCTCTTCCCCCCTCCCTCATCATCCTCCCCTGTGTCTCTTTTCCCCCTCCCTCATCATCTTCCCCTGTATCTCTCCCCCTCATCATCCTCCCCTGTGTCTCTTTCCCCCCTTCCTCATCACCCTCCCCTGTATCTCTTTACACCCTCCCTCATCATCCTCCCCTATGTCTGTTTCCCCCGTCCCTCATCATCCTCCCCTGTGTCTCTTCCCCCCTCCCTCATCATCCTTCCCCCTCCCTTGATGATAAGGGGGGGAAGAGACACAGGGATAAGTGTGAGGGGTGTTAGGGTAAGGGGTGTTAGGGATAAGGGTGAGGGGTTTAGGTGTTAGGATGAGGGGTGTTAGGGCTAAGTGTGAGGGGTGTTAGGGTGAGGGGTGTTAGGGATGTTAGGGTTTGGCATGTTAGGAATAAGTGTGAGGGGTGTTAGGTCTTAGGGATAAGTGTGAGAATGTTAGGGTTAGGTGTTAGGTTGATGGGTGTTATGGATAAGTGTGAGGGGTGTTAGGGTTAGGGTAAGGGGTGTTAGGGATAAGTGTGATGGGTGTTAGGAAAAGGGATTTTAGGGTTAGGTGTTAGGGTAAGGGCTGTTTGGGATAAGTGTAAGGGGGTATTAGGGTTAGGTGTTAGGGTGAGGGGTGTTAGGGATAAGTGTTAGGGGTGTTAGTGTAAGGGGTTTTAGGGATAAGTGTGAGGGGTGTTAGGGATAAGTGTGGGGGCTGTTACGGTGAGGGATGTTAGGGTTAGGTGTTAGGGATAAGTGTGAGGGGTGTTAGGATTAGGGGTGTTAGGGATAAGTGTGAGGGGTGTAAGGGTTAGGTGTTAGGGTGAGGGGTGTTAGGGATAAGTGTGGGTGGTGTTAGGGTGAGGGATGTTAGAGTTAGGTGTTAGGGATAAGTGTGAGGGATGTTAGGGTAAGGGTAAGGGGTGTTAGGGATAAGTGTGAGGGGTGTTAGGGTTATGTGTTAGAGTGAGGGGTGTTAGGGATAAATGTGAGGGGTGTTAGGATTAAGTGTGATGGGTGTTAGGGTTAGGTGTTAGGCTGAGGGGTGTTAGGGATAAGTGTGGGGGGTGTTAGGGTGAGGGATGTTAGGGTTAGGTGTTAGGGATAAGTGTGAGGGGTGTTATGGTTAGGCTAAGGGGTGTTAGGGATAAGTGTGAGGGGGTATTAGGGTTAGGTGTTAGGGTGAGGGGTGTTAAGGATAAGAGTAAGGGGTGTTAGGGTGAGGCATGTTAGGAATAAGTGTGAGGAGTGTTGGGTCTTAGGGATAAGTGTGAGGGGTGTTAGGGTTAGGTGTTAGGTTGATGGGTGTTATGGATAAGTGTGAGGGGTGTTAGGGTTGGGTGCTAAGGTGAGGGGAGGATGACGATAAGGGGGGGGGGGAAGAGACACAGGGATGTCCTTGCAGCAGAGATCAAAAGAGTCCTTCAGAACTGTATTGCACATTGTGTACAGTAGCCTAGCCATGGTTTTCCCTATTGATGCAGTATCACCTACACTCAGCCTCCTCTTAGTAAGACTGCAAGTTAGTTATAATTTCTCCTTCTCTCAGTGCTATCCTGAATTTTAAACTAGGGGTTAGGGAATAGGGGAATGAGATAGTCTATTTTAGAATCACAGAAGAAATGCCTCGGGACAAGGCCAGGCAGGTTGGTTTGTTTGCTTGCTCTGGGATGTGAGGAAAGCATGTGGAATTAAAATGGAACTCCTTCCCCCGGTGATATAAAAGTAGAGCTTTAAAGCATTACATCAATTTCCACAAAATGCAGACACTTGGTGGGGTACAAAAATATATTTTTTTTACTCTCACTCTCTCTTACCTCTTCACTGTCACTTGTCTCTGTCTCACATTACTTCATTTATTTCTTCCAAAAGCAATAAATAGCAACGGAACAATTTTTATTGGCATTTTGTACTGTATTTGATTCTTTCCTTCGCTTTTACCTGTTTGCAAGAAATTGGAAAAATAAACATATTATGTTTTGATTAGTGATGTCGCGAACCTAAAATTTTCGGTTCGCGAACCACGAACACGAACCGCCGCAAATGTTCGCGAACGGGCGAACATCGGCGAACCGCCATAGACTTCAATGCGCAGGCGAATTTTAAAACCCACAGGGACTCTTTCTGGCCACAATAGTGATGGGAAAGTTGTTTCAACTGGACTAACACCTGGACTGTGGCATGCCGGAGGGGGATCCATGGCAAAACTCCCATGGAAAATTACATAGTTGATGCAGAGTCTGGTTTTAAGCCATAAAGGGCATAAATTACCAACATTCCTAAATTGTTTGGAATAACGTGCTTTAAAACATCAGGTATGATGTTGTATCGATCAGGTAGTGTAAGGGTTAGGCCCGCTTCACAGTGACAGACCAAACTCCCCGTTTAACGCACCGCAAACAACCACAAACAGTCCATTTGCACAACCGCAAACCCCCCATTTGCACAAGGTTGGATACCAAGCTAGCCATGTCCCGTTCCTTGTCCTCACTGATGTCATTAAAGGTCTCTTGATGCTTTGTTGGTCGTATCACTTCAATTTTGGGGCATGGCACGTGCAGTCAAAGGTGCCACCAGATAGGAGTGACGTGTTTGTATGTACTACTCTTATCAGTTTAAAACCTGTTATAGCACATATCAGGGGGCGTGTATAAGGCCTGGATTTTTAGAACCAGGAGATGGAAAAAGATGCTTTGTTGGTCGTATCACTTCAATTTTGGGGCACGGCACGTGCAGTCAAAGGTGCCACCAGATAGGAGTGACGTGTTTGTAAGTACTACTCTTATCAGTTTAATACTTGTTACGTCACCTATCAGGGGGCGTGTATAAGGCCTGGATTTTTAGAACCAGGAGATGGAAAAAGATGCTTTGTTGGTCGTATCACTTCAATTTTGGGGCACGGCACGTGCAGTCAAAGGTGCCACCAGATAGGAGTGACGTGTTTGTAAGTACTACTCTTATCAGTTTAATACTTGTTACGTCACCTATCAGGGGGCGTGTATAAGGCCTGGATTTTTAGAACCAGGAGATGGAAAAAGATGCTTTGTTGGTCGTATCACTTCAATTTTGGGGCACGGCACGTGCAGTCAAAGGTGCCACCAGATAGGAGTGACGTTTTTGTATGTACTACTCTTATCAGTTTAATACTTGTTACGTCACCTATCAGGGGGCGTGTATAAGGCCTGGATTTTTGGAACCAGGAGATGGAAAAAGATGCTTTGTTGGTCGTATCACTTCAATTTTGGGGCACGGCACGTGCAGTCAAAGGTGCCACCAGATAGGAGTGACGTGTTTGTAAGTACTACTCTTATCAGTTTAATACTTGTTACGTCACCTATCAGGGGGCGTGTATAAGGCCTGGATTTTTAGAACCAGGAGATGGAAAAAGATGCTTTGTTGGTCGTATCACTTCAATTTTGGGGCACGGCACGTGCAGTCAAAGGTGCCACCAGATAGGAGTGACGTGTTTGTAAGTACTACTCTTATCAGTTTAATACTTGTTACGTCACCTATCAGGGGGCGTGTATAAGGCCTGGATTTTTAGAACCAGGAGATGGAAAAAGATGCTTTGTTGGTCGTATCACTTACATTTTGGGGCACGGCACGTGCAGTCAAAGGTGCCACCAGATAGGAGTGACGTGTTTGTATGTACTACTCTTATCAGTTTAATACTTGTTACGTCACCTATCAGGGGGCGTGTATAAGGTCTGGATTTTTAGAACCAGGAGATGGAAAAAGATGCTTTGTTGGTCGTATCACTTCAATTTTGGGGCATGTGCAGTCAAAGGTGCCACCAGATAGGAGTGACGTGTTTGTAAGTACTACTTTTATCAGTTTAATACTTGTTACGTTACCTGTCAGGGGGCGTGTATAAGGCCTGGATTTTTAGAACCGGGAGATGGAAAAGATGCTTTGTTGGTCGTATCACTTCAATTTTGGGGCACGGCACGTGCAGTCAAAGGTGCCACCAGATAAGAGTGACGTGTTTGTAAGTACTACTCTTATCAGTTTAAAACCTGTTATAGCACATATCAGGGGGCGTGTATAAGGCCTGGATTTTTAGAACCAGGAGATGGAAAAAGATGCTTTGTTGGTCGTATCACTTAAATTTTGGGGCACGGCACGTGCAGTCAAAGGTGCCACCAGATAGGAGTGACGTGTTTGTAAGTACTACTCTTATCAGTTTAATACTTGTTACGTCACCTATCAGGGGGCGTGTATAAGGCCTGGATTTTTAGAACCAGGAGATGGAAAAAGATGCTTTGTTGGTCGTATCACTTCAATTTTGGGGCACGGCACGTGCAGTCAAAGGTGCCACCAGATAGGAGTGACGTGTTTGTAAGTACTACTCTTATCAGTTTAATACTTGTTACGTCACCTATCAGGGGGCGTGTATAAGGCCTGGATTTTTAGAACCAGGAGATGGAAAAAGATGCTTTGTTGGTCGTATCACTTACATTTTGGGGCACGGCACGTGCAGTCAAAGGTGCCACCAGATAGGAGTGACGTGTTTGTATGTACTACTCTTATCAGTTTAATACTTGTTACGTCACCTATCAGGGGGCGTGTATAAGGCCTGGATTTTTGGAACCAGGAGATGGAAAAAGATGCTTTGTTGGTCGTATCACTTCAATTTTGGGGCACGGCACGTGCAGTCAAAGGTGCCACCAGATAGGAGTGACGTGTTTGTAAGTACTACTCTTATCAGTTTAATACTTGTTACGTCACCTATCAGGGGGCGTGTATAAGGCCTGGATTTTTAGAACCAGGAGATGGAAAAAGATGCTTTGTTGGTCGTATCACTTCAATTTTGGGGCACGGCACGTGCAGTCAAAGGTGCCACCAGATAGGAGTGACGTGTTTGTAAGTACTACTCTTATCAGTTTAATACTTGTTACGTCACCTATCAGGGGGCGTGTATAAGGCCTGGATTTTTAGAACCAGGAGATGGAAAAAGATGCTTTGTTGGTCGTATCACTTACATTTTGGGGCACGGCACGTGCAGTCAAAGGTGCCACCAGATAGGAGTGACGTGTTTGTATGTACTACTCTTATCAGTTTAATACTTGTTACGTCACCTATCAGGTGGCGTGTATAAGGTCTGGATTTTTAGAACCAGGAGATGGAAAAAGATGCTTTGTTGGTCGTATCACTTCAATTTTGGGGCACGTGCAGTCAAAGGTGCCACCAGATAGGAGTGACGTGTTTGTAAGTACTACTTTTATCAGTTTAATACTTGTTACGTTACCTATCAGGGGGCGTGTATAAGGCCTGGATTTTTAGAACCGGGAGATGGAAAAGATGCTTTGTTGGTCGTATCACTTCAATTTTGGGGCACTTTGTGACATTAGCTTCTTACGCTCAAACATGTCCTTTACAGGCACCTGACTATGGGCAGATGAGCAGGAACTGCTCAAGGCGATAGACTTTTTTTGGGGTTTGGTTGTTAAAGCCACAGTGCAGCACCAGAGGCCAGAAAAATTAGGCATGTACACATGCCTGGAAAATTAGGTATTGTTGATCTTGCAGCGAGCAGACAAGAAGGTAGGCCTGATTCAACGCCCCATCCCTGCATATCCACACTCAGAGATTGAGGGGGCGACCCTTACAAGGCCACGGGCCGGAGATATAAAGGGGGGCCATCCCAAATAAGCACACAAGCGGGGAAAAAGGTAGTGAAGGGGACATAGAGGCCCATGGACTGACAATCGCCATCTTGGCAGGAAAAGGGCCCAGCAATTAAGCCAAACTGATCCAGCACAGGCAGCTTCTTGAGTCAAACGCTGTACAATTACACCTTAATAAAGCTGAAACATGCAGCAGCAGGGATTCTAAACGGCCACACAGGGACAAGGAGGCTAACAGCCCCCACAGTCTCTGCACCACTCTTTTTAACAGATAACCCAAGGGGCTAACCAGTGACCTTGCCCACAAAAAAAAAGCAGAATTTTATTGGAGGAATTATTAGTGTCTTTACCCCCCAAGAGAGGACATAATATACGGTATCTTTAGACTACCTGATGGCCAAACCTCCTTTAGCCCCAATGCTATCCAAGATACATTTCAAAACTTCGATCAGACCATATATTCATCCCAATCCCACTGCAGCGGATCTGACATAGAGTCCTTCCTACTACAGCAAGAAGTCCACAAAATACCTGTACCTCAATTGGACAGCTTGAACCTAGACATATCCCAAGAGGAAGTTAAATCTACAATCCAAGATCTTAAATTTGGCAAGTCCCCAGGGCCAGACGGTTTTACTCATCTGTACTATAAGAAATTTAAGCCCTTGCTTACCCCAACACCTAACATCTTTGTTTAACGTTATACTAAATGGAGAACCTATGCCCCCTTAATTAAATCAGGCTGACCTCATAGTCTTTCCAAAAAAGGGTAGGGACCCGAATCTCAAACTGTATTACAAGGCAGCGCAGCTGGCTTTCATTCCTCTGGCGCATTCTCCAAAACACATCAGCCGCTCTGGGTATTTATGGAAAATGTAAGCATGTCACCTTATATATGGGATACAGTAATATGGATTCCAGGCCTGTATACTTTTTTGAGAAACTTGAAAAACCCATTGATAAAGCACTCATTAAAAATATGGACGGAGATGAACTGAACACAAAAACTGGACACTCGGGTATCAGATCTTACCCCTATCGTACCCAATCCCCACTTTAAGAAACATCTTCCGGAAAGCTCTCTCAGTTGGTGGAAGTCTCAGAACCTACTAAGGGTTGGTCCATGGTGGCATGACGACAAAATAATGACCTTTGAGTGGGTGAGAGATAGATACAATTTACCCCTGGCTGAACACTATAATTTTTGCAGGATACATCATTTTATATATACGATAAGTGGTAGGGGAACCCCCCAAAGAAACACCTGGCTACTCAAAAAATGTAGGGATTCCCCCTTTCAGCCTGGTATTATTAGGGTATTATAGGGATTTGGGCACCGAGTTGGCAGATAGCACATGGGATAAAAGTTGGCAAGGCTTAAGTAGGGGATCTTTAAATTATAGTGTGCTTGAGACTTCAATAAAGGTCCTACACAGGACATATATTACTCCTTTTAAGCTAATAAATGGGATCCAAAATGGAGCAGCTCATGTTTTAGGAACAGTGGTAATGAGGCTACATTTATTCATGTCTGGTGGGAGTGTTCGGCAGTCATAAGACTATGGGAAGAAACATGCTTACAAGCTTCTAAAATGTTTAAGATTGACCTAATAAAATATTTTTTGAAAGAAAAAATACACATAGCTAGTAGTTGGAAAACCCCAAATTAAAACTTTCAGGAATTAATAAAAAAAATCAACTATTTACTGCTCAACGAGAGATTTAACCATGTAGTCTTGGATAGAATCACCCAGTTCCAGACAATTTGGGATCCCTGGATAACATCCCCATTTAGTACCCCCCTAATATAATAAAACATTTGTTAATGGTTGAAGCGACTCGGGGGGAAGGACCAGAGTGGGGGAGCCCTGGAGGAGACCCTTCAGAAGCAACCGGCGGCAAAATCATCAGAGGAAAGGAGAGGTCGCCTACTGAAGCCTGCCCTAGGGTAACCCAAGGGCGATTGAGCAGGTTAGATATTGTAAATAATAAGCTACTGCTGGAGTGATGATAGATAATAGGACTTTACTATTGTCTGTTTTACCATGTCTTAGGTTTCTCTTAAAAATTGCAATCACAGTAAAAAAAAAAGAAAATGTATTAACCAAAAAAGTAAAAAAAAGAAGGCCTAGCCACCTAATTTTAACAAAATGTCTTCATTTTAAATATGTATTTTTGCACAACTGTTGTGTTATGCAAGACTGTTCAATATGCTTTCTTTTCCATTACATGCCGTACGCCTTCTGGCATAAAAATTGAAATTCAAAAATTAGATATTGTTGCAGCCGCTGCTGTTGCAGCCGCTGCTGTTGCAGCCGCTGCTGTTGCAGCGGCCAGAAAAATTGACCTTTGTTCCCCAGGCAGAAAGTGCCATAAAACATTGCCTCTTCTTGAACCCTAGTTGGTGGCGGATAATTCACGCAAGTCATCCGGCATTCACAGATAACATACAGCAGCGTGTGGACCAGTTTTAGCCGAAGGCAGCTCATCTCATCAGGCCTTTTTCAGTCGAATGTATCGCCCAGTGTCAGTCCCTTCGGGATCCATCCCTCATTCATCTTTATAAAGGTGAGGCAATCTAGACTTTTTTGCCCTAGGCGACTTCTCTTCTCGGTGACAAAACCTCCTGCTGCACTGAAGGTCCTTTCTGACAGGACACTTGAAGCGGGGCAGGCCAGAAGTTCAATTGCAAATTGGAATAGCTCCGGCCACAGGTCTAGCCTGCATACTCAGTAGTCAAGGGGTTCATCGCTCCTCAGAGTGTCGATATCTGCAGTTAAGGCGAGGTAGTCTGCTACCTGTCGGTCAAGTCGTTCTCTGAGGGTGGATCCCGAAGGGCTGATGCGATGCGTAGGACTGAAAAAGGTCTGCATGTCCTCCATCAACAACACGTCTTTTAAACGTCCTGTCCTTGCTGGCGTGGTCGTGGGAGGTGGATTACTTTCACCTCTTCCCCTGTTATATTGCCCTTGTGCTGTGACATCACCCTTATATGCTGTGTAAAGCATACTTGTTAATTTGTTTTGGACCTGCTGCATCCTTTCTGACTTGCGGTAATTTGCTAACAAATCAGGCACTTTCTGCTTATACCGGGGGTCTAGTAGCGTGCACACCCAGTACAGGTCGTTCCCCTTCAGCCTTTTCATACGAGGGTCCTGCGACAGGCACGACAGCATGAAAGACCCCATTTGCACAAGGTTGGATGCCGAGCTAGTCATGTCCCGTTCCTCGTCCTGAGTGATCTCGCTGAAGATATGTTCTTCCCCCCAGCCACGTACAACACCACGGGTACCAGATAGGTGACAACGAGCACCCTGGGATGCCTTTTGTGATTGGTCTTCCTCCTCCCCCTCAAAGCCACATTACTCCTCTGATTCATCTTCCTCACAATCCTCTTCCAGCGTTGCCGCAGGTCCAGCAAGCGATGCTGATAATGCTGTTTCTGGTGGTGATGTTGACCACAACTCTTCCTCTTCCTCGTCACGATTATCTACGGCCTGATCCAGCACTCTTCGCAGGGCACGCTCCAGGAAGAAAACAAATGGTATGATGTCGCTGATGGTGCCTTCGGTGCGACTGACAAGGTTTGTCACCTCCTCAAAAGGACGCATGAGCCTACAGGCATTGCGCATGAGCATCCAGTAACGTGGCAAAAAAATCCCCAGCTCCGCAGAGGCTGTCCTAGCACCCCGGTCATACAAATACTCGTTAATGGCTTTTTCTTGTTGGAGCAGGCGGTCGAACATTAGGAGTGTTGAATTCCAACGTGTGGGGCTGTCACAAATCAAGCGCCTCACTGGCAGGTTGTTTCGCCGCTGGATATCTGAAAAGTGCGCCATGGCCGTGTAGGAAAGCCTGAAATGGCCACACACCTTTCTGGCCTGCTTCAGGACGTCCTGTAAGCCTGGATACTTATGGACAAAGCATTGTACGATCAGATTACACACATGTGCCATGCACGGCACATGCGTCAACTTGCCCAAATTCAATGCCGCCAACAAATTTCTTCCGTTGTCACAAACCACTTTGCCAATCTCTAGTTGGTGCGGAGTCAGCCATTGATCCACCTGTGCGTTCAGGGCGGACAGGAGTGCTGGCCCGGTGTGACTCTCTGCTTTGAGGCAAGTCAACCCCAAGACGGCATGACACTGCCGTATCCGGGATGTGGAATAGTATCTTGGGAGCTGGGGGTGTGCCGTTGATGTGGAGCAAGACGCAGCAGCAGAAGAGGACTCAGCTGAGGAGGTTATGGAAGAGGATGGAGTAGGAGGAGTAGAGGAGGTGGCAGCAGGCCTGCCTGAAAGTTGTGGCGGTGTCACCAACTCCTCTGCAGAGCCACGCATTCCATGCTTGGCAGGCGTCAGCAGGTTTGCCCAATGCGCAGTGTAGGTGATATACCTGCCCTGACCATGCTTTGCAGACCAGGTATCAGTGGTCAGATGGACCCTTGCCCCAACACTGTGTGCCAGAGGTGCCATTACTTCCTTTTGCACAATTGAGTACAGGTTGGGGATTGCCTTTTGGGCAAAGAAATTTTGGCCGGGTATCTTCCACTGCGGTATCCCAATTGCTAAAAACTTTTTGAACGCCTCAGACTCCACCAGCTTGTATGGTAAAAGCTGGCGGGCCAAGAGTTCAGACAAGCCAGCAAGGGGGTGACTTTGTGGCATTGGCTTCTTACTCTCAAACATGCCCTTGACAGACACCTGACTGTGAGGAGATGAGCAGGGACAGCAAGAGGCGAGAGACGGAGTGGTGGAGAGTTGAGAGGGGGCAAGGAGGACAGCAGTGGTTGATGTGGATGAAGATGCTGGACCAGGAGGAGGATGGCGGCTTTGAGTTTGTGTGCTGCTTGTACTCATGTGTTGATCCCATTGGCGTTTGTGATGTGACATCATGTGCCTTCGCAAAGCAGTTGTACCTAGGTGGGTGTTGGACTTCCCACCACTCAGTTTCTTTTGTCACAGGTTGCAAATGGCATCGCTGTTGTCAGAGGCAGACACACCAAAAAAATGCCACACTGCTGAGCTCGGCGGTGACGGCATTCTGGTGGTGGCAACAGCATGCGTTGATTGGCGTGCTGTCTGGCTGACCCCGGGTGCTGATGCATGCTGTCTGACTGTGCCACTAGCTCGTTGCGATGACCTCCCTCTACTTCCAACTCGTCTCCTCCTCCTCTCTGTCTCCCCATCTGAACTTTCCCCCTGTTCTTCTTCTCTTCTAGCAGGCACCCACGTGACATCCACGGACGCATCGTCATCATCATCACCCGCCTCACTTGTATATGACAACTGAACAAAGGAAGCAGCAGCGGGTACATCATCATCATCATCATCACATCGTACGTACATGTGTGTAATGCTGCCTGACTGAGACATATCCCTGTTATCTACATTATCTGGCAATAATGGTTGCGCATCACTCATTTCTTCAAACTGATGTGTAAATAACTCTTCTGACTGATCAATTGAATTGGCTGTGGTACTAGTGTTGGTGGTGGCGGCAGGCGGGTGAGTGGTAACTTGAGAGGTGCCCGAAGCTAATCTGGAGGAGGATGGTGCGTCAATGTTCCAAGCGGAAGCTGTAGAAGATTGGGTGTCCTGTGTTAGCCAGTCAACTACGTCCTCTGAACTTTTCAAGTTCAGGGTAACTGGCCTCTGAACACTGGGCATTATTGTAGGGCCAAAGGGAATCACAGCACCACAACCACGACGGCCTCTGCGGGGTGTCCTGCCTCTGCCTGTCATTTTTTTTTTAATGTGGACTGTTGGTACCCCAACTAGACTGGATTGGTTGAACTTGACACAGTGTATTTTAAAATTTATGAGAAAACATGTTCTGTAAACTAAATAAAAATCATTTTAGGAGGTTGAGAGAAAAAGAAACCGGATGGGGGGATACAGAGCAGAGCACACCATCTACAGCCCACTGGGAGACAAACTCATCCATTCCCCCAGTGGACAAAGCCAGGTGGTACTCTGCCCGGATACGGGAGCACACCAGCACCCGGAACATGGCCTCAGGTGACAAGGGAACCCCCCCTATCAAACACTGCTTCCTGGACTTATATATAGCCAATTTGGCTAATGCCAGGAGCAGGTTGACGAGGAAGTCCCTGGCCTTATTGCCCCGGGACACTGGGCGCCCAAAAATAAAAATGTGAGGGGAGAAATGCAGCCAGAACTGCAGGAGGAGGCCCCTCAAGAGTGACAAGAGGGGCTGCAGTCTGGCGCAACTAAAATAAATATGATACACAAACTCTCCCTTGCCACAGAATGGACAAGTGGAGGGAGAGTCCGTGAATTTAGCTAAGTACTCTCCCGTGCTCAGTGCACCATGGAGCACTCTCCAACTCAAGTCCCCGGTGGGTCGTGGAACTAAATCAGAATAAAGTTCCCTCCACCGGGGCCTCTTGCCCTCGTCAGCTGGTAGGACCCGCCTCCAGATGGTATCGGGACAGGTCACGAGGGCAAGGAAGTGCACTGTATGGAGCACGAGAGAATATAAGCTCTTCCTCGGCATGCCGTGAAAGCATGCCGAGGGTATGTCCCTCAACTTCGAGAGGTTGGGGACAGGAGGAGCCTGTGGGGAAACACGGGGCTTGTGTCCAATGCAAACAGCCGGAGCAGGGGTGTTGAAAGGTGCATGTGGCACTCCGGCCTGCAAAGCCCCGCGAAGGAAGGTGCGCAAGTCGGGGGAGATGGCTTTCCTAATCTCCTGGAGCAAGCGCCCTGAGACTTTGGGCGTCACATATCCCAAACGGAGCGCAAGCTCCTTGGGTGACACCCAATCAGAACGCCCGTATTCCAGGACATCCCTGACTCGGGTCATCCGTGCATGACTAAGGCAGCGGATGATACTGGGGGACTGTAACATTGGAGCCCCCACTGCTGGATTAAATAGCAAGGGCTCCGTGAATATTTCATCCCCCAAAGGCACGCCCTGCCTGGTCACGGAGACCATGCTCCAGGCCTTGAGGGTTTCCTGGTAGTATGCCGGGAACACTGAGAGGTCTCTCCCAAACCCCTCGGGCCTGATCAGAAATAATTGCCGGTCATACCCCAGGTTGCGCAACTGGCGATAAAAGCTGGATGCCAGTACGCACCACTGCGGAGAGGGATCTGCATATAGGTATCTCTGCAGGTACTGAAGGCGGAAGGTGGACAACTGGGAGCACACACAAACTACTCCCTGTCCACCCTCCACCAAAGGCAGACTTGCCACCCCTGCAGAGACCCAATGCCTTCCCATCCAGAGGAAATCTAACAAATTCCTCTGGATATTGGTGACAAACTCGGGGGTCGGACTCAGACAAATCAGCCGGTGCCAGATCTGAGAAGCCACCAGCTGATTCACCACTAGAGTCCGCCCCCTAAGGGAAAGCATTTTTGCTAGACCCCTCCATCGTCCCAGACGAGAGAGGACACTGCCCTCTAACTCCCTCCAGTTGTCTGGGACGGAAGCGTCCGCAGCGGACGGGTAGACCCCCAGATATTTAATGACATCTGCCTCCCACGTGATGTCACGAAACGTGGGAGGCAAATAGTCTACCTGTAAATTACCCTCTAAAAGGCCTGTGCATTTGGACCAGTCGATCTGAGCGGAGGAGGCAGCTGAATATACCTCCTGGCACTGTTTTGCCAGCTCAAGATCATCTGGGTCCTGGGCCACGAGGAGCACATCGTCAGCATAAGCTGAAAGGACAATCCGCATGTCTGGATCTTTTAGCACCAGCCCTGTGAGCCTTTTCCTCAGTAGGAAGAGGAAAGGCTCGATGGCCAGTGCATATAACTGTCAAGATAAGGGACATCCTTGACGCACCCCTCGTCCAAATACCAAAGGTGCTGTTAGGGACCAATTGATTTTAAGTAAACACTCTGCAGAGGCGTACAGCGTTCTTATAAAGCCCACAAACTGTGGGCCAAAGCCGTACGCTTGCAGAGTGGCTATGAGGTAACCATGGTTCACCCTGTCAAACGCCTTCTCTTGATCTAAAGAGAGAAAGGCGAGTGACAGACCAGTCCTGCGAGAATAATGCAATAGATCCCGGACCAGAAAGATACTATCAAAGATAGTCCAGCCCGGGGTCGCATAGGACTGGTCAGGGTGAACCAATTCTGCCAGCACAGACCCAAGTCTAAGCTAGATGGCTTTAGCTACAATCTTGTAGTCTGTGCTGAGCAGAGAGACCGGTCGCCAGTTCTTAATAAGCCGGAGATCCCCCTTTTTGGGCAGCAGGACAAGTACTGCCCTGCTACAAGACAGGGGCATCTCCCCGGTCTCCAGGGCTTCATCAAGGACCAGATGGAAATCAGGTCCCAGAGTCTCCCAGAAAAATTGGAAAAACTCTACAGTCAGTCCGTCTAGTCCTGGAGAATTCTCACAGGACATGGCACGGAGGGCTTCAGAGAGCTCTTGAAAAGATAGTGGTATATCAAGCCGCTCTCTTACACCCTCACTGACTGTGGGGAGCCCCTCCCATAGCACCCTGCAGGCATCTGGAGAAATGGGATCCGGAGAGTAAAGATCTTTATAAAAGTTCCGGGCTCTGTCCCGGATACTCTCCAGATCTGTAAGGGGGGCACCGTCTTCATCTAGAAGACAGGTGATGTGCCTACTGTTACCCCCCTTTTTCTCCAGTGAGTAGAAGAGGCGCGAGCCGCGGTCTAGATCTTTGAGAAAACCTATGCCCCCTTGGCCTGGTGTTGTTCCAGGTCACAGAGGACACCCTTCCTCTCTACATACTCGCTCTGCAGGGATTGGTCCCTACAAGTGAACAGCCTCTGCTCCAGATGGAGTACCTCCCCCCGGAGTGACTCCAACTCAGCTTCGCGCTGCCCACTCGCACCCTTGGTATATTCCTGACACAGAAGTCGCAAATGAACCTTGCCCACGTCCCACCACAGTTTTAACGTGGCAAAGTCCCCCTTGCAACCCCTCCAGTCCGTCCAAAACTCCCGGATCAATGTCACGAGCCCCTGGTCCTTCAACAAAGCATTGTTGAAGTGCCAATAAGCGGCTCGTGGCGTTGTTGGCGTTAGCGCCACCGTCACAGACACACAGTTGTGGTCTGTGAACGGAGCCAGCCTAATGGCACAAGAACCGACTCGTGACATATAGTGACTAGATATATATAGTCTGTCGATCCGGGAGTGGGACACCAGACCGGCTCTCACCCTGACGTAGGTGAAACCGTCTGATGCCCCTGGGTTCTGCTCTCGCCAGATGTCCTCCAGGGAGAAGCGAGCGATGATCTCCCGCAGGGCTGACGCAGAAGGCGGGTACGGCTCTGGACTATTCCGGTCCAGAGCGTCGAGGGTGCAGTTGAAATCACCCCCGAGTACCAAACACTCATCTGCGTCAACCGTCTCCAAAAACTGGGACAGTCTGGCGAGGAACCTCACTCTCTCGGGCCCTCCAGCAGGGGCATATATATTAACTAGGTTAATGATGCTACCCTGCTCTCGGACCCGGAGGTGGATTAGACGGCCTGGGATAACAGCTTTCACAAGCAGCAGCTCTGGCTGAAAAGACTCTGAGAAAAGTGTCACCACTCCACATGACTCCGAGGTGAAGTGGCTGAAGAAGACCCTGCCTCTCCACTCCAGTTGCCACGAGGCCTCAGCCTCTGGAGTGGTGTGAGTTTCCTGCAGGAAGCTCACAGAGTACCCTCCCTGATATAAATAGGAGTACCTGGAACCTGCGGAAACTGTCTTGACAGCCATTGGTATTTAGCGTGCTGATGTGCAAAGCCATTACTGCGTGTCAGGAATTGTGCGTTCCTCATACCCTTGAGACTGCTGATAGGACACGCACATTTTATAGAATTTACGGATGCGGAGATGCTCCGCAGTCCCAGAATTCTTGGCCCTAGTGCTGACCCCTAGATATTGCTGGAGAGAGTGGAGAATAAACGACATATTCTTCCACCTTTCCAAGGCCAGCCGCACCTTCCTTTTCTTTTGTCCATGAAGGGTGCTCTCAAGGAATAGATCTATTTCCTTGACAGGGATAACCCACCCAGAATCTGATGTTCCTTCTAGTGGGTCACCCCTGGGCTCCTCTTGGCTGAGGGCTTTTACTCCATCCTCCCCGGCTGGAGTCAGTTTCCTCAGCTTTATTCTCAGGGACCCCCTCTTAGATGATACAGAAGGAGTCCCTTTAGCACCCTTCAAGGTAAATAATGGACCCTTGGATTGCTGCTGCACCCCTGTAGCTTCAGGAGTGCATTCAGGGGTAGCTGGCTGGACAGCAGTGGCTGGCATGGCTTCCTTAATGGAAGCCTTGGAGGCTTTATATGCCTCCTCTGCCAGTTCAACCGCTGCTTGCTCAGTTTGGATGGCACCGATGTTAGGGTCAGTGGACGGCTCAGGAGGGTAGACAGACTCTTCCATGACGTTAACAGGAAAACCTGTTTTATCACCCTCCCCCATTTCCACTTCCCCTTGTGCCACATCCCCCCTGACAGACAAATCCATGGGGTCCTGAATGGGGGTCATGCCTATATTCCCCCCCTCCAGTAGTGACTCGGCCTGGGGCTCTAACAAAGCCCGAGGTACGTCACTAGAGAGTGACACTGGAGGAGGAGACTGACTGGTGCCCTTGAAGCTCAGCACCTCAGGGACACTGACTATCCATTCAGCAGGGGCTTTGTTGGGACCCCCCTCAAAGGCCAGAGGCAGAACCTGATCTTTCTTGTCTACCCCTGCCTCACTTGGGAGACCCTCTTGCCCCTGCTTTTCCTCCAGACCCTTTTCCACATTAACCCCTATAGGGTCTGCAGAGAGAGATGTGTGGTCTGGCACCGGCTGGCTGAGCTTAATAACCGGGTCAGACAATGTCACCGGATGAGGAGGAGATGTTTTGTTCCTCTTCTTGCTTTTAGAGGGAGGTGCTCCACTATAGAGCACTTTCCACTTATCAGCAACCTCCCTGTTGGTTTTATGCTTCCTCTTCCTGGGGACGTCACTCCTGGAAGAGGAGCTGCCACTAGCTGCCTCCCCTGCAGAGGGCTTATTATCCCTCTGCTTACACTGTGCCCCCACACTAACTGATGTAATTATGGTGGGGGCAGATTGGGACTTGGGAGATGCAGCTGTGACACTGGGAGGACCGGTGACATTCTTCCCCTTTTTCCCCATGTCTGCAGTCTTGCTGGAGACCACAGACACAGATGGCTTTTTTGGGGAAGAAGGGGATTTGGAGGCCGTGGTGGTGGCTTGAGGAACGGCCTCCTTGCCTGAGCTCTGTGGGGGGGCTATGACCCTTGAGGTCCCCGCTGTTATGGGCTCAGCGGGGATGGGTGCTGTACTGACGGAGGTGTCATTTGCTGGGGCTGGGGCATGATGCTTTACATTAGGACAATTCCTACGTGTATGCCCCAACCCCTTGCAATGATAGCACTGCACCTCCGTAGTGCTGTAAAAAATCCTGTAGAGCACCCCCTCAAATGGAACCCCAAAAGACCCCTCGATGTTTTCTGTGCCCTGAGGCAGGCACATTTGTACCTGCCTCTTGAAAGAGAGCACATGACATAGTGCTCTCTCTCTGTACCCCAGGGGAATTTTAATAAATGGTGTTTTTACTTCCCCTAGGGTTAGCAGGTGGGGGCGCAGGAGGGAGTCTGGTAGGAAGGGGGGCACATTAGAGAGTGTTACTTTTGTGCCCAACCCTTCCAGGAGTTCTATTGGGACATATAATCCCCCCACTGTGATGCCTCTCTGTATAAGAATGTGAGCAGCAGCCAGCGTACGGGTAAAGAAAACTGGTTTCCCGTACATTTTGCTGGCTGCTACTATAACAGAGGGGCTGATGACATTAGCTGCAGGACGCAGATAGATATCAATGCTTATAAAGCCCACAAACTGTGGGCCAAAGCCGTACGCTTGCAGAGTGGCTATGAGGTAACCATGGTCCACCCTGTCAAACGCCTTCTCTTGATCTAAAGAGAGAAAGGCGAGTGACAGACCAGTCCTGCGAGAATAATGCAATAGATCCCGGACCAGAAAGATACTATCAAAGATAGTCCGGCCCGGGATCGCATAGGACTGGTCAGGGTGAACCAATTCTGCCAGCACAGACCCAAGTCTAAGCGAGATGGCTTTAGCTACAATCTTGTAGTCTGTGCTGAGCAGAGAGACCGGTCGCCAGTTCTTAATAAGCCGGAGATCCCCCTTTTTGGGCAGCAGGGCAAGTACTGCCCTGCGACAAGACAGGGGCATCTCCCCGGTCTCCAGGGCTTCCCCAAGGACCAGATGGAAATCAGGTCCCAGAGTCTCCCAGAAAAATTGGAAAAACTCTACAGTCAGTCCGTCCAGTCCTGAAGACTTCTCACAGGACATGGCACGGAGGGCTTCAGAGAGCTCTTGAAAAGATAGTGGTGTATCAAGCTGCTCTCTTACACCCGCACTGACTGTGGGGAGCCCCTCCCATAGCACCCTGCAGGCGTCTGGAGAAATGGGATCCGGAGAGTAAAGATCTTTATAAAAGTTCCGGGCTCTATCCCGGATACTCTCCGGATCTGTAAGGGGGGCATTGTCTTCATCTAGAAGACAGGTGATGTGCCTACTGTTACCCCCCTTTTTCTCCAGTGAGTAGAAGAGGCGCGAGCCGCGGTCTAGATCTTTGAGAAAACCTAAGCGGCTGCGCACGTATGCCCCCTTGGCCTGGTGTCGTTCCAGGTCACAGAGGACACCCTTCCTCTCTACATACTCGCTCTGCAGGGATTGGTCCCTACAAGTGAACAGCCTCTGCTCCAGATGGAGTACCTCCCCCCGGAGTGACTCCAACTCAGCTTCGCGCTGCCCACTCGCACCCTTGGTATATTCCTGACACAGAAGTCGCAAATGAACCTTGACCACGTCCCACCACAGTTTTAACATGGCAAAGTCTCCCTTGCAACCCCTCCAGTCCGTCCAAAACTCCCGGATCAATGTCACGAGCCCCTGGTCATTCAACAAAGCATTGTTGAAGTGCCAATAGGCGGCTCGTGGCGCTGTTGGCGTTAGCGCCACCGTCACAGACACACAGTTGTGGTCTGTGAACGGAGCCAGCCTAATGGCACAAGAACCGACTCGTGACATATAGTGACTAGATATATATAGTCTGTCGATCCGGGAGTGGGACACCAGGCCGGCTCTCACCCTGACGTAGGTGAAACCGTCTGATGCCCCTGGGTTCTGCTCTCGCCAGATGTCCTCCAGGGAGAAGCGGGCGATGATCTCCCGCAGGGCTGACGCAGAAGGCGGGTACGGCTCTGGACTATTCCGGTCCAGAGCGTCGAGGGTGCAGTTGAAATCACCCCCGAGTGCCAAACACTCATCTGCGTCAACCGTCTCCAAAAACTGGGACAGTCTGGCGAGGAACCTCACTCTCTCGGGCCCTCCAGCAGGGGCATATATATTAACTAGGTTAATGATGCTACCCTGCTCTCGGACCCGGAGGTGGATTAGACGGCCTGGGATAACAGCTTTCACAAGCAGCAGCTCTGGCTGAAAAGACTCTGAGAACAGGGTCACCACTCCACATGACGCCGATGTGAAGTGGCTGAAGAAGACCCTGCCTCTCCACTCCAGTTGCCACGAGGCCTCAGCCTCTGGAGTGGTGTGAGTTTCCTGCAGGAAGCTCACAGAGTACCCTCCCTGATATAAATAGGAGAGTACCTGGAACCTGCGGAAACTGTCTTGACAGCCATTGGTATTTAGCGTGCTGATGTGCAAAGCCATTACTGCGTGTCAGGAATTGTGCGTTCCTCAGACCCTTGAGACTGCTGATAGGACACGCACATTTTATAGAATTTCCGGACGCGGAGATGCTCCGCAGTCCCAGAATTCTTGGCCCTAGTGCTGACCACTAGATATTGCTGGAGAGAGTGGAGAATAAACGACATATTCTTCCACCTCTCCAAGGCCAGCCGCACCTTCCTTTTCTTTTGTCCATGAAGGGTGCTCTCAAGGAATAGATCTATTTCCTTGACAGGCATAACCCACCCAGAATCTGATGTTCCTTCTAGTGGGTCACCCCTGGGCTCCTCTTGGCTGAGGGCTTTTACTCCATCCTCCCCGGCTGGAGTCAGTTTCCTCAGCTTTATTCTCAGGGACCCCCTCTTAGATGATACAGAAGGAGTCCCTTTAGCACCCTTCAAGGTAAATAATGGACCCTTGGATTGCTGCTGCACCCCTGTAGCTTCAGGAGTGCATTCAGGGGTAGCTGGCTGGACAGCAGTGGCTGGCATGGCTTCCTTAATGGAAGCCTTGGAGGCTTTATATGCCTCCTCTGCCAGTTCCACCGCTGCTTGCTCAGCTTGGATGGCACCGATGTTAGGGTCAGTGGACGGCTGAGGAGGGTAGACAGGCTCTCCCATGATGTTAACAGGAAAACCTGTTTTATCACCCTCCCCCATTTCCACTTCCCCTTGTGCCACATCCCCCCCTGACAGACAAATCCATGGGGTCCTGAATGGGGGTCATGCCTATATTCCCCCCCTTCAGTAGTGACTCGGCCTGGGGCTCTAACAAAGCCCGAGGTACGTCACTAGAGAGTGACACTGGAGGAGGAGACTGACTGGTGCCCTTGAAGCTCAGCACCTCAGGGACACTGACTACCCATTCAGCAGGGGCTTTGTTGGGACCCCCCTCAAAGGCCAGAGGCAGAACCTGATCTTTCTTGTCTACCCCTGCCTCACTTGGGAGACCCTCTTGCCCCTGCTTTTCCTCCAGACCCTTTTCCACATTAACCCCTATAGGGTCTGGAGAGAGAGATGTGTGGTCTGGCACCGGCTGGCTGAGCTTAATAACCGGGCCAGACAATGTCACCGGATGAGGAGGAGATGTTTTGTTCCTCTTCTTGCTTTTAGAGGGAGGTGCTCCACTATAGAGCACTTCCCACTTATCAGCAACCTCCCTGTTGGTTTTATGCTTCCTCTTCCTGGGGACGTCACTCCTGGAAGAGGAGCTGCCACTAGCTGCCTCCCCTGCAGAGGGCTTATTATCCCTCTGCTTACACTGTGCCCCCACACTAACTGATGTAATTATGGTGGGGGCAGATTGGGACTTGGGAGATGCAGCTGTGACACTGGGAGGACCGGTGACATTCTTCCCCTTTTTCCCTGTGTCTGCAGTCTTGCTGGAGACCACAGACACAGATGGCTTTTTTGGGGAAGAAGGGGGTTTGGAGGCCGTGGTGGTGGCTTGAGGAACGGCCTCCTTGCCTGAGCTCTGTGGGGGGGCTATGACCCTTGAGGTCCCCGCTGTTATGGGCTCAGCGGGGATGGGTGCCGTACTGACGGAGGTGCCATTTGCTGGGGCTGGGGCATGATGCTTTACATTAGGACAATTCCTACGTGTATGCCCCAACCCCTTGCAATGATAGCACTGCACCTCCGTAGTGCTGTAAAAAATCCTGCACAGCACCCCCTCAAATGGAACCCCAAAAGACCCCTCTACGTTTTCTGCGCCCTGAGGCAGGCACATTTGTACCTGCCTCTTGAAAGAGAGCACATGACGAAGTGCTCTCTCTCTGCACCCCAGGGGAATTTTAATAAATGGTGTTTTTACTTCCCCTAGGGTTAGCAGGTGGGGGCGCAGGAGGGAGTCTGGTAGGAAGGGGGGCACATTAGAGAGTGTTACTTTTGTGCCCAACCCTTCCAGGGGTTCTATTGGGACATATAATTCCCCCACTGTGATGCCTCTCTGTATAAGAATGTGTGCAGCAGCCAGAGTACGGGTAAAGAAAACTGCTTTCCCGTACATTTTGCTGGCTGCTACTATAACAGAGGGGCTGATGACATTAGCTGCAGCACGCAGATAGATATCAATGCTATAGACCCCAGACATCTGACATTTAACCCCATGCTTCCTGGTGATCTGCCCCTCAGCCCCAGCGGTGGTATTACTTGGGCCAGCAGAAACCACCTGTGACCAGGTATTAGCCACAGGGGTAGGTCTGCTGGCAGAACCACCAGGAGCTGGGGCTGCCTTATCTGCCTGGGGCCTATGCTGTGCAGTGCTGCAGCTAGGATTTTCAGGGGCCATTATTCCCCCTTTTGACCCCTGAGGCTTCTTAATGGTCTTATCCCTCATGTTTAGACCCTTTTTTTTTAGTTTATTTGTTTTATTTATTTTTATTTTTTGTTTTATGATTTTCTACTGTTTTCTTTTTTTTTTTTAAATATAAAAGTGTGAAAAAGAAACAAAAAGACAAAACTAAGGGAGACAAAAACTAAGGGAGAGAGAGAGATGATGTTTGGCAGTGGGAGGGTTAATGGCCTGTTGCAAGGTGTTGCTAATTGCAACAACACAGAGAACGCAGAGGCTTTTTTACCCCTCTGTGTCTCTGTGTCAGATGTTAAAAAAGCCTTTTAAACAAAAATTCTAATTGTTTCCCCCCCCACTGCCTACAAAGATGTTACTTGTCTTCTCTCCCCCCAAAACATAAAACCTAACACCAAACAAACAAAACTTTAACAAAACCTGAAAAACTTTTAAAAAAAAGTCAAAGTAAAAAAAGCTCCAGGAGTGAAGGTGGAGTGCTAAGGGAGGGGTGTGGCAAAGTATCCAGGAGACAGCTCACTCTCCTGGGATAGAGAGCTGAGCTTGGCTCCCAGAAAACTAAAACTTAAATTAAACTAAGAAAAATAACACAAAAACTCCCAAAAATGAACAACACTGTGCACAAAGTGCTTATAAACAGAAAGGTGTTAAAATAAAACTTGTATTTGAGGGACTAAGACCCTAAAAAGCCTTTTGTTTGGAGCTCGAGCATGCACACAGCATGCTCTCTGGCACAGTACTTGTAAGCAGGACACACACTATGGGTAGCGGCCAAGCAAATGAACTTTGATTGACAGTCAGGCAAATGCACTTAGATTTAAGAAAAAAAAGTTTGGGTTTTTTAAATGTGGACTGTTGGTACCCCAACTAGACTGGATTGGTTGAACTTGGCACAGTACTTGAAAGCAGGACACACACTATGGGTAGCGGTCAAGCAAATGAACTTTGATTGACGGTTATGCAAATGCACTTAGATTTAAGAAAAAAAAAGTTTGGGTTTTTTAAATGTGGACTGTTGGTACCCCAACTAGACTGGATTGGTTGAACTTGGCACAGTACTTGTAAGCAGGACACACACTATGGGTAGCGGTCAAGCAAATGAACTTTGATTGACGGTCAGGCAAATGCACTTAGATTTAAGAAAAAAAAAGGTTTGGGTTTTTTAAAAGTAGACAACTAGTAAACAATATTATATTGTATGCGTTGTGCACACACAGTATAAGCTGTGAGCCTGACACACACACTTACAAGCAGGGGCTAGCAGGGAGACAGGCAAATGAAGTTAGATTACACAGAAAAAAAACGAAAAAAAAATGATGTTATAGCCCTAAAAAGGGCTTTTTGGGGTGCTGTGTTAACAGCAGAGATCTGATGAGTCCTTCAGCACTGCACTGGACACTGAATAAACGTGCCTAGCTATGGTTTTCCCTATTGATGCAGTATCACCTACACTCTACCTCCTCTCAGTAAGACTGCAAGTTAGTTCTGATTCCAAAATGGCTGCTGTCCATGAGGTTGAAGGGTGTGGAAGGGAGTGTATGCTGCTGATTGGCTGGAATGTGTCTGCTGACTGTGGCATGCAGGGTCAAAGTTTGCTCAATGATAAAGTATTGGGGGCGGGTCGAATCTCGCATATGTTCGCTGTTCGCCGCGAACGCGAACATGCTATGTTCGCCGGGAACAATCCGCCGGCGAACTATTCGCGACATCTCTAGTTTTGATGCATTTTGCTTTAGTTTCAAATCCTTATATCTGGAGCCTTGAGCAGACTGCTACTATGACATCGTAGTCTTTGTCATAGACTGGTAAGGCCTCTTGTCTGACACACTAGTGGGCAATGGCTGACACACCCTCCCAAGCATTCCCTGATGGTCTAGTGGTTAGGATTCAGCTCTCTTACCATGTGGCCTGGGTTCCATACCCAGTCAGGGAAAGTCAGACATTTTATCCTTGTACAGAAGTGCTTAGAGTTTGCAAAACCAGTACAGGAACTGGCTACTTTAATGAACCCTGTCCATTATTAAGATGAAGTTTCTGAAGAGATAATAGATTCAGGGTCTGCATCACATCAGTCAATTTTCTTTGCTTTTCAAGAAAGGGAAGATGGAGGGCGTGTGGCAGAGTTGGGCTAGGGTTGGCTCTTTCACCCTTTCTTAAAGCTATCCTCATGTCTAAATGAGGGATATGGGAAGGGGCCAATGAGGTAGTCTGTTTTAGAATCCCAGAAGAAATTCCATGCGGCATGGCCAGGCAGCTTGGTTTGTTTGCTTGCTCTGGGATGTGAGGGGAAAGCATATGTCATTTAAATGGAACTTCTTCCCACCTAATGGTGATATAAAAGTAGAGCCATGGAAGCATTTCATCACTTGATACCAACTGCAGACACTTGGTGGGGGACAAAAACATCAGTCTCTCACTCTCGCTCTCTCTTACCTCTTCACTGTCACTTGTCTCTGTCTCATGTCACTTCATTTATTGCTTCCAAAAGCCGTAAATAGCAACAGAAATGTTCTTCTAGCAGGCTGTACTGCATCTGCTTCTTCCCTTTACTTTTACCTGTTTGCAAGAAATTGAAAAAAGAAACATATTATATCATGATGCATTTGGCTTTAGTTTCAAATCGTGACAACTGAAAACTTGAGCAGACTGCTACTATGACATCGTAGTCAGTGTAAGGGACTGGTAAGGCCTCTTGTCTGACACACTAGTGGGCGATGGCTGACTGATCCTCGCAAACATTCCATGATGGTCGAGTAAGTTAGGATTTGTCACTCTCGCAGAACCAGTACATGGAGTGTGGCTACTGTACTGAACTCTGTACATTATTCAGAAGAAGTCCCTGAAGAGATGTTAGATATAAGGGCTGCATTAGATCAGTCGATTGTTGTGCTTTTCAAAAAGGGAAGATGAAGGGCCTTTTCCACAGATAGGCTTTTTCAAAAAGGGAAGATGAAGGGCCTGTTCCACTGATGGGCTTAGGGTGTCCCTTTCACCCCCTCTCAAAGCTATCCTGAAATCTAAACTAGGGGTAAGGGAAGGGGAGAATGAGATAGTCTATTTTAGAATCCCAGAAGAAATGCCACGGGGCAAGGCCTGGCAGCTTGGTGTGTTTGCTTGTTTTGGGATATGAGGAAAGTATGTGGAATTAAAATGGAACTCCTACCCCCCTATCAGTGATATAAAAGTAGAGCTTTAAAGCATTACATCAATTTCCACAAAATGCCGACACTTAGTGGGGTACAAAAACATCAGTTTTTTACTCTCGCTCTCTCTTACCTCTTCACTGTCACTTGTCTCTTTCTCACATTACTTCATTTATTTCTTCCAAAAGCAATAAATAGCAACGGAACAATTTATATTGGCACTTTGTACTGTATCTGATTCTTTCCTTCGCTTTTACCTGTTTGCAAGAAATTGGAAAAATAAACATATTATGTTTTGATGCATTTTGCTTCAGTTTCACATCCTGATATCTGAAGCCTTGAGCAGACTGCTACTATGACATCGTAGTCAGTGTCATAGACTGGTAAGGCCTCTTGTCTGACACACTAGTGGGCAATGGCTGACACACCATCCCAAGCATTCCCTGATGGTCTAGTGGTTAGGATTCAGCTCTCTTACCATGTGGCCTGGGTCCCATACCCAGTCAGGGAAAGTCAGTCATTTTATCCTTGTACAGAAGTGCTTAGAGTTTGCAAAACCAGTACAGGAACTGGCTACTTTAATGAACCCTGTCCATTATTTAGATGAAGTTTCTGAAGAGACTAGCGACTTGCCCGTCAAAAAATGACGGCAATGAGATGTGTATGTTAGGAAAGTTGTTTAGTTATTAATATATATATGTGACAGTTGTATTGTGATATTAAAATATGTTTAGTTTTGTAAAATGATATCTTGGTGAACAATAATTTGTAAAGCATTTTGTATTAACATTTGAATGTAATAATAGTGGAACTTGAAATTAATCATTATTGCAAATTTTAGGCAATGGTTTTTTTAACATGCAATTTGTATGTGAAGAATTGTTAACTTCAATATACATGAAAATTCGGAGGAAAGCAAACAGTAAAAACCCTTGTTGAAACGTACATAATTTTAACCTGAACTTGAAAGTATATTTTTTTAAACTTTAACTTTATTATTTGTGTAACTTTGGAACTTGACAAAACATTTGTATAACTTTGAACATTATAAACAGTAACATAGTGAATACATTTTTTTACATAATTTTGTATTAAAAGTATTAACATTTGAATGTAAAAACATTTTAACTTTAAAGTAATCAATATTTTAAACTTGAGGCAATGTTTTTTTAACATGCAATTTCTATCCGAATAATTGTTATCTTCAATATACATTGAATGCAGAGAAAGGCAAACAGTGAAAACTCTCTTTAAAATTTACCCAATGAAATAAATTCCTTCCTGACCACATGAACTGTCGATAAACATTAATACAGGGAGTAATCTTAACATAACAGACAATAATAACATTGTGTCTTAAAACGTTATTGAGCTTTTAACATGAACTTTGTAATATGTTGAAGTAAAGACCGTTAAAATATTGTTTTCCCAACTTGTAACATTATAAACAGTAACACAGTTAATTAACATTTTAACAAATTATCACATATGTAGTTGCAAGGCAAGTGTTTTGTGAGGTGAATCATCCATAAAGAGTCTTTCCATAAATTATGACTGAAATAGTTTCTTGTTTATTATTTTTGAATGTTATTTAATTTGTTTTCCTTGTGTTTTCTTTCTTTACTGAAAAGTTATAGTACTTCATAGTAGACAATGTTTTTAGTAAAAATACGTCCATCTTCTAATAAATCACCTTGACTTTCATTCTTTTCAATGTAAACTTTAATAGCCTGTGGATTTTTGCACCGTGACAACGCAACGTACAATTGACCATGGGCAAATACTGTTTCTTCCAGGAAAATACCCACAGATTTGAAAGTTTGACCTTGTGATTTATTGATGGTCATGGCAAATGCCATAATAATGGGAAATTGTCTTCTTTGAAGTATAAATGGGAGACTACTTTCACTTGGTGCAAAATCTATTCTTGGTATGAAAACTCTCTCTCCTTTATGGGTCCCAGTTAAAATTTCAACATCTATAAAATGGTCCTTTAATTGTTGAACAATTAATCTTGTCCCATTACATAGGCCTTTTTTGGGGTTCATATTTCGCAGTAACATAATAATTGCACCTTTCTTTAGCTGCAAAATATGTGGTGGCATTCCAGAAGGAGTTAGTGAGTTTATGAATTCAGTCGAAAAGTTGGCCTGACTTTCATTGTCATCAGCAAGTACAGAATCAGCACTGTGATAATTTCTTTGTGGTGCATTAATTTTTTTTAAGATTTCATTATTGAGGATTAATGCATCCTTATTTTTACATGTTAGTATGACTTGGTTGGCAAGCTCGGAATATTCCTGGTTATTTATGCTACCTTCAAATATAGCGGATATAATATCTTGTTGACAAATCATATGAGGTGGGATCTCTACAGTGTCGTCAGGTAAATGTGGTATTTTTTCTGTTCTGCCTTCTCCAATTTTAATAAGCCAATCATTGAAATCAGTTTGGCCTTCTGATCTCATATTTTGTTTCAGTTGAAGATGGGTAAAATGTTTCCATAGTGTACTTGACTTGTTTCAATAATGTCAGTTCGATTTCCATGTACAATGACAGGTAATGTTTGTCTAAAATCCAAATGGAAAAGTATTATCCATGACTTCACGAAGCAAAAAGGTCAATACATTGGAGGGCATAGCATGACATCATTGTGGCCTCATCTATTATAATTAATTTACATTTGTTCAATTTCTTTGCTTGTAATGATGTCATGCGAATATCTGACACAGAAGTTTCTAAAATAGGCACTGGCAGTTTAAATCCACTATGAACAGTTCTTCCACCTTCTAACAAAAGTGCAGCAATTCCAGTAGTGGCAAACGCCATTGCTATTGGACCTTGTGCTCGTACTGAACTCATTAATAAATAATACAGATAGGTTTTTCCTGATCCGCCAGGTCCATCAAGATAGAAATAACGCTCTGTCACCACGTCATCATCTATTGCATTTTTAATGGCATTAAATGCTTGCAATTGTAATGTATTTAAAGTTGCAAGTCTTCCTTGTGTTCTCTCTGCTTGTAGTTGAATGTCATAGTCTTCAAAGTTTATGTCATCTATAAGACCTGGATCAGGCAAATTAAAACTTGCACAACTTAATCCATGAGTTAAAAATACTTCTTGGATTTCCATTAACGCTTTTAAGTGTGCAATGGGTTCATTGTATCGTCGCATAAAGTCTTCAGCCATATTACTTTTAAAAGTCTCCCACAAAGCTAATGCATTTGGAGCATTTGAGAAGGTACAAATAAAAGCAAATTGTTCTCTCATCTGTCGTGGCATTTGACATTGTGCTGCTTCTTCTAAACATCTTTCCCATTCTGTATCATCAGCTAGTAAGTTTCTATGTCTTGCAGCTAAATGGAAGGATTCATATACAATGTCATTAACAGTTCTTAAGTGTTCAAAACGTTGTGCTCCAGGAACATTTAAAAGTAATATCCGTAAGCAAAAACGTTCAACATCTCTTGGACTGACTGTGTAAATTCATGGAATTATTTTATTGCCTCTGCTTTTTCTTGTTCTCCATAATCCATTCACAAAAACATAGTGATATGGAATTTCAATATATAAGTATTGTGTTGCTTCAGAATCAGTGGAATTTAATTCAAACCATGCAGTTAGTGTAGTGTGACGATCTTCACTTTGGGCCAATGCATTCATTTCATTTCCAGCATGGAAATAGACTAAATGTCGTTGTGGCAAATGTACTGCTAACCTATATACTGCATGTGATCTATCATGCATTTCAAATTTTAAAAGCCGCCACATAGCTTCTGGTGCACTGACATAGCGAGCATCTACATGAGATGCAAGTTCATCATGTACTAACTCACTACATTCAGGGTTGTCTGCACTTTTGACGACTACAGTAGCTGCATCGTAGCCTTTGTAAATATATTTGTAGACATATTTAATGGATTTGATGGAAGTGCAGGCTTCTACGTTGATGTGGGCATTGTACTTCATGAGTAAATGTGGATTGTAGGGTACTACATATCTATTGTCCACTTTTTCCCCACAAATAATGGCACTATCTCCTTCTCTTCTTTTATAAAGTGAATATCCATCACAATTGGCATAGGTATTGTCTCTATAATCTTTTGGAAATTCTTTGGAACATTTATTATTTTCCATAAATGGAGATTGTGGATTAAGGTCACCACAGGGTCCATGAATCATGCGATGAGTAACAATCTCATATAGTCTACCATATAGTTCTGGATCTGGTAGTTCAGCAACAATGACTGCATCCACTTTGTCCGAAGTATCTAATTTATCTTTTTCTTGAAGTATTATTAGAAGATGTGCATGTGGAAGGCCTCTTTTTTGAAATTCAATGGTATATACATAAGCAAGACATTTGCCAAATAACTGATTTATAGTGAAGTCACGTATTAATTCATTTAATTTAATCTTAAAAACTCTGGCTACTAAATCTGGTCGATCTGAAGCACTTTGTCCAAGAAGTAGATTTTGTGTAACTTCTGGCCATTGTGGATTACATGTAAATGTCAGAAATAAATCGGGTTTGCCAAATTTGGTGACAATGGCCATAGCATCATTGTATCTTTCTCTCATATTTCGAGGAGATCCTTGAAAGGAAGATGGTAAAATGATGGCTTTGCCAGCTGTCATGTCTCTGCTTGTAGCCACGTCAGCAACATAGTCCATGAGTCCAGAATATTGCTCTACACAGAGTTTATCTTGTTGATATTTGATAAAGTTTAAATTATTTGCCTCAACTTACAAATAAGAATCAATAATCCATTGTTGGGTTAGTTTTCTACCACATAAAATTGGATTAAATCCATGTCGAATGGCAATTTGACCTACTTTAAATTCAAGCATAGAAACATTATTTCGGATTCTGGCTTTAGCATTTGGGTAACTGGGAAGTGTTAATTTTGGTTGCCAACCTGCTTCTCCGTGTGGGAAAAAGATGGGATATGTCATTGGATCTAAATTTGGACTTAAGATACTCATATTAATGAACGGTTGCTCCTCATTTCTGGGATATATTATAATGTTTCTTTTAAATGGTGGTTCTCCTTCATCATTCTGAAACACCATTGCAACCTCATTTGATGTTGGCAAGTTATAACGACGTTTATCAGTATGTCTGTCTCTTTTAAGCACCATATTTACCTTGGGCATTGGTAATTGATGTCTTTGTGCATGAAGTAGTTGTTCATTTTCTACTTCTGCCAATTTTTTATAAGCTTTACTATAGGGATTGTTGTCCATAATGTTATTTAGTTTAATAAAAACACTGTGTAAGCATTTTTTTATTTTCTTCTATCTGCATACGTTGGTCAACAGCTTCCATTGTATCTAGGACATATAGTTGAGCAAATTTTCTTTGATCTCCTTCCTCTGGATGTAAATGGGAAGTGCGATGATAAATTTGTCTTTGGACTTTAAAACAGTAAGGACCATGTCCTGGTACATTAGCAGCTAATGTTGCCCCCATAGATGCAAAGGATATGGCACTATTGTAGGATCTTATGTTTGTTTTAAAATTTTTGTTGTTTGGAAAAGTAGGTTCAGTTATAATGTTTTGTAAATAGATCGGAAATTCTTTCCTTTCTGGAAGTTTGAACTTGCCTTTTTGACAGCAACTAATAAATTGGCCATCTCTGGGTCTCTCTTGTTTAAAATAATAAGCCTCACAAAACTGACATTGAGTAGTCATGTCCCCACAACTATGAACCTCTACTGCTAAAGACTTGAGTAAAGGTCAATTTGCAAAGCATATTGGATTTTGACTTTCATATTCATCAGGTGAAATGTCATATAATGTTTCAAAAGGTTCTAAATGTTTAGTTTTTTTCGTGGCTTTTCTTGGTATATGTTGTATTGTTTGAGGTAAAATGTCATGTAATGTTTCATGAACCGGTTGTAAATGCTTTGTTTTTTTCGTTGCTTTTTTTTGTATTCCTTGTATTTTTTCAGCTAAAATGTCATCTGATGTTTCAGCAACAGGTTGTAAATGCTTTATTTGCTTGTTGTTTTTTTTTTTTTGTCATATCTTTAATTTCTGCAGGTGACAGTCTTTTGCTTGCAATTCTTTTACGTTCTTTTTCTCGTCGAATTTCCTTCTTCTCCGGTGTCTGCTGGCTGTCTGCTCTCTGTCGTCGTTCTCTAGCTTGGCGTCTTTTCTTTTCTTGTTTACTCTCGTTATCAGCCATGTTAATCTGTAAAAATAAAATAATGTATCTTTAGTTTATTTTGAGATGTTAAGTTTGTTTTCATCAAAAATTGTTATCAACAGTGTGTTTACATTTTATACTTAATCAATTTCAATTTGGTCAATTGAATAGAGATCTAAACAAGGTCATCATATAATTTTTTTAATAATTTTTTATTAAGTAAACATGTATCCAAAAGCAAGTTTTTCACTAACAAAAAAGTTTTTTGAAAAAAAATGTTATGGTTTTATTTACAGCACTATTCAATTTGTCAAATGGCAATTCAATGAGGGTGTAGGACTGGAAATGTCCAATGCGAAATTGTATAGAGTCTGTGTTTAGAGCCTTTTTTGGAGTATGCATTATTTTTTTCTGGCTACTTTGAAGTTTGTATTTACTGTTAAAGATTATTGGCCCTAAAAGACAAAGAAGAGATAGCAGAAAAATGTGTTAGTTATATTTTTTTCAAAGTTATAGTTACTGGTGGTTTTTTTGAAATTTTATTTTCTGTTGACATCGATACAAAGCTAAGATATTTATTTATTTTTCTCTTTTTTTACTTGTTATACTGTACCTTGGTTGAAGTTTGATTTCAAGCAGAATCTTTGTTGGTCCTGTGTTGAAAGCCTTCGTCCGATGGTCTGGTCCTGTGTTGAAAGTCCTCGTCCAATCGTCTGGTCCTCTGTTGAATGTCCTCATCCAATGGTGTAGTCCTCTGTTGAAAGTCCTCGTCCGATGGTCTGGTCCTGTGTTGAAAGTCCTCGTCCGATGGTGTAGTCCTCTGTTGAAAGTCCTCGCCCACTGGTCTGGTCCTTAGTTGAAACTCCTGGCCCGATGTTCTTCACGCAGTATCTGTTGTAAAATAAAAATGAAAATGTAATTTGATTTGAATGTATTTGTATTAACTAAAAAATGACATTATTTCTGTGTATTGTATCTGTTATGGTGAATTTTTCTACTATTTATTTGTTTGTGCAGCCTTTTCAAAATACTTTAAATGTATTTTTATATTGCATGGATAATTTTTTTATACTGTAATTCTTTTTTTGTGAATTATTTTGTTTATGATTGCACTGGTTTTATCCTATTTTCTGTTCCGCACTTTTGGTATACTTATTTAGGCTTCTTTGTAAGGCTTCTAGGTTGTTAAAGATTCTTAAATATTAAAGAATATTAATTTAGTTTGCTATGTGTTTGTGTGAGTTTTGTTTAAATCCTGTTTGGTGCGCACCAAAAGTGGTATGCTTATTTATGCTTCTTTCTAAGGCTTATACGTTCTTAAACATTAAATAAGAATATTAATTTAGTTTCCTATGTGTTTGTGTGAGTTTTTCGACAATCCTGTTTAGTACACACCACTTTTGCTATGCTTATTTAGGCTTCTTTCTGAGGCTTATAGGTAGTTAAACATGAAATAAGAATATCAATTTAGTTTGCTATGTGTTTGTGAGAGTTTTTCTACAATCCTGTTTGGTGCGCACCACTTTTGGTATGCTTATTTAGTCTTCTTTGTAAGGCTTATAGGTTGTTAAACATGAAATAAGAATATTAATTTACTTTGCTATGTGTTTGTATGAGTTTTTGTACAATCCTCTTTGGTGCGCACCACTTGTGGTATGCTTATTTAGGCTATTTTCTAAGGCTTATAGGTTGTAAAACATTAAATAAGAATATTAATTTACTTTGCTATGTGTTTGTGTGAGTTTTTGTACAATCCTTTTTGGTGCGCACCACTTGTGGTATGCTTATTTAGGCTTTTTTCTAATGCTTATAGGTTGTTAAACATTGAATAAGAAAGTTAATTTAGTTTGTCTGAGTTTGTTACAATCCTGTTTTGTGTGTACCACTTTGTGTGTACCATATGTTGCATACTTTGGGCCTCATTCAATTGCAGTTTGGCCAATTCAATAGGGTCCTCATTCAATTAGAAGTTTGTCAATTTAATAGGTCTCTATATAAGCACATAACATTTTTTTTTGACAGAAGTTTTTAGTTAGTGAAAACCTTGGTTTTGGATAGAGGTTCAGTAACTAAAAAGTGTGTTTAAATTTTTTTGTATGTGCTTATATAGAGCCCTATTCAATTGGGCAACTCGGAATTGAATGAGGATTTAGGGGTCTAAATAAGCACATAACATATTTTTTTTTAAAGAGGTTTTTAGTTCGTCAACATCTATCTAAAATCAAGGTTTTCACTAACTAAAAACTTCTTTAAAAAAAATATGCTATGTGCTTATTTAGACCGCTATTCAATTGGTCAAATAGCAATTGAATGAGGGCCTTTGGTTGCTGCATTTGTTATATTGTCGGGCCTGATTCAATTGCGTTTTGGGCAATCGAATAGGGCTGAATATTTTTTTTTTTTACAGAAGTTTTTAGTTAGTGAACTTGTATCCAAAAGCAAGGTCTTCACTAACTAAAAAGTTCAGTAAAAAAATATGCTCTCTGCTTATATAGAGCCCTATTGAAATGGTCTAATCACATTAAAATGAGGCCCTCGGGCATTAAAGATATATAGGTCCTCATTCAATTTCAATTTTGCCAATTGAAGAGGGCTCTATATAAGCACATAACATATTTTTTGACGGAAGTTTTTAGTTAGTGAAGACCTTGATTTTGGAAAGAAGTTCAGTAACTAAAAAGTTCTGTATAAAAAATATGTTATGTGCTTATATAGAGCCCTATTCAATTTGCCAACTCGCAATTGAATAAGGCTCATAGTTTGTTTCTTTTTTTATACTTAATACTTTACCTTGATTGAAGTGTCGAATGACACAGGGTCCCCTCCTGCCAATCTTAATCCGCCGGTCTTCTTGTAGTGTCTGTTTGAAAAAGAAAGTGAAATGGTTTATTGTATATTTCTTATTTTTGATTTAGCAAAGCATGGTCTTTTCAGCATGTAATGTCTTGTTCTATCTTACCTGTTCTTCTTTGTTGGTGTTCTTTAAAAGGGATTGTGCTTCACAATGCACGGTGCAAATTGTTGAGTGACGCTGTTGATGCAGAGTCTGTTTGAATATTAAAAGAAGTAGAAAGATTGAGTTTTAGGTAATATATTGAATTGCACTAAATTAATGTCATTTAAATATACTTCTGTAATTATTTTCAATTAACATTATTTTTTTGGAGGGGCTACACACATATGTCACATACATGAAGCACATTTTCAGAGTTCAATGTAATTTTTTTCTGTGCTTGTGACATATCACTATAGATGAATGATATTTTAATTGTTAAATGAACCTTATTTTTTGTTTTTGCCAACACACATAAATGTGTGTGTGACATGTGACTATAGATGATGCACATATATGTGCGTGTCACATATCAGTATACATGACTCATATTTTAATATTACAATTTTTTTTTTTGTAATGTCATTTAAATGTAGTTGTTTAATTAGTTTGTTTTAAGATCATTTTGTTGCAGGGGCAATACACATAAATGTGCGTGTCACATGTCACTACATAAATCACATTTTTTTTTTGTTAAATGAACCTTATTTTTTTTGTGGGCCTACACACATAAATGTGTGTGTGACATGTGACTATACATGATAGACATAAATGTGCGTGTGACATGTCAATACATAAATCACATTTTCATAGTTCTTTTTTTTTTTTTTGTGGTGTCTTTATAATAAAATGTAATATATTATAGCTTACCTCTCAGTTGTAATTTGCACAATGTAAAGTAGTAAATTAGGAAACAATTATCTTCTGAAGTAAGAGCAGCAGTTAACTCTGAAGTCACTCTGTTCATCACCTGAGTAGAAATGTAGAAATTTCTGGAAAGTAGGCAGTATTTATAACCTTGTAGAAATTTCTGGAAAGTAGGCAGTATTTTTTTAAACTTTCAAGTGCCTCAGAACGTTATAACGCAATACGCATGCGCTATTTGCGTTCCAGCTTACAATTTGCGTTCCATCCGCCATTTTGTGCGTAGTAGTGTTCAAAATGGTGTCTAACTGTGACTGTGGTACGTTACGCATAGTATGTGTTTCATTTTTCCGAGTTACTGCAGTGTAGTTACGTCTGAAGCCTCGTTTTCGTTTTGTTTGGCGGCCATTTTTTCTCTCGCTTAGCCGATTTTCGGCCATTTAAACTCATTTTTTTAACTTAAATGGACGTGTAAATGAACTTTTGGAGGTGCCGGATGCCCCCCCCCTTGCTGTAAGTAAGCTTTTTATGTGTTCGTTGTGTTTATTTCTTGTGTTTGTGATGTTTTGATGCGCGGCGTTTGTAATGGGTCTTTCGCGGACGTATTTTTTTCCGATGCGGACGTATTTTGTTGCGATGTTGCCGTATTTTTTTGCGATATACGCAGTTAGCTTTTACGTGTACAACGCAGTGTATTTGTTTATAAGTCGTGCGTATGTGTGTTAAGAGCGTGTGAAGGGCCTTTTTTGCTGTTTTTTTGTTAAGTCTTGCTTGTGTGTGTCTGGGTGTAAGCGGGTGTGAGGGGCCTTTGAGGTTTTTTTTGTTATAAAGTCGTGTATGTGTATGTGTGTGAACACAGCCGACGTTGGGATGCTCCCACCACCGCAAATGCGGACCCTCGCTTCGCGAGGATCTGCATTTGCGGGGACGTTGTTGGGTTTTTGTTGGCTGGGAGGTTGGGTTTATTTTGTTAAAAAGTCGTGTGTGTGTATGTGTGTGTTAACACAGCCGACGTTGAGCCTCCACCTCCGCAAATGCGGACCCTCGCTTCTCTCTTACCTCTTCACTGTCACTTGTCTCTGTCTCATGTCACTTCATTTATTGCTTCCAAAAGCCGTAAATAGCAACAGAAATGTTCTTCTAGCAGGCTGTACTGCATCTGCTTCTTCCCTTTACTTTTACCTGTTTGCAAGAAATTGAAAAAAGAAACATATTATATCATGATGCATTTGGCTTTAGTTTCAAATCCTGATAACTGAAAACTTGAGCAGACTGCTACTATGACATCGTAGTCAGTGTCAGGGACTGGTAAGGCCTCTTGTCTGACACACTAGTGGGCGATGGCTGACTGACCCTCGCAAACATTCCCTGATGGTCTAGTAAGTTAGGATTTGTCACTCTCGCAGAACCAGTACAGGGAGTGTGGCTACTGTACTTAACTCTGTACATTATTCAGATAAAGACCCTGAAGAGATGTTAGATATAAGGGCTGCATTAGATCAGTCGATTGTTGTGCTTTTCAAAAAGGGAAGATGAAGGGCCTGTTCCACAGATGGGCTTGGGGTGTCCCTTTCACCCCCTCTCAAAGCTATCCTGAAATCTAAACTAGGTGTCAGGGAAGGGGAGAATGAGATAGTCTATTTTAGAATCCCAGAAGAAATGCCACGGGGCAAGGCCTGGCAGCTTGGTGTGTTTGCTTGTTTTGGGATATGAGGAAAGCATGTGGAATTAAAATGGAACTCCTACCCCCCTATCAGTGATATAAAAGTAGAGCTTTAAAGCATTACATCAATTTCCACAAAATGCAGACACTTGGTGGTGTACAAAAACATCATTTTTTTACTCTCGCTCTCTCTTACCTCTTCTCTGTCACTTGTCTCTGTCTCACATTACTTCATTTATTTCTTCCAAAAGCAATAAATAGCAACAGAACAATTTTTATTGGCAGTTTGTACTGTATCAGATTCTTTCCCTTGCTTTTACCTGTTTGCAAGAAATTGGAAAAATAAACATACTATGTTTTGATGCATTTTGCTTTAGTTTCAAATCCTTATATCTGAAGCCTTGAGCAGACTGCTACTATGACATCGTAGTCTTTGTCATAGACTGGTAAGGCCTCTTGTCTGACACACTAGTGGGCAATGGCTGACACACCCTCCCAAGCATTCCCTGATGGTCTAGTGGTTAGGATTCAGCTCTCTTACCATGTGGCCTGGGTTCCATACCCAGTCAGGGAAAGTCAGACATTTTATCCTTGTACAGAAGTGCTTAGAGTTTGCAAAACCAGTACAGGAACTGGCTACTTTAATGAACCCTGTCCATTATTAAGATGAAGTTTCTGAAGAGATAATAGATTCAGGGTCTGCATCACATCAGTCAATTTTTTTTGCTTTTCAAGAAAGGGAAGATGGAGGGCGTGTGGCAGAGTTGGGCTAGGGTTGGCTCTTTCACCCTTTCTTAAAGCTATCCTCATGTCTAAATGAGGGATATGGGAAGGGGCCAATGAGGTAGTCTGTTTTAGAATCCCAGAAGAAATTCCATGCGGCATGGCCAGGCAGCTTGGTTTGTTTGCTTGCTCTGGGATGTGAGGGGAAAGCATATGGCATTTAAATGGAACTTCTTCCCACCTAATGGTGATATAAAAGTAGAGCCTTGGAAGTATTTTATCACTTGATACCAACTGCAGACACTTGGTGGGGGACAAAAACATCAGTCTCTCACTCTCGCTCTCTCTTACCTCTTCACTGTCACTTGTCTCTGTCTCATGTCACTTCATTTATTGCTTCCAAAAGACGTAAATAGCAACAGGAATGTTCTTCTAGGCAGGCTGTACTGCATCTGCTTCTTCCCTTTGCTTTTACCTGTTTGCAAGAAATTGAAAAAAGAAACATATTATATCTTGATGCATTTGGCTTTAGTTTCAAATCGTGATAACTGAAAACTTGAGCAGACTGCTACTATGACATCGTAGTCAGTGTCAGGGACTGGTAAGGCCTCTTGTTTGACACACTAGTGGACAATGGCTGATTCATCCACCCAAGCATTCCCTGATGGTCTAGTAAGTTAGGATTTGGCGCCTTCGCAGCGGCCTGTGTTCCATTCCCAGTCAGTCAAAGTCAGTAATTTTATCCATGTATAGATGGGATTAGAGTTTCCCAAACCAGTACAGGGAGTGGATTAGAGTTTCTGTCCATTATTCAGATGGATTCTCTGAAGAGATGTTAGATGCAAGTCCTGCATAAGATCAGTTGAGTGTTGTGCTTTTGAAGACAGGGAAGATGGAGGGTCTGTGCCACCTGTGGGCTTGGGGTGTCCTTCTCTATAAACAAGGGATCAGGGAAGGGGCCAATGAGATTATCTATTTTAGAATCCCGGAAGAAATGCCACGTGGCAAGGCAATGCAGCTTGGTTTGTTTGCTTGCTCTTGGATATGAGGGGAAAGCATGTGGAATTAAAATGGAACTCCTGGCCCCTATTGGTGATGTAAAAGTAGAGCCTTGGAAGCATTACATTACTTGACACCAAATGTATGCACTTGGTGGGGATAAAAAACATCAGTCTCTTGTGGGTACAAAAATATCAGTCTCTCACTCTCGTTCTCTTTTACCTCTTCACTGTCACTTGTCTCTGTCTCAATCACTTCATTTATTGCTTCCAAAAGCAGTAAATAGCAACGGAACAATTCTTCTTGGCAGGCTGTACTGCAACTGCTTCTTTCCCTCGCTTTTACTTATTTGCAAAAAATTGAAAAAAGAAACATATTATGTTTTTATGCAATAAGCTTTAGTTTCAAATCCTGATATCTGGACACAGCATTTACACAACTTTGTGAAGACAAAAAAAAAAAGATATTGCCTAACAAGAAATGTATATTACTTATATTTATACATATATGGGGACATCAAGAACAAGATCTAGAACAAGGAACAGAAGAAGTGAAAGACAGGAAAAAAGGCCTCTTGTCTGACTCACTAGGGGACAAAGGCGGACACCCTCCCAAGCATTCACTGATAGTCTAGTGATTAGGATTGGGTGCTCTAACCGCCGCGGCCTGTATTCAATACCCATTCAGGAAAAGTCAGGAATTTGATCTGTTTACAGATGTGATTAGAGTTTGCAAAACCAGTACAGGGAGTGTCTACTCTACTAAACCCTGTCCATTATTCAGATGTAGTCTCTGAATAGATGTTAGATACAAGGGTTGCATCAGATCAGTCAATTGTTGTGCTTTCCAATGCAGGTCACCCAGGCATGGAAGGAGGTAGCGGCCACAGTAATGGCAGCGGGTACAGCTGATAGGGATGTGAGGTCTGGGAAGCACCTCTTTGATGACATCAGGGCCAAGGTGAGGAAAATGATAGCCAAGGAGGAGAAGCAATCTGCAGAACCAAGCGGAGGCCCCAATGTGACTGTGAAGTAGTGAAGGACCTTCTGAGGCCCGACACTGGAGCTTCAGGTCTGGTGGCCCAGCAGGATACAGCCTCCATGTCAGGTTAATATCACATACACCAACATGCCACCACATGTACATCACACACACTACATGAAGACCAACAAGGACAATGACATGTCTCTATGCAATTAACAAGGGATAGATGGATGTGTCATTAAATCCATGAAGCTGACAAATTACTGTCTTTCCTGAGCACAACAACAGTAATCAACCAATAAAGAGCCTGTGTATTGGCGTGCCGAAGCCGGAATCAAGATAGGAGCCAAGAATATTCAAGATCAAGAACCAAAGAATAGATCACATCTAGCAAATGATAGCTACTCATAGTTGCAATTAACTGAATCATCCAGGTTCAAGCCTAGATGTCAGACAGTTAGGGATGAACACAAAACAATGTATTATTCATCATACTAATAACATTTACCTTTCTATCCTCTCTTTAAGCATCAAGGAGGTCTGGGTCCAGTGGTGAGCCAGAGGCAGGGGCGTTGGCTCCATCGGAGAAGGGAGTCGGTGAGCGAGCCCTCTCCCAGCAGGAATCAGTGTAGAGGGAGGTGGAAAAGATTGGAGCCGAGGGCCCTGGTTCGAAGGATGTCAACTGGGATGTGGTGTCGCCATTAGGACCATCGGCCGCACCGGCGGCAAACGACCCTACTGTCCCCCTCCTCCCCATTCTCAGCATCTCACTCGGGCCCTCCTACTGGAGGGACCAGTTGGGCTTGACCCTATCTCCTCCTCCCCTAAGCAGTGTCGCAGCATGGCTACCACCACAAGCTCAGCAATGACACCACCACCAGACCCCTGTAGCAAGGCTCCTGCCGGACCCCAAACACTCCTCACTGGGCCACCATCTCCTCCTCACCAGGCCACAGCAAAGCGATCTCCTTTCCCACCACCAAGCCAGGCTGTGCAGGTGAAGCATCTCTGCCTATCATGTGGAGGTCATGTGCAGACTGGCCAGGCTCAGTAGGGAGGAGAGGAGGCACCACCTAATGACTGAATCATACTTGGCCGGGCTGCTCAAGTTGGGGGCAGACCAGAGCGCATTCCAGCAGATGAATGCAGACACCATGTGATCTGGTCCCCAGCCCCACCTCCTCCACCGCGGAGGCCTCCCCCGCCCACCTGCAGCCTGGCCGTTTCTCTCTTTCCCTCATGCATCCGATAAGGCCACCAGCACCATCACCACCAATACCACTGCTATTGGCCCTGCCTCCTAGGGGAATGTGTCTCCCTTCCCCTTCCCACCACGACCACCAAGGAGACTGAGGACGGCCACGGGGGAATTGGGACCCTGATGCTAGGTGGAAGAGGATGTAGGGGCTACACATATCTTTTGTGCCTTCTCAACAGCACTCCTCAGTGACAATCTATTTGTCCAAATGTTAGCCTAATCTAGCCCGGCTATAGAGTCTTGGATCTTGGCCTATGTGATGGTGATATTTTGTACAGAGATTGCTACCTCCTCCATCACATGGTCCATGATCCTCTTCTCTGTGGACACGTGGGGTTCTGTTTAACATTGCACCAATTGATGGTCACTGAGGAATGCTGTTGAGAAGAGATGCACCAGTACCTATCGTTTTTAAGTCCTTATTTTGTAGGCGTTATGTTTTTGTTTTCTGTACAATTCAGGTTCATGAAGGCATCTTCTGCATCTGCAAGCATTGTGAAGGAAATGTATGATGTTTAAGGTTTTTTACAGTGCCTCTCAGGTAGACATTCCTTCATTGACAGAACACCTTAACATGTAGCTCCCACAATTTTGATGTTAGCTTAATTGTAGACTAATACTGCTATGGTGGTGGACTTGCAAAGTCTCACAATGGCATGTTAATGACAGCCAGCATTAATATATGCACTAGTGAAGCATGTGATCCTTACATCAATATCAGTCTGAGAACAGATCCTTGTGTCTTATGTATGTAACATTGAATCTGGCTGCTGACCATTGTGTCCTCTCCATATTAATGGGTAATTTCCCCTATTGCTGACAAGTATCCTTTTAACATGTGCTAACACCTGTATAGCTGATGGATGTGATATCAATGTTGATGAACAATATCATATGGAGAAGGTGATAGTACACCTTGACCATTGACGCTGATCACAGCTAAGCATTTATTGTGAGATGACCCATCATTATTTTTTATTTTTTTATTTTTATTTTTTTTAATTAATTTTATTGTATAAGACATAAATATTAACAGTACAAATACACACAAAACAATTCATATTCAATATCAGTGAGATGGGAGACAAAGGAAATATAATAAGTTCGTAAAGATTACTTTCTAATTTCTCCTTATCTTCTTCTAAAGTTTTCTCACTTTTTTCTCCCTTTTTCCTTCTCCCCCTTCCCTTTTTTTTTTTTTTTTCCTTATCTTTTTATAGAATACGACATATAAAACATTTACATATATCACATATATAAGCTTTCATTCAAACTCCCATAAATAAAACTTGTGATGTTATATTCACCTTGTCTCACTCTTCCTTACTATCAATAAGTAATGCGAAATGAGAGACAGAAAGGATATAGAGGGTGGAAAAGAGAAGGAAGAACCTAGAAGAATTCAGCCAATTCCTATAATTGTAATCCCCAAAGGAGTTTCATTTTGTTTGTCATTTCTAGTGTTACTGCCTATATTTTTCCCATGTATTCCAACTTATTTTATTTTTATCTCTAAGCCCATAGATATAATTAGACATCATCAGTTCTCTATTGTAGTTAATTTTGTTTGAAACTTCGCTCCAAGGTGGAGTTGTGGGCAGTTTCCAATATTTCACTAAAAGGTATTTAATAGTTAATAAAATATGTGATATCAATAATTTATCCCTTGGAAAATTTTTATCTAATTGAAAATGAAATAGGATTACTTCTGGTGAACATGGAAAGTCAGTTTTTAGCATAGTTGTTAAATGACTACAGCATTCTTTCCAGAAGTTTTGGATTTTTGTACATTCCCACCACATATGAGCTGCAGTGCCAATTTGGTCGCAGCCTTTCCAGCATAGTGGGGAAGACAAATGATTAAATGTATTAATTGTAGTCGGAACAAGGTACCACTTTTGAGTTAGCTTGAAATATAATTCTTTAAGGGAACTATTTACCGAGGATTTCTTAATTAGTCTTAAAGCTGTTATCCAATCATTGTCTACATAGTGTATTTTAAAGTCATTTTCCCATTCCTTTACCTTCTCTGATTTTATATATAGCAAACCTTTTCCCCTTATTTTATTAATCTTAGAGATAAGATGGGTCACATGACCCTTAATTAGAAGTAACTCTAGCTCATACAGTTTATCTATATTTATCAAAGGATAGCCCTTCTTTTTTAGTACTGCTACAATGCCTATATAATTTAACCATAATATCTTATCAATGGAATATTTCTTTCTAAAGTCTGTGAATTTTAATAGGGGACCTTGATCATATAAGTCTATGACATTATTAAGTCCGGCTTTCTCTAGATCTTCTATAACTTTGTTATTATTTCCGTTCTTCAAAATGTCAATTGGAGCTGATAGAGACGGAAAATGGAAGAGTCCTAATTTAACTTTGTTGTTATCCCAAAATTTTAGCAATGATCTTATTCCCTTTGGTAAATTGCCCCATTTATCTTTTCTGTCTATAAATTCTCCCAATAATGATCTAATTGAGGAAGAGCTCACAAGATCTTCCTCTATATTCTTCCAACAGGTATTCCTATTTTTGATATTCATATTAATTATATGGGATAAAGCGATATTTTCGCAGATTTCTCTAATATCTGGTGATCCAATTCCACCAAGTTCAAAGTTTCTATTAGCTATTATCTTTTTTACTCTCACTTTTTTATTTTGATAAATAAAACTATCAATTATTTTCTGAATATTTTTAATGATATGAACTGATACTTTTTCTGGAATGCATCTAAATAAGTATGTTAATTGAGGGATTATACTCATTTTAACAGTTGCTATTCGGCCTGACCATGATAATCTTATGTTTCGCCACTCATAAAGTAATAGTCTAATTTCTTTTATTAAATCTGGTATATTCTCTTCTATTATTTTATCATTATGAAATTTGAATCTTATACCTAGATGTATTATACTTCTTTGATGCCAATTGAAAGTATATCTATTTTTTAATTTAATTATATCATCAAATTGTACACCATTATGAATTATGTCAGACTTTAATTGGTTTATTTTGAAGTATGAAACTTTCCCAAAATCAGTCAGTAATTCCATCAGGTTATTAATAGATTCAACTGGGTCTGTTACAGTCACTATGATGTCATCAGCAAATAGCATAACTTTGTATTCTATTAATCCTATTTTTATACCTCTGATTTTATTGTGGCATCTAATTCTTGAGGCCAATGGTTCTAAGAAGAGTAAAAATAATATGGGAGAAAGAGGGCATCCTTGACGGGTCCCGTTAGAAATTCTAAATTTCTCTGTTTGAAAATTTGGACCAGTTATATATGCAGATTATTTTTCATATAATGCTTTAATTGTTTTAGATATAAAGTTGGTCAATCCAAACTTATCTAATACTGCTTCCAGGAACTCCCAGCTGACCCTGTCAAATGCTTTTTCAGCTTCTAAAGACAGGATTAGCGTAGGAATTCCCGTTTTTTTTGCTTGAAATATCAGGTTTACTAACCTTCTAGTGTTATCTGACGCCTGACGTTTTTGGACGTATCCAGATTGATCTATATGTATTAATTTCGGCAGTATCTTATTAAGCCTATTAGCGATTATTTTAGCATATATTTTTAGATCTATGTTTATAAGAGAAATTGGTCTATAATTTGTAATTTCTTCCGGGTTTTTCCCAGGTTTTAAAATATTTATAATTTTTGCCTCAACCATTTCCTCCTCTATTTTTCCTGAATTTTTGATTTCATTAGACATCTCTAGAAGGCCTATTCTAATTTCTTTCTCAAGGAATTTGTAAAATAAATGGTCAAACCCATCAGGTCCTGGGGCTTTGTTGGATTTAACCTTTTTTATAACTTCTTCTATTTCCTCAAGGGTTATTTCTTTATCCAGATATATTTACAGTCCTCGCTGTCGATAGAGGGTAGAGTTGTTTTGTCCAAAAATGTATTTATATCATCTCTGTTAAGATTTAATTTATTTTCATTATTATATAGAGATTTATAAAATTCTGTAATGATTTCTCCTATTTTATTTGGGTGAGTGTAAATTTTACTATCTGGTCCCTTGAGACTTAATATCTTTCTTTGATTAGTTTGCTTCTTAAGTTTTTGTGCTAAATATTTACTTGTTTTGTTCGCCAGTAAAAAGTGGGTTTGTTGGAATTTCCACATCAAAGAATCTGCCTGACTTTGCAGAGCCTTATTTATTTGCTTGTTTAAATTAATAATTATACTTGTTCCTTCCTTGTTCGGGCAATTTTTTTTTTTTAATTGATTATTCAGCTCTATGTATAGTATTCTTAATGGTTTACCTCTTTCTTTTCTGATATTGGCCATTTTAGAGATTATTTGACCTCTTATTACAGATTTATATGCACACCATAGGGTAACATTTGACTTGACCGTATTTGTATTAGTTATAAAGAATTCTCTGGTTTCTTTTTTTATAGATTCTAGTATTTCATCGTTCTTAAAAATTATTGGGTCAATCCTCCATGTATTTTTTAGGGAAGAGTTATCTTTTCTATCTTCAATAACTAATGATAAAATGGAGTGGTCAGACCATGTGGTCGGAATTAAATCAATATTTTTTGTTGATCTTATTGTCTTTATATCTAAAAAAAAGTAATCCAATCAGGAATAAGATCTATGGTGGTTGGAAAAATGAGAAAAGTCTTTTTCATGTGGATGGAATATTCTCCAGCAATCTAATAAATCATATTCACCCATCTCTTTATTAAATTCTTTAGAGGTCTTAATGATTTGATTTGTTGTTTTTTTGTTAATATTTCCAACTCTGTCATTTATAGGATCCATAATCATATTGAAATCCCCACCTATAATTATCTTCCCTTTTCTAAATTTAGTCAATTCTTTGAGGATTTTTAAAAAAAAACTAATTTGATTGATGTTTGGAAAATATAAATTGACTATGGTCATATACTTGTCATTAATCTGACCACCCCAGATTATATATCTCCCTAACGGGTCTATGCTTCTAAACTCTTCTATTATTTTTAACTCTTGGCTGAAGAATATCGATACACCTCTAGATTTTTTATTAAATATAGTGTCGACTCTGAGATTATATTTTTTCTTATCCATATAATTCAATGCCTCTTTATTCCAGTGTGTTTCCTGTAAAAGCAATATGTCTACTTTCCTTTTTCTATATTCTTGGAAGGCCAAATTTCTTTTAGAAGGGGAGTTTAGTCCATGTACATTATGGGACAATATCTTGATCATTTAGACTTATTAATTCTACTTACTATTTCCCTTAGTTTCATTTTTATTCTTTTTCTATTTTTCCCTTTGTTATAAATATTATTTTTAAATATTTGGAATTTCTCCTCCAATTTTCTTCCTTCGTTTCCCCCTACCAATTCCTTTCAACCTACTATTATTTTTGGGAGATCCAAACATACTCACATTCATACAACTAACAAACAAACTCAGAAATGGACTTGAAATTATGTCCATCTTGGTTATAGGGCAATTATGCCGATATTAGGAAATGTTAGGAGATATTAACATCAGAAATTGGTCATGAAGTCATACTAATACAACATCAAATTTACATATACCGCAGATATATTAACCTTCGTTGTCAATAATATAAATAGGCTTAAATAAGTAGAAACATTAAAATCACATTTGATGGCCAAATTACATACACAGTTGTTAAAAAAAAAAAAAATCATTCTATATACCCAATATTCTTTGTAAGTCTTATCCCCTCCTTCCCTTCTTGTCTCGTCCCCTCCCCTCTCTGCTCCCCCCAACTCCGTGCCTATAAAGTGCAGCTATGCTATTATTTTAAATCTCTCTTCCCCTATCAAGTGTATTTCTTATTGTGGACGTGATATTAATTAGGGGCTAATATCATCTTCCTTAAGTTTTATATACCTTTTAGTTGTGAACGTGTTGGTGTTAGAGAGTTGTGATTATACTAATCCAAATATAAATGGTGATTTCATTATTTTATCAGTGCTACATTTTATCCCAACTATTTTTAAAGTGCCTATGTGCTAAAACATAAATCCTTCTTCTCCTAAAATTTTTATCTGTGTGATTATTTATTGTATAATACAAAGTTAAAAACTATATTTCTTAATTTACGTAAATTCTAGTTATAAACTACTAGGTTTTAAAGTTCATTTTCCTCTCAAATCCATGGGTATGTTATAATATATTGTGCTATAAATTACGCTCCTTATCTAATATATTCAGAGAGTCCACTCTATATCATCTTACATCTTTCGGTATTATAAATACATAAGAAAAAAAAGAAGGAAAGATTAGGAAAAAAAAAAAAAGATATGCAGGCATCAAATGTCTCTGGTAGCTGGAAGTGGGGTCAATTGTTGAGGGTCCATTCCACTTGTTTAAGTAACAGATTCGATGTTGTTTCTTTGTTATATGGCAAGTCAATTTTTATATCCCACTTGTGTAGTAAAGATTGTCCTTCTTTTAATGAATCCACTTTATGCCACTTTGCATCTTTTAGTATAGTAATGCCATGAGGAAATTTCCATCTGTATAAAATTCCTTCTCTTCTCAGACTTGCTGTTATAGATGAATATTCTTTCCTTTTTGTTAGTGTTTGTGATGACAAATCATGAAAGAATTTTATTTTTTCATAGGGAAAGTCTAGAGTCTTTTTTTGATGCATAGCTTGTAAAATAGCGTCTTTAAATGGTAAAAAATGGAATTTGACAATAACGTCCCTTGATAATGCTTTGTTGAAACCCTTAGGTAGAGGAATTCTATATACAGTTTCAATTTTTGAGTCTTCCTTAGGAAAATGGGGAATTAACCCGCTAAAAATTTCCTCCACAGCTTTCTTCAGCTCTTTATCTGGTATTTTTTCTTCAATTCCTCTTATTCTCAGGTTTTTCTTCTTTGATCTGTTTTCCATATATATAATTTTATTGGAGAGATCTTTTATTCTATTTTCAAGCTTTTGTATGGAATTTAAGAGATTAATATTGTCAGATATTAACTTGTCACATTTTAACTCATTTTCATTTATTCTTATGGAGTTATCTTGGATTGTTTTTGTATTAATCGCCATCTGTTTTGTTAAATCTGATGTAATTTTTACTTGAAAATCATTTAGCAGGTCCTTCATTTTAGTATAAGTCAAAAGTTCTTTATGAGATTCTTCTCCGCCATCTATTGATGATTGTGAAGATAGTCCTGAAGATTTATTTATATTTGGTTCCAATATTGAGGATTCTGCTTGAGGGGTTTCTATAGGAGTTAATTTATTCTTAGGGGAAAAGAATTGCAAGTCAGGGTTTTGTTTTTTTTTTCCCCTGTTATTCGGCTTAGAGGATGCTGTATTTTTTCTGTTAGCCATTTTCTTCTTCCTTTTCTGTACCTTGTATCTATTATCCTATCAGGATTCTTAGAATCTTAATCCTTATCACTTGGATATATGGCTTGCACTGTGTACTTGCTCTTTGTCTCCTATTAGTTAACTCACTAGTATTTTTTTAGAAGATTAAAATACATTTTCTCATTGAGTTGGAGCAATCTTACTTCCCCTTATTAGTTCTACTTAGTCATATATGTGGAACTATCTTCTTGGCTCTATGGCCTATCTCTTATTGGGGGGTATTAAGAGCAAATAATCTTCTTGATTATAGATCTCTATTTCACCATTTGTATATCCAAGTATAGCCAAGTATATATTATATTTTGTATCTATGTATATTTGTACTCCAGTTTGCTTCCCTTTAGCTGATTTTAGTCTTTTTATATAAAGAAAAATGATGTTTGAGCTCTTCATATATTTTTTTACTGCTTTTGGCCACAGACTTTACATTGATGTTACATATAATGTCTTTTGGTGGCACTAAGTGTCTGGGAGTGTGGCTGTTCTTGTAATGCTGGTATCTGATAAGTGTCTTCAATCTTTGTTTATAAGTGAGTAATCATTTATACCTCCATTCACCATTTTATGTCAGAGAGTATAGAGGCCTTAACTTGATAGTAGTAGCATCAAACTATGTGTTTCTGAGACTGTTCATAAAGATAAATATCTTATTGCCATACCATATATCTCATTTCTACATCCCAAAAGGAAGCCTTATATATCCTGCTTTAGGCAGCTTATGGTATGTCTATTTATGTGGTAACGCTGTGGCTTATTGTTTCCCCAATCTGAAGGGCCCGTTATAGCTGTAATAACATACCTTCTGGGGATCTTCCACAGCCTGAACCTCCCATCAGCGTTTCAGCGTTTCAGCGTCTCATCCTTTAGCCTCATGTCGTCTCCCCTGGCTTGTAGCAGCCACACTCACCCTTAGACGCCGTTTCCGTGTGATCAAACGTCCCTGTATAGTTGTTTGCAGCTTCAGCTCTTAATCAGAGGACGGTAACTCCAAGTGCAGCTCAAACGCATCGAATCTAAGCCTTTTGGTGTATTCAGTAGGCGCATATACTTGCAGCTTTGCTGTTCATGACTTCCTGACTCTCCTGACTCTTACCACAGACTCATTTTCGCGCCTGTGGACTGACCATTTCCGGTACCGCCCTCGAGAGTACAATCTACTCTTCAGTGATCTTGAGATGACCCATCATTATTAATGGTCATGGCCAGCGAGTTATTCTGAGAACTAGCTAATGGTTAGTAATGCTTGCAGATGGGAATCAGGTGAGTTGGTATAGTGTTACAGTTACAGTATTTAGCATTCTACTGTACATGCATGTTGATTAGTTTTTATCCTCCTCTGCCTTTTTTCTTTTGACCACTTATTTTAACATTTTTGTTTTGGGTACACACTATAAATGTGGAACTGGATTGGATTACACAGTCCAGAGGTTTAAGCATCTGTTTCATTGAGCAGATATAGACAAGTTGTAAGTGCTATGCACATTACTGGTTTCTTCAATTTAAATGGAGTGATTTATGATGATTCTTTTTTCATCAGATTCTGGTTGCAGTGGTGTAGTGACCACATGTGACCCTGGCATGTGCTATGCATCAAGCTTATTCTAGACTATGACATTACCCCCTTTAGGTATCCCCTTTTCCCCCAAAAGGCTCTTGCCTTCCTGGGATCCGTCCACACCACACCCATGATATTAATGCACAGTTTTGTCCATTTGTGATTGTGCTCTGTGTATGAAATAAAGCTTTGTTATACCATTCTCACCATGTCAGTGTGTTTGCAACGGTGAGGTTTTGGGACATCCACATACATCACATTTTTGTCACATTCCTAATGAGCCCTAGTTATTATGCAATAGGTTAATACATATAATAACAATAATGACATTAATAATAGTAATACTATCATGAGAAAGGGTTTAAACATATGCAAAGTCCAATTTGTGAAACTGTGGAGTATCAACATTCCCCTTAAGGCCTGATAAGAATATGACAGGTGATAATGTGAATTGATTAATAGCAAAACACTTAATAGGAGGTCACCAAATAATAATGGGTATACATCTTGCCATATGGCCACTAGCAATGGCATGGGACTTTCCAGGAAGGACCTAGCAGAGAATATCCCTGATGGAGGTGAGTTGGCTGTTGCTCCACGTGCCTCTACACAGCCCCCATTTCTTTTTGGGGCATTTCCTGATGGGTTAGAGTAGATTAGTGTGGTGTATGTTCCCCTGGTCTTCTTCTTCTTGTGTACCTTAATGAAGCTGTGAGCTATACCATGTAGAGCCACTGTAGGTGGGCAGGTCATAGCAGAGAGGTCAGACAAATCACAGTCCACTAGAGAATGAACTGACAACCTACTACAGTATCTTTGGTATGCAAACCTTGTGGATAAGCACAGACAGATGCATAAGTAAGTGTGCTGCAGTCCATAGGGTCACAGAGAGTAGGACACAACAGAGGAACTGAACAACCATAAATAAAATGTTCACCTGTTACTTGATATATGCCATGTGGCAGTATAAATTTTTGACACTATTTGTTTTCCCAATGTAGATTTGATGAAGGAGATGTACAGTATATAAGATGATCTACGAGTGAGAAAGAGTTAATATGGCAGTCATTTTCATGTATTTGTGCTGCAATTTAATGAGGTAGTGTGTCTTTAATAGCTTTCAGCATCTTGCCGCATGACTTTTCATATTGGCATATGCATGACCATTACAACCTATGATAAAAATACAATAAATATACATTTGGCAGTTGTTGTGCAAGTAATTGTAATACATTCCATTGCATTGGCCATATTTTAAAGTTCATTAGTGTGTTTTTAATGTGTTTTGCAGTGTTCCAAACTAGTCTTTGTGGGTCCTTTTTGGAAGCCGTAAGGTTTGGGCCGCCATTTCCCATTTGCTTGCTTGACTGCGGGTGCGGTTTTAGGAATTCTTGCAATTGAATAGCGATTTGTAATTTTAACAATCGGAATTCTTCCAGATATGATAGATCAAAGGCTTTGGGAGGTTGTAAGTTCCGGGTTTAACCCCCGCAAAATTTTCAGGCCCATAACACGCAAGCGTTTTTTAGCCAAAAACGCCAATGGAATAGCAAAATAACTTATGGCCTCTCTTACAGGCTCCAGTAACTTAATTGAATTAGGCTCCTAGGGCCTCATTCAGTTGTGCCCTAGGGAGATGCAGGCATCCATTATGGAGCCCTTAAGTTTTTTTTGTATTCCATTGGCGTCTTTTTGTGGCTCTGACCGGGTTACGGGCTCTGGCCTCCGATTCCTTGCAATGGCTAACATCGCAAGTTACAGCCCGTTCAAGCCTTTAAACTTTCACGGCCACAGGACTTACAATCGCAAAAATAGCAAATTGATATCCAATTGCTACAATTCCCCCTTGCTAACCACCCTGCCAAGGCCGCACATGCCAAAAGTCAGATCACAAGTTACGGGTTCCAAAGAGGACTCGCAAAGAGCTTACAGACTAATCTGTAACACTGTAAAAACAAAACAAAAAAACACACCAAGGGACTTTAAAATATTGCAATAGCAATGGAAGGCATTAGAATTACTTGCACAATGATCAAAAATGTTTATTGTCATATGTTGGAATGATCATACAAACATCATCTAATATACATCTCACTCATCACATCTACATTCGGGAACACAAATAGTATCCATATTTCACCGCAACATGGCATATATCAAGTAGGAACATTTTATTATTTGTTGATCAGTTCTTCAGTTGTGTCCGACTCTCTGTAACCCTATAGACTGCAGCACTTTTAGCCAGGTCGCTGCCTTTGCTGTTCTACAAGGTTTCCAATGCCAAAGATACTGGCGTGGGTTGCCAGTTCCTTCACTCGTGGACTGGGATTTGTCTGGCCTCTCTGCTATCAATTGCCCACCTACACTGACCCTACACGGTATAGCTCACAGCTTCATTCAGGTCTCTTCACCACCACTTAGCAATCCACACCAATGTAAATTGATGAATAGCAGAACATAATGGGAAGTCAACAAATGGGAATGGGTATACATTATGGCATATGGCCACCAGCAATGGCGTGAGACTTACCAGGATGGGCGTAGCGGAGATTATCCCTGATGGAGATGAGTTGGCTGTTGATCCACGTGCCTCTGCAAAGCCTCAATGTGTTTTTGCAGCCCCTCCTGATGGGCTAGAGTAGATTAGTGTGGTGTATGTTCCCCTGGTCCCCTTCGGCATTGCTAAGTGGTGGTGGTGAAGGGGCTTGTGTACTGCAATGAAGCTGTGAGCTATACCATGTAGGGCCACTCTAGGTAGGCACGTCATAGCAGAGAGGTCAGGCAAATCACTCTCCACTAGAGAAGGAACTGGTAACCCACTCCAATATCACCTGTCATATTCATTTTAGGTCCTCAGGGGAATTGTTCATACTCCACAGTTTCACTAATTGGACTTGGCCTGTGTATTAACCCTTTGTTATTACTATATTTGATATTTAGTATTATATGATATCTAATGCTATTATGACTATTAATCTTTGTATATGTATTGATCTATTGCATGTTAACTAGGGCTCATTAGTTTGATGATGTGATGCATGTGGATGTCCCATAACTCCAACCATTGAAAACACACAGACACGGTTAGAACGGTATAATAAAACTTTATTTTTTACACAGAGCTCAATCAGAAATGGTCAAGATTGTGCATTAATATCATGGGTGTGGTGTGGGTTGATCCCTAGAGGAACAGAGGCTATTATTGGGAAAAAGGGGATACTTACAGGGGGTAATGTGATAGTGTAGAATAAGCATGATGCATAGCACCTACCAGGGTCACACGCGGTCAGTACACCACTGCAACCGGAATCTGATGAAAAAAAGGACCATCACAAATCACTCCATTTAATTGAAGACAGCACTTAAAACTTGTCTAGATCTGCTAAATTAAACAGATGATTCAACCTCTAGGTAACCCAATCCAGTTAAACACATACAGACAAAAAAAAAGAAAAGAAAAAAAGCAATCAACTAAAAAAAGACAGAGGAAGATAAAAAAATACATGTACATGCATGTACAGTACAGTGCTAAATACTGTAAATATAACAATATACCAACTCACCTGATTTCCATCTGCAAGCATTATTAACTATTAGCTAGGTCTCTGGATAATCAGAAATATGGGAAAATACCCACTGGCATACAAAATATGGGAAAATGCAAGTCCACTGCCATAGCAGTATCAGTCTACATTTAAACTGACAACAATCATGTATGAGATATCTGGCTATACAATAGCTTTAAGATTGTGGGAGCTACATGTTAAGGGATCTGTTAAGGGGGTCTGTCATTAAAGGGATGTCTACCTGAGAGGCACTGGAAAAACCTCCACAATGCTTGCAGATGCAGGAGATGCCTTAATGGATCTGAATTGTACCTAAAAAAAAAAAAAACATACAAACGAAGGCCTTAAAAAAGCAGCATCTCTTCTCAACAGGATTTCTCAGCGACCATTAATTGGTGACATGTTAAACATGTTAAACAGAACCCTACGTGTCCACAGAGAAGAGGATCAGGGACCATGTGATGGGAAGTAGCAGTCTGCATACACAATATCACCATTACATAGGCCTAGATCTAAGACTCTGAGGAGTGCTGTTTAGAAGGCACAAACATTTCTGCAGCCCCTATGTTCTCCTCTGCCTAGCCTCCATGGCCAGCCACTGTCTCCATACTGGTGGTGGTGTGGGGGGGGGGGGGTAGTGGCATCACAAGTGGCAGTGGTGAAGGCATGGTGAGAGGAGCGGATGGGGGACTGGGCTACAGTTGCGCTGGTGAGGAGGTGGGGCTAGGGACCAGTCCTAATCTTAGCAGCCATCAGATGGTTCCTCCTCTCCTCCACATTGCGCCTTGCCAGGCTGCATATGAGCTCCGCATAATTGGCGGAGATTCTGGCCTGGGGTGACACTTGTGGTGTTGTGGGTGTGCCCGGTGTTGATGCCGGCCAGGCCAGCGCACTGCTGTGGGGGGAAGGAGGTGGTGACTGGCTGCTGTCCTGGAATCCATAAGTCCAGTTGGAAGGCCCAAGTGAAATTCTTAGTCTTTGGAGGAGGGGGATAGTGGGGTCAAATCCCTTCTCCTCTGGGCCAGGGCCCTCAAATCCTCTTCCTTCCTCCTCCCTCTGCACCGGATCCTGCTGGGCTCGCCACTGGACCCAGATCTCCTCCTGGATGCTGAAAGATAGAAAAGAAAGATATACGTCATTAGTATGATGAATAATACATTGTTTTGTGTGCATTCCTAACTATCTGACATTTTGCTTGAACCTGGATGATTCTCCTAATTGCAACTCAGATTAGCTGTCATATGCTAGATTTGATCTATTCTTTGGTTTATAGTCTTGATAATTCTTGGCTCCTAACACTATCTTGATTCTGGCTGCATTCTGTAACTGCATCCGGCTGCGTTCTGTAACTGCATAGGCTGCAGTAGGCACAACAATAAATGGACTCTCTGTTGCTTGATTACCGTTGTTGTGCCCAGGAATGACAGTGATTTATCCATCTATCCCTTGTTAATTCCATGGAGCTGACATGTCAGTGTCCTTGTTGGTCATCAGGTACATATGTAGTGTGTGTGACGCACATGTGGTGGCATGTTGGTGATATTCACCGGACATAGAGGCTTTGTCCTGCAGGGTCACCGGGGCCTCAAGCTCCAGTGGTGGGCAACGGTCTAAGAAGGTCCCTGGCGACCCTCTCCCAATCATTATAGGTCACGCTGAGGCCCTTGTCCTCCTTAGCCATCATCCTCCTCACCTTGGCCCTTATGTGGTTGAACCGGTGCTTTACAGACCGAACATCCCTTGGCACTTTGCCTACTGCAGTAACCTCTGCTGCTACCTCCTTCCAAGACTGAGCCCTAGGCCCTGGCATAACTTCCCTCCCCCCTGCAAGAATCACGGGGCGCTCATGGATAGCACATTCTCCCAGTGTGTCTAAGTGTGGGCCCTGTTCTTGCCCTTAGCCTCTTGCCCTCTTGATTGTCTCTCCCCCCTCACCCTCCCCTCCTCCACCTCCTCTCCCTCCTCTCTCTCCTCCTCTGCCTCCTCTCCCTCCTCTCCCTCTTCCAGTGCCTCCTCTCCCTCCTCCACCACCTCTCCCTCCTCTCCATCCTCCACCTCCTTCTCCTCTCCCTCCTCCTCTCTCTTCTCCACCTCCTCTCCCTCCTCTCCCTCCTCCACCTCCTCTCCCTCCTCTCCCTCCTCCACCTCACTCCTCACCTCCTCCTCCCTACCTCTACTCCCCATGACCCCTCTTGCTCCTCTATCTTCTCTTCCACTCTCCTCTTCTCATCCTCCCCAACTCTCCACTCCTCACCCTCCTCTCTCCTCCCTCCATAATATCCCACAATTAAAAGAAGGATACATAAAAATAAGTATTACTGTATATGTCTGTTGAAAGAAAAAATGTGTTTACTATGTGTTATTAATAACTGTTGGGGATAGGGTATGGGGGATGGGATGGGGGTGTGTGGTGTGACCTAACTATATATGCCTCTATGTGTGTTCTTTAAACTATGTGTATTGCAAATATTTGGAATCTGTAAATATGTGTAAGCAAGTATTAAGTATAAATCCATATGAAATAGAATATAAATCAATAAAATCGCAAACTACCTCTCTCAAATCTCTGCTACTCTCTCTCCAATAGAACCTGACCTCCAACTCCGGGACCTGCATGCTACTTCGAAAGAAAATACAACGCAGTCAACGCATGGGTGTGTGGAAGACAAATTTATAATCTCCTACTGTCAATCATAGTCGTCAAGATCGCTTTTTATTGGCTGAGAGGCCTGAGTCGCACTACGTTATTCCGCAATTGGTTATTTACGGCTGATTATGGCTTTTCCATCCCTTTTATAGCTTGCATGCTGGAAGTGATTTACGGGCTTGAGGCTGCGGCCCGTAACTTGCGGTCTAGTCAAATTGAATAGCACCTTAACTTGAGCATGCTGCAGTCCCGCAGAAGGCCCGCAGACATACGGCCTAGATCCAAATTCAGTGAGTCCCCTAGTATATAACTTTAGTGTTCAGCAGCAGCCTGTATTTTTCTTAGCTCCATGTCTGAATGCAGCATATTTTTATGCAAACGCCTGGCTGTGACTAGTCTCCCCCTGCAAGTGTATTATCTTAGTAATTAATGCCAATGTCTTTCTACATATAGAATGCATCTTCCTTAAACCTTTTCTTGAATACTATTTTTTTTTTAAATAACTAATGGAATTAACAATATTTCCATTAATATGCAAATGTTGTTGTTTATTCTTTCAGTTATATCCGACTCTCAGCGACCATATGGACGCAGCACGCCAGGTACATTTGTCTGTGTTTTTGACTGTTTATGGTTTTCTTGACAACGATACTGGATTGGGTTGCCATTTCCTTCTCCAGTAAAACGCTCTGCTATGACCTGCCCATCTTGGGTGACCCTACAGGGTTTAGCTCACACAGGAGTATGCAAAATTGCTTCAGATAAAAAATGGAAATTATTTCCAAGAAAATTAGAATTCCTTAAATAAGAAGAAATACTTTTGTTTCCAAGAACTCTTTAAATAATAAATAAATAAATAAACTCTTTAAATAATAAATAAATAAATATTATAGGGCATTCTGTTGATTTCTTAGCTCAAGTAAAGAAAAAGGGAAACAGAAAATATATGCAAATGTTGACTGAATTATTCAATCAAAAAAGAAATACCTTTAAGTATTATCCAAAAAGAACACTGTTAAAATGTTAGTTCTATTTGTTTACATTTAAAACATTAGCACTTGAATAAACTGATTAATAAAAATACAAAATGCATTTTATAATATTATATTGTTATTAATCGTTCCTTAAAGGTATTTCTTTTTTACTGTTTCTTGGCTATACTTTTTTGAAGTATTTCAGTCAAAATTTATATAAAATTAATAGTACTACCTTGGATTTAATTCCTACAAAATTGGCGATATTCCATTCATTAAAACAAAAAATATAATGGAATACATACTGTATTTTATTAGTACATGGCTGTTTCTATTACATTTCAGATTGACAATGACTTGATAATGACCACATGGTGGCACTGCAGGTTTTTATATAAATTTCAAAGTAGTTCATATAGTGCATTGAAAGCAGAGGTTCATTTATGAAATCTTACAAACAGTAGCTTTCTCCTACTAACGAGTAAAGATCCTGGAATGAATTCATTTACCAAAACTTGTACAAGGCACAAAGTATGTTGCAGTAGCTCGAAAGGTGACTGAAATATCATTAATTAAATACTGTTGTAAGAAAATGGGGAAAAATCATGTTGAGTACACATACATAATCCTAGCATTTTCCATAGAACTGTGGTTTTTCTGTTGGTAGACAATCTGACCTTGGAAAGAGGCTCCAAATGTACACAACTTTTTGAAAATACTGTTCACTGTAATTGTTTGAGAAAGAACAAGTATCTTTGCCTGCATGAAAGATATAGTTGTTCTAGGAATGTTTTTTTTTTCCTTACTAAGAGGCTGTGTAAATATCTTTTTCTCATCGCAGATTAACTGAATGATTCACATTTTTTTTAAATATTACTAATGCATGCAGAAAACTGTTTACTGAAGGTCTGTTAAATTTACGGTAGGAAATGATGGTGTTCAGTGTACCTTTGGCAGGTTTTTTTTGTAGAAACACAGGCCTCATTCAATTGAGGCTTTCGGGAGATCTGGACTCGGAAATGGAGCTAATCAAATGATGTCTTTTTGTAGGCTCAGATCAAGTTACGGGCTACGGTCTCCGATTCACTGCAATGGTTCAAATCGCAAGTTAATGTCCCTCTAAGCCTTTGATCTTTCACGGCCGCAAGATTTCCGAACGCTAACATCGCAAATCGCTATTCAATTGCTCCGATTCCCCCTATCTAACCACTCCGTCAAGGCGCAAATGGCAAAAGTCAAACCACAAGTTACTGGTAACAAAGAAGGTGTCATAAAGGGCTTAATGACATGTTCAGAGCACTTTAAAAGCAAATAAAAAAATCAATACTGTACTTTTACTAAAAGTGAAAGTGGTGTTAGGTCTTAGAATGAAAATCACCACATTCTCAAGCTCACAAATCGGGCCAACAAAATACTTAATTTTATGTTTACTTTTCGTGTTATATCAAGCCTGGTAATCAATGTGTTAATACATATAATGGAACGCGCATGTAATAGAATGTCATATTTTAGCATTATCAATATTGCATTATATCTGGAATGTGGGTCCAATCGTACGTCATAATTCAAGCCCATAGGACTTCAATGAAAAATGGGCTTGAACCATGAGTCACGATCGGACCCAGATGCCATTGGCTATTTCTAACTGGGAGTTACAACCTTGCGTCAGCGATCAAGCTCAAACTGTCAAATGCTACTTTCAATAGAAATGTTTTCGATATGCGCTATCGGGCCAATTGAATAGCACCATAAGTTGCGGCGGCCTATACCTCCATATATTGCGCCTCCAAATTGAATGAGGCTCACAGAGCCCTATGTAAATCAGGTGCTCTATGGGCCTCATTCAATTGAGCCCTCGGGAGATGTGGGCATCCGTAATGGAGCCTGTAAGTTATTTTCCTATTCAATTGGCGTCTATTTGCGGGCTCCGACTGGCTTACGGACTCTGGCTTCCCATTCCATCCAAGAATTTGATCTTTCACATCATGTTTGATCTATACATCATGTTCCACTGTAATGCTCTGACATTCACATGTGACTAAGGGAGTATAACTGGCTGAGCCATTGCATCGTAGCTTGTTGCTGTGCATAACCCTATGTGATCTGGTTATAGAAGTATTAAGTTCAGACCAACAGATCCATAAACTAACATCACATGAATCATTATGTATACGTACATATGCTTTAACAAACATCACAACATCACATTAATATCTATTTCTCCCATTTTGTTTTCTTCAGGTGATGCAGGATATGGGTGTTTGCCTATTGAGCAAACTAAGCGATACAGGAATTGCCATAAATATCTGCTCATGGATCGAGAGCTGGCTATAAGACAGGAAGCAAAGGGTTGTGGTAAAAGGAACATACTCAGATTGGACTAATGTGGTAAGTGGGGTTCCTCAGGGTTCAGTATTAGGTCCCCTCCTTTTTAACATATTTATTAATGACTTGGAAGTGGGATTGGAGTGTGGTGACTCCATTTTTGCTGATGACACAAAGTTTTGCAAGGTAATTAAATCAGAAAATGATGTACTTTCCCTCCAAAGGGATTTGCATAAATTAGAGGAATGGACATCTAAGGGCAGATGAGATTTAATACGAATAAATTATAAGTTATGCATCTGGGAAGTAAAAATAGCCATGCAATTTATAATCTTAATGGAGTAAATCTAGAGGTATCTGATATCAAAAGGGATTTGGGAGTACTTGTGGACAACCGCCTAGGTAACAGTGCTCAATGCCAAGAGGTATCTGCAAAGGGAAGTAAAAGATTAGCATGGATAAAGAAGGGAATAGAAGCAAGGGAATAAATATAATTATCCCACTCTACAAATCCCTAATATGCCCTAATTTGGAATATGGAGTACAATTTGGGGCACCACTACATAAAAAGGACATTTTAGAGCTAGAAAAAGTAAAGAGAAGGGCAACAAAGCTAATAACGGGAACAGAGGGGCTAAGTTATGAAGAAAGACTAACCGAATTAAACTTATTTTCTCTAGAAAAAGGTGTCTAAGAGGGGATATGATTACCTTATATAAATACATCCAGGGTCAGTATAAAGATTTGTCAAGTGAGCTTTTTGTGCTAAGAAGTTTTTAACTGACAAGAGGACATCCTTTGAGGTTAGAAGTAAAAAGATTCCACCTCAAAGAAAGAAAAGGGTTCTTCACAGTAAAGATGATTAATCTGTGGAATTCTCTACCAAAGGAGGTAGATAGATAACGTTAAAAGATAACTGGATTTATTTTTAATTAAAAAGGGCCTTCAGGGTTATTCTGGTTAATTAGAGAGAGAGTATTGATCCAGGTAGAAATCCGATCGCCAATATCTGGGGTCAGGAAGGAATTCTTTTTTTCCCCCCTTTGAGACGATTGGCTACATATATATTAAAACTTTAACTCCCCCAGATTTTTTTTTATTTCTAGTGGAGCTACTAATTAAAAAGGCAGAGAGAGAGAGCTTATGAGCCTCCAATAGTTTAGACAAATGTTTTAAAGGAACAGGGGTGACTTCTATAAAGGATAGTCCACCTGCAAGAAATCTTTCAGTTTTTGTTTTCTTAATACTTATATAATGTGGCTTGCTCAAGCTGGTGAGTCTGATGCGAATGTGACTGGGTATTGACCAGGCAATGTACAGCATAAATCACTTTCTGGTCCACACCTACCTCAGGGACCATATTATTGGTCCTATTTTTAAAAACAGGATTTTTCTTCTCTAACTTATACTGCCATGTGGCCTTACAGTGATGGTAGATTCTAAGCTTAGAGAAAGGGCCCTCTATTTGTTTGCATTGTATTGAGACTTCTTTTGCCTTGTTCACTTATATTTCTAAACAATTTTGAAATTAGTTATATATTCTTCTAAAATATAAATATCAGTAAATTACATATTTTAATATATTATGATAAATATATTTGTGTACACTACATAATGTAATTGCTTAACAAATAACAGATACAATTTTTAACTTTCCCATAATTTGAAATCCATGTGCTCCATACAAGTAACTGTTTTTCAAAGGTATAATTTATCTTGCTTATAGTTTCCTATATTATTGAATAGAGTTAATCGTATTCATTAGGGCCCTCATTCAATTGCGATTTGGCCAATTGAATAGTGCTCTAAATAAGCACATAACATATTTTTTTTAAATACGTTTTTAGTTAGTGAAAACCTTGCTTTTGGATAGATGTTTACTAACTAAAAACTTCTTTAAAAAAATATGTTATGTGCTTATTTAGACCCCTATTCAATTGGCCAAATTGCAATTGAATGAGGGCCTAGGTGTTTATAATTTGGTAAGTTTTCATTATTTCGATGTTCAGCAATGCATCTCCTAATTAGCACATATTATTCTTTGAATACTTTTTTTTTACCTTATCTATTTGCTCTTCAATGTATCCAAATAAAGCTATAAGTGGATTGTGTTTACCTTTAACTCCTGAAATGTTATGTATTATATTAAAAACTTATTTTCAAACTGTTCATATTTTTGGACTTAAGAAAAGCAAATATCTCTATTTTTTCCACATTTTTTCCAGCAATTTTCTGTTGGTGCTTTTGCCATTGTGTAAGTTTAAATGGTGTATAATACAAGCCAAAAATAGTTTTTCTTTCAAATAATTTTCTTTGATAGCAACAAATATACAACTTTTCTTTGCTATATTCTTCAATATATCCTTCAACTTAAGAATAATTTCTGTAGGTACAAGTCAGTTGTTTTGGTCTACTGCTGCCCAATGTATTACAGGTCTTGGTTTTCTTTTTTTATATTGCCCTCCTCCAGATGTAACATTTGTGGGGGGGGGGGGGGATCACAGATCTTGTTGCAAGCTTAGTTCTGGACACCCCAGGTGGCTTATCGTGGAATGCTTCAATGCTTGGATCCATGACAACCTATCAAGATTTCGACAAGACCTCATCTGCATAATCAATGACCTAGGCCTCAACTAAGCAATTCAATATTTCACACATAAAATTGAAAACCTTGTTTTTCAGAGTGGCCCAGAAACTTCTTACATAACAATAGACTCTGTCACCCGGTCTAACAATTATTTAATCAGGTTTGCAATTGAAGTATCTTCATGTAAGTCTTCTCTTGTGCAGATGACAATATATCCACCACTGAGTGGACTGTTATGGCATGGTCTAAGGAAGAAACTTGAGCTCTTAGATGTAATGAGTGTCTGTCATGAACATTGTGCTCTTGCCCACTATTATATGATAAACTGTGACTTTTAATGGACTACCCCTGTATACCCATGACCCCTCACATTAAGGAAATACTGCCCCCGGTATGATGACACTGTGAAGCTGTTAAAAAGAAAGGAGCGCAGTGTTGGACCTGTGGATAATGTAAAACAAGAGCAGAGTCTCAAAAAATATTAAGCTATCTTGATTGTCATGAAAATCAAATTTTTGTTAAAAAAATCATGGTTGCAGAAATCAGACCAGCTCAGTTATTCCAAAATGTGGAAAGGCTATGCAAGCCATCCTGTCTACAGCCTAATGTAACATTGTCCCAAATATAATGCATAGTTTGACCAGTATTTGACATAGATTGATGACTTTTGAATGTCAAGATCAAGGGCAAGTGAATGTGAAATTACTGAAATAATGGTCTTATTTTGTTCAATTGGACTTAGTTCCCATAGTGCAGATAATCAAATAACTACTCTCCATAGGTTGTGTTTTGGGTCCAAACTCAGCTTATCTTCTCAAAGGTTGTCCTGATCTAATTGGTTCAGCATTGATAAAAGGATAAACTGTTCACTGGACAGTGGTATATTTCATGATCAGCTAAAGGAAGCAATTGTTAGACCACGTCTCAAAAAAAAAAAAACATCTTTAAATCCAGACTACATGAGAAACTACCGGTCTGTTTCAAATATTCCCTTTTTATGAAAAGTTATTGAAAATGGTTGCAGTGTAGCTAGAAATCTATCTAGAAAAGCATGACTTCTTTTATCCATTACAGTCAGGGTTCAGGAAAAGACACAGCACAGAAACAGTCCTGGTTCCAGTTTTAATGATCTTTTGATAGCAAGAAATAGAGGTGACTGTTAAATTCTAATTCTTCTTGACCTCTCTGCATCATTTGATACAGTGGACCATATAATATTAACAGAGTAGCTGAGGACTACTGTCCTCAGCTGGTTTAAATATTTTCTCACAGAGAGGGTTTCTTCAGATGCATACTCATCAAAACCCTTGCCGTTGTATGTGGAGGTATACAAGACTCTATGCTGTTCTTTTGTATACATGCTACCAGTGAGAGAGATCATCAGAAGACATGGCCTCAAATTCAGATGTTATGATGGACACACCGCTTTATTTGTCCTGTACCCAGATGGAGAACATCCAGTCTTTGGGTAGGAACTGACTGAGGCTTAGCCCAAAAAAGACGCAGGTACTTCACTGTGGGTTCCTGTCATATGACAGCAGCTTCCTTGGGCTAAATAGGAGTGGACTTTCACCTCAGTGACCCGCAGCTGTTAAAATTTTAACAAGTATGCAACCTTGAGGTTGTTCTAAATTATGGTCTCACACTAGGAACATCATGTGTCAGTTGTGATCAAATCTGCATTTTTCCATCTGAAGTGCATAGCCAGGATAAAGCACTTCATACCCCCAGAAGACTTCCCTACATTGACCCATACCTTTATATCATTATGACTGGACTACTGCAACTGGATTTATCTAGGACTGTCAAATAAAGAGCTATATCGCTTACAGTTGGTACAGAATGCTGCCTCTACGTTACTTACAAACCAACCTATTATCCATTCCCTATACTGGCTCCCCGTGAAACATCTCATATATTTCAAGCTTGAGCTGATGACATGCAAAGCTATATATGATGAGGCCACAGCTATCTGAAGGAACTCCTCACTACTTATGTTCCAACTTGTGTTCTTAGACCTGCAGTTGAAAACCTATTAACCATCCCTAGGATCTCCACACAAACCTCTGGGTCTAGAACGTTTTTGTATGCAGTACTGAGATTCCGGAACCCTTTACCACGCTTAATTAGAGAAGCCCTAGTGTGAACATTTTCAAAAGGAGACTGAAGGCCATGCTTTTCAGCCATGTCCCTTCTGGGAGAAAAGCTCTTTACAAACTTATTATTATTATTATTATTATAATTATTATTTAAAAAAAATAATGTACAACATCAGATAAAGACTTGCACAGGATGGTGGAAAAAGCTCTGGTATACTGGTACAGTTAGCTGACAGTAGCACGTGTACACACACAGAATGGCAACAGTAATACAGGTACACTTTATCACAGCACAGGTGGCAAATAGTGGCAAGGCAGATCTTCAACTCAGGAACAAACACATAGACTTAGGAGCATGATCCAAACCTTAGGGCACTAATAACAGGCACTGCCAAGATACAGGTGCAGGGTTAAATAGTCCAGCAGGGTTGAGCTACTTCCGATTCACCTTTATGAGAATTGCAACACTGTTCCACAACTACAGGAGTCCCAGTGTGACTGATCATTGATGACACTTGAACGCTGGAGGTGTCTACCTATTAGGCAGAAAAGGAGGAAGTTTTATGATGATGATGTTAGTCAGCAAACTTATTTTGTTTACAGGAATCAACAGAATTAGATGAAACTGCTAGATCTGAGCCATCCCCTGAACACATTCATAGGCAGCTGGTACACTTGAAAAGGTGTATGGGGTGAAACTCTTAAGAAGAGCACTTGCTCCAATCCTATAAATATGACTGCACATCATAGATCCACATTCTTATAATAATTTGTAAATGATACATGAACAAGTTAATTATAACTTTGTTAGAGTGAAATAAACTGTATTTATTTGAAAGATTACTCCTGAAAATATGGTGTTATCCAATGATTACAATCTAAACTTATGTGAGGTGTTTTAACAGATAAGATGTATTATGCACATGTATGTTGTTCCTTTGCACTGTATATTGTTTAATTAAAGTTTCAGGTAGGATAGCTTTCAGATCAGCACACTGTAATATTCTATTTCAGTGCTATATAAAATGAAAAACAGAAACTTAAATCTTGCTAAGTTCTGGGGTGCTATGGGCTATATTTATGATGATCCTCACAGGCATGAGTCAGCAGAATGTGCCAAGGACAGATGAAGAGTGTCTTGTTGAATTCCTGCAATAGGTTGGGGACACCCAGAGGAACTACCAGCATATGTACACAAGTCTCACTTTGAGTTGTCTGAGCAACTAAAAGACAAGTTAGCCATGGTGTCCAGGCCTACTGCCTTGGAGGTGATGGCTACATTGATTATTCATTTAGATGGTCATTTGAGAGAGTGATGACTGGAGGGATCATCTTTCTATTCTAAGATGTCACTCCTCCCACATAGGAGTTGCCTAATCCTGCATCCATGCAGCTGGGGGAAGCAATGAAGTCTCTAACCACAAAGGAACATGTATTTTGGTGTACCAATAATCTACATGTACTGTGATGAGGCTGGACATTTTATAAAAATATAATCTTATTTGGAATAAGACCAGAGAAGATGGATCATATGGTAAGATGACTTTGCCCACACTTCCCCTCACTAGTTTTTCCATATCACTTTTCTATATCTGTTCATTTACAGTGTGTTCACTATGAGGTTCAGACAAGAGTCATTATAGGTTCTGGTGCCAATGTTTCATTTATTAAATCTTAGATGAAACAAGATTTCTACATCCCCAGTATCTGTATATCTGATCATCCACATAATCAATGGTATCAAAATAACTTCTGGTCCAGTCACTCATGCGACCATACCTCTTATGATGAACATGGAAAACAATCATCTGAAGCCCTTTCATCTGATCTGGTATCGGCTAACATATTTTTTGGTCTTTCGTCTGCCCTGGCTTCATCTGCTTCATGTCAGAACTCCTACCTGACTCCTATTTGTAAGGCATCGCTCCTTTGTAGTACATTACCCATTCAGCTCTGGCTCATCATCCAGTTAAGAAACCCTTGAGTCTGCTCAGTTGACACTTTTGGTAGCCCACAATCTCCTCTGCTGGTAAAAACTATATGGTATCTTGGGATATCTGCCTACAAATCAAGGTACTTCATTCCTGTCCTGACGGTCCTCTTTGACCATTACTTGTACCTACTCATGCTTGGTCATTTGTTTCTATGGACTTCATAGTGGTCATTCTTCCTTCCAATCAAAAGGCTATAATTGTGGTGGTTGCTGAACGTGTCATTAAGATTATATGCTTTCAGGTATTTTATAAGAGATGTATTTATTAAAGAGACTGTTCACCTCCATTACATTTCATATGAAATCCTTTTTCATGAAATAACACAGTACACCTCAAGGTTTGGGAGACAATTTTGTGCTACAATGAAAATAGAGCACACCATGACTTCTGTTTTGCATAAACAAACAAATATGCAAACAGAGAGAAGTGCCAAACAAATGGGCAACATTTTAGATGCTGACAACTTTCAACTTTAAGATGATTGATACCAACTTTTACCGTTGGCAGAATTTGCCTACAACAGCAGTACAAAAATGTCATCCTTCTATGCAAAATATGCATTCCACCCTTGCTTTGATCTTGCGATCTCAGCAATACCCTTGGTAAATTAAGTACACAAATGGAATATACAGTTACAAATGCATGTCTCCATTCTCTGCCATACTGTACTATAAGCTCAAGAGTGGCACAAAGCTGCAGTAGATTGTTTACTAGCAACTACTCCTTATTTTTAGATTGGAGACAATGTTTTCCTGTTCACCCAGAACCTCAGACTGAACTGTCTTTTGAAGAAACTGGCAGCAAGATAAGTAGCTAGCTTGGTTCAGCACTGCAGGTCTCAAAGATTAGAATTAGGTTGCTAAGACAAGCAAAATGTATGCACATTTTTGTATATTAGAGAAAGTTATATGGATTATAACAGTAACGCATCTTATTATTATGCAATATAAACAGTACAACTAAGTGCATGATGAAAACAGGATTAATAAGAAACACAGACAAGATTTACGACCTTTCTGACAAGACTAAACACCACAGGTGGAGTGGATATATATAAATATCTTGGTGGATCTAAGGATCTAAGTTCTAAACCCATAGAGGATGATAAGATAATTTATATTAACAACCTAAGGCAGAATGTCTGGCAGGGGGCTTTATGCAGCAAATTGTCAGGAGAATACCCAAGATGTAGCCATACTAGCAATCATGGCTTCGCGAGGACCCGCATTTGCGGAAGTGAGGGCCTCAGTTGCTGGCATGGAGCGCCGAAGGCGCTCCATGCCAGCACCTGAGGCCCTCGCCCGCAGCCCTCGCTTTGCGAGGGCCGCGGGCTCGCTATGCGAGCCCGCAAGCGTGAGCAACGGCTCTGGCTGGCTCGCATGCTCACAACTATATATGTGATGTTGACATACTATTGGCTGCCTACAGAGTGTGTACATGTCTGGTTTTGTTTAACATTTCAACAATTGATGTTAAATGTGGATTGACCTTGACATGAAATGCTGTATTTAATCAGAATATTGTTATGATTGATATCTTGTCTCTGTAGGTGTTAATAGCCAAATCTCTATGAAGACATTTTCTTCATCTTCGAGCAGTACAATACCATCATGTAAGTAAAGACTAAACCCAGTTCCCAACAGGCATTCGATCAGTGTCATTCACCACTGCAGATGGCTCAGAAATGCAATATATGACTACATATCTCTTCACTAAGGAACATGACTGTGTGCGTTTCCATTATCATGATCAGTGTCCCGGCTGCAGAGTTGCACAGTCCCATTAGGATCTGCTTATCCAAACCAGCAATTCTACATACGTTTTTGTAGCAATCCATCCCGATAACATTATGAAGGTGGATTCATTTGTTTCATGTCATCCAAACCAAACTGCTAATTTCCTTGGTTTGACATCATGATCAATGTGCATGTGTTTAGGGGTAATGTGAACAGTGTAATCTGTCTGGCCTTGGCAACACCCATATGCCAGTGAGATGTGATATCAGCATGGCACAACTATTCCTATGTAGATAGTGATAGTACATTTTGCTGAAGGATTGTGTTCACAGTGAAGCATACCTTGTCATATTACACATCCTCAACATATTCTGGGAAGGCTGGCTGAACAGGATGAAATCAATATGGTTATTACTGCTCGTAGATGACATTCATGTTAGTTGGTTTATAGTAGTGTCCAGAGCAAAAACAATGTACTATAATAACAGCTTATGATTGTTCTAACACCTCCTCTCTATGTTTTCCAGATTCACATCATCTATTGACCAATCATCAGTAATGTATGTGAACACACTGTGTGTAGAATCGCTTAGTATTACATGATCCATGTTTTCTAGTGTCTGTTTATTCTGGCAACCATATGGTTGTTGTATGCTCATTAATGGTAATGTCGATGAAATGGAGTGTTATATCATGTTTGTTACTGTGGGGTCATGACCACATGTGACCCTAGTAGATGCTATGCATTACCCCCATGATGTTGTGTGTTTCCCTTTCAGATGTCCTCTGATTTGCCGCAGCCCCTTGCCATAATGGGATCCGTTCACACCACACCCATGATATTAATGCACAGTCTTAACCACTGCTGATTGTGGTCTGTGTCCAAAATAAAGCTTTGTTATACTGTTATGTGAATGCACAGTCTTGACCACAGCTGATTGTGGTCTGTGTCCAAAATAAAGCTTTGTTATACCGGTATGTGAATGCACAGTCTTCACCACTGCTGATTGTGGTCTGTGTCCAAAAGAAAGCTTTGTTATACCGTTATGTGAATGCACAGTCTTGACCACTGCTGATTGTGGTCTGTGTCCAAAATAAAGCTTTGTTATATACCGTTATGTGAATGCACAGTCTTGACCACTGCTGATTGTGGTCTGTGTAAATAATAAAGCTGTGTTATACTGTTCTCACTATATCAGTGTGTTGGGTTGGGGTTATGGGACTTCCACATGTATCACATTAGTGTCACATTACTATAGATGTAAACTAATGAGCCCTAAAAACCTGCAATAGATCCATACACATTAAGAGGAATAATTGTCCTAATATCATTAGATATCATATAATACATCTAATAGATCTACAATCTAGGCATAATAAAATGTTAATGCACAGGCCAAGTCCATTTAGTGATACTGTGGAGTAGGAACATTCCCCTGAGGGCCAAACAGGATAATGATAGGTGATACTGGAGTGGCTTGAAAGTTCCTTCTCCAGTGATTTATGATTTGTCCATCCACTCTGCTTTCACCCGCCCACCCACACTGGCCCTTAATGTTATAGCTCACAGCTTCATTGAAGTATACAAGCCCCATCCCCAACATTACTTAGCAATCCAAACTAATGTAAATTGATGAATAGCAGAACATAATAGGAGGTCACCAAATGGGAAAGAGTGGACATCTTGGCACATGGCCACCAGCAATGGTGTGGGACTTCCTTGGATGGGCATAGCGGAGATTACCCCTGATGGAGGTGAGTTGGTTGTTGCTCAATGTGCCTCTGCAAACCCTCCATGTGTGTTTGCAGTCCTTCCTGATGGGTAACAGTAGATTAGTGTGGGGTATGTTCCCATGGTCACCTTGTGGTTTGATAAGTGATGGGGCTTGTGTACTTCAGTGAAGCGGTGAGTTATACCATTAAGGGACATTGTGGGTGGGAGGGTGAAAGCAGAGTGGATGGACAAATCCAAAATCACTGGAGAAGGAACTGCCAAGCCACCCCAGTATCACCAGCATGCAAACCTTGTAGGAAAGCAGTGGCAGAGGCCTAGCTACATGTGCTGCAGTCCAGAGAGGCAGACATGACTGAAAGACCAAACAAGAGATATTGTGTACTTCAATGAAGCTGTGAGCTATACCATTAAGGGCCATTGTGGGTGGGAGGGTGAAAGCAGAGTGGACGGACAAATCCAAAATCACTGGAGAAGGAACTGACAAGCCACTCCAGTAGCACCAGCATGCAAACCTTGTAGGAAAGCAGTGGCAGGGGCCTAGCTGCATGTGCTGCAGTCCATAGGGTCACAGACAGTCAGACACGACTGAAAGACTGAACAGGACATATTCACATGCTCTCCGTGTACTTGATATATGCCACGTGACAGTGTAATGTGCCCCATATTTGTGTTCCCAAATGTAGATTTGATGAGCAACATGTAAATAGAATTAAATAGAGCTTCTGTGAGTAACAAAGGGTTAATATGGCATAATTTTGATGTTTTTGTGTGTTTATGTAATCAGGTACTGTGTCTTTAATTGCTTTATGTAAGCTGCAGCGTGGCTTTTCATTCCAAAATGTAACAACTAATTGGTTGAATAATGCATTTCCTTTGGTGGGGGGAGGGGGTTGTGCAATCAATTGTAATGGCCTTCCATGCTTTCCCTCTGTTAAACTGTCACTTTTACACTTTAAGTTGTCTGTACGTAGTGCGTAAACCATTTGTCTGGTGCATTTTTGTGCACTTAGCGATTTTGCGAGATACGAACGTACACGCAAATAATTCCTGTCCGCGACTTACTACGTTACACTTCTCGGAGACAAATCTTGGCCAATGAGTCCGAAATTACGCAAGTCAAAAGCAACACGATTCGTAGTTCGCAAATCGCGCTACAAGGTGCATTTGCGAGGTACAAATTGAAACCCAGCTCTAATTTAATAAGGGCCTGTATGTCTGAGTAGGAGAGGGAAAAATTCCACATCCCACCAACGTGTGAATCATATAATGAATACTCTACAGTAAAACAATAAAAACGTATAATATATTGCAGACTTGTTCTTCAAGATATGAAGGGTCTTTAGTATATATCATTTGGATGCAATATCACTTGTTGGCTAAATCTCTTAGACTTTTAACTCTCTTTCGAGTAAGGCAGTAATCTTTTCCTGTACCAATGTGTATATACAATGTGATGTCTTTTCTTATCTGCCTTGTAAAGCATGTAAAAAGGTTTATCCATCAGTCATTGCACTATGTCTCCATGGAATATGTTGCTCTCAGTTAGCTTCTAAACTGGGTATTCCAAAGTTAGTAGGACATAGGTGTGCTAAGTGCTCGTTGATGCCACAGACTCAGAATCCAGTTCTGAGTTTCTTGTTACCAACTGTGCATGATGTTGACTTACATGCATTTCTCATATGAGGACGATATAAGCAAATATGGTGAGGTGGATACAGCAACTGAAAAAAAAAATGCCAAGACTTCTTCTGTAAATCTGAGGATAGTCCAAGGTCAAAGTGTAGAACTTTATTGTTAAGCACTGTTACCCAACCCTGTATTGAAAACCCACTACCCAGGAAATGGTTTAGGTTGAACGGTGTGTGGATATATGAGAGGCAATTAGAGGCTCCACAGCCTGTAGAATACTAATTGCCTTACCTGTGTTCACTCAATGTTAAACCTAAATCATGGTGGGTTTTGTGGAGAGGATTGGGTACCACTGTCTTAAACAGTTTCATGGGCAGTGACAGTAGCTGACAGAAAAGTAGTCAGGAACATAGCCAGAACACTGGGATATTTTGCATGATCGTAGCAAAGGTCAAGATCAAATCGACAAGACAGGAGGCAAACATAATTATAGTCTGAGGTCACAAATTCTAAAATGCCAACTTCCCATCATGAATGTGGTGCTTCATTGTTAGATGAAGCAAAGCACGTACAAACAGTGGTTATGAGGACATAAAAGACAGCACCCTGGGATGACCCAGGCTTTGATGTATCTTTATAAATACTGCTTTCGTGAATATGACCATTTTAAATAATCAAATACTAGTAGTAAAGCATTTTGTCTCATTTGCATTATTTTAAAATTGTTAAAGTCTCCATTGATACATTCAGCTCAATTCTTTGGTCTTACCTAAATTTCTGATGATTTGGTATGCCCGCCTGTATGTTGCAGATATCTATAACATTAGTAAAAATGCATACTGTCCCTTCTGACTTCCCTTTGCAGCACAGAAAACTATTTGGATATAATCCTTTAATTTTTCTCAATAGACTGCAACCCTCTGAACTGTATAATTCAGCTAGTATTTTATCTGTTCAATAACTTTAAGTCCAATCCCACATAATTGCTCCTCTGGGGTTCTCCTTCTGGAGAGCAATGAGAAAATAGAGTATTTTCAAGAGATACACAATCATGCACTGTAATTGAATTCATCCTCACAGGGAACATGGCCTGTCAGGAGGCACACTATAATATGTAGGAAATTGCAAAGAGACATACAATTTGATTGGTAAACACATTATTACAGGGATTGAGCTCTGATGTGGAACACCTGTCTGATGTAAAGAAGCATATTGTATTTTATGGTGCCAATTATGTACTGTAGTGTGTATACAGTTTATTGACTGACAATGGGGATCAAGATATGGTATGAAAATAGTAAGATGACTTACTATCTACATGCTATAATTATATTTATGTACATTTACAGTATCATTATTTACAAGACAAGGGCATTTAAATTACAGGCTTTATGTTACAACTAGCGACTTGCCTATCAAAAATGACAGGGCAATAAAAAAATGTTAAAATACTGTTTGTCCCTGTGTGCCTCAACTATATATACCCCTATAGCACACTAATGAACACATGTAATAACACTATAAGTGCCATAAGTGTCATCCAGGACCCTCATGACACAAAGTGTAAGCACTACACCATTTTAACCAGGTCTCTTATGGGGATCTATACAGACTCTATAAGCCTCTATTTAACCCCATTAGTCCCTAATCTAAAGACCCTCATGGGACAGTTAGAAGCCTAACATTACCCCATAAGTGCTATGAGGGTGCTCCAGGACCCTCTTGACACTAAGTACAAACACTACACTGCACTATACGTCCACCAATAAACCATAAAATCTAAACTAACCACCTGTACACTAACTTATTAACACCTACCTACCCGCTAATAAACCCCACACCCCACTAAATACAGAAAATAATAAAACTTATGTCACAGAAAATAAAAAATGTACATAACAGAAAATAAAAAAACCTAAGTCACAAAAAATAAAAAATCTACATTACAGAAAATAACAAAAACCTACATTACAACCCCTACTACAGAAAAAAAATACACACCTGAAAAATAAATACATACAAAATATATACATTACAATACCCGCTATCTAAAATACATTAAATTCTATCTAAAATACATACATACCCCTCTATCTAAAATACATACAATCCTATGTAAAATACACACATACACCACTCTCAAAAATACATTACATTCTATCTAACATACATACATACCCCACTATCCAAAATACATTAAATCTTATGTAACATACATACATACCCCACTATCTAAAATACAATAAATCCTATCTAAAATACACACATACCCCCCCCCCCTCTATCTAAAATACATCACCCTATCTAACATACAATAAATCCTATCTTCATACACAAACCCTAATTCTAACCTAAAATACAATAATTAAGACCACTTACCTTTGCAGATGTCCCTTCAAATTGCCACCCTAGGAAAAAAAATGAGTACAACACATTTACATACAAAAAATAAACATTCAACATATTCTAAATATTCTACTCACCTTTCCAGCATGTCCTTCCCTTCTTATTTTTTTCTCCGGCGCGGCCCTTGTTAAAAATAAACTTTAGATTAGTAGTAAATACACACACAAAATAAAATAAACATTATACATTAAACTTACCTCCCCGCGATGTCCCCGCGCTCCTCCTCTTCTGCCCCGGGTGGGCCCTGGAAGAATACGCGCTCTTAAAAAAAAACAACTAACGGAGTTCCGCACTCGCAGAGAAGGCGCTATTCCCTTCAGCCAATCACAATGGGATACACCCCCATGGAGTAATTGACTGAAGGCATCTGCACCTTCTGATTGGCAGTTGTCATTGTCAATCAGATTACAGCCAATCAGAAGACGCAGATGTCTTCAGCCAACCAGCCCGTGGGGGTGTATCCCATTGTGATTGGCTGAAGGCAATAAAGCCTTCTGATTGGTTTAAAAAAGATTGACAGGTGCATTAGCCAATCAGAATGGGATATGGGGGGTGTACCTGATTCTGACTGGCTTACACCTTGGCACCTTCTGATTTTGATTAACAGCGTTTTCAGCCAATCAGAAGGCGCCATTTCTTCCGGAAAAGTCTCTAGGAGGCTCATTAGCATTGGGGAGGTCTGCGAGTGCATCGCGGGGAGGTAAGTTCAATGTATATTATTTTTATTTTATTTTGTGTGTGTGTGTATGTTGTAGTAATGTAATGTTTATTTTTAACAGGGGCCGCGCCGGAGAAAAAAATAGGAAGGGGAGGACATGCTGGAAAGGTGAGTAGAATATTTAGAATATTTAGAATGTTTTTTTATTGTATATAATTTTAGATAGATAGGTGGTGTGTGTGTGTATTTTAGATAGGATTTAATGTATTTTAGATAGTGGGGTGTGAGTATTTTAGATAGTATTTAATATATTTTAGATAAGGTGGTATTGTATTTTATTTGATTTGTATTGTATTGTAATGTACTGTATATATTCCTTTTCAGGTGTGTATTTTTTTTAATTTTATGTAGGGGATGTGGGGGGTATGGAATGTAGGGGTTTTTATTTTCTGTAATGTAGATTTTTTATTTTCTGTGACTTAGGTTTTATTATTTTTTGTGAGTAAGGTATTATTATTTTCTGTAATTAGTGTGGTGGGGGGGTTATTAGGGGGTAGGTAGTGTAGGTAGGTAGTGTAGGTGTTAATAGGTTAGTATAGAGCAGGGTTAGTTTAGATTTAATGGTTTATTGGGGGTATAGTGCAGTGTAGTGTTTGTACTTAGTGTCATGAGGGTCCTTGAGGACCGTCATGGCACGTATGTGGTTAATTTTAGGGATGTAACTGACCTATAAGGGTCTTTATATACCCATATGGGACTAATGGAGTTAAATAGAGGCTTATGAGGGTCTGTAATGACCCCCATGAGTGACAGGGTTAATTAAGGGCTTATGTGGGTCTTCATTGACCCCCATGAGTGACAGGGTTAATTCAGTGCTTATGGGGGTCCGTATTGACCCCCATGAGTGACAGGGTTAATTAAGGGCTTATGAGGGTCTGTATTGACCCCCATGAGTGACAGGGTTAATTAAGGGCTTATGTGGGTCTTCATTGACCCCCATGAGTGACAGGGTTAATTCAGGGCTTAGGGGGGTCTGTATTGACCCCCATGAGTGACAGGGTTAATTAGGTGATTATGGGGTTCTGTATTGACCCCCATAAGTGACAAGGTTAATTAATGGATTATGGGGGTCTGTATTGACCCCCATGAGTGACAGGGTTAATTAAGGGAATATAGGGGTCTGTATTCACCTCCATGAGTGACAGAGTTAATAAAGGGCTTATGGGGGTCTGTATTGACCGCTATAAGTGACAGGGCTTATGGGGGTCTGTATTGACCCCCATGAGTGACAGGGTTAATTAAGCGCTGATGGGTTTCTGTACTGACCCCTATGAGTGACAGGGTTAATTAAGGGCTTAAGGGGAGTCTGTATTGACCCCCATGAGTGACAGGGTTAAATAAGGGCTTATGTGGTTCTTCATGGACCCCCATGAGTTACAGGGTTATTTACGGGCTGATGGGGTTCTGTATTGACCCCTAAGAGTGACAGGGTTAATGAAGGGCTTATGGTGGTCTGTATTGCACCCCATGAGTGACAGTGTTAATTAAGGGCTTATAGGGTCTGTATTGACCCCCATGAGTGACAGGGTTAATTAAAGGATTATGGTGGTCTCTATTGACCCCCATGAGTGAAAGGGTTAATAAAGGTCTTATGGCAGTCTGTATTGACCCCCATGAGTGACAGGGTTAATTAAGGGCTGTGGGGGTCTGTATTGACCCCATGAGTGACAGGGTTAATTAAGGGCTTATGGGGGTCTGTATTGACCCCCATGAGTGACAGGGTTAATTAAGGGTTTATGGGGCTCTGTATTGACCCCATGAGTGACATGGTTAATTAAGGGCTTATAGGTGTCTTTATTGACCCCCATGAGTGACAGGGTTAATTAAGGGTTTATGGGGGTCTGTATTGACCCCCATGAGTGACAGGGTTAATTAAGGGTTTATGGGGGTCTGTATTGACCCCCATGAGTGACAGGGTTAATTCAGGGCTTAGGGGGGTCTGTATTGACCCCATGAGTGACAGGGTTAATTAAGGGTTTATGGGGGTCTGTATTGACCCCCATGAGTGACAGGGTTAATTCAGGGCTTAGGGGGGTCTGTATTGACCCCATGAGTGACAGGGTTAATTAAGGGCTTATGGGGGTCTGTATTGACCCCCATGAGTGACAGGGTTAAATAAGGGCTTATGTGGTTCTTCATGGACCCCCATGAGTTACAGGGTTATTTACGGGCTGATGGGGTTCTGTATTGACCCCTAAGAGTGACAGGGTTAATGAAGGGCTTATGGTGGTCTGTATTGCACCCCATGAGTGACAGTGTTAATTAAGGGCTTATAGGGTCTGTATTGACCCCCATGAGTGACAGGGTTAATTAAAGGATTATGGTGGTCTCTATTGACCCCCATGAGTGAAAGGGTTAATAAAGGTCTTATGGCAGTCTGTATTGACCCCCATGAGTGACAGGGTTAATTAAGGGCTGTGGGGGTCTGTATTGACCCCATGAGTGACAGGGTTAATTAAGGGCTTATGGGGGTCTGTATTGACCCCCATGAGTGACAGGGTTAATTAAGGGTTTATGGGGCTCTGTATTGACCCCATGAGTGACATGGTTAATTAAGGGCTTATAGGTGTCTTTATTGACCCCCATGAGTGACAGGGTTAATTAAGGGTTTATGGGGGTCTGTATTGACCCCCATGAGTGACAGGGTTAATTAAGGGTTTATGGGGGTCTGTATTGACCCCCATGAGTGACAGGGTTAATTCAGGGCTTAGGGGGGTCTGTATTGACCCCATGAGTGACAGGGTTAATTAAGGGCTTATGGGGGTCTGTATTGACCCCCATGAGTGACAGGGTTAATTAACGGTTTATGGGGCTCTGTATTGACACCGATGAGTGACATGGTTAATTAAGGGCTTATAGGTGTCTTTATTGACCCCCATGAGTGACAGGGTTAATAATGGGTTTATGGGGATCTGTATTGACCCCCATGAGTGACAGGGTTATTTCAGGGCTTAGGGGGGTCTGTATTGACCCCATGAGTGACAGGGTTAATTAAGGGCTTATGGGGGTCTGTATTGACCCCCATGAGTGACAGGGTTAATTAAGGGTTTATGGGGCTCTGTATTGACACTGATGAGTGACATGGTTAATTAAGGGCTTATAGGTGTCTTTTTTGACCCCCATGAGTGACAGGGTTAATTAAGGGTTTATGGGGGTCTGTATTGACCCCCATGAGTGACAGGGTTAAAGAAGGGCTTATGGGGGTCTGTATTGCCCTGATGAGGAAAAGTGTTAATGAATGGATTATGGGGGTCTGTATTGACCCCCATGAGTAACATGGTTAATTAAGGGATTATGGGGATCTTTATTAGCGTTGGGGAGGTCTGCGAGTGCATCGCGGGGAGGTAAGTTTAATGTATATTATTTTTATTTTATTTTTTGTGTGTGTGTATGTTGTAGTAATGTAATGTTTATTTTTAACAGGGGCCACGCCGGAGAAAAAAATAGGAAGGGGAGGACATGCTGGAAAGGTGAGTAGAATATTTAGAATATTTAGAATGTTTATTTATTGTATATAATTTTAGATAGATAGGTGGTGTGTGTGTGTATTTTAGATAGGATTTAATGTATTTTAGATAGTGGGGTGTGCGTATTTTAGATAGTATTTAATATATTTTAGATAAGGTGGTATTGTATTTTATTTGATTTGTATTGTATTGTAATTTACTGTATATATTCCTTTTCAGGTGTGTATTTTTTTTTATTTTATGTAGGGGGTGTGGGGGGTATGGAATGTAGGGGTTTTTATTTTCTGTAATGTAGATTTTTTATTTTCTGTGACTTAGGTTTTATTATTTTTTGTGAGTAAGGTATTATTATTTTCTGTAATTAGTGTGGTGGGGGGTTATTAGGGGGTAGGTAGTGTAGGTGTTAATAGGTTAGTATAGAGCAGGGTTAGTTTAGATTTAATGGTTTATTGGGGGTATAGTGCAGTGTAGTGTTTGTACTTAGTGTCATGAGGGTCCTTGAAGACCGTCATGGCACGTATGTGGTTAATTTTAGAGATGTAACTGCCCTATAAGGGTCTTTATATAACCATATGGGACTAATGGAGTTAAATAGAGGCTTATGAGGGTCTGTAATGACCCCCATGAGTGACAGGGTTAATTAAGGGCTTATGTGGGTCTTCATTGACCCCCATGAGTGAAAGGGTTAATTCAGGGCTTATGGGGGTCCGTATTGACCCCCATGAGTGACAGGGTTAATTAAGGGCTTATGTGGGTCTTCATTGACCCCCATGAGTGACAGGGTTAATTCAGGGCTTAGGGGGGTCTGTATTGACCCCCATGAGTGACAGGGTTAATTAAGGGATTATGGGGGTCTGTATTGACCCCCATAAGTGTCAAGGTTAATTAATGGATTATGGGAGTCTGTATTGACCCCCATGAGTGACAGGGTTAATTAAGGGAATATAGGGGTCTGTATTCACCTCCATGAGTGACAGAGTTAATAAAGGGCTTATGGGGGTCTGTATTGACCCCTATGAGTGACAGGGCTTATGGGGGTCTGTATTGACCCCCATGAGTGACAGGGTTAATTAAGGGCTGATGGGTTTCTGTACTGACCCCTATGAGTGACAGGGTTAATTAAGGGCTTAAGGGGGGTCTGTATTGACCCCCATGAGTGACAGGGTTAATTAAGGGATTATGGGTTTCTGTATTAACCCCCTTGAGTGACAGAGTTAATGAAGAGCTTATGGGCGTCTGTATTGACCCCCATGAGTGACAGGGTTAATTAAGGTCTTATGTGGTTCTTCATTGACCCCCATGAGTTACAGGGTTAATTCAGGGCTTAGGGGGGTCTGTATTGACCCCCATGAGTGACAGGGTTAATTAAGGGCTTATAGGTGTCTGTATTGACCCCCATGAGTGACAGGGTTAATTAAGGGCTTATGGGGATCTGTATTGACCCCTATGAGTGACAGGGCTTATGGGGGTCTGTATTGACCCCCATGAGTGACAGTGTTAAATAAGGGCTTATGTGGTTCTTCATGGACCCCCATGAGTTACAGGGTTATTTACGGGCTGATGGGGTCCTTTATTGACCCCTAAGAGTGACAGGGTTAATGAAGGGCTTATGGTGGTCTGTATTGCCCCCCATGAGTGACAGTGTTAATTAAGGGCTTATAGGGTCTGTATTGACCCCCATGAGTGACAGGGTTAATTAAAGGATTATGGTGGTCTCTATTGACCTCCATGAGTGAAAGGGTTAATAAAGGTCTTATGGCAGTCTGTATTGACCCCAATGAGTGACAGGGTTAATTAAGGGCTGTAGGGGTCTGTATTGACCCCATGAGTGACAGGGTTAATTAAGGGCTTATGGGGGTCTGTATTGATACCCATGAGTGACAGGGTTAATTAAGGGTTTATGGGGCTCTGTATTGACACCGATGAGTGACATGGTTAATTAAGGGCTTATAGGTGTCTTTATTGACCCCCATGAGTGACAGGGTTAATTAAGGGTTTATGGGGGTCTGTATTGACCCCCATGAGTGACAGGGTTAATTCAGGGCTTAGGGGGGTCTGTATTGACCCCATGAGTGACAGGGTTAATTAAGGGCTTATGGGGGTCTGTATTGACCCCCATGAGTGACAGGGTTAATTAATGATTTAGGCGGCTCTGTATTGACACTGATGAGTGACATGGTTTATTAAGGGCTTATAGGTGTCTTTATTGACCCCCATGAGTGACAGGGTTAATTAAGGTCTTATGTGGTTCTTCATTGACCCCCATGAGTTACAGGGTTAATTCAGGGCTTAGGGGGGTCTGTATTGACCCCCATGAGTGACAGGGTTAATTAAGGGCTTATAGGTGTCTGTATTGACCCCCATGAGTGACAGGGTTAATTAAGGGCTTATGGGGATCTGTATTGACCCCTATGAGTGACAGGGCTTATGGGGGTCTGTATTGACCCCCATGAGTGACAGTGTTAAATAAGCGCTTATGTGGTTCTTCATGGACCCCCATGAGTTACAGGGTTATTTACGGGCTGACGGGGTTCTGTATTGACCCCTAAGAGTGACAGGGTTAATGAAGGGCTTATGGTGGTCTGTATTGCCCCCCATGAGTGACAGTGTTAATTAAGGGCTTATACCATCTGTATTGACCCCCATGAGTGACAGGGTTAATTAAAGGATTATGGTGGTCTCTATTGACCCCCATGAGTGAAAGGGTTAATAAAGGTCTTATGGCAGTCTGTATTGACCCTCATGAGTGACAGGGTTAATTAAGGGCTGTGGGGGTCTGTATTGACCCCATGAGTGACAGGGTTAATTAAGGGAATATAGGGGTCTGTATTCACCTCCATGAGTGACAGAGTTAATAAAGGGCTTATGGGGGTCTGTATTGACCCCATGAGTGACATGGTTAATTAAGGGCTTATAGGTGTCTTTATTGACCCCCATGAGTGACAGGGTTAATTAAGGGCTGTGGGGGTCTGTATTGACCCCATGAGTGACAGGGTTAATTAAGGGCTTATGGGGGTCTGTATTGACCCCCATGAGTGACAGGGTTAATTAAGGGTTTATGGGGCTCTGTATTGACCCCATGAGTGACATGGTTAATTAAGGGCTTATAGGTGTCTTTATTGACCCCCATGAGTGACAGGGTTAATTAAGGGTTTATGGGGGTCTGTATTGACCCCCATGAGTGACAGGGTTAATTAAGGGTTTATGGGGGTCTGTATTGACCCCCATGAGTGACAGGGTTAATTCAGGGCTTAGGGGGGTCTGTATTGACCCCATGAGTGACAGGGTTAATTAAGGGTTTATGGGGGTCTGTATTGACCCCCATGAGTGACAGGGTTAATTCAGGGCTTAGGGGGGTCTGTATTGACCCCATGAGTGACAGGGTTAATTAAGGGCTTATGGGGGTCTGTATTGACCCCCATGAGTGACAGGGTTAAATAAGGGCTTATGTGGTTCTTCATGGACCCCCATGAGTTACAGGGTTATTTACGGGCTGATGGGGTTCTGTATTGACCCCTAAGAGTGACAGGGTTAATGAAGGGCTTATGGTGGTCTGTATTGCACCCCATGAGTGACAGTGTTAATTAAGGGCTTATAGGGTCTGTATTGACCCCCATGAGTGACAGGGTTAATTAAAGGATTATGGTGGTCTCTATTGACCCCCATGAGTGAAAGGGTTAATAAAGGTCTTATGGCAGTCTGTATTGACCCCCATGAGTGACAGGGTTAATTAAGGGCTGTGGGGGTCTGTATTGACCCCATGAGTGACAGGGTTAATTAAGGGCTTATGGGGGTCTGTATTGACCCCCATGAGTGACAGGGTTAATTAAGGGTTTATGGGGCTCTGTATTGACCCCATGAGTGACATGGTTAATTAAGGGCTTATAGGTGTCTTTATTGACCCCCATGAGTGACAGGGTTAATTAAGGGTTTATGGGGGTCTGTATTGACCCCCATGAGTGACAGGGTTAATTAAGGGTTTATGGGGGTCTGTATTGACCCCCATGAGTGACAGGGTTAATTCAGGGCTTAGGGGGGTCTGTATTGACCCCATGAGTGACAGGGTTAATTAAGGGCTTATGGGGGTCTGTATTGACCCCCATGAGTGACAGGGTTAATTAACGGTTTATGGGGCTCTGTATTGACACCGATGAGTGACATGGTTAATTAAGGGCTTATAGGTGTCTTTATTGACCCCCATGAGTGACAGGGTTAATAATGGGTTTATGGGGATCTGTATTGACCCCCATGAGTGACAGGGTTATTTCAGGGCTTAGGGGGGTCTGTATTGACCCCATGAGTGACAGGGTTAATTAAGGGCTTATGGGGGTCTGTATTGACCCCCATGAGTGACAGGGTTAATTAAGGGTTTATGGGGCTCTGTATTGACACTGATGAGTGACATGGTTAATTAAGGGCTTATAGGTGTCTTTTTTGACCCCCATGAGTGACAGGGTTAATTAAGGGTTTATGGGGGTCTGTATTGACCCCCATGAGTGACAGGGTTAAAGAAGGGCTTATGGGGGTCTGTATTGCCCTGATGAGGAAAAGTGTTAATGAATGGATTATGGGGGTCTGTATTGACCCCCATGAGTAACATGGTTAATTAAGGGATTATGGGGATCTTTATTAGCGTTGGGGAGGTCTGCGAGTGCATCGCGGGGAGGTAAGTTTAATGTATATTATTTTTATTTTATTTTTTGTGTGTGTGTATGTTGTAGTAATGTAATGTTTATTTTTAACAGGGGCCACGCCGGAGAAAAAAATAGGAAGGGGAGGACATGCTGGAAAGGTGAGTAGAATATTTAGAATATTTAGAATGTTTATTTATTGTATATAATTTTAGATAGATAGGTGGTGTGTGTGTGTATTTTAGATAGGATTTAATGTATTTTAGATAGTGGGGTGTGCGTATTTTAGATAGTATTTAATATATTTTAGATAAGGTGGTATTGTATTTTATTTGATTTGTATTGTATTGTAATTTACTGTATATATTCCTTTTCAGGTGTGTATTTTTTTTAATTTTATGTAGGGGGTGTGGGGGGTATGGAATGTAGGGGTTTTTATTTTCTGTAATGTAGATTTTTTATTTTCTGTGACTTAGGTTTTATTATTTTTTGTGAGTAAGGTATTATTATTTTCTGTAATTAGTGTGGTGGGGGGTTATTAGGGGGTAGGTAGTGTAGGTGTTAATAGGTTAGTATAGAGCAGGGTTAGTTTAGATTTAATGGTTTATTGGGGGTATAGTGCAGTGTAGTGTTTGTACTTAGTGTCATGAGGGTCCTTGAAGACCGTCATGGCACGTATGTGGTTAATTTTAGAGATGTAACTGCCCTATAAGGGTCTTTATATAACCATATGGGACTAATGGAGTTAAATAGAGGCTTATGAGGGTCTGTAATGACCCCCATGAGTGACAGGGTTAATTAAGGGCTTATGTGGGTCTTCATTGACCCCCATGAGTGAAAGGGTTAATTCAGGGCTTATGGGGGTCCGTATTGACCCCCATGAGTGACAGGGTTAATTAAGGGCTTATGTGGGTCTTCATTGACCCCCATGAGTGACAGGGTTAATTCAGGGCTTAGGGGGGTCTGTATTGACCCCCATGAGTGACAGGGTTAATTAAGGGATTATGGGGGTCTGTATTGACCCCCATAAGTGTCAAGGTTAATTAATGGATTATGGGAGTCTGTATTGACCCCCATGAGTGACAGGGTTAATTAAGGGAATATAGGGGTCTGTATTCACCTCCATGAGTGACAGAGTTAATAAAGGGCTTATGGGGGTCTGTATTGACCCCTATGAGTGACAGGGCTTATGGGGGTCTGTATTGACCCCCATGAGTGACAGGGTTAATTAAGGGCTGATGGGTTTCTGTACTGACCCCTATGAGTGACAGGGTTAATTAAGGGCTTAAGGGGGGTCTGTATTGACCCCCATGAGTGACAGGGTTAATTAAGGGATTATGGGTTTCTGTATTAACCCCCTTGAGTGACAGAGTTAATGAAGAGCTTATGGGCGTCTGTATTGACCCCCATGAGTGACAGGGTTAATTAAGGTCTTATGTGGTTCTTCATTGACCCCCATGAGTTACAGGGTTAATTCAGGGCTTAGGGGGGTCTGTATTGACCCCCATGAGTGACAGGGTTAATTAAGGGCTTATAGGTGTCTGTATTGACCCCCATGAGTGACAGGGTTAATTAAGGGCTTATGGGGATCTGTATTGACCCCTATGAGTGACAGGGCTTATGGGGGTCTGTATTGACCCCCATGAGTGACAGTGTTAAATAAGGGCTTATTTGGTTCTTCATGGACCCCCATGAGTTACAGGGTTATTTACGGGCTGATGGGGTCCTTTATTGACCCCTAAGAGTGACAGGGTTAATGAAGGGCTTATGGTGGTCTGTATTGCCCCCCATGAGTGACAGTGTTAATTAAGGGCTTATAGGGTCTGTATTGACCCCCATGAGTGACAGGGTTAATTAAAGGATTATGGTGGTCTCTATTGACCTCCATGAGTGAAAGGGTTAATAAAGGTCTTATGGCAGTCTGTATTGACCCCAATGAGTGACAGGGTTAATTAAGGGCTGTGGGGGTCTGTATTGACCCCATGAGTGACAGGGTTAATTAAGGGCTTATGGGGGTCTGTATTGATACCCATGAGTGACAGGGTTAATTAAGGGTTTATGGGGCTCTGTATTGACACCGATGAGTGACATGGTTAATTAAGGGCTTATAGGTGTCTTTATTGACCCCCATGAGTGACAGGGTTAATTAAGGGTTTATGGGGGTCTGTATTGACCCCCATGAGTGACAGGGTTAATTCAGGGCTTAGGGGGGTCTGTATTGACCCCATGAGTGACAGGGTTAATTAAGGGCTTATGGGGGTCTGTATTGACCCCCATGAGTGACAGGGTTAATTAATGATTTAGGCGGCTCTGTATTGACACTGATGAGTGACATGGTTTATTAAGGGCTTATAGGTGTCTTTATTGACCCCCATGAGTGACAGGGTTAATTAAGGTCTTATGTGGTTCTTCATTGACCCCCATGAGTTACAGGGTTAATTCAGGGCTTAGGGGGGTCTGTATTGACCCCCATGAGTGACAGGGTTAATTAAGGGCTTATAGGTGTCTGTATTGACCCCCATGAGTGACAGGGTTAATTAAGGGCTTATGGGGATCTGTATTGACCCCTATGAGTGACAGGGCTTATGGGGGTCTGTATTGACCCCCATGAGTGACAGTGTTAAATAAGCGCTTATGTGGTTCTTCATGGACCCCCATGAGTTACAGGGTTATTTACGGGCTGACGGGGTTCTGTATTGACCCCTAAGAGTGACAGGGTTAATGAAGGGCTTATGGTGGTCTGTATTGCCCCCCATGAGTGACAGTGTTAATTAAGGGCTTATACCATCTGTATTGACCCCCATGAGTGACAGGGTTAATTAAAGGATTATGGTGGTCTCTATTGACCCCCATGAGTGAAAGGGTTAATAAAGGTCTTATGGCAGTCTGTATTGACCCTCATGAGTGACAGGGTTAATTAAGGGCTGTGGGGGTCTGTATTGACCCCATGAGTGACAGGGTTAATTAAGGGAATATAGGGGTCTGTATTCACCTCCATGAGTGACAGAGTTAATAAAGGGCTTATGGGGGTCTGTATTGACCCCATGAGTGACATGGTTAATTAAGGGCTTATAGGTGTCTTTATTGACCCCCATGAGTGACAGGGTTAATTAAGGGTTTATGGGGTCTGTATTGACCCCCATGAGTGACAGGGTTAAAGAAGGGCTTATGGGGGTCTGTATTGCCCTGATGAGTAAAAGTGTTAATTAATGGATTATGGGGGTCTGTATTGACCCCCATGAGTGACATGGTTAATTAAGGGATTATGGGGGTCTTTATTGACCCCCATGACTGACAGGGTTAATTAAGGGCTTATGTGGGTTTATTGACCACCATCAGTGACAGGGTTATTAAAGGATTATGGGGGTCTGTATTGACCCTTATGAGTGACAGAGTTAATTAAGGGTTTATGGGGGTCTGTATTGATCCCCATGTGTAACAGGGTTAATGAAGGGTTTATGGGGGTCTGTATTGATCCCCATGTGTAACAGGGTTAATGAAGCGCTTATGGGGGTCTGTATTGACCCCCATGAGTGACAGGGTTAATTAATGGATTATGGTGGTCTGTATTAACCCCCCTGAGTGACAGAGTTAAGGAAGAGCTTATGGGGGTCTGTATTGACCCCCATGAGTGACAGGGTTAATTAAGGGCTTATGTGGTTCTTCATTGACCCCTATGAGTTAAAGGGTGAATTCAGGGATTATGGGGTCCGTATTGTCGCCACGAGTGACGTTGCTTTTTAGGGGCTGATGGGGCTCTGTATAGACCTTTACAGTCCTTTGAGGACCCGCAAGGATGGAAATTTGAATTTTGACCGCCGCGGTGGTCCCCGATCGTGTGCGTTCGGGAAACTCCACTTCGAGGGTTAATGTGGGGACACCCAGCATGGGGTTAATGTGTGGGGACCCCCAGCATGGGTTTATTGTGGGCATACATTGGGGGTCCGATCGGACCCCCGTAGCAAGGGGTTAATGCTGGGATCCAAGCTTATCTTGGATCTCTGAAAGAGTTAAATTTGCGTGTAACCTCACTTCCAGACATCCTGGGCCCCCCCACCCCCGTGCTGTGGGTGGGTGTTTTTTTATTATTATTGTGTTTATCAGTGTGTTTTTCTTACTTTTGTGTGTGCGCAGTTCGGGGGTTAGTGCGTTGTTTTGTGGCCTCTGGTATTTTTTCTTTTCATGGCTCGTAATGTTGGCTCGCAGGCAATGAGGGAGAGGAGTAGGGGAAGAGAGACGCAGGGGAGGGAGAGGAGGAGGGGAAGAGAGACACAGGGTAAGGAGAGGAGGAGGGGAAGAGAGACACAGGGGAAAGAGAGGAGGAGGGGAAGAGAGACACAGGGTAAGGAAAGGAGGAGGGGAAGAGAGACACAGGGGATGGAAGAGGGGAAGAGAGACACAGGAAGGAGGGGACTACGTGCTGTGACTTAATGGTTTTGTGGGGTAGTTTTGTTACAAAGTGAGGCGTTGTAGAGCCTCCAACTCCGCAAATGCGTCCCCTCGCTTTGCAAGGGGCCGCATTTGCGGACAGAACTAGGTCCCTTGCTTCGCGAGGGACGCAGTTCTGGCGAACTCGCTTTCCAAGCTCGCAAAGCGTGACAACGTCTCGCAGTTTGACAACTATTATATGTGATATAAACTAATGAATTATTTTACAAAATATTACTTTGTGTGTGCTCTTTGTAGTATGGAAATAATAATTTTGTCTTCGTAGATAAAATCCTCCTTAGAGCACCCATGAACATTATAATAAAAACATACTTTTTCTGGTGTTTACAGAATGTTTTTTTTTCTCCAGGCAATTTCATCAATAGGAATATTTTACTGGTACTGCCATATATAGTTATGCTAATACATCATTTTTCCCCAGAGTCAAAGAGTTTAATCTTAACCGCTAATGAAAAACACATTTAAATTGCCTATTTACATAATCATGATTTACTACATAACCTTACTTTACTGTGACTATTTGCTCTTTTATTCTGTGTCAACAATCAAAGATTAAAGTTATGTTTGGTGGAGGAGTTTGATGTATGTTCAGTTCACTAATGCTATAAATTACAATCATTTGAGAATACATTTATTGCTAGAAATATGTTATGGATTGTCATATAATTAGAAAGATTAACTGAACTAGAGTTTGCTACTAAACTAATCATCCAACCATCAAATACATTCGACGAACAGAAAAGTAAAGATGTATTGTACATTTAAAAAATTATAGATATACTTAAAAAACAGGAAAGCATGTTAAAAAATATATTACTACTGGGGATTTTCTCCTAATGAAAACAAACAACCATGAAAAGACAAGACACCATGCTGACAGTTTTGAGCGAACAAGGAATATGCCAATAATGAATGCAAATGAAGTTTCAATTATAAACCTCTCATGATTCTTTATATTTGAAACATTTAAAACATATTTTTACTGTAGATATAACCAAACAGAAACAGATAGTCTGCACATCCAGTCTATGCAAAGTTGTTGGTTAAAAAAATCACCTGGACAAACTTAGCAATGCTTGAATTTGTTTAATGTATTTTCTCTACTGCATCTGCTGGAAGGTTGTTCCACTTTTTAACCCTTTCTGTAAAGAATCTTTGGCTCACTTCACTCCATCCCTACCCTCTAATTTTAAATCATGACATATTTTTGTTTTGTTCTTCTTTTTTGACAGATAACAATTAATGAGCTTTAATTAGTCAAAGAATAATATAATTGTAAAAATATCTAAAAGAGAAGAATAATTACAAAATAATCCCTTTAGAAGAAAAACCAGCAGAGCATCAAAACTGCGCCGGATGGAAAGTGAAATTGTCTGCTCGACCAGCCTCAACAATTTTACAATGCTTCATAGACTTACTTAGAGACACCTTACATAACACAAGAGAAGGCTTTGGCTCTGCTGTCCTGGGACACTGGGCATATGAACAACACATCTGCAAAAATAATAAGACTGGAGTCTGTAACTGTTACACACTGTATTATGCATTTATAGTGTGTTTAAGAGCAGAGTGTTGTAGTGCAGTAGTAATTATTCTATTTTAATTCATTTCCCTGTCTTCCACGTGTTTTGTTTAAGTAATGCACCTATTAATTTATATATAGCAATCATATGTGTGAATTCACATTAGTGGAGTTAAAAAACAACAACACGTTGAACTTAAAAATAACATTGATTTAGAACCAATGACTTACTAATAAAACTAATTTATGAAAGCACTACACCAACACACCCATGCTTTAAAAATTAATTATAAAAGTTAAATCAATTTCATTGTTTGAACTTTGTCATTTCCTATTTCATCCCCACCACCACTAGGTGTTGCAACAGTGGCGCGCAGAGACTTTATTCAATTGATAGGGTTAGCTTTAGGGTTGGCAGTTCTCTCACAATGTTTTAGGGATGTGTGATATACACAGCTTGTTGATTTTGCTGGGGATAGCATAGGACCCTATGCTGGCACATTACATATGAAGGATAATAATAATGTCCAGAGTGAAAACTACATGTTGACTATTGTAGGTTTACAAAGTATATTTTTTTGGAAACTGATCTTTTTCACTCACAAAATGCAAAAAAACTATAATGAAGTACTATAACATAACTTAGCAAAAGAACAATCCAAAACACCTATTAGTTTTTAAACTAGTAGATGTGTGGGGGGGGGGGGGAGAGACTAGCTAGAAGAAACGGGGTAGAAAGTGTAAAGGGGGTAAGGAACACATTAACTAGTCATGGGGGAGGAGATGGTGAGGGTTAGTATAGTCAATAGGGAGGTATTGCTAGGTAACTCAAGTACAGTGACAGGCACTTTCAGAACTACAGACTCATAACATAAAGTGTATGCTTGCTAATGCCAGAAGCTTGCCAGGAAAAATGGGAGAGTTAGAATTATTAGCAGTTAATGTGAAATGGGATTTAATAGGCATTACTGAAATGTGGTGGGATGAATCGCATGACTGGACTGTTTAATCTGGATGGTTATAACTAGTGATGTCGCGAACATAAAATTTTCGGTTCGTGAACCGCTGCAAATGTTCGCGAGCCGGCAAAACAGCCATAGACTTCAATGGGCAGGCGAATTTCAAAACCCACAGGGACTCTTTCTGGCCACAATAGTGATGGGAAAGTAGTTTCAACAGAACTAACACCTGGACTGTGGCATGCCGGAGGGGGATCCATGGCAAAACTTCCACGGAAAATTACATAGTTGATGCAGAGTCTGGTTTTAAGCCATAAAGGGCATAAATTACCTAACATTCCTAAATTGTTTGGAATAACGTGCTTTAAAACATTAGGTATGATGTTGTATCGATCAGGTAGTGTAAGGGTTAGGCCCGCTTCACAGTGACAGACCAAACTCCCCGTTTAACACACAGCAAACAACCACAAACAGTCCATTTGCACAACCGCAAAATCCCCATTTGCACAAGGTTGTATACCAAGCTAGCCATGTCCCGTTCCTTGTCCTCACTGATGTCATTGAAGGTCTACACCCAGCCACCAAGGGTCCCCGAAAGGTGACAACAAGCCCCCTGGGACGCCTGCTGTGTTTGGTCTTCCACCTCGTCAAAGCCACCTTCCTCCTCTGACTCCTCTTCTTCAGACTCCTCTCACTGCGTTGCCTCTCTCTGCATTATTATAAGGTGTGTTAAGTAGTACTACTCTTATCAGTTTAATACCTGTTACAGCACCTATCAGGGGGAGTGTATAAGGCCTGGATTTTTAGAACCAGGAGATGGAAAAAGATGCTTTGTTGGTCGTATCACTTCAATTTTTGGGGCACGGCACGTGCAGTCAAAGGTGCCACCAGATAGGAGTGGCGTGTTTGTAAGTACTACTCTTATCAGTTTAATACTTGTTACGTCACCTATCAGGGGGCGTGTATAAGGCCTGGATTTTTAGAACCAGGAGATGGAAAAAGATGCTTTGTTGGTCGTATCACTTACATTTTGGGGCACGGCACGTGCAGTCAAAGGTGCCACCAGATAGGAGTGGCGTGTTTGTAAGTACTACTCTTATCAGTTTAATACTTGTTACGTCACCTATCAGGGGGCGTGTATAAGGCCTGGATTTTTAGAACCAGGAGATGGAAAAAGATGCTTTGTTGGTCGTATCACTTCAATTTTGGGGCACGGCACGTGCAGTCAAAGGTGCCACCAGTTAGGAGTGGCGTGTTTGTAAGTACTACCCTTATCAGTTTAATACTTGTTAAGTCACCTATCAGGGGGCGTGTATAAGGCCTGGATTTTTGGAACCAGGAGATGGAAAAAGATGCTTTGTTGGTCATATCACTTCAATTTTGGGGCACTTTGTGACATTAGCTTCTTACGCTTAAACATGTCCATTACAGGCACCTGACTATGGGCAGATGAGCAGGAATTGCTCAAGGCGAGAGACGGAGTGGCGCATGGTTGAGAGGGGGCAAGGAGGACAGCAGTGGTTGATGTGGCTTATGATGCTGCACCAGGAGGAGGATGGCGGCTTTGAGTTTGTGTGCTGCTTGTACTCATGTGTTGGTCTGGAGTCACCCAAACATTAGGTCTCAACCTGTAGAGGATAAGGGAACCAGGCTACTCTAGACCTCATTCATCATTACAGGTTTTGACAGATCGGTACTATGCGTGCAAGCTACTGTGACAACAGATATGAGTGGCACTGTGCACTTGCAGAAGTTGGCAGAGTAGACGCTGTAGGTCTGACACACACGCTTGCAGACAACTAACTGCTATGCAATCTATTACAGTAGAAAAAATTTTTTTGTTTGAAATGTACACTACTGTTACACCAGATATGAGTGGTGTGTTAAGTAGTACTACTCCTATCAGTTTAATCCCTGTTATGTGCCTTTTTTTTGGGTTTGGTTGTTGAAGCCACAGTGCAGCACCAGAGGCCAGAAAAATTAGGCATGTACACATGCCTGAAAAATTAGGTATTGTTGATCTTGCAGCGAGCTGAGAAGAAGGTAGGCCTGATTCAACATCCCATCCCCGCATATCCACACTCAGAGATTCAGGGGGCGACCCTTACAAGGCCACGGGCCGGAGATATAAAGGGGGGCCATCCCAAATAAGCACACAAGCGGGGACAAAGGTAGTAAAGGGGACATAGAGGCCCATGGACTGACGGTCGCCATCTTGGCAGGAAACGGGCCCAGCAATTAAGCCAAACTGACCCAGCACAGGCAGCTACTTGAGTCAAACGCTGTACAATTACACCTTAATAAAGCTGAAACATGCAGCAGCAGGGATTCTAAACGGCCACACATGGACAAGGAGGCTAACAGCCCCCACAGTCTCTGCACCACTCTTTTTAACAGATAACCCAAGGGGCTAACCAGGGACCTTGCCCACAAAAAAAAAGGAGAATTTTATTGGAGGAATTATTTGTGTCTTTACCCCCCAAGAGAGGACATAATATACGGTATCTTTAGACTACCTGATGGCCAAACCTCCTTTAGCCCCAATGCTATCCAAGAAACATTTCAAAACTTTTATCAGACCATATATTCATCCTAATCCCGCTGCAGCGGATCTGACATAGAGTCCTTCCTACTACAGCAAGAAGTCCACAAAATACCTGTACCTCAATTGGACAGCTTGAACCTAGACATATCCCAAGAGGAAGTTAAATCTACAATTCAAGATCTTAAATTTGGCAAGTCCCCAGGGCCAGACGGTTTTATTCATCTGTACTATAAGAAATTTGAGCCCTTGCTTACCCCCGCACCTAACATCTTTGTTTAACGCTATACTAAATGGAGAACCTATGCCCCCTTAATTGAATCAGGCCAACCACATAGTATTTCCAAAAGAGGGTAGGGACCCTTTAGAGGTTAAAAATGATCGCCCCATACCCCTGATAAATGTGGATGTCAAGATCCTAGCTAAAATTATGGCCAAACGAATATCTAACTTTTTACTGGACTAAATACACAAGGACCAAAAGGAGTTCATTCCTTTGAGAGAGGCAGGAGATAATGTTAGGAGTGTTCTGAAAGCCCAGTTCTTGGCTCAACAGTATAACAACCCAGTTTGCCCTCTAGCCCTAGACATAGAGAAGGCTTTTGATACGGTGGAATGGCCATATATGTACAAAATGCTAGATAAGTTTGGATTTGAGGGACGCTTTCTCAACCTGCTCAGAAGGTACTACGACTCACCAGTAGCTAACTTAAAGATACCAGGGGACCATAAGGCCAAAATCCAAGTACAGAGAGGGACCAGGCAGGGATGCCCACTCTCCCCACTGCTCTTTGCTCTTGCCATTGAACCCCTAGCGCAGGCAATCAGAACCAACCATGCCATCCAGGGGTTTGAAGTAGGACACCATCAGTTTAAGTGTTCACTTTTCGCGGACGATATGCTTTGCACCCTGACCAAGCCCCTTCTCTCTATACCAGCACTCATGTCCACTATAAAAGACTTCAGCAAAATCTCGGGCCTCCAATCCTTGCAAAAGGATATTTCTCTTTCAATGGAATCCTGCTTACTGGGGATACACATATTTTTTTTTTTATCTCAATCCTAGAACAAGCTATTCCAATTAATGGCTTTAGCATTCAAAATACACATAGCTACCCGGGCCCGGATGGATTTGCCAAATATCTATTACCAAACTTTTATAGACTTGTTATTACCCCACTTAGCCACACTTTTCAATTAAATTTTAGAAGGCTCTCCCATGCCACAAGAACTAAACCATGCAAATATGATATGTTTCCCGAAAGAACGACGAGACCCATTAGAACTTAAAAATTACTGCCCCATATCACTCCTAAACGGGGATATAAAAATTTTGTCCAAATTAATGACAAACAGGATTTTGCGATTTCTCCCCTCCATAATCCATAAAGACCAAACAGGGTTTATCCCCCATAGACAAACGGGGGACAATATCAGACGGACACAAAATTTAATCTCATGGTCATCCCAACATCAAATACCCACATGCCTTTTGGCGTTAGATATAGAAAAGGCCTTTGATACGTTGGAATGGCCTTATTTAAAAGCAGTATTACAGAAATTTGGGTTTGCAGGCAAATTTATGAACTTGATAGATACATACTACAAATCCCCGTCAGCCAGATTAAAACTCCCGGGAGATCGCTTACAACACATAAAGATTCAAAGGGGAAAAAACAAATTTTTAGATTTATTTGGAATCATAAAGCCCTGAGGATCTCAAAAAATAATATGTATAGACCAAAAGGGAAAGGGGGCCTATCGTGCCCGAATCTCAAACTGTATTACAAGGCAGCGCAGCTGGCTTTCATTCCTCTGGCGCATTCTCCAAAACACATCAGCCGCTCTGGGTATTTATGGAAAATGTAAGCATGTCACCTTATACATGGGATACAGTAATATGGATTCCAGGCCTGTATACTTTTTTGAGAAACTTGAAAAACCCGTTGATTAAGCACTCATTAAAAATATGGACGGAGATGAACTGGACACATAAACTGGACACTCGGGTATCAGATCTTACCCCTATTGTATCCAATCCCCACTTTAAGATACATCTACCGGAAAGCTCTCTCAGTTGGTGGAAGTCTCAGAACCTACTAAGGGTTGGTCCATGGTGGCATGACGACAAAATAATGACCTTTGAGCGGGTGAGAGATAGATACAATTTACCCCTGGCTGAACACTATAATTTTTGCAGGATACATCATTTTATTTATACAATAAGTGGTAGGGGAACCACCCAAAGAAACACCTGGCTACTCAAAAAATGTAGGGATTCCCCCTTTCAGCCTGGTATTATTAGCCTCATGTATGAACTATTTAATGAAAACTCATGGGCAAACAAACCAGACTATACCAAAGTCTGGGAGAAGGATTTGTGCACCGAGTTGGCAGACAGCACATGGGATAAAAGTTGGCAAGGCTTAAGTAGGGGATCTTTAAATTATAGTCTGCTTGAGACTTCAATAAAGGTCCTACACAGGACATATATTACTCCTTTTAAGCTAAATAAATGGGATCCAAAACGGAGCAGCTCATGTTTTAGGAACAGTGGTAATAAGGCTACATTTATTCATGTCTGGTGGGAGTGTTCGGCAGTCATAAGACTATGGGAAGAAACATGCTTACTAGCTTCTAAAATGTTTAAGATTCAGATTTCTGCTAATATAGAAAACTGCATGCTGGGTGTTCCGCATGTCTGTCTCTGGCCCACTCAAAATAGGCTATTAAAGTTCATCATGTTGGCCACAAAGAACCATATAGCCAGACAATGGAAATCGGTTACCCTACACTTTCAGGTGGTTAAAAATAAATTAAACATTATCCTTATAAATGAACGCCTTACCCATTTAGTAAACAACTCCATGGATAAATTTTGAGCTATATGGTCTCCGTGGCTGCAATTAAGGGATAGCATATCATCTGGAGACAATTAAAGAAATTTAGGTCCGGAATAGGGGCTCCCCTAAATGGGAGAGGATATTCTCAAGAGAACGGATTGGATGGAGGTGTGTGTGGATCCTTAGAGGGGCGGAGGACGGAGGTAAGTGCTATATTTTACATCATATTTATGTAAATAAGGAGGATGTTTGTGGACCTTTCCCTTTCCCAACATGTTAAATGTTAAAACTAGTTATTTATTTTCCTAATTATAGTCGGATTCAAGACTTAAAGGGAATCAACTTAAAACAAACTGAATTAAAGCTATATTAATAACTGAAAAGTAAAAAAATATATATTTTTAGGCTACAGGTACAACCAAATCCAGATAACATACTAGCCCTGGATATGGTATAAGCTCCAAGATTATGGAATGGAAAGGGGTAAACTGAGTATTAATAGAGATAAGGTAACTCAGTGATGTATTAACATGTATGGATATATATGTAACATGGAAATGGTTGTTTGAATATAATATATTACCTGACCTAATAAAATATTTTTTGAAAGAAAAAATACACATAGCTAGTAGTTGGAAAACCCCAAATTAAAACTTTCAGAAATTAATAAAAAAATCAACTATTTACTGCTCAACGAGAGATTTAACCATGTAGTCTTGGATAGAATCACCCAGTTCCAGACAATTTGGGATCCCTGGATAACATCCCCATTTAGTGCCCCCCTAATATAATAAAACATTTGTTAATGGTTGAAGCGACTCGGGGGGAAGGACCGGAGTGGGGGAGCCCTGGAAGAGACCCTTCAGAAGCAACCGGCGGCAAAATCATCAGAGGAAAGGAGAGGTCGCCTACTGAAGCCTGCCCTAGGGTAACCCAAGGGCGATTGAGCAGGTTAGATATTGTAAATAATAAGCTACTGCTGGAGTGATTATAGATAATAGGACTTTGGTGTTAACTGCTGATATACTCTTTACTATTGTCTGTTTTACCATGTCTTAGGTTTCTCTTAAAAATTGCAATCACAGTAAAAAAAAAGAAAATGTATTAACCAGAAAAGTAAAAATAAGAAGGCCTAGCCACCTAATTTTAACAAAATGTCTTCATTGTAAATATGTATTTTTGCACAACTGTTGTGTTATGCAAGACTGTTCAATATGCTTTCTTTTTCATTACATGCCGTACGCCTTCTGGCATGAGCGTCCAGTAACGTGGCAAAAAAATCCCCAGCTCCGCAGAGGCTGTCCTAGCCCCCCGGTCATACAAATACTCGTTAATGGCTTTTTCTTGTTGGAGCAGGCGGTCGAACATTAGGAGTGTTGAATTCCAACGTGTGGGGCTGTCACAAATCAAGCGCCTCACTGGCATGTTGTTTCGCCGCTGGATATCTGAAAAGTGCACCATGGCCGTGTAGGAACGGCTGAAATGGCCACACACCTTTCTGGCCTGCTTCAGGACATCCTGTAAGCCTGGATACTTATGGACAAAGCGTTGTACGATCAGATTACACACATGTGCCATGCACGGCACATGCGTCAACTTGCCCAAATTCAATGCCGCCAACAAATTTCTTCCATTGTCACAAACCACTTTGTCAATCTCTAGTTGGTGCGGAGTCAGCCATTAATCCACCTGTGCGTTCAGGGCAGACAGGAGTGCTGGCCCGGTGTGACTCTCTGCTTTGAGGCAAGTCAACCCCAAGACGGCATGACACTGCCATATCCGGGATGTGGAATAGTATCTGGGGATCTGGGGGGGTGCCGTTGATGTGGAGCAAGATGCAGCAGCAGAAGAGGACTCAGCTGAGGAGGTTATGGAAGAGGATGGAGTAGGAGGAGTAGAGGAGGTGGCAGCAGGCCTGCCTGCAAGTCGTGGCGGTATCACCAACTCCTCTGCAGAGCCACGCATTCCATGCTTGGCAGGCGTCAGCAGGTTTGCCCAATGCGCAGTGTAGGTGATATACCTGCCCTGACCATGCTTTGCAGACCAGGTATCAGTGGTCAGATGGACCTGTGCCCCAACACTGTGTGCCAGAGATGCCATTACTTCCTTTTGCACAATCGAGTACAGGTTGGGGATTGCCTTTTGGGCAAAGAAATTTCGGCCGGGTACCTTCCACTGCGGTATCCACCAGCTTGTATGGTAAAAGCTGGCGGGCCAAGAGTTCAGACAAGCCAGCTGTCAGACGCCGGGCAAGGGGGTGACTTTGTGGCATTGGCTTCTTACGCTCAAACATGCCCTTGACAGACACCTGACTGTGGGGAGATGAGCAGGTACATCTAGAGGCGAGAGACGGAGTGGTGCAAATGGCATCGCTGTTGTCAGACACACACAAAAAATGCCACACTGCTGAGCTCGGCGGTGACGGCATTCTGGTGGTGGCAACAGCATGCGTTGATTGGCGTGCTTTCTGGCTGACCCCGGGTGCTGATGCATGCTGTCTGACTGTGCCACTAGCTCGTTGCGATGACCTCCCTCTGCTTCCAACTCGTCTCCTCCTCCTCTCTGTCTCTCCATCTAAACTTTGCCCCTGTTCTTCTTCTCTTCTAGCGGGCACCCACGTGACATCCACGGACGCATCATCATCATCATCACCCGCCTCACTTGTATATGACAACTGAACAAAGGAAGCAGTAGCGGGTACATCATCATCATCATCACATCGTACGTACATGTGTGTAATGCTGCCTGACTGAGACATATCCATGTTATCTACATCCTCTGGCAATAATGGTTGCGCATCACTCATTTCTTCAAACTGATGTGTAAATAACTCTTCTGACTGATCAATTGAATTGGCTGTGGTACTAGTGTTGGTGGTGGCAGCAGGCGGGTGAGGGGTAACTTGAGAGTTGCCCGAAGCTAAGCTGGAGGAGGATGGTGCGTCAATGTTCCAAGCGGAAGCTGTAGAAGATTGGGTGTCCTGTGTTAGCCAGTTACTACGTCCGCTGAACTTTTCAAGTTCAGGGTAACTGGCCTCTGAACACTGGGCATTATTGTAGGGCCAAAGGGAATCACAGCACCATGACCACGACGGCCTCTGCGGGGTGTCCTGCCTCTGCCTGTCATTTTTTTTTTAAATGTGGACTGTTGGTACCCCAACTAGATTGGATTGGTTGAACTTGGCACAGTACTTGTAAGCAAGACACACACTCTGGCTAGCGGTCAAGCAAATGAACTTTGATTGGCGGTCAGGCAAATGCACTTAGATTTAAGAAAATAAAATTATTGTTTTTTTAAATATGGACTGCTGGTACCCCAAATAGATTGGATTGGTTGAACTTGGCACAGTACTTGTAAGCAAGACACACCCTCTGGCTAGCGGTCAAGCAAATGAACTTTGATTGGTGGTCAGGCAAATGCACTTAGATTTAAGAAAATAAAATTATTGTTTTTTTAAATATGGACTGCTGGTACCCCAAATAGATTGGATTGGTTGAACTTGGCACAGTGTATTTTAAAATTATGAGAAAACATGTTCTGTAAACTAAATAAAAATCATTTTAGGAGGTTTAGAGAAAAAGAAACCGGATGGGGGGATACCGAGCAGAGCACACCATCTACAGCCCACTGGGAGACAAACTCATCCATTCCCCCAGTGGACAAAGCCAGGTGGTACTCTGCCCAAATACGGGAGTGCACCAGCACCTGGAACATGGCCTCAGGTGACAAGGGAACCCCCCCTATCAAACACTGCTTCCTGGACTTATATATAGCCAATTTGGCTAATGCCAGGAGCAGGTTGACGAGGAGGTCTCTGGCCTTATTGCCCGGGACACTGGGCGCCCAAAAATAAAAATGTGAGGGTAGAAATACAGCCAGAACTGCAGGAGGAGGCCCCTCAAGAGTGACAAGAGGGGCTGCAGTCTGGCGCAACTAAAATAAATATGATACACGGACTCTTCCTTGCCACAGAATGGACAAGTGGAGGGAAAGTCCGTGAATTTAGCTAAGTACTCTCCCGTGCTCAGTGCACCATGGAGCACTCTCCAACTCAAGTCCCCGGTGGGTCGTGGAACTAAATCAGAATAAAGTTCCCTCCACCGGGGCCTCTTGCCCTCGTCAGCTGGTAGGACCCGCCTCCAGATGGTATCCGGACAGGTCACGAGGGCAAGGAAGTGCACTGTATGGAGCACGAGAGAATATAAGCTCTTCCTCGGCATGCCGCGAAAGAATGCCGAGGGTATGTCCCTCAACTTTGAGAGGTTGGGGACAGGAGGAGCCTGAGGGGAAACACAGGGCTTGTGTCCAATGCAAACAGCCGGAGCAGGGGTGTTGAAAGGTGCATGTCTCACACCGGCCTGCAAAGCCCCGCGAAGGAAGGTGCGCGAGTCGGGGGAGATGGCATCCCTAATCTCCTGGAGCAAGCGCCCTGAGACTTTGGGCGTCACATATCCCAAACGGAGCGCAAGCTCCTGGGGTGACACCCAATCAGAACGCCCGTATTCCAGGAGATCCCCGACTCGGGTCATCCGTGCATGACTAAGGCGGCGAATGATACTGGGGGACTGTAACATTGGAGCCCCCACTGCTGGATTAAATAGCAGGGGCTCCGTGAATATTTCATCCCCCAAAGGCACGCCCTGCCTGGTCACGGAGACCATGCTCCAGGCCTTGAGGGTTTCCTGGTAGTATGCCGGCAACACAGAGAGGTCTCTCCCAAACCCCTCGGGCCTGATCAGAAATAATTGCTGGTCATACCCCAGGTTGCGCAACTGGCGATAAAAGCTGGATGCCAGTGCGCACCACTGCGGAGAGGGATCTGCATATAGGTATCTCTGCAGGTACTGAAGGCGGAAGGTGGACAACTGGGAGCACACACAAACTACTACCTGTCCACCCTCCACCAAAGGCAGACTTGCCACCCCTGCAGAGACCCAATGCCTTCCCATCCAGAGGAAATCTAACAAATTCCTCTGGATATTGGTGACAAACTCGGGGGTCGGACTCAGACAAATCAGCCGGTGCCAGATCTGAGAAACCACCAGCTGATTCACCACTAGAGTCCGCCCCCTAAGGGAAAGCATTTTTGCTAGACCCCTCCATCGTCCCAGACGAGAGAGGACACTGCCCTCTAACTCCCTCCAGTTGTCTGGGACGGAAGCGTCCGCAGCGGACAGGTAGAACCCCAGATATTTAATGACATCTGCCTCACACGTGATGTCACGAAACGTGGGAGGCAAAGAGTCTACCTGTAAATTTCCCTCTAAAAGGCCTGTGCATTTGGACCAGTTGATCTGAGCGGAGGAGGCAGCTGAATATACCTCCTGGCACTGTTTTGCCAGCTCAAGATCAACTGGATCCTGGGCCACGAGGAGCACATCGTCAGCATAAGCTGAAAGGACAATCCGCATGTCTGGATCTTTTAGCACCAGCCCTGTGAGCCTTTTCCTCAGTAGGCAGAGGAAAGGCTCGATGGCCAGTGCATATAACTGTCCAGACAAGGGACATCCTTGACGCACCCCTCGTCCAAATACCAAAGGTGCTGTTAGGGACCAATTGATTTTAAGTAAACACTCTGCAGAGGCGTACAGCGTTCTTATAAAGCCCACAAACTGTGGGCCAAAGCCGTACGCTTGCAGAGTGGCTATGAGGTAACCATGGTCCACCCTGTCAAACGCCTTCTCTTGATCTAAAGAGAGAAAGGCGAGTGACAGACCAATCCTGCGAGAATAATGCAATAGATCCCGGACCAGAAAGATACTATCAAAGATAGTCCAGCCCGGGATTGCATAGGATTGGTCAGGGTGAACTAATTCTGCCAGCACAGACCCAAGTCTAAGCGAGATGGCTTACAATCTTGTAGTCTGTGCTGAGCAGTGAGACCGGTCGCCAGTTCTTAATAAGCCGGAGATCCCAATTTTTGGGCAGCAGGGAAAGTACTGCCCTGTGAAAAGACAGGGGCATCTCCCCGGTCTCCAGGGCTTCCCCAAGGACCAGATGGAAATCAGGTCCCAGAGTCTCCCAGAAAAATTGGAAAAACTCTACAGTCAGTCCGTCCAGTCCTGGAGACTTCTCACAGGACATGGCACGGAGGGCTTCAGAGAGCTCTTGAAAAGATAGTGGTATATCAAGCCGCTCTCTTACACCCTCACTGACTGTGGGGAGCCCCTCCCATAGCACCCTGCAGGCGTCTGGAGAAATGGGATCCGGAGAGTAAAGATCTTTATAAAAGTTCCGGGCTCTATCCCGGATACTCTCCGGATCTGTAAGGGGGGCACCGTCTTCATCTAGAAGACAGGGGATGTGCCTACTGTTACCCCCCTTTTTCTCCAGTGAGTAGAAGAGGCGCAAGCCGCGGTCTAAATCTTTGAGAAAACCTAAGCGGCTGTGCACGTATGCCCCCTTGGCCTGGTGTCGTTTCAGGTCACAGAGGACACCCTTCCTCTCTACATACTCGCTCTGCAGGGATTGGTCCCTACAAGTGAACAGCCTCTGCTCCAGATGGAGTACCTCCCCCCGGAGTGACTCCAACTCAGCTTTGGGCTGCCCACTCGCACCCTTGGTATATTCCTGACACAGAAGTCGCAAATGAACCTTACCCACGTCCCACCACAGTTTTAACGTGGCAAAGTCCCCCTTGCAACCCCTCCAGTCCGTCCAAAACTCCCGGATCAATGTCACGAGCCCCTGGTCCTTCAACAAAGCATTGTTGAAGTGCCAATAGGCGGCTCGTGGCGCTGTTGGCGTTAGCACCACCGTCACAGACACACAGTTGTGGTCTGTGAACGGAGCCAGCCTAATGGCACAAGAACCGACTCGTGACATATAGTGACTAGATATATATAGTCTGTCGATCCGGGAGTGGGACACCAGACCGGCTCTCACCCTGACGTAGGTGAAACCGTCTGATGCCCCTGGGTTCTGCTCTCGCCAGATGTGCTCCAGGGAGAAGCGGGCGATGATCTCCCGCAGGGCTGACGCAGAAAGCAGGTACGGCTCTGGACTATTCCGGTCCAGAGCGTCGAGGGTGCAGTTGAAATCACCCCTGAGTACCAAACACGCATCTGAGTCAACCGTCTCCAAAAACTGGGACAGTCTGGCGAGGAACCTCCTCCTCTCAGGCCCTCCAGCAGGGGCATATATATTAACTAGGTTAATGATGCTACCCTGCTCTCGGACCCGGAGGTGGATTAGACGGCCTGGGATAACAGCTTTCACAAGCAGCAGCTCTGGCTGAAAAGACTCTGAGAACAGGGTCACCACTCCACATGACGCTGTGTGAAGTGGCTGAAGAAGACCCTGCCTCTCCACTCCAGTTGCCACGAGGCCTCAGCCTCTGGAGTGGTGTGAGTTTCCTGCAGGAAGCTCACAGAGTACCCTCCCTGATATAAATAGGAGAGTACCTGGAACCTGCGGAAACTGTCTTGACAGCCATTGGTATTTAGCGTGCTGATGTGCAAAGCCATTACTGCGTGTCAGGAATTGTGCGTTCCTCAGACCCTTGAGACTGCTGATACGACACGCACATTTTATAGAATTTCCGGACGCGGAGATGCTCCGCAGTCCCAAAATTCTGGGCCCTAGTGCTGACCACTAGATATTGCTGGAGAGAGTGGAGAATAAATGACATATTCTTCCACCTCTCCAAGGCCAGCCGCACCTTCCTTTTCCTTTGTCCATGAAGGGTGCTCTCAAGGAATAGATCTATTTCCTTGACAGGGATAACCCACCCAGAATCTGATGTTCCTTCTAGTGGGTCACCCCTGGGCTCTTCTTGGCTGAGGGCTTTTACTCCATCCTCCCCGGCTGGAGTCAGTTTCCTCAGCTTTATTCTCAGGGACCCCCTCTTAGATGATACAGAAGGAGTCCCTGTAGCACCCTTCAAGGTAAATAATGGACCCTTGGATTGCTGCTGCACCCCTGTAGCTTCAGGAGTGCATTCAGGGGTAGCTGGATGAACAGCAGTGGCTGGCATGGCTTCCTTAATGTAAGCCTTGGAGGCTTTATATGCCTCCTCTGCCAGTTCCACCGCTGCTTGCTCAGCTTGGATGGCACCGATGTTAGGGTCAGTGGACGGCTGAGGAGGGTAGACAGGCTCTCCCATGATGTTAACAGGAAAAACTGTTTTATCACCCTCCCCCATTTCCACTTCCCCTTGTGCCACATCCCCCCTGACAGACAAATCCATGGGGTCCTGAATGGGGGTCATGCCTATATTCCCCCCCTCCAGTAGTGACTCGGCCTGGGGCTCTAACAAAGCCCGAGGTACGTCACTAGAGAGTGACACTGGAGGAGGAGACTGACTGGTGCCCTTGAAGCTCAGCACCTCAGAGACACTGACTACCCATTCAGCAGGGGCTTTGTTTGGACCCCCCTCAAAGGCCAGAGGCAGAACCTGATCTTTCTTGTCTACCCCTGCCTCACTTGGGAGACCCTCTTGCCCCTGCTTTTCCTCCAGACCCTTTTCCACATTAAACCCTATAGGGTCTGGAGAGAGAGATGTGTGGTCTGGCACCGGCTGGCTGAGCTTAATAACCGGGCCAGACAATGTCACCGGATGAGAAGGAGATGTTTTGTTCCTCTTCTTGCTTTTAGAGGGAGGTGCTCCACTATAGAGCACTTCCCACTTATCAGCAACCTCCCTGTTGGTTTTATGCTTCCTCTTCCTGGGGACGTCACTCCTGGAAGAGGAGCTGCCACTAGCTGCCTCCCCTGCAGAGGGCTTATTATCCCTCTGCTTACACTGTGCTGATGTAATTATGGTGGGGGCAGTTTGGGACTTGGGAGATGCAGCTGTGACACTGGGAGGACCGGTCACATTCTTCCCCTTTTTCCCGTGTCTGCAGTCTTGCTGGAGACCACAGACACAGCTGGCTTTTTTGGGGAAGAAGGGGGTTTGGAGGCCGTGGTGGTGGCTTGAGGAACGGCCTCCTTGCCTGAGCTCTGTGGGGGGGCTATGACCCTTGAGGCCCCCACTGTTATGGGCTCAGCGGGGATGGGTGCTGTACTGACGGAGGTGCCATTTGCTGGTGCTGGGGCATGATGCTTTACATTAGGACAATTCCTACGTGTATGCCCAAACCCCTTACAATGATAGCACGGCACCTCCGTAGTGCTGTAAGAAATCCTGTAGAGCACCCCCTCAAATGGAACCCCAAAAGACCCCTCAATGTTTTCTGCGCCCTGAGGCAGGCACATTTGTACCTGCCTCTTGAAAGAGAGCACATGACGAAGTGCTCTCTCTCTGCACCCCAGGGGAATTTTAATAAATGGTGTTTTTACTTCCCCTAGGGTTAGCAGGTGGGGGCGCAGGAGGGAGTCTGGTAGGAAGGGGGGCACATTAGAGAGTGTTACTTTTGTGCCCAACCCTTCCAGGGGTTCTATTGGGACATATAATCCCATCACTGTGTTGCCTCTCTTTATAAGTATGTGAGCAGCAGCCAGCGTACGGGTAAAGAAAACTGCTTTCCCGTACATTTTGCTGGCTGCTACTATAACAGAGGGGCTGATGACATTAGCTGCAGCACGCAAATAGATATCAATGCTGTAGACCCCAGACATCTGACATTTAACCACATGCTTCCTGGTGATCTGCCCCTCAGCCCCAGCGGTGGTATTACTGGGGCCAGCAGAAACCACCTGTGACCAGGTATTAGCCACAGGATTAGGTCTGCTGGCAGAACCACCAGGAGCTGGGGCTGCCTTATCTGCCTGGGGCCTATGCTGTACAGTGCTGCAGCTAGGATTTTCAGGGGCCATTATTCCCCCTTTTGACCCCTGAGGCTTCTTAATGGTCTTATCCCTCATGTTTAGACACTTTTTTTTTTTTTAGCTTATTTGTTTTATTTATTTTTATTTTTTGTTTTATGATTTTCTATTGTTTTCTTTTTAAAAATATGTAAGTGTGGAAAAGAAACAAAAAGACAAAACTAAGGGAGAGAGAAAGATGATGCTTGGCAGTGGAAGGGTTAATGGCCTGTTGCAAGGTGTCTAATTGCAACAACACAGAGAACACAGAGGCTTTTTAACCCCTCTGTGTCTCTGTGTCAGATGTTAAAAAAAAGCCTTTTCAACAAAAATTCTAATTGTTTCCCCCCCCCCACTGCCTACAAAGATGTTACTTGTCTTCTCTCCCCCAAAACATAAAACCCAACACCAAACAAACAAAACTTTAACAAAACCTGAAAAACTTTTTAAAAAAAGTCAAAGTAAAAAAAGCTCCAGGAGTGAAGGTGTAGTGCTAAGGGAGGGGTGTGGCAAAGTATCCAGGAGACAGCTCACTCTCCTGGGATAGAGAGCTGAGCCTGACTCCCAGAAAACTAAAACTTAAATTAAACTAAGAAAAATACCACAAAAACTCCCAAAAATGAACAACACCGTGCACAAAGTGCTTATAAACAGAAAGGTGTTAAAATAAAACTTGTATTTGAGGGACTAAGACCCTAAAAAGCCTTTTGTTTAGAGCTCAAGCATGCACACAACATGCTCTCTGGCACAGTACTTGTAAGCAAGACACACACTCTGGCTAGCGGTCAAGCAAATGAACTTTGATTGGCGGTCAGGCAAATGCACTTAGATTTAAGAAAATAAAATTATTTGTTTTTTAAATGTGGACTGTTGGTACCCCAACTAGATTGGACTGGTTGAACTTGGCACAGTACCGCTGGTTAGCGGTCAAGCAAATGAACTTTGATTGGCGGTCAGGCAAATGCACTTAGATTTAAGAAAATAAAATTATTTTTTTTTAAATGTGGACTGTTGGTACCCCAACTAGATTGGATTGGTTGAACTTGGCACAGTACTTGTAAGCAAGACACACACTCTGGTTAGTGGTCAAGCAAATGAACTTTGATTGGCGGTCAGGCAAATGCACTTAGATTTAAGAAAATAAAATTATTTGTTTTTTAAATGTGGACTGTTGGTACCCCAACTAGATTGGATTGGTTGAACTTGGCACAGTACTTGTAAGCCTGACACACACACTGGTTAGCGGTCAAGCAAATGAACTTTGATTGGCGGTCAGGCAAATGCACTTAGATTTAAGAAAATAAAATTATTGTTTTTTTAAATATGGACTGCTGGTACCCCATATAGATTGGATTGGTTGAACTTGGCACAGTACTTGTAAGCAAGACACACACACTGGATAGCGGTCAAGCAAATGAACTTTGATTGGCGGTCAGGCCAATGCACTTAGATTTAAGAAAATAAAATTATTTGTTTTTTAAATGTGAACTGTTGGTACCCCAACTAGATTGGATTGGTTGAACTGGGCACAGTACTTGTAAGCCTGACACACACACTGGTTAGCTGTCAAGCAAATGAACTTTGATTGGCGGTCAGGCAAATGCACTTAGATTTAAGAAAATAAAATTATTCGTTTTTTAAATGTGGACTGCTTGTACCCCAAATAGATTGGATTGGTTGAACTTGGCACAGTACTTGTAAGCAAGACACACACTCTGGCTAGCGGTCAAGCAGATGAACTTTGATTGTCGGTCAGGCAAATGTACTTAGATTTAAGAAAATAAAATTATTGTTTATTTAAATATGGACTGCTGGTACCCCAAATAGATTGGATTGGTTGAACTTGGCACAGTACTTGTAAGCAAGACACACACTCTGGCTAGCGGTCAAGCAAATGAACTTTGATTGGCGGTCAGGCAAATGCACTTAGATTTAAGAAAATAAAATTATTGTTTTTTTAAATATGGACTGCTGGTACCCCAAATAGATTGGATTGGTTGAACTTGGCACAGTACTTGTAAGCAAGACACACACTCTGGCTAGCGGTCAAGCAAATGAACTTTGATTGGCGGTCAGGCAAATGCACTTAGATTTAAGAAAATAAAATTATTGTTTTTTTAAATATGGACTGCTGGTACCCCAAATAGATTGGATTGGTTGAACTTGGCACAGTACTTGTAAGCAAGACACACACACTGGCTAGCGGTCAAGCAAATGAACTTTGATTGGCGGTCAGGCAAATGCACTTAGATTTAAGAAAATAAAATTATTGTTTTTTTAAATATGGACTGCTGGTACCCCAAATAGATTGGATTGGTTGAACTTGGCACAGTGTATTTTAAAATTATGAGAAAACATTTTCTGTAAACTAAATAAAAATCATATTAGGAGGTTGAAAGAAAAAGAAACCGGATGGGGGGATACCGAGCAGAGCACACCATCTACAGCCCACTGGGAGACAAACTCATCCATTCCCCCAGTAGACAAAGCCAGGTGGTACTCTGCCCGGATACGGGAGCGCACCAGCACCCGGAACATGGCCTCAGGTGACAAGGGAACCCCCCCTATCAAACACTGCTTCCTGGACTTATATATAGCCAACTTGGCTAATGCCAGGAGCAGGTTGACGAGGAGGTCCCTGGCCTTATTGCCCCGGGACACTGGGCGCCCAAAAATAAAAATGTGAGGGGAGAAATGCAGCCAGAACTGCAGGAGGAGGCCCCTCAAGAGTGACAAGAGGGGCTGCAGTCTGGCGCAACTAAAATAAACATGATACACGGACTCTCCCTTGCCACAGAATGGACAAGTGGAGGGAGAGTCCGTGAATTTAGCTAAGTACTCTCCCGTGCTCAGTGCACCATGGAGCACTCTCCAACTCAAGTCCCCGGTGGGTCGTGGAACTAAATCAGAATAAAGTTCCCTCCACCGGGGCCTCTTGCCCTCGTCAGCTGGTAGGACCCGCCTCCAGATGGTATCGGGACGGGTCACGAGGGCAAGGAAGTGCACTGTATGGAGCACGAGAGAATATAAGCTCTTCCTCGGCATGCCGCGAAAGCATGCCGAGGGTATGTCCCTCAACCTCGAGAGGTTGGGGACAGGAGGAGCCTGAGGGGAAACACGGGGCTTGTGTCCAATGCAAACAGCCGGAGAAGGGGTGTTGAAAGGTGCATGTGGCACTCCGGCCTGCAAAGCCCCGCGAAGGAAGGTGCGCGAGTCGGGGGAGATGGCATCTCTAATCTCCTGGAGCAAGTGCCCTGAGACTTTGGGCGTCACATATCCAAAACGGAGCGCAAGCTCCTGGGGTGACACCCAATCAGAACGCCCGTATTCCAGGAGATCCCCGACTCGGGTCATCCGTGCATGACTAAGGCGGCGGATGATACTGGGGGACTGTAACATTGGAGCCCCCACTGCTGCATTAAATAGCAGGGGCTCTGTGAATATTTCATCCCGCAAAGGCACGCCCTGCCTGGTCACGGAGACCATGCTCCAGGCCTTGAGGGTTTCCTGGTAGTATGCCGGCAACACAGAGAGGTCTCTCCCAAACCCCTCGGGCCTGATCAGAAATAATTGCCGGTCATACCCCAGGTTGCGCAACTGGCGATAAAAGCTGGATGCCAGTGCGCACCACTGCGGAGAGGGATCTGCATATAGGTATCTCTGCAGGTACTGAAGGCGGAAGGTGGACAACTGGGAGCACACACAAACTACTCCCTGTCCACCCTCCACCAAAGGCAGACTTGCCACCCCTGCAGAGACCCAATGCCTTCCCATCCAGAGGAAATCTAACAAATTCCTCTGGATATTGGTGACAAACTCGGGGGTCGGACTCAGACAAATCAGCCGGTGCCAGATCTGAGAAGCCACCAGCTGATTCACCACTAGAGTCCGCCCCCTAAGGGAAAGCTTTTACTCCATCCTCCCCGGCTGGAGTCAGTTTCCTCAGCTTTATTCTCAGGGACCCCCTCTTAGATGATACAGAAGGAGTCCCTGTAGCACCCTTCAAGGTAAATAATGGACCCTTGGATTGCTGCTGCACCCCTGTAGCTTCAGGAGTGCATTCAGGGGTAGCTGGATGGACAGCAGTGGCTGGCATGGCTTCCTTAATGTAAGCCTTGGAGGCTTTATATGCCTCCTCTGCCAGTTCCACCGCTGCTTGCTCAGCTTGGATGGCACCGATGTTAGGGTCAGTGGACGGCTGAGGAGGGTAGACAGGCTCTCCCATGATGTTAACAGGAAAAACTGTTTTATCACCCTCCCCCATTTCCACTTCCCCTTGTGCCACATCCCCCCTGACAGACAAATCCATGGGGTCCTGAATGGGGGTCATGCCTATATTCCCCCCCTCCAGTAGTGACTCGGCCTGGGGCTCTAACAAAGCCCGAGGTACGTCACTAGAGAGTGACACTGGAGGAGGAGACTGACTGGTGCCCTTGAAGCTCAGCACCTCAGAGACACTGACTACCCATTCAGCAGGGGCTTTGTTTGGACCCCCCTCAAAGGCCAGAGGCAGAACCTGATCTTTCTTGTCTACCCCTGCCTCACTTGGGAGACCCTCTTGCCCCTGCTTTTCCTCCAGACCCTTTTCCACATTAAACCCTATAGGGTCTGGAGAGAGAGATGTGTGGTCTGGCACCGGCTGGCTGAGCTTAATAACCGGGCCAGACAATGTCACCGGATGAGAAGGAGATGTTTTGTTCCTCTTCTTGCTTTTAGAGGGAGGTGCTCCACTATAGAGCACTTCCCACTTATCAGCAACCTCCCTGTTGGTTTTATGCTTCCTCTTCCTGGGGACGTCACTCCTGGAAGAGGAGCTGCCACTAGCTGCCTCCCCTGCAGAGGGCTTATTATCCCTCTGCTTACACTGTGCCCCCACACGAACTGATGTAATTATGGTGGGGGCAGTTTGGGACTTGGGAGATGCAGCTGTGACACTGGGAAGACCGGTCACATTCTTCCCCTTTTTCCCGTGTCTGCAGTCTTGCTGGAGACCACAGACACAGCTGGCTTTTTTGGGGAGGGGGTTTGGAGGCCGTGGTGGTGGCTTGAGGAACGGCCTCCTTGCCTGAGCTCTGTGGGGGGGCTATGACCCTTGAGGCCCCCACTGTTATGGGCTCAGCGGGGATGGGTGCTGTACTGACGGAGGTGCCATTTGCTGGGGCTGGGGCATGATGCTTTACATTAGGACAATTCCTACGTGTATGCCCAAACCCCTTACAATGATAGCACGGCACCTCCGTAGTGCTGTAAGAAATCCTGTAGAGCACCCCCTCAAATGGAACCCCAAAAGACCCCTCAATGTTTTCTGCGCCCTGAGGCAGGCACATTTGTACCTGCCTCTTGAAAGAGAGCACATGACGAAGTGCTCTCTCTCTGCACCCCAGGGGAATTTTAATAAATGGTGTTTTTACTTCCCCTAGGGTTAGCAGGTGGGGGCGCAGGAGGGAGTCTGGTAGGAAGGGGGGCACATTAGAGAGTGTTACTTTTGTGCCCAACCCTTCCAGGGGTTCTATTGGGACATATAATCCCATCACTGTGTTGCCTCTCTTTATAAGTATGTGAGCAGCAGCCAGCGTACGGGTAAAGAAAACTGCTTTCCCGTACATTTTGCTGGCTGCTACTATAACAGAGGGGCTGATGACATTAGCTGCAGCACGCAAATAGATATCAATGCTGTAGACCCCAGACATCTGACATTTAACCACATGCTTCCTGGTGATCTGCCCCTCAGCCCCAGCGGTGGTATTACTGGGGCCAGCAGAAACCACCTGTGACCAGGTATTAGCCACAGGATTAGGTCTGCTGGCAGAACCACCAGGAGCTGGGGCTGCCTTATCTGCCTGGGGCCTATGCTGTACAGTGCTGCAGCTAGGATTTTCAGGGGCCATTATTCCCCCTTTTGACCCCTGAGGCTTCTTAATGGTCTTATCCCTCATGTTTAGACACTTTTTTTTTTTTTAGCTTATTTGTTTTATTTATTTTAATTTTTTGTTTTATGATTTTCTATTGTTTTCTTTTTAAAAATATGTAAGTGTGGAAAAGAAACAAAAAGACAAAACTAAGGGAGAGAGAAAGATGATGCTTGGCAGTGGAAGGGTTAATGGCCTGTTGCAAGGTGTCTAATTGCAACAACACAGAGAACACAGAGGCTTTTTAACCCCTCTGTGTCTCTGTGTCAGATGTTAAAAAAAAGCCTTTTCAACAAAAATTCTAATTGTTTCCCCCCCCCCCACTGCCTACAAAGATGTTACTTGTCTTCTCTCCCCCAAAACATAAAACCCAACACCAAACAAACAAAACTTTAACAAAACCTGAAAAACTTTTTTTAAAAAGTCAAAGTAAAAAAAGCTCCAGGAGTGAAGGTGTAGTGCTAAGGGAGGGGTGTGGCAAAGTATCCAGGAGACAGCTCACTCTCCTGGGATAGAGAGCTGAGCCTGACTCCCAGAAAACTAAAACTTAAATTAAACTAAGAAAAATACCACAAAAACTCCCAAAAATGAACAACACCGTGCACAAAGTGCTTATAAACAGAAAGGTGTTAAAATAAAACTTGTATTTGAGGTACTAAGACCCTAAAAAGCCTTTTGTTTAGAGCTCAAGCATGCACACAACATGCTCTCTGGCACAGTACTTGTAAGCAAGACACACACTCTGGCTAGCGGTCAAGCAAATTAACTTTGATTGGCGGTCAGGCAAATGCACTTAGATTTAAGAAAATAAAATTATTTGTTTTTTAAATGTGGACTGTTGGTACCCCAACTAGATTGGACTGGTTGAACTTGGCACAGTACCGCTGGTTAGCGGTCAAGCAAATGAACTTTGATTGGCGGTCAGGCAAATGCACTTAGATTTAAGAAAATAAAATTATTTTTTTTTAAATGTGGACTGTTGGTACCCCAACTAGATTGGATTGGTTGAACTTGGCACAGTACTTGTAAGCAAGACACACACTCTGGTTAGTGGTCAAGCAAATGAACTTTGATTGGCGGTCAGGCAAATGCACTTAGATTTAAGAAAATAAAATTATTTGTTTTTTAAATGTGGACTGTTGGTACCCCAACTAGATTGGATTGGTTGAACTTGGCACAGTACTTGTAAGCCTGACACACACACTGGTTAGCGGTCAAGCAAATGAACTTTGATTGGCGGTCAGGCAAATGCACTTAGATTTAAGAAAATAAAATTATTGTTTTTTTAAATATGGACTGCTGGTACCCCAAATAGATTGGATTGGTTGAACTTGGCACAGTACTTGTAAGCAAGACACACACACTGGCTAGCGGTCAAGCAAATGAACTTTGATTGGCGGTCAGGCCAATGCACTTAGATTTAAGAAAATAAAATTATTTGTTTTTTAAATGTGAACTGTTGGTACCCCAACTAGATTGGATTGGTTGAACTTGGCACAGTACTTGTAAGCAAGACACACACTCTGGCTAGCGGTCAAGCAAATGAACTTTGATTGGCGGTCAGGCAAATGCACTTAGATTTAAGAAAATAAAATTATTGTTTTTTTAAATATGGACTGCTGGTACCCCAAATAGATTGGATTGGTTGAACTTGGCACAGTACTTGTAAGCAAGACACACACACTGGCTAGCGGTCAAGCAAATGAACTTTGATTGGCGGTCAGGCAAATGCACTTAGATTTAAGAAAATAAAATTATTGTTTTTTTAAATATGGACTGCTGGTACCCCAAATAGATTGGATTGGTTGAACTTGGCACAGTACTTGTAAGCAAGACACACACACTGGCTAGCGGTCAAGCAAATGAACTTTGATTGGCGGTCAGGCAAATGCACTTAGATTTAAGAAAATAAAATTATTGTTTTTTTAAATATGGACTGCTGGTACCCCAAATAGATTGGATTGGTTGAACTTGGCACAGTGTATTTTAAAATTATGAGAAAACATTTTCTGTAAACTAAATAAAAATCATATTAGGAGGTTGAAAGAAAAAGAAACCGGATGGGGGGATACCGAGCAGAGCACACCATCTACAGCCCACTGGGAGACAAACTCATCCATTCCCCCAGTAGACAAAGCCAGGTGGTACTCTGCCCGGATACGGGAGCGCACCAGCACCCGGAACATGGCCTCAGGTGACAAGGGAACCCCCCCTATCAAACACTGCTTCCTGGACTTATATATAGCCAACTTGGCTAATGCCAGGAGCAGGTTGACGAGGAGGTCCCTGGCCTTATTGCCCCGGGACACTGGGCGCCCAAAAATAAAAATGTGAGGGGAGAAATGCAGCCAGAACTGCAGGAGGAGGCCCCTCAAGAGTGACAAGAGGGGCTGCAGTCTGGCGCAACTAAAATAAACATGATACACGGACTCTCCCTTGCCACAGAATGGACAAGTGGAGGGAGAGTCCGTGAATTTAGCTAAGTACTCTCCCGTGCTCAGTGCACCATGGAGCACTCTCCAACTCAAGTCCCCGGTGGGTCGTGGAACTAAATCAGAATAAAGTTCCCTCCACCGGGGCCTCTTGCCCTCGTCAGCTGGTAGGACCCGCCTCCAGATGGTATCGGGACGGGTCACGAGGGCAAGGAAGTGCACTGTATGGAGCACGAGAGAATATAAGCTCTTCCTCGGCATGCCGCGAAAGCATGCCGAGGGTATGTCCCTCAACCTCGAGAGGTTGGGGACAGGAGGAGCCTGAGGGGAAACACGGGGCTTGTGTCCAATGCAAACAGCCGGAGAAGGGGTGTTGAAAGGTGCATGTGGCACTCCGGCCTGCAAAGCCCCGCGAAGGAAGGTGCGCGAGTCGGGGGAGATGGCATCTCTAATCTCCTGGAGCAAGCGCCCTGAGACTTTGGGCGTCACATATCCCAAACGGAGCGCAAGCTCCTGGGGTGACACCCAATCAGAACGCCCGTATTCCAGGAGATCCCCGACTCGGGTCATCCGTGCATGACTAAGGCGGCGGATGATACTGGGGGACTGTAACATTGGAGCCCCCACTGCTGCATTAAATAGCAGGGGCTCTGTGAATATTTCATCCCCCAAAGGCACGCCCTGCCTGGTCACGGAGACCATGCTCCAGGCCTTGAGGGTTTCCTGGTAGTATGCCGGCAACACAGAGAGGTCTCTCCCAAACCCCTCGGGCCTGATCAGAAATAATTGCCGGTCATACCCCAGGTTGCGCAACTGGCGATAAAAGCTGGATGCCAGTGCGCACCACTGCGGAGAGGGATCTGCATATAGGTATCTCTGCAGGTACTGAAGGCGGAAGGTGGACAACTGGGAGCACACACAAACTACTCCCTGTCCACCCTCCACCAAAGGCAGACTTGCCACCCCTGCAGAGACCCAATGCCTTCCCATCCAGAGGAAATCTAACAAATTCCTCTGGATATTGGTGACAAACTCGGGGGTCGGACTCAGACAAATCAGCCGGTGCCAGATCTGAGAAGCCACCAGCTGATTCACCACTAGAGTCCGCCCCCTAAGGGAAAGCATTTTTGCTAGACCCCTCCATCGTCCCAGACGAGAGAGGACACTGCCCTCTAACTCCCTCCAGTTGTCTGGGACGGAAGCGTCCGCAGCGGACAGGTAGACCCCCAGATATTTAATGACATCTGCCTCCCACGTGATGTCACGAAACGTGGGAGGCAAAGAGTCCACCTGTAAATTACCCTCTAAAAGGCCTGTGCATTTGGACCAGTTGATCTGAGTGGAGGAGGCAGCTGAATATACCTCCTGGCACTGTTTTGCCAGCTCAAGATCAACTGGATCCTGGGCCACGAGGAGCACATCGTCAGCATAAGCTGAAAGGACAATCCGCATGTCTGGATCTTTTAGCACCAGCCCTGTGAGCCTTTTCCTCAGTAGGCAGAGGAAAGGCTCAATGGCCAGTGCATATAACTGTCCAGACAAGGGACATCCTTGACGCACCCCTCGTCCAAATACCAAAGGTGCTGTTAGGGACCAATTGATTTTAAGTAAACACTCTGCAGAGGCGTACAGCGTTCTTATAAAGCCCACAAACTGTGGGCCAAAGCCGTACGCTTGCAGAGTGGCTATGAGGTAACCATGGTCCACCCTGTCAAACGCCTTCTCTTGATCTAAAGAGAGAAAGGCGAGTGACAGACCAGTCCTGCGAGAATAATGCAATAGATCCCGGACCAGAAAGATACTATCAAAGATAGTCCGGCCCGGGATCGCATAGGACTGGTCAGGGTGAACCAATTCTGCCAGCACAGACCCAAGTCTAAGCGAGATGGCTTTAGCTACAATCTTGTAGTCCGTGCTGAGCAGAGAGACCGGTCGCCAGTTCTTAATAAGCCGGAGATCCCCCTTTTTGGGCAGCAGGGCAAGTACTGCCCTGCGACAAGACAGGGGCATCTCCCCGGTCTCCAGGGCTTCCCCAAGGACCAGATGGAAATCAGGTCCCAGAGTCTCCCAGAAAAATTGGAAAAACTCTACAGTCAGTCCGTCCAGTCCTGGAGACTTTTCACAGGACATGGCACGGAGGGCTTCAGAGAGCTCTTGAAAAGATAGTGGTATATCAAGCCGCTCTCTTACACCCTCACTGACTGTGGGGAGCCCCTCCCATAGCACCCTGCAGGCGTCTGGAGAAATGGGATCCGGAGAGTAAAGATCTTTATAAAGGTTCCGGGCTCTATCCCGGATACTCTCCGGATCTGTAAGGGGGGCACCGTCTTCATCTAGAAGACAGGTGATGTGCCTACTGTTACCCCCCTTTTTCTCCAGTGAGTAGAAGAGGCGCGAGCCGCGGTCTAGATCTTTGAGAAAACCTAAGCGGCTGCGCACGTATGCCCCCTTGGCCTGGTGTCGTTCCAGGTCACAGAGGACACCCTTCCTCTCTACATACTCGCTCTGCAGGGATTGGTCCCTACAAGTGAACAGCCTCTGCTCCAGATGGAGTACCTCCCCCCGGAGTGACTCCAACTCAGCTTCGCGCTGCCCACTCGCACCCTTGGTATATTCCTGACACAGAAGTCGCAAATGAACCTTGCCCACGTCCCACCACAGTTTTAACGTGGCAAAGTCCCCCTTGCAACCCCTCCAGTCCGTCCAAAACTCCCGGATCAATGTCACGAGCCCCTGGTACTTCAACAAAGCATTGTTGAAGTGCCAATAGGCGGCTCGTGGCGCTGTTGGCGTTAGCGCCACCGTCACAGACACACAGTTGTGGTCTGTGAACGGAGCCAGCCTAATGGCACAAGAACCGACTCGTGACATATAGTGACTAGATATATATAGTCTGTCGATCCGGGAGTGGGACACCAGACCGGCTCTCACCCTGACGTAGGTGAAACCGTCTGATGCCCCTGGGTTCTGCTCTCGCCAGATGTCCTCCAGGGAGAAGCGGGCGATGATCTCCCGCAGGGCTGACGCAGAAGGCGGGTACGGCTCTGGACTATTCCGGTCCAGAGCGTCGAGGGTGCAGTTGAAATCACCCCGAGTACCAAACACTCATCTGCGTCAACCGTCTCCAAAAACTGGGACAGTCTGGCGAGGAACCTCACTCTCTCGAGCCCTCCAGCAGGGGTATATATATTAACTAGGTTAATGATGCTACCCTGCTCTCGGACCCGGAGGTGGATTAGACGGCCTGGGATAACAGCTTTCACAAGCAGCAGCTCTGGCTGAAAAGACTCTGAGAACAGGGTCACCACTCCACATGACGCCGATGTGAAGTGGCTGAAGAAGACCCTGCCTCTCCACTCCAGTTGCCACGAGGCCTCAGCCTCTGGAGTGGTGTGAGTTTCCTGCAGGAAGCTCACAGAGTACCCTCCCTGATATAAATAGGAGAGTACCTGGAACCTGCGGAAACTGTCTTGACAGCCATTGGTATTTAGCGTGCTGATGTGCAAAGCCATTACTGCGTGTCAGGAATTGTGCGTTCCTCAGACCCTTGAGACTGCTGATAGGACACGCACATTTTATAGAATTTCCGGACGCGGAGATGCTCCGCAGTCCCAGAATTCTTGGCCCTAGTGCTGACCACTAGATATTGCTGGAGAGAGTGGAGAATAAACGACATATTCTTCCACCTCTCCAAGGCCAGCCGCACCTTCCTTTTCTTTTGTCCATGAAGGGTGCTCTCAAGGAATAGATCTATTTCCTTGACAGGGATAACCCACCCAGAATCTGATGTTCCTTCTAGTGGGTCACCCCTGGGCTCCTCTTGGCTGAGGGCTTTTACTCCATCCTCCCCGGCTGGAGTCAGTTTCCTCAGCTTTATTCTCAGGGACCCCCTCTTAGATGATACAGAAGGAGTCCCTTTAGCACCCTTCAAGGTAAATAATGGACCCTTGGATTGCTGCTGCACCCCTGTAGCTTCAGGAGTGCATTCAGGGGTAGCTGGCTGGACAGCAGTGGCTGGCATGGCTTCCTTAATGGAAGCCTTGGAGGCTTTATATGCCTCCTCTGCCAGTTCCACCGCTGCTTGCTCAGCCTGGATGGCACCGATGTTAGGGTCAGTGGACGGCTGAGGAGGGTAGACAGGCTCTCCCATGATGTTAACAGGAAAACCTGTTTTATCACCCTCCCCCATTTCCACTTCCCCTTGTGCCACATCCCCCCTGACAGACAAATCCATGGGGTCCTGAATGGGGGTCATGCCTATATTCCCCCCCTCCAGTAGTGACTCGGCCTGGGGCTCTAACAAAGCCCGAGGTACGTCACCAGAGAGTGACACTGGAGGAGGAGACTGACTGGTGCCCTTGAAGCTCAGCACCTCAGGGACACTGACTACCCATTCAGCAGGGGCTTTGTTGGGTCCCCCCTCAAAGGCCAGAGGCAGAACCTGATCTTTCTTGTCTACCCCTGCCTCACTTGGGAGACCCTCTTGCCCCTGCTTTTCCTCCAGACCCTTTTCCACATTAACCCCTATAGGGTCTGGAGAGAGAGATGTGTGGTCTGGCACCGGCTGGCTGAGCTTAATAACTGGGCCAGACAATGTCACCGGATGAGGAGGAGATGTTTTGTTCCTCTTCTTGCTTTTAGAGGGAGGTGCTCCACTATAGAGCACTTCCCACTTATCAGCAACCTCCCTGTTGGTTTTATGCTTCATCTTCTTGGGGACGTCACTCCTGGAAGAGGAGCTGCCACTAGCTGCCTCCCCTGCAGAGGGCTTATTATCCCTCTGCTTACACTGTGCCCCCACACTAACTGATGTAATTATGGTGGGGGCAGATTGGGACTTGGGAGATGCAGCTGTGACACTGGGAGGACCGGTGACATTCTTCCCCTTTTTCCCAGTGTCTGCAGTCTTGCTGGAGACCACAGACACAGATGGCTTTTTTGGGGAAGAAGGGGGTTTGGAGGCCGTGGTGGTGGCTTGAGGAACGGCCTCCTTGCCTGAGCTCTGTGGGGGGGCTATGACCCTTGAGGTCCCCGCTGTTATGGGCTCAGCGGGGATGGGTGCCGTACTGACGGAGGTGCCATTTGCTGGGGCTGGGGCATGATGCTTTACTTTAGGACAATTCCTACGTGTATGCCCCAACCCTTTGCAATGAAAGCACTGCACCTCCGTAGTGCTGTAAACAATCCTGTACAGCACCCCCTCAAATGGAACCCCAAAAGACCCCTCTATGTTTTCTGCGCCCTGAGGCAGGCACATTTGTACCTGCCTCTTGAAAGAGAGCACATGACGAAGTGCTCTCTCTCTGCACCCCAGGGGAATTTTTATAAATGGTGTTTTTACTTCCCCTAGGGTTAGCAGGTGGGGGCGCAGGAGGGAGTCTGGTAGGAAGGGGGGCACATTAGAGAGTGTTACTTTTGTGCCCAACCCTTCCAGGGGTTCTATTGGGACATATAATCCCCCCACTGTGATGCCTCTCTTTATAAGAATGTGTGCAGCAGCCAGAGTACGGGTAAAAAAAACTGCTTTCCCGTACATTTTGCTGGCTGCTACTATAACAGAGGGGCTGATGACATTAGCTGCAGCACGCAGATAGATATCAATGCTGTAGACCCCAGACATCTGACATTTAACCCCATGCTTCCTGGTGATCTGCCCCTCAGCCCCAGCGATGGTATTACTGGGGCCAGCAGAAACCACCTGTGACCAGGTATTAGCCACAGGGGTAGGTCTGCTGGCAGAACCACCAGGAGCTGGGGCTGCCTTATCTGCCTGGGGCCTATGCTGTGCAGTGCTGCAGCTAGGATTTTCAGGGGCCATTATTCCCCCTTTTGACCCCTGAGGCTTCTTAATGGTCTTATCCCTCATGTTTAGACCCTTTTTTTTTTTTTTAGTTTATTTGTTTTATTTATTTTTATTTTTTTGTTTTATGATTTTCTACTGTTTTCTTTTTTTTTTTTTAAAATATAAAAGTGTGAAAAAGAAACAAAAAGACAAAACTAAGGGAGACAAAAACTAAGGGAGAGAGAGAGATGATGTTTGGCAGTGGAAGGGTTAATGGCCTGTTGCAAGGTGTTACTAAATGCAACAACACAGAGAACACAGTGGCTTTTTAACCCCTCTGTGTCTCTGTGTCAGATGTTAAAAAAGCCTTTTAAACAAAACTTCAAATTGTTTTCCCCCCCACTGACTACAAAGATGTTACTTGTCTTCTCTCCCCCAAAACATAAAACCCAACACCAAACAAACAAAACTTCAACAAAACCTAATAAACTTTTTAAAAGAAAAAAAAGTCAAAGTAACAAAGCTCCAGGAGTGAAGGTGTAGTGCTAAGGGAGGGGTGTGGCAAAGTATCCAGGAGACAGCTCACTCTCCTGGGATAGAGAGTTGAGCCTGACCCCCAGAAAACTAAAACTTAAATTAAACTAAGAAAAAAACCACAGAAACTCCCAAAAATGAACAACACCGTGCACAAAGTGCTTATTAACAGAAAGGTGTTAAAATAAAACTTGTATTTGAGGGACTAAGACCCTAAAAAGCCTTTTGTTTGGAGCTCAAGCATGCACACAACATGCTCTCTGAGAACTTGGCACAGTACTTGTAAGCAAGACACACACTCTGGCTAGCGGTCAAGCAAATGAACTTTGATTGGCGGTCAGGCAAATGCACTTAGATTTAAGAAAATAAAATTATTGTTTTTTTAAATATGGACTGCTGGTACCCCAAATAGATTGGATTGGTTGAACTTGGCACAGTACTTGTAAGCAAGACACACACTCTGGCTAGCGGTCAAGCAAATGAACTTTGATTGGCGGTCAGGCAAATGCACTTAGATTTAAGAAAATAAAAGTTTGGGTTTTTTAAAAGTAGACAACTAGTAAACAATATTATATTGTATGCGTTGTGCACACACAGTATAAGCTGTGAGCCTGACACACACACTTGCTAGCAGGGGCTAGCAGAGAGACAGGCAAATTAAGTTAGATTAGACAGAAAAAAACAAACAAAAAAAAATGATGTTATAGCCCTAAAAAGGGCTTTTTGGGGTGCTGTGTTTACAGCAGAGATCTGATGAGTCCTTCAGCACTGCACTGGACACTGAATAAACTTGCATAGCTATTGATTTCCCTATTCAATCAGCAGCACCTACACTCTACCTCCTCTCAGTAAGACTGCAAGTTAGTTATGATTCGAAAATGGCTGCTGTCCATGAGGTAGATGGCTCTGGAAGGGAGTGTATGCTGCTGATTGGCTGGAATGTGTCTGCTGACTGTGACATGCAGGGTCAAAATTTGCTCAATGATAAAGTATTGGGGGAGGGTCAAATCTCGCATATGTTCGCTGTTCGCCTCGAACGCGAACATGCTATGTTCGCCGGGAACAATCCGCCGGCGAACTATTCGCGACATCTCTAGTTATAACCTATTTAGGAAAGATAGGGGAAATGATAAAAGAGTAGGAGGGATTTGTCTGTATGTTAAGCCTGAATTTAAGCATATAGTCAGACAAGATATTTATTTTGGAACTAGCGGTGATGTTGAATGTTTGTGGGTAGAGTTAAATCGAGGAGCAGCAAATTCTAAAAAAATATTAGGTAGGAGTATGCTGTAAAACTTGAAAATCTGGATTATATGCCATAATGATGCTTTTCTTGTAAGCAGTATAAATGTGAAATAATTTGACATTATAATTTTCTTGTAGCTGATAATTTCAGTATCAAACATATCCTCTTTTATCAATTTTAACTCACTGAAGTGGTGCGATTTTTTCATTTTTAATAGTCCCATATTTTAATAATGTAAATAACAATTAAGTGCAAAGCACTAGGGATTCCAGGGAGTCAGTATTCATTGTCAAACATTTTTTTGTTTAATCCAAAAAAAAGCGACACCAAACGTAGCGTCTACAGTAATTAAAAGCTATAGCAATATTAGGTACAGTTTTAATTTGGATTTGTGTATAAGATCATATTTAATATGGCTACATGGCATATTGCCGATTTCATAAAAGAAGCAGAGGTGACTTTCTCTTTTACCAATATTAATACAACTAATAGATCATGTAACACTAAAATTATAACAGTATCCAGAGAACTTCTTAAATACCTGAAAAAACAGATTAGAGGTATCTGGGAGATCTCAAGCCTGCAGAACTATATGAAAAAGCAAATTATACCTAGAGGCCTAAGAATCCTGTTGACTCCATCATCCCATCTATGTGAGGAGAAATGTATTAAGGACTGGATTGATATAGTGAACAAATGCTCACATGATCTTATGAACCTAATACTTGCACAAGAACAAGATCATTTAAAAAGGATTAATACAAAGGTATCTACATGTCGTGCTGACTTTGATAAATATAAAAGAAAGAGAATATGAAGATTTAAATACCAAGTTGAATAACAACTTGAATAACAACTTCACGTTTAAACGTGAGCTGGTCACAAGGGAAAAAAAAAGTACACTAGAGACTCTATGGATTATCAACAAGGCAGAATATACCGATTTGCCACTATACGCTTGAAATCTAACGATACTGATATTAGCTCATCGGATGTGGAGCATTCGGACAGGGATGATCCAATCAGACAAGAGCCTCCACTGTCCCAAGCTGCCTCTACAAATGCTTTCGCTTTGCGGAGCAGAACAAGAAGATCTCACACTCAGCAAGTAATGATGGATAATTTTTTAGAACAGGGGCGCGATCAAGGAGGTCAGTATGGACAAAGATCGCACCAAAGAAAGAACCGTTATTGAATCATAACTATATATCTAAAATACATCAAAGTAGAGTGGAAGACATTTAACAATCTACTTTGAAGGGCAACAAGGAGGCGAATATCGATAGTGACACCTGCACTGAAACATCGGCATCTACATCATATGAGACTTGTACAATTTTGGGCACCACGACATAAAAAATACATTTTAGAGCTGGAAAAAGTACAGAGAAGGGCAACAAAACTAATAAGGGGAATGGAGGAGCTAAGTTATGAAGAAAGACTTACCAAATTAAGCTTATTTTTTCTAGAAAAAAAGGCGTCTAAGAGGGGATTTGATTACCTTTTATAAATATATCCAGGGTCAATACAAGGCTTTGTCAAGTGAGCTCTTTGTGCCAAGAGGTTTTCAATTGACAAGAGGACATCCTTTGAGATTAGAAGTAAAAAGATTTCACCTTATTCACAATAAGGGTAGTTAATTTGTGGAATTCTCTACCAAAGGAGGTGGTGACAGCAGATTAGATACCTTTAAAAAGGGATTGGACATATTTTATTAAACAAAGGGCATTCAGGGCTATCCTGAATAATTAGAGAGGGAGTATTGATCCAGGAAAAAATCCGATCACCAGTATCTGAGGTAAGGAAGGAAGTTTTTTTCTTCCCTTTTGAGACAATTGGCAAAGTTTTACTTGTGTTTTTTTTCTGTTTGCCTTCCTCTGGATCAATTTACAGTTAACAATTAAACTGCATGTTGCAGATCAGAGGAGATCTTAAAAGGTTCACCTTGATGGACTAAAAGTCTTTTTCAACCTCAATTACTATGTAACTATGTAAATATGCAAGTGGATTTTACTTTTTGGAAGTTAAGGCTGATAAATTGCAGAGTGCACTAATTGTGCCCATGCGAAAGGGGTGTGGTTTGACTGTGTTAAACTACTATAAAGGTTTGTGAGCTTTTTTGGGGCTGTTTGCAAGTGGATTTTACTTTTTGCAACTAAAGGCTGATAAATTGCAGAGAGCACTAATAGTGTCCAGGTGAGAAGGCAGAAATTAAAAAAAACATTTCTAGTAAATGTGTATGAGTTTAAATAAAAGGAGGGAGTTCAAAGAAAAGGGGGGCAGATTTATAAAGTGAAGGGGGGGATAAAAGAAAAAAACTTTATACAAATTTATTATTTTATATTTTTATATTCTTTATTTTTCCCACAGAATTTTTGAAGACAATAATAATAATAATAATTATGAGTCAGTCCAGTGGTAACCTCACTCAGTGTACATCCTGTCATTTGTATGCAATACTGGAACAGATGATCCAGGGTCCATACCTTTTTGAGTGGTGTGAGCATGTTGCCTCTCTGGAGCCTCAAATTGGAGAACTGGAGAGGAGAATTGCTCCACTGCAAAGAGAGTTGGTGCTCACTGTGCACAGTTTAGCTGGGCCTAGCATGGAGGGTGGGGCTAGTGAGGATGTACAGGGAGGTAGCTGGGTTACAGTTAGAAGGGGAATCAGGGAGAACAGGAGGAGGCAGGCCAGTTCTGAGTTGGCAAACACCAACAGATTTGCCAGATTGAGTGAAACTGTTGGGGATTTCCATTCAGTAATGGCAATACCAGATAGAGCTGTTCCCTCTAAAAGCGGGGAGAACAGTTCTACTGGAGGAGTGGGAGGGCAGAATAGGCAGAGCAACAGACAGGTTTTTGTGGTAGGGGGGCTCTATTATTAGGAGGGTAGACAGGGTTATTTGTCACCCAAATCCCAGCAAACAAACAGTTTGCTGTCTGCTGGGTGCTTGGGTTCTACATGATGTTGAGCAGGTAGACAAATTATTGGGAGGGGCTGGATATGAGGCGGCGGCCTTGTACATATTGGTACCAATGACAAAGTGAGTGTAAGATGGAGTGTCTTAAAAAATGATTGTAGAGAACTAGGTAATAAGCTGAGATACTACCAGTGCCACTTTCTAGCCCAGGGAGGCAGAAGGAGCTTAGGGACGTTAATGCATGACTAAAGATGTGGTGCACTAAGGAGGGGTTTGGGTTTTTAGAGCACTGGACTGACTTCTCAGTTCGATACAATCTCTATAGCAGGGATGGATTGCACCTTAATGATGAGGGAGCTTTTGTGCTGGGGGATAGGATGGTAGAAAGGCTGAAGGAGTTTTTAAACTAGTAGGTGGTAGGGAGGGACTAGATATAAGTAATGGGGTAAAAAGTGCAGAGGGTATAAGGGATGACTTAACAACTCATAGGGGTGAAGATGGATGGAGGGGTAGTATAGTCAATAGGAAGGTATTACTAAGTAACTCAAGTATAGTGGCAGGCACCACCAAACTACAAACTCATAACATAAGATGTTTGCTTGCTAATGCCAGAAGCTTGCCAGGAAAAATGGGAGAGTTAGAATTTTTAGCAATTAATGAAGAATGGGATTTAATAGGCATTACCAAAACGTGGTGGGATGAATCTCATGACTGGACTGTTAATCTGTAGGGTTATAACCTTTTTAGGAAAGATAGGGGCAATGGTAAAAAAAGGAGTAGGGATTTGTCATATGTTAAGCTTGAATTTAAGCCTCTAGTCAGAGAAGATATTTATGTCAGAACTAGTGATAATGTTGAATAATTGTGGGTAGAGTTAAATAGCGGAGCAGCAAATTCCAAATGAATATTAGTAGGAGTATGCTATCAACCCCCAAATATAGCTGAAAGTGAGGAAATGCAATTATTGTTACTGATTGCAAATACAGCTAAGCATTAGCAAGTTATAATAATCGGAGATTTTAATTACCCTGAAATAAACTGGATAAATGAGGAATAATTATCTAGCCTAGGTTATACAACAGCATACTAGAAATGAAGCTATCTTAGATTTAGTCATCACAAATAATATTGATATAGTATCAAAAGTTGAAATAGGGCAACCTTTGGGAAACAGTGATCACAACACAGTCTCATTTAGATCGAATGCAAAAAAAAATGGGGGCCAGCAAAAACTCGATTTTAACGGTCTAAGGGCAGCAATACAAAGTATAGACTGGGACAAAGAACTAGCAGGTAAAAATACTGAACATAAATTGACAACATTTAAATCCTTACTAAATTTACATACTTATCATCATATACCAAGTGGGAATAAAAGTAAAAGGAATAAATCACATCCAATGTGGCTTAACAATGATCTAAGATCAAGATGCGGAGAAAAAAACGGCATTTAAATTATACAAACAAGAGAGGACAGAGACTGCTTTACGGGAGTAAAAAGAAAATCAAAAAGGCTTGCAAAAGGTCTATTAGACTAGCTGAAACAGAAAATTAAAAATTAATTGCAAAAGACAGTAAGACTAGGCTGTCTGAAAATCAGTCACCAGGAAAAGGCAGATGAGCTAAATAGGTTATCTTCTTCGGTATACACAAGGGAGGTACCAGTGGTTGGGACACTGCAACATAATGGGGCTACACTACCTTTGCCAAATAATTGGTTAACGCAGGAAATAATCCAAAAGTGGTTGTAAAACAAATTGTTAATAAAGCCCCGGGTCCTGATGGAATACATCCAAGGGTAATGAGGGAACTGGGTTCTGTAATAGCCAAACCATTATATTTAATTTTTCAAGATTCATTCAACACAGGGTCTCTACCAGATAACTGGAGAAAAGCAGATGTGATACCTATATTTAAGAAGGGAGCAAGAGCAAATTATAGACCAGTGAGCCTCACTTCTGTAGTGGGAAAGCTTTTAGAAGGGTTAATAAGGAATAATATACAATAATATGTCTATTTGAACAGGATTATAAGTAGGAGTCAACATGGATTTATGAGGGATAGGTCATGTCAATAAATCCAATTAGTCTCTATGAGGAGGTTAGTAGAAACCTGATTCATGGCAACTCAGTGTATGTACTCTATTTGGATTTTGCAAAGGCTTTTGATACAGTGCCACGTGGGAGACTATTGTGCAAACCAAGGGATACAGGAATTGCAGTAAATATCTGCTCATGGATTGAGAGCTGGCTAAAAGACAGGAAGCAAAGGGGTGTTGTAAATGGAACATACTCGGATTGGACTAATGCGGTAAGTGGGGTTCCTCAGAGTTCAGTATTAGATCCTCTCCTTTTTAACATATTTATGACTTAGAGGTGGGACTGTAAAGTAGTGTCTCCATTTTTGCTGATGACATAAAGTTGTGCAAGGCAATTAAACCACATATTGATGTGCTTTCCCTTCAAAGGGATTTACATAACATTGAGTAATGGGCATCTAAATGGCAAATTAGGTTTAAAACGAATAAATGTAAAGTTATGCATCTGGGAATGAAAAATGGATTTGGAAGTGCTTGTGGACAACCACCTAGGTAACAGTGCTCAAAGCCAAGCAGCAGCTGCAAAAGCAAATAAAATATTAGCATGTATAGAGACGGGTATAGAAGCAAGGGAAGCAAATATAATTCTGCCATGATACAAATCTCTAGTATGCCCTCATTTGGAATATGGAGTACAATTTTGGGCACTTCATAAAAAGGGCATTTTAGAGTTGGAAAAGGTACAGAGGAGGGCAACAAAACTAATAAGGGGAATGGAGGGGCTAAGTTATGAAGAAAGACTAGCCAAATCACGCTTATTTTCACTAGAAAAAAGGCGTCTAAGAGGACATATGATCACATTATATAAATACATCTAGGGTCAGTATAAAGATTTGTCAAAGGATCTTTTTGTGCCAAGAGGTTTTCAACTGACAAGAGGACACCCTTTGTGGTTAGAAGTAAAAATATTTCACCTTATTCACAATAAGGGTAGTTAATCTGTGGAATTCTCTACCAGAGGAGGTGGTGATAGCGGATTTGATAGATAACTTTAAAAGGGGACTGGATTTATTTCTAATTAAGAAGGGAATTCAGGGTTATCCTGCATAATTAGAGAGACAGTATTGATCCAGGGAGAAATCCGATCGCCAGTATCTGGGGTCAGGAAGGAATTCTTTTTTTTTCCTTTGAGATGATTGTCTAAGTTTCACTTGTTTTTTTTTTCTGTTTGCCTTCCTCGATTATTTAATAATTTTAATAATTAAAAAAAATATATATAAATAAATAAATAGTTGGTTAATAATTAATTAACAATTAATTAACAACTAATTAATTAATAAATAATCCTCATATTGTAGATCAGAGGAGATCTTAAAAGGTTTAACTTGATGGACTGAAAGTCCTTTTTCAACCTTAATTTCTATGTAACTATGTAACTATGTAAGAGGTCATGGTTTAAGTTAAAGCATTTATTTAGGGTTAAATAAAGTGGAAATTGTAGTGACAAATACAGAGACGTATTTTATTAAGCCAAACCTTTTAGGTAGAAAGAACAAACTAGAATAAGCGTATCTACCTCTAAAATCAATGTTTATGTGAAACAAAGAAATGCTCTCACACACATGGTTTACTTCATGGGCAAATATTAATTAAAGACACAGATAAAGACACAATGTAAGTGCTATGTACATTGATGGTTACTTCTAGTATATGAAGAATGATGAGATTTTTATCACCACACATGATATTAATGCACAGTCGGGTACATTTATGGCGGTGCTCTGTATATAATAAACTCTTTTATTGTTATACCATAATCAATTCTATTGGTTACTGATTCAGGACATTAACATACATTACATTTATTTAACAATCAGACATTTGTATATAGATCATCTTTCTGTGTACCCATCCTGGGTTAAGATATGGTAGATTTGTATAATTGACCTTTTCAATAATCATCTCCATGTAGGGATTAATTGCATATAGATAACAGCATAATCTATTTCAATGTAATTAATGGTTGATGGTGATACATGTCTTCCGTCATATGATTACTGTAATCCCATGTTTTCATATCATATATATAGTTGTCGTAATTGCAAGTTTGTGTGTAACGCTCACAAATTACGGGTTTGCTCATGCGCAATGTGCTGTGTGAGCCGTGCATACGCATTGCTCTGCGGGTTGCAAATGCGCAATGCACGGCGGGGGAAAGGGGACACAGGGGAGGGAAAGGGGGAAGGAGACACAGGGGAGGGAAAGGGGGAAGGAGACACAGGGGAAGAAGAGGGGGGAATAGACACAGGGGAGGGATAGGGGGAAACAGACAAATGCGCAATGCACAGCGGGAGATGGGAACAGAGAGCGAGGGGTCAGAGACACAGGGGAGGGAGGGGGGAAGAGAAAGAGGGGAGGGAGGGGGAAGACACAGGGTAGGGAGAAGCGGGGAAGAGACACAGGGGAGGGAGACAGGGGGAAGAGATGCAGGGGAAGGAGAGGGGGAGAGATACAGGGGAAGGTGGGTGAAGAGAGACAAAGCAGGGGAAAGAGACACAGGAGAAGGGGAGAGACACAGGGGAGGAAGAGGGGGAAGAGACACAATAGAGGGAGATAGGGGATAGAAAGAATTATATAAAAAAATAATTTAAAAGTATGAAAAGACACAGGAGGTATACAGAGAGACATGCAGGGTACACAGAGTGATAGTACATAAACAGACAGAAAACACAATGTATAACTCTATATCATGCCGTAATTTTTGATGGGCAAGTCACTAGTTTTTCCATATTTATTATTGGTATACACATTGTCACACGCACATCAGCAATTGCGTGGGACTTCATAGGACACCCAAGATTCCTATTGCTGGAGGTAAGTTTTCTGGTTTTACACTGCCTCTCCACAGCCTCCTTGTGTAATTGCTGGCCTTCCTGAACATGTAATACACATTAATGCAATACTCCTTGTCATGTTTTGTCCCCATCTTCCAATGTCCCTGTGCCCATCACAAACTATTCCTTAAATGCTCCCTATGGCAATTCAGTGCTTGGACTTTACTATATAGTTACATACCTGTGGCGTTAATCTCCACTATGTATTAGCGACCCCCATTTAGCCAGAATCAGTATCATCCACTCCGCTCTTTAAGGCCAGAGGCTGGCCATGATGACATTTCTTACAACCTATTGTATAACACCAACGATATTGTGTAAATGACATACTTTCACATGGATGTGATGTATATGATCGCTCTCAGTACTGTGATTTAATCAGGATCATTCCTGTTGATAGTATTGTTTGGGGTGTGGCTAGCCCTTTAATAGTCAACGCATTGGAGCATTGAAATATGTTATGTGGAAGTGTATTGTTTCCATTAGCTGATGTTCTCATATGCATACTGAATCAAACATATAAATTAAATGAAATATTGTTAACTTATACATGTTTGCATATGGGACTATTAGGTATCAATTTTTAAACTTGATAGACTAAAAGTCTATTTTCAACCTCAATTGCTATCTAACTATGTGACTTTGTAATTCACTTACATGTTTGTTATGCTTTTTAGTACTGTACTTTCTCTTTAACTACTTTTGCAGTTCTCAACAAGGTTTTAAAAGCATTTATGGGTACTCTTCAGTGCATATAAATACTTTTTCAAAACCTCCATAAACCTATGAGTTTTGAGGCATAAGTATTTTGCAAATGCACAGTATAATAAGAATGGAATAGCCTATGAGTAAAAATGAATGGAAAATCATCTTGCAATATTTTGAATATAGGATGTTCTAAAGCATTTTGTGTGTCTCACTCATGAAAAAAAGAGGGAATTTAATATCTACTTTACATTTTTGAGCATTTAAGAGTGGTGGGACTTTATGAAATAGGGAATTGAATAGGGCCCGATATCTCTTTTGGTCTCCAAATTGCAAATTCGCAGGTCTTTACTAATAAATAACTGAATAACAGCACTTGAAGACACAGAAAGGCAAAACATTTTAGACCATATTGCTGAAAGCATAATTGCACTGTAAAATATATTTAGAAATATATGACTTAAACTTGAAATAAACATTGAAATATTCTCTTATTTAAAAACTATTGAAATACCATTTTACCCTGTTACATGTAACTATTTTTGACTATCTTCATAAAACGTATTTTTGGAAATGCACGTGACATCTCAGAAATATACATGATATATAAAGAAATCCACCAATTTAATGCAATGTAGATAGTATTTATGATATATATGATAGATGTCCATCAAACAAAACAAATGAAACAAGTTTAACATAAAATATCATGGCATTCTCCATTTAAACAATATGTTCAATACTGGTTGATAGGCCACCTAAATACAGGATATTTTATATTTCCTAACTAATTTATAGTAACAGTGATCCAAGTACAGTCACCTTACTTCTACTTGAAAACACTGAGAAGTCTCTTAACCGACAAAACATTTTCTATAACAATTATTTATTGACTAACTCAACTATAATTCACAACTCATAGGTATTTTTACCACATTTACCATTTAGTATATTTAACAAAGAGTTATATCTGCTCCACAGTTCAACCATTTCTGATCAACATACACAAGTTTCCTCCCAAGTTTTTCTTGAACAACAGTAATTCAAACATATAGGGCCTCATTCTATTACCGGCCGTAGGAGATGCGGGGCCGCAAGCTATTCGGCTATTCTATTCCCCTCAGGCTGGGAATTCCGGCAGGCTTTCGGCCGGCGCCTTGCTATCCCTTGCGGCAGCTCGCGCTGGAGGAAAGCCTTTGATCTAACACGGCCGCAAGAGTTTCGAGCCAGCAAGAAAAGCCCATTTGCTATTCTATTACTCCGGGAACCCTCTCTGCAAGGCTAAAAGCGAGCTGCAGCTTACTTGCAGGAAAAAGGTCCCGCTAGCACCAATTAAGCACATTATAAAGCCATAATAAAGCCATCCTGCACTCTGAGGAGACTATAAAGTGATTGTAGGTGTTAGCAAAAATAGCACAACATTCCCCTACACTCAAATCCGTAAAAAAAATATTTTTTAATTTATGTCAAAAATCCATGTAAAAGGTCCAGAGTGCTTGGAGCACCTCAGACCCGGCCACGCTGTGGCCGGAAAATAAACAGTTAATGTAAACTCGGATTTGGGCTGATGTGCAAGCTAGAGAGTGGGTTACTATTAATCCTCATGTCCCCCAATATGATCCCGAGCATTTACAGAGCTTTACAGTGCTGTCTTGAATTTATTTTTGACTTTAAAGATTTCTGAGCTTACGGCCGGTTGCAAGATATACGGCCGGCCGTAAGAGGAGATCCTTGCTGGGCCGTTTAATAGAATTGCGAGGTAACGGAACCCCCGCAAGGAATCGCAGCCTTGCGGCCGTTTTACGGCCGATAATAGAATGAGGCCCATAGCATGTAATAGAGCTTTAAATTAACTAAAAAAAAAATTATAATTGAAAAAAGATAACCTATTTCATAAATTAAAATATTTATACACAAATATAATATTTAAAAGGTTATAAAATTATATATATTGGTAGCCAGTTACTAATAAAAGCAATTTTTTTTTTTTGAATAAATATTGAAATTATTTTTCATGTTTTGATTACAAGAGAATTTCCCCCAAAAAACATAAAATACTAGTGTGTATTTGAAATTTGTAGTATGAACTTCAAGTACAAAGGAGCATAATCTGATTTGTTGATGCTGCTATATATAGTCACAGAGACCCCAATATATATTTATTCTCTTATTTTATAATATGGCAAAGTTTAACATTATTGGTAATAACATTAGGATAAGGACGTTTTTACACATATAGAATTGCCAGATATGTCTCCCCCGGTGCCACAATCTAGCTTACACTAATTTTGCTTTCTGTTTGTTCCATTTCTCTTTCACTTGTCCATTTATTTATCTTTTCACACCATTTTTTCCTTACTACATATTCTTCTTGGCCCCTTACAACGATCGCTATCCCTTTCTCTTTGTCTCATTGATATCTTGCACTTTCTTCTTTGTCTTTAAAGAGAAGAACTGGTTGGAATAATTCTTTCATTCCTATTGCTTAAATTTCTCTTGCTGCTCTACTCTATTACTGTTTATCTATCTTGTGCTTCTCCTCTCTTAATACTGTTAATTTGTTAGTGATTTCTCTTTGCCTTTCTAATTTCTCCTAATTCTTTAATCCCCTCAAATAACCCCTTCACTAGCACAACTTCTTCACTCATTGCTACATATTATTTTTATTGAAAATACTAAACAGGGCTCACAAGGGCTTTTTCAAAAACTTTATTAGAGCTGTAACACAGACAATACTGTACTTTAAAAGCATGGGAAGGCATGGAAAGACATTAGAATTAATAGCACAACAGTCTCAACCCCACATATGCAATTAAAACATATTATTTATAATTGTTATTTCTGAGTAATATTGACCCCAGAACATATTTGATGAAACCCACATGGACTAAAACAAATGATCTAATGCATTTCATAGATTGCATGATTGTGAGCCTGATCTGCAAATATTACTTATCGACACTAATTAAATATTTGCCTCCAATTGAAAATTAACTTCCATGTTTTACTGACAGCAGTCTCATTTACTATTGGCTGTGTCTAAAAAATCGGTTAAAACAACTTGCTTAAATATTGTCAGATCATGTGATCACGCTTCCTGAAATCAGACTTAAAAAGTCAGGGTTCATGAGTTCAGACTTGCGGTCGGAATAGGGATGGGTGGTTTCATGCAGCCAAATCTGTTGAGGATGGGTGAGATCAAAGGCTTTCCCTGCAGTAAGCTGTGGCTGGGGTGGCCACAAGGGAACGCAGGGCGTTGGCTGCAAGCCGGTCCGAGCCCTTGGCCGCAAAGGATTAGATTTGCTAAGTAACTTGCAGCCACCCCTTGCGGCTACTTATAGAGAAATTGTAGCATTAGAATGAGGCCCACTGTCTCCTAGTAAGGTTAAGCTTTAATAGCCACTTCCCTTCTCTTTTACTCCTTCTGGTTCCTGTCTCTCAAATTCTTCACTATCATTTAACTCCTTCCTGTTGTCCCTTTTGAGGTATGAAAATAGTTATCAATTATAGTGTAACAAAATTTTTTCCAGCTACAAGTCAAAAACAGCGATTATTGCCCTCATTTATATAAAAATTGGAATATTTAATGTTATGTGTAACAAATATGTATAATATATAACTATTAATATCAATGACAACCCTCGCTTTTTCTGTGTAACATTCAATTATTCTGTGATCCATTTCACAAAGGTTCAATGGCTTTCCATCATTGATTAATTTCAATTAATGGACCCATGATAGCTTTATTATTTGACATTAAAGGTAAGCAGTATTTTCTTTTTGTATTATGATAATTTATGATAGCAAATGTTTCTGTTTATTGTATATGAATTGAGTCATATGTCAAGATCTGGAATGTTTAATGGCCTTGACTAATGTTGAAATGTATAATATATTGAAAAACTCAACATCATTAATCTTTCTCTAAAATAGTTTTCATATATTTTGAATTATTTTTGCATTGTCATAATCTTTGATTTATACTATGGGAACTGTCTCAACTTTATTTCATAACCTTGAAATATTAGTGAATGTACCCATGTAAACAAATTTAATGTAAATAGGCATACATTATTCCTGATAGTTTTGTCTACTACCTTATATAAACATAACTTATCATTTTTAATAAGTGTTTATTTTATTAAAGCCTCTAACGTTTTTAAAATAACTACTATTACTTCTCCCTATATTTTTAATATTGTTAATAACATTGTGTTACATGGAATCGAAGTGTAGGAAATATTGACAGCTATTTGTGTACATTAGTTATGCCTATAGGATGGTCACCATTAAACACAGAATACAGGTTCTATATTTAGACCTGTTATTAATCAAAAGTTCTAAAATGTTAAACTGTATGTGGCTATTTGATATGATTACTTTAAGTTTCATGCTGTCCTATGATATTCAGTTTTGTGTGCCTTCAAAGCCCCACTTAAGCTCCTCTTTTTCCCTTTCCATTTCTATATGTAAAATTAAAAGTATGTTTTTTTATGTATTGTGACAAAGTGAGGCAATGAATCTATGAGCCTCAGACTAAACAGAGCTGTATGTCCAGTCTAAGGGCCTCATTCTAATGCTACAATTTAGAAATAAGTAGCCACAAGAACCTGCCGCAAGCTACTTAGCTATTCTAATGGCAGACTCCGTCGGCTTACGGGCGTCTAGCTGCGGTCCCTTGCGGCCCCTTCAATCGCAGCTTTGCCTTTCAAAGCCTTTGATCTTGCTTGTCCGTGAGAGTGTTGGCTGCAAGAAAGCCCCAATCCCTATTCAAATGCTATGACCCCCCTCCTGGCAAGCCCAGAAATGGCTCAAATCGAGCTGCAGCTTACTGACAGCTTGGAGCAGTGGCAAGGGCTTGTTAAGCCCTTATGTAGCGCTCCACTGCTCCCAATCAAGTATCCCTTGCTGCCTTGTCCCCAATCGGGACCCCTGCAGTGTCCCTACATTAACCCCTTGCTGCAGGGTTCCTATCGGGAACCTGCAGCACTTAAAAATTGTAAATTCCCTGCCGTGGGTCCTTAAAGGGCCTGTGGCACACAAATGGTTACCCCAAGCCGCAGGGGTACTGTAAGATGGTTAACCCCAAGCTGCAGGGGTACTGTACATTGACCCCCCAAATGCTGAGGGGCCCTATTGGGACCCTCGCAGAATGCCTACATTAACCCTTGCAGTGGGGATCCTGATCGCGACCGATCTGGACCCCCTCGGCATTTAATATTTTAAATTTCCCACCACGAGTTCTGAAAGGACTTTAAAGGTCCTTAAAGGACCCACAATACATAAAACAATTAATACTTGCTGCGGGGGTACTATAAGTACCTCCCCCGGACCTAAATTTAACCCAAACACTCATGATGCTCTATACAGAGCCCCATGAGCCCCTAATTAACTTTATCACTTATAGGGGTCTATACAGACCCCTGTAAGCCTCTATGTAACCCATCACTTATGGGGGTCTATACTGACGCCCATAAGCCTCTATATAACCTTATCACTTATGGGGTCAATATAGACCTCCATAAGTCTATATGTAACCCCATCACTTATGGGGGTCTATACAGACCCCCATAAGTCTCTATGTAACCCCATCACGTATAGGGGGTCAATAGATACCCCCATAAGCCTCTATGTAGTACCATCACTTATGGGAGTCCATATAGACCCCCATAAGCCTCTTTGTAACCCCATCACTTATGGGGGTCAATATAGTCCCCCGTGAAACTAAAATGACCCTCCTCAGCCCAAATAGGGGTCTATATAGACCCCTATAGAACACTATTAACCATTAGGTTAACCCTACAGATTCCATGAAGGTCCTCCAGGACCCTCATGACACAAAGTCTAAGCACTACACTATTAACTCTAACCCTACCACATTAACACTGACTAAACAGTAACCCCAACTGTCCCCCTTTAACCCTAACTATGCATATTTAACCCCATCTAGCCCTATTTAACCCCATCAAAGCCTATCTAATCTCATCTAGCCTATCTAACCCCATCTCGGCCTATCTAACCCATCTAAGCCTACTTAACCCCATCACTTATGGGGGTCTATACAGACCCCCATAAGCCTCCATCTCAGCCCACAATGAGAACCCTATTATTAACCCAATAATTGTCACAAGGGTCCACTACACTATACTATCCCTCCAAGAAACCACTAAATCCAAACCAACCCCCTTCTACCCTAACCTATTAACCCCCACCCCAATAATTACAAAAAATAAAAAACCTAAGTTACAAAAAATAACAAAAACCTAGGTTACAGAAAATAAAAAAAGCTAAGTCACTGAAAATAATAAAGAACATTACAAAAAATAACAAAAGAACATTACACAACCCCCCCACTACAGAAAATAAAAAAACATAATTACACACCTGAAAGAAAAAACATGCACAAATACACATCACATTACATCAATAAATACAGTTGAAATACACCCCTAACTACATATTATTAACCCCCTAACTACATACTATTAACCCCTAACTACAATACATTACTCCTAAGTACAATACATTTACCTCTATATACATTCATTGACCCTATCTACATACATTAACCCTATCTACAATACATTAATCCTATCTTCAATTCATTAACCCTATCTACAATACATTAACCCTATCTACAATAGATTTACCCTATCTTCAATGCATTAACCCTATCTACAATACATTAACCCTATCTACAATGCATTAACCCTATCTACAATACATCAACACTATCTACAATACATTTAACCCTATCTAAATACATTAAAAACCCTAAATCTAACCTAAAATAGAATAAATAAGACCACTTACCTTGCCTAGATGTCCCTTCAGCGACGACAGGTTTCCTGGAGCAGGTCGCACCCCCTTGCAACAAAAGAAACATAAAATTAGTAAAAAATAAACACAACATGAAAAAATAAACATTCTAAATATTAAACTTAAATAACGAGTCTCCGTGTGTACTGGGTCTACAGTGCCTTTCCTCAGCACACCATAGAGACACACAAGACTCTATTTCAAAACGTGTAGCAACTAATAAAGAAAAATCTAAAAAAATAACTTTATTAAGGAAAAAACAATAATAAAAAATGTGTAAGAGCACAAATGTAAATTTAAAAAGATATACTGTCAGTATATCAATAGCAGGCTTGTACTCGGCGGGGGAGGAGCTAATATTAATTAACCCTTGTTAATTTCCTGAAATACCCCACTAGAAAAAAAGAAGTAATAAACTAAACCAACACCTGTCTAGTTTAGAGGACAGATGACAGCTTTAAGTTGCTAGTGTTGCTTGAAAAGTGGATCTCTCTGAGTTCCCTAAGGAAAATTGACCCAATCACTCTAGAATTAGAACTTTGTGATTTTACTAGGACAACACAGAGATAATTACCACCTAGTTGTTTTGATAAGCAGCACAATGCTGTAATCAAAATTACTCTATCCCAGCTATCAATCTCACAGATAAATAAATTCACTTGGTAAACTGATTACCAAAATGGTATCCCATAAGGCAAAAATGTACATATTGGTAAAAAATAAGCTGTTACCCTGTAAGAGTGAATGTATAAATTCAACACCGGGCGTGTGGGTATAATGCACCACAGTGGGAAAGCTTACCCCCGCCGCCTGCTATATCGTTCCCGACGCACGTTTCCCCGCAGTTACTATCTCGGATTCATCAGGGGACAAATACTGGAAAGAATCGCGGGTTTTTTAAAGGATCAGCGTGTGCCGCGAAATCACGTTTCTCGCGAGACTAGTAGCTCAGGATCGGGAACTCGTGTAAGTCGCGAGATTTTAAGTGAAGTTGCTTTTTACAGCTAGTACCTGTAGTTAAGATTATTCACTTTAGTTCATTCTGGCTGCCTTATTGGTAAACAATATATTTATGCATGATTTACCATAAACTCACAAATGGAGTGTATAGAGTATAAAGAAGGATGTTAAATTCAATTTATTTTCAGGATAGCTATTTTATGGTGGAACCTATTCATAGAGGCAATAACCACTCCTATTTTAAATAAAATAATATCCTATCCTGAAAGGTGCCAAAAAGAAACCAACAGTGCGGGGAATATTGCACCAAGAGCACACACGAACCCCAATCTATGGACTCAAAGGTGAACTTTGTAAAGAAATAGGCATTAAAAAATTGAAGCCAAGGGGAAAAACTGGTTTAGAGTAATTTTGATTACAGCATTGTGCTGCTTATCAAAACAACTAGGTGGTAATTATCTCTGTGTTGACCTAGTAAAATCACATCTAAGTTCTAATTCTAGAGTGATTGGGTCAATTTTCCTTAGGGAACTCAGAGAGATCCTTTTCAAGCAACACTAGCAACTTAAAGCTGTCATCTTTATTACTTCTTTTTTTCTAGTGGTGTGTAACGGAACTGTTTTATGGTTATTTAATTCTTGGTTAAAATATGATCACATTGCTGTACTGTAGATATGTTGTTTTATGTTCTACAGAATATATTGGCTCACGATATTACAGCTACTAGGCTAATAGATAATCCTATTACAGAGACTCTTCATACGCAAGAGAGGTCCATTGTGTGAAGTGTTCACATTGTTAATGGAACAAAGGGAAGGATGATCTAATCAGTGTCTGATTGTATCAAAAGTAGCCATGTAGCCTCAGGGAGGTGTGACCACACCTATTGTCTCTCTATGTGTATTGTGTGGCCAAATATGGGCATGTGTATTACCTGTGGAAAGAGATGTGTATATATATTTCTGCATATAACAAAATAAAGTCAGTATTCTTTGACTACCAAGAAAGTGTCGTCCAATATGGGTGGTCTGGGCTTCTGAGACTGCGCAGTGCTTCTATATGGATATTTAATGCTGAACCTGACTTTCCCTCTGGAACTCTTGGATGGGATTATACCAACTTCACTTTTACACAGCAGCTTGCCAGGGAAAAGGACGTCTCCAACGGCTAGTACCCTCTCACTACCGGGGTAGCCGTTACATGTGGGGAATTTCACGAAATTCACAAGGGTTAATTAATATTAGCTCCCCCCCCCCCGAGTACAAGCCTGCTATTGATATACTGACAGTATATCTTTTTAAATTTACATTTTTTATTATTGTTTTTTCCTTAATAAAGTTATTTTTTTAGATTTTTCTTTATTAGTTGCTACACATTTTGAAATAGAGTCTGGTGTGCTGAGGAAAGGCACTGTAGACCCAGTACACACGGGGACTCGTTATTTACATTTACATTTTACTTAGAGAGTTGTTGTTTATCTTCTGTTAGATATTTATTCATAGGGGTTACCCCCCTTTCGTACATCCCTATTATCATTCGCTGATGGAGGGTTTTTTGCACCTGCACACGGTGGCTTGGTGAGGTGGGGAGTGTTTTCTCCTTGGGAGGAGAAGGGGAAATAGCCTCACAAAGTGAGGCCAAGAATATCCATAAGTTCTTCTTTACTCTCACTAAAATTTATAAAAGCCAGACAAGGGCCTGGTGGGAAATTAAGAGTTTACAGAATTACATAGAACAACACCTTATCCCAAGGGGATTGAGGGTTAATCTAATCCCGGCCTCCCAGTTATGGAATGAGGCATTTATTGAATCATGGGACAAAATTCTCAATACTTGTTCAGCAGAACTTATGAAGCTTATAATTAGTGAGGAAGAAAAGATTTTGGAGGCAGCAAAAGTGGAACTAGCATTGCACCTAGTGGATATTGAGACATTCCGGAATGTTGACAAATTCAAAGATTACGAGTTAAAACTTCAGAATGAGATAGATAAATTCAAGAATGTACTTAAACAACGTAAACATCGTAAATATATGAGAGATTCGAAAGACCTAATTAATAAACAGGTTTACCGTCATTCTCAGCGACAGAAAACTTCACAGGCAGAGCCTCAGTCGTATTCAGAATATGATACATCAGATGCTGAATTTCTGGATGAAGGATGTAACCGTTTTGTGAATGGAGGTAATAGAAAATATCGAGGCCGTAAGGTGGATGGTTCCACAACACCATCGAGTCCGAATTTTTTAGATCCGCGCCAACAACATCCAGAACAGAGACGGTTACGAGATCGCAATCAGAGAGCGCATATGAGAAATATGAACATTAATACTCAAGTCATCAACCTATCGGACCTGACATTGACCGAAGGAGACGTTATGTTACTCAACAGAGGACTGTCTTTTTCCCCAACAAATAATTTCAATCTTTTCGAGTGGGTTAAAGATATCCACCTTTTTGCCCGGAAATTAGTACTGATGAAACATCACAATAAGACAACGGAGGCTGAATTAGTTTCCTTAAAACTGAGTGTTTCTGAAGAGCAAGCTCTTAGAGAGATGATAGTCAATTGGAATGAAGATCTTGATGTACCCTCTCCTGGTGAGGGACCTTATACGAATCTGAAACCCAAAAGTAAATTCACACCAAATTTCTGTTTATCTCCTGAAGTCTAAGTCTTTGTCAAATTGGTAACAAGAGACCTGGAAACTTTAGCAAATAACCACACAAAAGAAACCAATCTGACAGCAATGGAATTGAAATCATTGACCAAACTTCAACAAAACAAACAGATAGTAGTGAAAGCGTCAGGCAAAGGAGATAATACAGTTATCCTGCGAAAAATTGACTATCATCAAGAAAATGTGCGTCTATTAAGCGATAAGAGCACTTATCATCGATTGATAATGGATCCTACAGTGGATTTTAAAAAGGAACTAAATGTAATCCTGACAGAGGGCCTTTGGAATAACATCATCTCAAGACAAGAGTACAACTTTTTGTTTAACAAACATCCTACTATACCAACTTTCTATTCATTGCCGAAGGTTCATAAGAATCTGAAAACAACTCCGGGACGTCCTATTGTCTCTGGCAAAAATAGCCTGTCGGAACATGCAAGCGCTTACATTGATCAGATTTTGAGACCATTTGTGGCAACATTGGCATTGTATGCCCAAGACACCAAAAGTGTATTAAAAAGGCTGTATAATCTACGATTGGATACCGAATCCCTACTTGTTTGTTTGGATGTGGAAGGTTTATACACCTCAATCCCACATGAAGTAGGTGTACGAGCAGTAAGAAAATATCTACAAACTCGCGGCCTACAGCATTTTAAGCACAGTGAGTTTGTTTTAAAGCTATTAGAATTTGTATTAACAAAGAATTACTTCATGTATGACAGCAGCTTTTACAAACAAATTAAAGGGACAGCAATGGGCACTCCATGTGCCTCTTCATATGCCAATTTACATCTTGGCATATGGGAAGAAACTACAGTCTTTGGAGAAGAATTGGCCAAATATACAGACCAGATAGGCCTTTGGATCCGTTATATTGACGACGTGTTTTTGACTTGGAATGGGAGCAGATCCAGTTTAATGGATTTTATCTCCATTTTTAATAAAAACTCTATTGGTCTCAAATTAACATACACCATTAATACGAACCAGATTGAGTTCTTGGACCTGCTAATCTCTAAAACAGAGAATAATTCCATTACAACAACAACACATCGAAAAGACACTGCATCAAATAGTCTATTATTGGCATCCAGTCACCACCCACGACACCTTATATGAAGCATTCCATTCGGTCAGTATCTTCGGATACGCCGGAATTGTACCACAGAAATGGACTTTGAAAAGCAAGCCAAACATCTTTATGATAGTTTTAAGCAAAGAGGGTATTCTCATAATGTCCTAAAAAAAGCATATGCAAGAGCAAAAGAACGTTCCCATGCTGATCTGCTGTATAATTCTACAACGTCGAATTCAACCGAACTAGAACCAGTTAGAATTATTGGCACGTATAATAAATTTGGAGACAACATTCGCTCTATACTACAAAAACATTGGCATGTTCTATTGTCCGACAAAGAATTAAAATCAAGACTATCTGACGTAGCTTCAATCACCTATCGTCGAGCACCAAGTCTGAAGGACAAATTAGTCCATAGCCATTTTGAAGCACAGAAAAGTACGGGTTGTGATTGGCTCCAAGAACGGACAGCTGGATCCAAATCATGTGAAAAATGTAAAGCCTGTCGACATATACGTACCACAACTAAATTTACCAGTTTCTCCAATCAGAAGGAGTTTACAGTACAAGACCATATCAACTGTAGAACAACATCAGTGATCTACCTTGTCCTATGTAGATGTGGCCTACAATATGTAGGAAAAACTACACGTCAGCTCCGCCGTCGAGTACTGGAGCATGTCAATACTGTAATCAATAAACAAGATGTGGTAGTCGCAAGACACGTAAACTCCATCCATGATGGAAATGTAATGTGCCTACAGTTCATGGGCATTGAAAGAGTCAAAACTACCCCCAGGAGGGGCAATAAGGAAAATAAATTACTCCAACGAGAAGCCTTGTGGATCTTTCATTTAAAAACATTAACACCTTATGGCCTCAATGAAGGATTTACCTTCACCCCTTTTAACTGATCCTCACTCTCCTTTTGCTAATTCATCAGAAATAGGTCATTCAATTCAAACTACCCTTAGTTAATGAAGTAGCCCTCTTTTTATCCTACACTTTTTCATAATCTTTCTAGAATCGCTTTATTGATATCTCTCTATTCTAAGTTTCAATAAGTTCATAGAACCATTTTTAGCCACCTTCCAGGTTTTACATTTAGTGACCAGCATTAACCACACTGGTTTATAGTAATTAGGGTCTATCAGAAAGCTATTATATTCTATGCTTATCTTAGCCCAGTCTTTATAAACTAGCCCCATTGACCCTCCCTCCCCATATTGTGTCCCCTTTGGGACCCAGTTTTTCCCCTTGGCTTCAATTTTTTAATGCCTATTTCTTTACAAAGTTCACCTTTGAGTCCATAGATTGGGGTTCGTGTGTGCTCTTGGTGCAATATTCCCCGCACTGTTGGTTTCTTTTTGGCACCTTTCAGGATAGGATATTATTTTATTTAAAATAGGAGTGGTTATTGCCTCTATGAATAGGTTCCACCATAAAATAGCTATCCTGAAAATAAATTGAATTTAACATCCTTCTTTATACTCTATACACTCCATTTGTGAGTTTATGGTAAATCATGCATAAATATATTGTTTACCAATAAGGCAGCCAGAATGAACTAAAGTGAATAATTTTAACTACTGGTACTAGCTGTAAAAGCAACTTCACTTAAAATCTCGCGACTTACGCGAGTTCGCGATCCTGAACTACTAGTCTCGCGAGAAACGTGATTTTGCGGCACGCGATGACGTCGCGGCGTCAGCGTGGTCGCGGTGACGTCATCGCGTCCCGCGAATCGCGGGATCCTTTAAAAAACCCACGATTCTTTCCAGCATTTGTCCCCTGATGAATCCGAGATAGTAACTGCGGGGAAACGCGCGTCGGGAACGATATAGCAGGCGGCGGGGGTAAGCTTTCCCACTGTGGTGCATTATACCCACACGCCCGGTGTTGAATTTATACATTTACTCTTACAAGGTAACAGCTTATTTTTTACCAATATGTACATTTTTGCCTTATGGGATACCATTTTGGTAATCAGTTTACCTGGTGAATTTATTTATCTGTGAGAGTGATAGCTGGGATAGAGTAATTTTGATTACAGCATTGTGCTGCTTATAAAAACAACTAGGTGGTAATTATCTCTGTGTTGACCTAGTAAAATCACATCTAAGTTCTAATTCTAGAGTGATTGGGTCAATTTTCCTTAGGGAACTCAGAGAGATCCACTTTTCAAGCAACACTAGCAACTTAAAGCTGTCATCTGTCCTCTAAACTAGACAGGTGTTGGTTTAGTTTATTACTTCTTTTTTTCTAGTGGGGTATTTCACGCAATTCACAAGGGTTAATTAATATTAGCTCCCCCCCCCCCGAGTACAAGCCTGCTATTGATATACTGACAGTATATCTTTTTAAATTTACATTTGTGCTCTTACACATTTTTTATTATTGTTTTTTCCTTAATAAAGTTATTTTTTTAGATTTTTCTTTATTAGTTGCTACACATTTTGAAATAGAGTCTTGTGTGTCTCTATGGTGTGCTGAGGAAAGGCACTGTAGACCCAGTACACATGGGGACTTGTTATTTACATTTTACTCTATTTTACTTAGAGAGTTGTTGTTTATCTTCTGTTAGATAAATATTAAACTTACCGTTTCATGATGCCCTGGTCCTTCTTCTCTACTTCTCCAGCTGTGCCCGTGGAAAAAAATAAACATTACATTAGTACACAAATAAACACATTAATAACAATAAACATACCATATATTAAACTTACCTTGGCGTGATGTCCCCATCCTTCTCCTCCTCTGCCCCGGCTTGGCCCTTGAAAAAATCCGCCGCTCTGAAAAAAAAAAACAAAGGAGCTCTTTCCTGGAGGAGCTCCCCGATGCTAGTGAGGCCTCTAGTGCTTCTTCCGGTAGAAAAAATGTAATGGCGCCTTCTGATTGGCGGAAAATGCTGTCATTCAAATTACAGCCAATCAGAAGGCACCAAGGTGTAAGCCAATCAGAATGGGATACGTCCCTATATCCCATCTGATTGGCTGATGGACCTGTCAATCTTTCTGAAGGCGCAGATGCCTTCAGCCAATGGTGTGTATCCCATTCTGATTGGCTGAAGGTAATAGTGCCTTTTGATTGGTTACAAAATGATTGACAGGTCCATCAGCCAATCGGGACCCTGCAGCAAGGGGTTAATGTAGGGACACTGCAGGGATCCCGATCGGGGACCCCTGCATTATAGAGTTAATGTGGGGCACAGCAGGGGGACCCCCCGATCGGGGTCCCCCAGCATTGGGGGGTTAATTTTAGGTACTGCGGGTGTACTTACAGTTGCCCCGCAGCTTGGGGTAACCATTTGTGTGCCGCGGGTCCTTTAAGGACCCGTGGCAGGAAATTTAAATGTTTGAAGTGTGGCAAGATCCCGATCGGGACCTTGCAGCAAGGAAATAAATTTAAATGTTTGAAGTGCGGCAAGATCCCGATCGGGACCTTGCAGCAAGGAAATAAATGCAGGGACACTGCAGGGGTTACGCAAGGAATCACAGAGTTATGGCCATTTTATGGTCATCATTTGAATAAGGTCCTAAGAGTCTAACAAATAAAATAATTAAAAAATAATATATATATATATATATATATATATATATATATAAAATTATATTTCTGCCATTGGAGAGAGGGAGTGTTAACTTGTGCAGGCCTAGGTCAACACAACAGCTAAACACACCACTGCTGTGCGCGCTGGCTTACAGGAAGTAGCAAGCAGGGACACATCATACATGCATTCTAGCAAAGTACTATACTCTGGCAACTTCATTTTGCCTCCTTCAAAGTGTAAATAAATTATATTACTATTTTTCACCTTGTTTTTTTCTGTGATAAATGTATGTAGTAGTAAATGTAGTACATGTATATGTGTAAATTGTACTACCCTTCTTAAACTGATGGATTCATGTAAGAAGTGATTGTGTGTGTAAAACACAGTTCTTTAGTTGACAAATCATTATTTCTTTATTTTGTGTATGTATATGCAATTGGGTGCATTGTTATGAATGTATGTAAATAACATTTATTGCACTTCATCAAATTGATTTAATAAATATGGAATTATTTGTTTTTATTTGTGTGTATATGTGTGTTCGTATAGTGGTCAATGTACATATGTAGGGTGTGTGTATGTTTAGTTAAAAGTTCTCTACTCCCTGAAACTGATTAAATAAATGAGAAAAATATGTCTATACATATGCGAAAAGTAATTAGTGTGTGTGTAAAATAATTAATAATTAATGAGTATTTGTACAATATCTGCTGCCCACCTTCAAATTGATTTATTTTGCATAAAGTAATGTGTGGTGTTTGTGTGAAGTAATTAATAAACTGTTTTAAATGAATACATTCTTCACAATGCCTGTCTATAGTGAATATGTACACTTTACTTGTTAGTGTTTGTGTAAAATGTGTTATCATTATGCAATGTGTAAATTTAATGAAACATTCACCACCTTCACTCAAAGTAAATGTTCACTGTGATACAAGTAATCATTGTATGTAATTATGATGCATGTATGCAACTATGCAGCTTATGAGCCTCATTCAATTGCAAGCCTGCAGATTGTGTTATACAATTACAGAGCGATTCAATTGAACAAGCTCGCAACTTCCGGGCAGAAAGCCTAAACCGTAAACCATGCAATCGTAAGTATAATTTCAGAGCGTGAACATGATCAATTAAGCAAGGCCGTAACTACCGATTTAGAAACAGCCAATAGAAAATGAAACCGTCATCATTAAGTCAGTAAAAGATGGAGGTTAGATGTCAATCAATAAGTTTAGAGGTCCCATATGCAATCAAACTCTCAATCCTGCAAAGTACAAAATAATAAAAATGAATAGCGTTACTGTTTTAGTCCATGTGGGTAGCCTGATATGTATTAACGCATTGAATCCCGAGATTGATATAACACCGAAATGAAACATAAAATATTGTTTGCTTGAGACTGTTGTGTAATTAATTCTAATGTCTTTCATCGCTTTCCCCATCTTTTAAAGTGCAGTATTGATTTTTTTATTAGCATTTACAGTGCTACCAACAGGGGTTAACCCCCCTTGCGAGTCCTATCTGGTACCCCTAGGATTTCCTTCTGCATTCGTAATTTACGAGTATGAAAATATTTGCGGGCTTGAGGAATTGTACCAATTGAATAGCGATTTGCATTTGTAACAATTGCAGGCTTGAAAGATCAAAGGCTTAGATGAGTTGTAAGTTACGATCTTGACAACCACAGAGATTTTAAGCCTATAACCCGTAGATCGTTTGCAGCTCGCAAAAAAATGACAATTGAATAGCAAATTAGTTTATGGGCTCGATTACAGGCTCCCGCAAACAACAATAGCTCAATTGAATCAAGACCTATGTGTTTAATAGTATAAAGGTAGATCCTTAGGCCCTCATTCAATTGCAGTTTAGCCAATTGAATAGGGCTCTAAATAAGCACATAGCATATTTTTTTTAAATAAGTTTTTAGTTAGTGAAAACCTTGCTTTTGGATAGATGCTTACTAATGAAAAACTTATTAAAAAAAAATATGTTATGTGCTTATTTAGAGCCCTATTCAATTGTCCAAATTGCAATTGAACGAGGGCCTTAGATTGTAAGGCCCTCATTCAATTGCAATTTGGACAATTGAATAGGGCCCTAAAAAAGGACATAACATATATTTTTTAAAGAAGTTTTTAGTTAGTAAACATCTATCCAAAAGCAAGGTTTTCAATAACTAAAAACTTATTTAAAATAAATATGCTATGTGCTTATTTAGAGCCCTATTCAATTAGCCAAATCGCAATTGAATGAGGCCCTAAGTCTGCAATGTTCTATCCTAAGTACTTTGGGAATTCACCATGGGCATTGGATTCCTAGCTCAAAGAATGGGCCCTCCTTGCTTTGCTACATGTTAATTTGTATTTATCTTTGTCTGAACTTAATTTATGTACAGCGCCATGGAATATGTCTGCGAGTTATAACCTAACTATCACATATATAGTTGTGAGCATACGAGTTGTTGCTAATGCTTGCGGGCTCGCGCAGCGAGCTTGCAAGAACTGCGTCCCTCGCAAAGCGAGGGACGCAGTTTCCAGCAAATGCGGGTCCCTGCGAAGAAAGGTGCCGCATTTGCGGTGGTGGAGCATCCCACGTCGGCTGTGTTTGTCCGCAAATGCCTACTGCCTACTTTCCAGAAAATTCTACATTTCTACTCTATAATATATTACATTTTATTATCAAGATAGGACAAAAAAAAATAATTTAAGTATGAAAATGGGATTTATGTATAGTGACATGTGACACGCACATTTCTGTGTATAGCCCCTGCAACAAACTAATCTTAATCCAAACTAATAAAAACAATTCTATTTAAATGACATTACAAAAAAAATAAAAATTAACTATTAAAATATGATTCATGTATAGTGATATGTGACACGCACATTTATGTGTGTAGGCACAAAAACAAACTAATGTTATTTGAAAGTATTAAAGAAGTATATTTAAATGACATTAATTTATTGTAATTCAATATATAACCTAAAGGTCAATCTTTCTCCTTTTTTTACTATTTAAACAGACTCTGCATCAACAGCGTCACTCAAGAATTTGCACCGTGTATTGTCAACCACAATCCCTTTTAATGAACACCAAGAAAGAAGAGGTAAGATAGAAAAATACATTACATGCTGAAAAAGACCATGCTTTGCTAAATCAAAAAGAAGAAATATACAATTAACCATTTCACTTTCTTTTTCAAACAGACACTACAAGAAGACCGGCAGATTAAGATTGCCAGAAGGGGACCCTCTGTCATTCGACACTTCAATCAAGGTAAAGTATAACAAGTACAAAAAAGAAATGAACTATATATGTTTAATGGCTGCCAATATAAATTAATATTCTTCTTTAATGTTTAAGAACCGATAAGCCTTACAAAGAAGCCTAAATAAGCATACTAAAAGTGGTAAACACAAAACAGGATTGAACCAAAAATCACACAAACACATAGCAAACTAAATTAATATTCTTCTTTAATGTTTAAGAACCTATAAGCCCTACAAAGAAGACTAAATAAGCATACCAAAAGTGGTAGACACAAAACAGGATTGTACCAAAAATCACACTAACACATAGCAAAGTTAATTCATATTCTTCTTTAATGTTTAAGAACCTATAAGCCTTATAAAGAAGCCTAAATAAGCATACCAAAAGTGGTAGACACAAAACAGGATTGTACCAAAAATCACATAAAACACATAGCAAACTAAATTAATATTCTTCTTTAATGTTTAAGAACATATAAGCCTTACAAAGAAGCCTAAATAAGCATACCAAAAGTGGTAAACACAAAACAGGATTGTACCAAAAATCAGAGAAACACATAGCGAACTAAATTAATATTCTTCTTTAATGTTTAAGAACCTATAAGCTTTACAAAGAAGCCTAAATAAGCATACCAAAAGTGGTAGACACAAAACAGGATTGTACCAAAAATCACACAAACAAATAGCAAAGTAAATTAATATTATTATTTACTGTTTACCAAGCTATAACACTTACAAACAAGTCTACATTTGTATACCAAAAGTGGTGGACACAAAACAGGATAATGCTAAAAACATTGCAATCATATCCAAAATAAGAACAACATTAATAATTACAATATAAAAAAAAAAAATGGAATATACAAATACATTTAAATTATTTTTAAAAGGTTGCAGAAAAAACAGCATAGCAGAAAAATTCACCATAACAGATACAATACACCAAAATAATGAAATTTTTGCTTTATTACAAATACATGCAAATCAAATAACATTTTCATTTTTATTTTATAGATACTGCGTGAAGACAATCGGACGAGGACTTTCAACAGAGGACCAGACCATCGGACGAGGAGTTTCACCAGAGGACCAGACCATTGGACGAGGACGTTCAACAGAGGACCAGACCATCGGACCAGGACTTTCAACAGAGGACCAGACCATCGGACAAGGACTTTCAACAGAGGACCACACCATCGGACGAGGACTTTCAACAGAGGACCAGACCATCGGACGAGGACTTTCAACAGAGGACCAGACCATCGGACAAAGACATTCAACAGAGGACCAACAAACATTCTGATTGAAATCACACTTCAACCAAGGTACAGTATAATAAGTAAAAAATGAGAAAACTAAATAAACATGTTTGCTCTGCATCCATGTCAACAGAAAAAAAAAAAGAACAAGCACTAACTATGTCCCTTGTTCAATTGCAATTTGGCCAATTCAATACATGTCTAAATAACCACATAACATTTTTTTTTCAAGAAGTTTTTAGTTGGCAAACATCTATCCACAAACAAGGTTTTCACTAACTAAAAACTTATTTAAAAAAAAAAGTTTTTATTTACAGCACTATTGAATTGGCCAAATCACAATTCAAAGAGGGCCTATAACTTTTAACAAAATATAACTCAAATATGACTAATTTCTGATTTACCTCTTACTTGTCTCTTATGGACAATAATGTTTAACAGTAATTCCAAATTTCAATATACCCAATTAAATTTAATTATTTTGTTTTACAGATTAACATGGCTACTAACGAGAGCAAACAAGAGAAGAAAAGACGTCAAACTAGAGAAAGACAAGAGAGATGGGCCGACCAGCAGACACCAGAGGAGAAAGAAATTCGACGAGAAAAAGAACACAAAAGACTTGCAAGCAAAAGACTATCAGCTGCAAAAATTAAAGATACGCCAAAAAAAACTACCAAGCAAATAAAGCATTTACAACCTGTTCCTCAAACATCAGATGACATTTTACCAGAAAAAATAAAAGAGATACCAAAGAAAGACATGAAAAAAAACAAAGCATTTAGAACCTGTTCCTGAAACATTACATGACATTTTACCGAAACCAATACAACATTTACCAAGAAAAGCCACGAAAAAAACAAAGCATTTAGAACCTGTTGTTGAAACATTACATGACATTTCACCTGATGAATATGAAAGTCAAACTGCTATATGCTTTGCAAATTGTCCTTTACTCAAGTCTTTAGCAGTAGAGGTCATAGTTGTGGGGACATGACTACTCAATGTCAGTTTTGTGAGACTTATTATTTTAAACAGGAGAGACCCAGAAATGGCCAATTTATTAGTTGCTGTCAAAAAGGCAAGTTCAAACTTCCAGAAAGAAAAGAATTTACAATCTATTTACAAAACATTATGACTGAACCTACTTTTCCAAACTACAACAATTTTAAGACAAACATAAGATCCTACAATAGTGCCATATCCTTTGCATCTATGGGGGCAACATTAGCTGCTAATGTACCAGGACATGGTCCTTACTGTTTTAAAGTCCAAGGACAAATTTATCATCGGACTTCCCATTTACATCCAGAGGAAGGAGAGCAAAGAAAATTCGCTCAACTATATGTCTGAGATACAATGGAAGCTGTTGACCAACGTATGCAGATGGAAGAAAATAAAAAATGCTTACCCAGTGTTTTTATAGAGCTAAATAACATTATGGACAATAATCCCTACAGTAAAGCTTATAAAAAATTGGCAGAAGTAAAAAATGAACAACCACTTCATGCACAAAGACATCAATTACCAATGCCAAAGGTTAATATGGTGCTTAAAAGAGACAGACATACTGATAAACGTCATTCTAACTTGCCAACATCAAATGAGATTCCAATGGTGTTTCAAAATGATGAAGGAGAACCACCATTTCAAAGAGACATTAGAATATATCCCAGAAATGAGGAGCAACCATTCATTAATATGAGTATCTTAAGTCCAAATTTAGATCCAATGACATATCCCATTTTTTTCCCATACGGAGAAGCAGGTTGGCAACCAAAATTAACACTTCCCAGTTACCCAAATGCTAAAGCCAGAATCCGAAATAATGTTTCTATGCTTGAATTTAAAGTAGCTCAAATTGCCATTCGAATGCATTTAATACAATTTTATGTGGTGGAAAACTAACACAACAATGGATTATTGATTCCTATTTGCAAGTTGATGCCAATAATTTAAACTTCATAAAATATCAACAAGATAAACTACGTGTAGAACAATATTCTGGACTAATGGACTATGTTACTGACGTGGCTACAAACAGAGACATGACAGCTGGCAAAGCCATCATTTTACCATCTTCCTTTCAAGGATCTCCTCGAAATATGAGAGAAAGATACAATGATGCTATGGCTATTGTCACCAAATTTGGCAAAACCGATTTATTTCTTACATTTACATGTAATCCACAATGGCCAGAAATTACACAAAATTTACTTCTTGGACAAATTGCTTCGGATAGACCAGATTTAGTAGCCAGAGTTTTTAAGATTAAATTAAATTAATACGTGACATCACTATGTCAGTTATTTGGCAAATGTCTTGCTTATGTATATACCATTTAATTTAAAAAAAGAGGCCTTCCACATGCACATCTTCTGATAATACTTCAAGAAAAATATAAATTAGATACTGCTGAAAAAGTGGATACAGTCATTGTTGCAGAACTACCAGATCCAGAACTATATGGTAGACTATATGAGATTGTTACTCATTGCATGATTTATGGACCCTGTGGTGAGCTTAATCCACAATCACCATGAATGGAAAATAATAAATGTTCCAAAGATTTTCCAAAATATTATTTTAGAGACAAAACCTATGCCAATTGTGAATGCTATCCACTTTATAAAAGAAGAGAAGGAGATAGTGCCATTATTCGTGAAAAAAAAATTGACAATAGATATGTAGTACCCTACAATCCACATTTACTCATGAAGATCAACGCCCACATCAACGTAGAAGCCTGCACTTCCATCAAATCCATTAAATATGTCTACAAATATATTTACAAAGGCTATGATGCAGCTACTGTAGTCGTCAAAAGTGCAGACAACCCTGAAAGTAGTGAGTTAGTACATGATGAACTTGCATCTCATTTAGATGCTCGCTATGTCAGTGCGCCAGAAGCTATGTGGCGGCTTTTAAAATTTGAAATGCATGATAGATCACATGCAGTATATAGATTAGCAGTAGATTTGCCACAAAGACATTTAGTGTATTTCCATGCTGGAAATGAAAGTAATGCATTGGCCCAAAGTGAAGATCGTCACACTACATTAACTGCATGGTTTGAATTAAATTCCACAGATTCACAAGCAACACAATTCTTATATATTGAAATTCCATATCGCTATGTTTTTGTGAATGGATTATGGAGACCGAGAAAAAGCAAATGCAATAAAATAATCCCAAGAATTTACACAGTTAGTCCAAGAGATGTTGAACGTTTTTGCTTACGGATATTACTTTTAAATGTTCCTGGAGCACAAAGTTTTGAACACTTAAGAACTGTTAATGACATAGTATATGAATCATTCCATTTAGCTGCAAGACATAGAAACTTACTAGCTGATGATACAGAATGGGAAAGATGATTAGAAGAAGCAGCACAATGTCAAATGCCACGGCAGATGAGAGAACAATTTGCATTTATTTGTATCTTCTCAAATGCTGCAAATACATTAGCTTTGTTGGAGACATTTAAAAGTAATATGGCTGAAGACTTTATGCGACGATACAATGAACCCATTGCACACTTAAAAGCGTTAATGGAAATCCAAGAAGTATTTTTAACTCATGGATTAAGTTGTGCAAGTTTTAATTTGCCTGATCCAGGTCTTATAGATGACATAAACTTTGAAGACTATGACATACAACTACAAGCAGAAAGAACAGAAGAAAGACTTGCAACTTTAAATACCTTACAATTGCAAGCATTTAATGCCATTAAAAATGCAATAGATGATGACATGCTGACAGAGCGTTATTTCTATCTTGATGGACCTGGCGGATCAGGAAAAACCTATCTATATAATTTATTAATGAGTTCGGTACGAGCACAAGGTCAAATAGCACTGCCGGCTGCCACTACTGGAATTGCTGCACTTTTGTTAGAAGGTGGAAGAACTGTACATAGTGGATTTAAACTGCCAGTGCCTATTTTAGAAACTTCTGTGTCAGATATTCGCATGACATCATTACAAGCAAAGAAATTGAACAAATGTAAATTAATTATAATAGATGAGGCCACAATGATGTCATGCTATGCCCTCCAATGTATTGACCGTTTGCTTCGTGAAGTCATGGATAATACTTTGCCATTTGGTGGAAAGGTAATGTTGTTAGGTGGCGATTTTAGACAAACATTACCTGTCTTTGTACATGGAAATCGAACTGACATTATCGAAACCTGTATAAAGTCAAGCACACTGTGGAAACATTTTACACATCTTCAACTGCAACAAAATATGAGATCAGAAGACTAAACTGATTTCAATGATTGGCTTATTAAATAAATAAATTGGAGAAGGCAGAACAGAAAAAATACCACATTTACCTGACGACACTGTAGAGATCCCACCTCATATGATTTGTCACCAAGATATTTTATTGGCTATATTTGAAGATAGCATAAATAACCAGGAATATTCCGAGCTTGCCAACCACGTCATACTAACGTGTAAAAATAAGGATTCATTAATCCTCAATAATGAAATCTTTAATAAAAATTAATGCACCACAAAGAAATTATCACAGTGCTGATTCTGTATTTGCTGATGACAATGAAAGTCAGGCTAACTTTTCGACTGAATTCATAAACTCACTAACTCCTTCTGGAATGCCACCACATATTTTACAGCTAAAGAAAGGTGCAATTATCATGTTACTGCGAAATATGAACCCCAAAAAAGGCCTATGCAATGGGACAAGATTAATTGTTCAACAATTAAAGGACCATTTTATAGATGCTGACATTTTAACTGGGACCCATAAAGGAGAGAGAGTTTTCATACCAAGAATAGATTTAGCACCAAGTGAAGGTAGCCTCCCTTTTATACTTCAAAGAAGACAATTTCCCATTATTATGGCATTTGCCATGACCATTAATAAATCACAAGGTCAAACATTCAAATCTGTTGGTATTTTCTTGGAAGAACCAGTATTTGCACATGGTCAATTGTAAGTTGCGTTGTCACAGTGCAAAAATCCACAGGCTATTAAAGTTTACATTGAAAAGAATGAAAGTCAAGGTGATTTATTAGAAGATGTACGTATTTTTACTAAAAACATTGTCTACTATAAAGTACTATAACTTTTCAGTAAAGAAATAAAACCCATGCAAAACAAATTTAAATGCATTCAAAAATACAAAACAATAAACAATTCAGTCATAATTAATGGAAGTACTGTTTATGGATGATTATTAATTATCTATGTTACTGTTTCTAATGTTACAAGTTTGAAAACAATATTGTCAAGTTCTTTACTTCAACATATTACAAAGTTCATGTTAAGAGCTCAACCACGTTTTAAGTCACAATGTAAATATTGTCTGTTATGTTAAGATTACTCCCTGGATTCATGTTTATCGCCAGTTCATGGGGTCAGGAAGGAATTAATTTAATTGGGTTTGTTTTAAGGAGAGATTTTACTGTTTGCCTTCCTCTGCATTCAATGTATATTGAAGTTAACAATTATTCTGATAGAAATTGCATGTTAATACTGATTAGTTTAAAGTTCAACTGTTTTTACATTCAAATGTTAATCCTTTTAATACAAAATTATGTTTAAATATTAATTTACTATGTTACTGTTTATAATGTTCCAAATTGTAAAAATGTTTTTTTCAAGTTCCTTAGTTACACAGATAAGAAACTTCAAGTTTAAAAAAATATTATGTCAAGTTTATTACTTAAATATATTACAAAGTTCATGTTAAAATTGGGTACGTTTAAAGGAGGGTTTTTACTGTTTGTCTTACTCTGGATTAAATGTATTTTGAAGTTAACAATTCTTCAGATAGAAATTGCATGTTAAAAAAACATTACCTCAAGTTTACAATACTGATTAGTTTAAAGTTCAACTGTTTTTACATTCAATTGTTAATACTTTTAATACAAAATTATGTTAAAAAATTAATTCACTATGTTACTGTTTATAATGTTCCAAGTTCTAAAAATGTTTTGTCAAGTTCCAAAGTTACACAGATAATAAAGTTCAAGTTTAAAAAAATATACTTTCAAGTTTCTTACTTACATATATTACAAACTTCATGTTAAAATTGTGTACGTTTGAACAAGGGTTTTTACTGTTTGCTTTCCTCTGGATTCAATGTATATTGAAGTTAACAATTCTTCAGATACAAATTGCATGTTAAAAAAAACATTACCTGAACTTTACAATACTAATTAATTTAAAGTTCAACTGTTCTTACATTCAAATGTTAATAATTTAAATACAAAATGCTTTAAGACTTATTGTTCACCAAGAGAACATTTTACAAAACTAAACATGTTTAATATCATAATACTTACAAGTGTCAAATATGTATATTAATAACTAAACAACTTTCCAAACATACACATCTCATTGCCGTAATTTTTTGACGGGCAAGTCGCTAGTCACATATATAGTTGTGAGCATACGAGTTGTTGCTAATGCTTGCGGGCTCGCGCAGTGAGCGGCGTCAAAGCGAGGGCCGCAGTTTCCCGAAAATGCGGGTCCTCGCGAAGGGAGGGGCCGCATTCGCGGTGGTGGAGCATCCGAACGTCTCCGCAAATGCTGGTCCTCGCGAAGCACTTAGGCAATGAGGCAATGAGCGCTGCAGGCGCTCATTGCTGGCGAGCCGTTAAACCCACCTCGGAACCAACCTTAACGTAACAAACTCCCACACGCACTAAGAATCCGACTATAACGGCCGACCCGCGCGCAAATAAAAACAGTGAAAACACACCAAATACTCACACAAACTACATAAAAAGCTTACCAATAGCAAGGGGGGGGGGCACTCAGGACCTCTGAAAGTGATGTTACACCTCCATTTAAGTCCAAATTCCAGAGTTCAGACACACAAAAATCCCCTAAGCAAAAGAAAAAATGGCCGCCGAAAAAAATGAAAACGAGGCTCAAAGACCCAGGACCGCCCAGCCACCTACAACTTACCCAAGAAGGTATCCGAGATAAGCTCGGAAACCCACATTAACCCCAGGGGATCCGAGATAAGCTCGGAGCCCTGCATTAACCCCACATTAACCATCGCAGTGGGTGTCCCGATTGCACGCGATCGGGGACCCCCGCTGCAATCAAAATTCCCGTATTACAGGTCCTTAAAGGACTCGTTGTAAAAGAAAAAATATATACATTGTCACCCTGTCAATCATGGGGGTCAATACAGACCCCCATAAACCCTCATTAACACTGTCACTCATGGGGGTCAATATCGACCCCCCTAAGCCCTTCATTAACCCTGTCACTCATGGGGGTCAATACAGACCCCCATAAGCCTCTATTTAACCCCATCAGTCCCATAAGGGTATATTAACACCATTATGGGCCTGTTACAACACTACATTAACCACATAAGTGCCATGATGGTCCTCAAGGACCATCATGACACTAAATATAAACACTATACTGCACTATACCACCCCCAATAAAACATTATATATCAACTAAACACCCTCTACACTAACCTATTAACATCTACACTACCTACCCCCTATTAACCCCCACCACTCTAATTACATAAAATAAAAAAGCCTAAAGTCACACAAAAAAATAAATCTACATTACATGAAATAAAAAACCTAACTCACAAAAAAATAAACTACATTACAGAAAATAAAAAACCTAAGTTACAAAAAATAAAAAAGGAACATTACAGAAAATAAAAAAAAAACATTTTAACCCCCCCCCACTACAGAAAAAAAAATACACACCTGAAAAGGAAATACATATAATGCAAATACATACAATACAAATACATACAATTACAATACAATACACCCCTATCTAATATACATCACACAATCTATCTAAATAGCATAATCTAATATACATCCTATGGGCCTCATTCTATTAACGACCATAGGAGATGCGGGGCCGCAAGGACCGGCCGCAAGCTATTTGGCTATTCTATTCCCCTCCGGCCGGGGATTCCGGCAAGAGTTTCGGCCGCAAGAAAAGCCCAGTTGCTATTCTATTACTCCGGGAACCCTCTCTGCAAGGCTAAAAGCGGGCCGCAGCTTACTTGCAGGAAAAAGGTCCCGCTAGCACCAATTAAGCACATTATAAAGCCAAAATAAAGCCATCCTGCACTCTGAGGAGACTATAAAGTGATTGTAGGTGTTAGCAAAAATAGAAACATTCCCCTACACTCAAATCCGTAAAAAAAATATTTTTTAATTTATGTCAAAAATCCATGTAAAAAGTCCCGAGGGCTTGGAGCACCTCAGACCCGGCCACGCTGTGGCCGGAAAATAAACAGTTAATGTAAACTCGGATTTGGGCTGATGTGCAAGCTTTAGAGGGGGTTGCTATTAATCCTCATGTCCCCCAATATGATCCCTAGCATTTACAGAGCTGTACAGTGCCGTCTTGAATTTATTTTTGCGTTTTAAGTTTTCTGAGCTTACGGCCGGTTGCAAGATATACGGCCAGCCGTAAGGAGAGATCCTTGCGGGGCCGTATATTTGAATTGCAAGATTACGGAACCCCCGCAAGGAATCGCAGCCTTGCGGCCGTTTTACGGACGATAATAGAATGAGGCCCTATCTATATAATAATACATCCCCAATCTATCTAAATAAATACCACAATCTATCTACAATACATCCTATGCTATCTATATAAAACGCATACCCCTAGCTAACATACAATAAATGCTATCTATATATTAACTAAGTCTAAGCTAAAATAAAATAATTAAGACCACTTACCTTTGCAGATGTCCATTGGGATCAGCCACCTACGGAAAAAAATAAAATAAAATTAGTGCAACACGTTTACAGTTCTAAAATAAACATTCTATACATTCTATACATTCTAAATATTCTACTCACCTTTCCGGCATGTCCCGTCCTTATTCTTTTAATCCTTCTCCAGTGCGGCACCTGTTAAAAAAAACACAACATTAATACACATACATCAAAATAAAATAAACATAATCTACATTCTACTTACCTCCCCGCGATGTCTCCGGCCTCCTCCGGATCCTCTTCTGCCACGCCCTGTATAAAAAAAAATATATATATATACTTACATCTGCACTCCCGGACATCCCCGACGCTAATGAGGCTCCAGGATTCTTTTCCGGAAGAAAATAAGCAATGGCGCCTTCTGATTGGTTGAAAACGCTGTCTATCAAATTCACCCAATCAGGAGGTGCCAATGGGTGAACCAATCACAAAGGGATACACCCTGAAATCCCACTCTGATTGGATAATGCACCTGTCAATCTTTATTTAAACCAATCACAAGGCGCAGATGCCTTCAGCCAATCACAATGGAATACACCCCCACAGGGTGATTGGTTGGAGCCTCTGCGCATTTTGATTGGTTGCGCTGACAATAGCCAATCACAATGGAATACACCCTCAAGTACTGATTGGTGAAGGATTTGCGCATTCTTATTGGCTACTGTTAATATCAATCAATATTACAGCCAATGGGAAGGCGCAGATGTCTTCACCAATCAGTACGTGGGGGTATATTCCATTGTGATTGGCTGATGGCAATAAAGCCTTAGGATTGGTTCAAATAAAGATTGACAGGTGTGTTATCCAATCAGTGTTGTATTTTGGGGTGTATACTTTTTTCATTGGTTCACAAATGGGGTCTTCTCATTGGCTGAATTTGATAGACAGCCTTTTCAGCCAATCAGAAGTTGGCATTGCCAATTTTATTCTGGAACACTCCATATGAAGGTCATTAGTGTCAGAGACATCCGCCAGCGTTTTTTTTTTTTTTTTATGCGCGGATGCTTCCGGAGAAGACGAGGAGGCCGGAGACATCGCGGAAAGGTAAGTATAATGTAGATTGTGTTTATTTAACTTTGGTTTATGTTTACTAATGTAATGTTTTTTTTTACAGGAGTAGCGCCGGACAAGACGCAAAGATGGACGACGGAACATGGAGGACGTGACATGCTGGGACGTGACATGCTGGAACGGGACATGCTGGAAAGGTGAGTATAATATTTAGAATATTTAGAATGTTTAGAATGTTTAGTTATTTCATGTAAACATGTTGTATTAATTTTTGTTAATCTTTTTTTACCGTAGTTTGGTGATCTGAAGAAACATCTCAAAGGTAAGTGGTCTTAATTATTTTATTGTAGCTTACAATTAGGGTAGATATATATATATATATAGATAGCATGTATTGTATATTAGATAGATAGATAGGGGGATGTATTATTAGATAGTATTGTATATTAGATTGTGGGATGTATATTACATTATATAGTGGCATGTATATTAGATAGGGGTGTATTGTATTTAATTGAATTGTATTGTATTTTATTTAATTGTGTTGTATTGTATTATATGTATGTATTATATGTATTTCATTTTCAGGTGTGTAATTTTTTTTTAAATGTTGTGGTGTGGGCGGGTTGTAATGTATTTTGTTATTTTCTGTAATGTTCCTTTTTTATTTTTTGTGACTTAGGTTTTTTTTTTTCTTCTGTAATGTACATTTTTTATTTTTGGTGATTTTAGTTTTTCTTATTTTATGTAATGTAGATTTCTGCTTTCTGAGGAATTTAGTTACTTGAGGCACACAGTACACTCACATTGGGATAGAAACAGCATTTCAACACTTTCTTTTATTGACCGTCATTTTTTGACGGGCAAGTCGCTAGTTAATTATCATGTCATTCATCGTAGCAAAACAATCATCCGGTATCCTAAGTTATTAACCAGTCCAGCAGTAGTTTGGCAAATCGGGTTAATTAGGCAACGCCACCCAATCTCTCCATTACCTAAAATAACCCTGTGAGCTTATTCAGCCCTCAACTTTGAGGAGAGGCGTGAGGCTGTCATCAGGGCATTGACTGACAGCTAAAGCAGTGATCTGATGTCAGTGTAAAGGTTGCAGCAGCGGGGACGAGACTGCTGGAATACAGGAGATGCGGTATAATCAGTGGCCTAACTCTTGTATATCATGGAATATGTAACAATCCAACTGTCAGTGCTAAATAATAAATCCCCTTAATGTTATAACACTCTCCCTGCAACAATAAGGACACTGAAAAGATAGAGGAACAGAAGAATCAAGATAGCAAAACTTTTAAAAGTTGTTTATGCTGATATTCAGTACTACAATTTTCAATGAACTTTAGAATTGCATTTTCAAATTTTTGGCAGCTGTTACTAGGAAGGCCTTAACAAGACTATAACATAGACTTAAAGGGACACAGAAGTGGTTCCAAACCTGATATGATTTGAAAATATAAAAAATAACAAATAATTTATAACTTAATTATAATTATATACAGCCTAATTAAATTGCGATTCGGCAAATTTAAAAGGGCTCTATTTAAGCACATAGCATATTTTTTTACTGAAGGTTTAGTTAGTAAAGACCTTGCTTTTGGATAGAAGTTCACTAACTAAAAACTTTTGTATAAAAAATATGCTGTGTGCTTAAATAGAGCCCTTTTAAATTTGCAGAATCGCAATTTAATAAGTCTGTTTTTTCTTTACATTCAAGGTTTTAATTTGTACTTTTCTACCTGTATGATCTACTTACCAAGCATGTTAACAATACAATAATCCATAATTACTAATTACTCTCTGGGGACTGCCTGTAATGCTTAAAGCCATGTGACTTTAGAAGCTTGGTTGCTGGATCATAAACTTTGATTCACAGGTAAAAAATGAAATCTTTGCTTAAAAGTTTCAGTAAGAAAGTGTTTAATAACATTGTAGTTTAAAGCTGTTAGTTTGCTAGTTTAAATTAATCTGTATTGAACCTCTGCTCGGGACACCCAGGGTTATTTTATCTTTGAGGGGTAGCAAGGCATAGGTAGAGAAGTAATTAATTCAGCTGTATTTATTTTTGTTTATTTTTACCAGCGTCCCAAATGAGATAACGGCAAGGAAAAGTACATCTTAAATGGTATGTATATTAGGATATATATATGCTGGAGTGCCCCGCAGAGGCTGTTGCAAGATACAAAGATATGAAGATTTCTCACCAGGACAAAGAGAGTTAACTGCTGCTACAGTGCTGATTAGCTGCAGGTATGTTTGGCTCTTAAAACAGACACACTGAAAGATGGCTGGGCCTGAGGCATAGCAGAGTACACAGGCTGTGAGGAGCCTGGAAGTTACAGCTAGCAGAGAGAGCTGTTGAATTTTGGAATGCTTAGGTTTATAGTACCAAGAGAGTGAACTGTGTGGAGGTTTGCTCACAAAAATGCACAAGGTGAGCTGTTTTTTAGAAGCTGTTTATTAAGTTATAAATTGCAGTTTACTGGAACTGCAAGTGTATAGACCTGCTAAATACAAGAACCTGAGAATAGAGAGAGAGAGAGGGGGGGAGAGCCTTGTAAAGAGAGAGTGAACAAAGGAAGAGTTGGAACTGAGGAGACACCAGTCCAAGGAAAGATTCCCGATCAGGCCTGGCTGGGGCTTGCAGTGTGTTTTACAGCAGCAGGAAAATTACATTTACATTTTTTCCACAAAGATAATGCATCAGGAACATTACAAACGATGCAAATGAATGAGTACTGTTCCCACATCTGCCTTGGCATTTGACATAGTGCTGCTTCTTCTAGACATCTCTCCCATTCAGTATCATCTGCATGGAAGTTTCTATGTCGCGCAGCTAGTTGAAAGGTATCATAAACGGTGTAATTCACTGTGCGTAAATGTTCATAACTTCGTGCACCAGGAACATTAAAAAGGAGTAATCTTAAACTAAAAAGTTCAATGTCTCTTGGACTAACAGTATAAATTCTTGGGATAATTTTATTGCCACTCCTTTTTCTTTTTCGCCATGCCCCATTGATGAAAACATAATGATATGGAATCTCAATGTATAAGAATTTCCTTGCCTCAATGTTGTTACAATTTAATGTAAATCAAGCAGTACATGTTGTTTCTCTATTTTCCTTTTGGGCCAGAGCCTTTCTTTCATCCCCAGCATGAAAGTAAACTAATTGTCTTTGTGACAAATGTACAGCTAATCGATAGACGTGTGAGCGATCATGAATTTCAAATTTCAGAAGACACCACATTGCTTCTGGAGCACTTACACACCAAGCATCTAGATAACATGAAAGTTTATCCTGTAAAATTGGATTATTTTGTTCGTTTTGTGCACCTTGCACAACCACAGTTGCTGCATTAAATCCTTTGTAAATATATTTATACACATATTTTATGGATTTGATCGAAGTACAAGCTTCCACATTTATATGTGCATTGTACTTCATCAGGAAATGTGGATTATGTGGAACCACATATCGATTATATACAATTTCCCTGGATAATTGCAGTTTTTCCTTCTCTTCTTCTATACAAAGGGTAACCATCACAATTTGCATACGTTTGCACTCTAAATTCTTTTGGGGATTCTGTGGTGCATTTATTATTTTCCATACATGCTGATTATGGATTTATATCTCCATATGGCCCATGAATGATGCAATGTGTTATAATTTTGTAAAGTTTGGAATGTTTTTGAGAATCTGATAGTACAGCAATAATCACTGAATCCACTTTTTCAGCCGTATTCAATTTATTTTTATCTTTGAGTATTAAAAGTATGTGTGCATGTGGAAGTCCTCTTTTTTTAAATTCAATAGTAAAAACATAAGCCACACATTTCTCAAATAAATGTGTGATGGTTGTATCATGTATTCATGCAGTTAGTTTTATTTTAAAAACTCTAGCCACCAAATCTGGTCTATCAGAAGCACTTTGTCCAGCTTGCAAATTTTCAACTCTCTCTGGCTATTGTGGATTACATGTAAATGTAATAAATAAATCTGTTTTCCCAAATTAAGTAACAATAGCCATTGCATCATTGTATTTTTCTCACATATTACGAGGAGATTCTTGGAAAGAAGATGGCAAAATGATGGCTCGGCCAGCTGGAAGTTCTGTGTTTGTAGCCAATTCGACTACATAATCCATCACTCCACAATATTGTTCTACACAAAGCTTATTTTGTTAAAATTTAATAACATTTTAATTATTTGCTTTGACTTGGAGATATGAATCAATAAAATTAAATTAAATTCATGGACAATAGCAGTTTGTGCCACTTTATATTCCAGCGTTGAAATATTTTTTCTGACACTCACTTTACTATTTGTATAACTTTCCAGTATTAATTTTGGTTGCCATCGTGCCTCCCCAAGTACGGTGGTAAATTTGGCCTTGTATTTTAAAAGTAAAGTGCCATGCCCTGGCACATTTTCAGCTAATGTTGCACCCATTGAAGCAAATGAAATTGCACTGTTATAAGGCCTGATGTTTAGTTTGAAATTCATATAATTTGGAAATGTAGGATCATTCATTATACTTTGTAAATATTCTGGCAGTCTTGCCTTTCCTTTCTGACAGCAACTATTAAACTCACCATCTCTTGGTCTTTCCTTTTAAAAAAGGATATGCCCCACAAAACTGACAAACCACATTTAGCAAACCACAATTGTGAGTCTCTACTGTTAGACATGTAAATTATGGACTATCATGAGAACATATATCACTACTACTTTGTAAATCCACATTACTCTCATTACCAGATTTTTCACATGCCTTATGTTTATCACTTTTTTTTTTATTGGTACCTCCCTCACGCTGAGTTTTTTCTTTTGCAGGCATTCTTCATTTCTTTGCAAGTCTCTCAAGGTCTTCTTCTCTTAACCTTCTTGAAGTCTCGGGCGACTGTATATCTCCTTATATTTGTTTGTGTTCCCTTGCAAACCGTTCTTTGTCTTCTTTGATATTTTCTGCGTTGTCCTCCTGTAATTTTAAATCCGCATTTTATTTTTGTCCTTTTCTTTTCAATCTTTTATGATATAGCAAACAATGGCAAACATGCTATTACTAATATGTTTATTTTGCTTACCTGAAGTTGTAATCGATTAACTTCTTTTTCACTTCTGATGGTATTTCAATTGTGTCCATTTGTAAGAGAAATGTAAGTGTCATCATCTGTAACCTGTATTCCTATCTAATTAATATATTTGTTAGGTATCAACAGCAACAACTTTTTTTTAGTTTGTTTTATTTAAAGTATTAGCTAATTCATGCTATGCAAAAGTATTAAATTAATAATCTCTGCCACTTTATTAATATATATACTTTCATTAACCCACAATCCTCAACATTAATTGATGCTCTTCTAATTTTTAATCTATGTAGTTATTATTTGGCTTGCTCTGATCCTTTTTTTCTTTTGTTTTCTTTACATTTTTTATTCAATTCTATAACTATTGAATTAATCAATATACTATACCTCTGATCTCTAAGTAGTTGCAGGTTAAATGATGCAGAGCTGATAGTCTCTCTTCATCCACGTCCACTGTAGGCAACCAAGTCTCCGAAACTGTCTTCAGCAACTGTTTTTCAAATTGGCAGAGAGCTGCAAACTGTAATATTAAAAAAAAATAATTATTAGTTATTTCTTGAATAATGGCCCCCTATAAATTTCTTTAATTTGTCTTTTTTTGTAGTTTAAATGTATCCATTATAAATATATGTCCTTTTTTTTTTTTTTTTAATCAAGCAACAATTTTTTTTCTTCTAAATAGTGCTATACATGATTAACGTTGTTACTCTTTTCTTTAAATTGTAATGAAATTCTATTATTTTGCCACCTTTTTGTTGTTAATTTTATAAATGAATTAATCAAATAATGTGAAATAAAATATACTTTACCTATTCTCTGTTCTTTTCAGTAATCTAAATCCAAAAGAGCTAACTATCTCTCTTTATAATGTACGCCAGCAGATAAATGTGCAGTTACACCTTTCATCAGCTTAGGAGAAAGTAAGAAAGATCTGGAAATTTTCCAATATATATAGTCACAGTCGTGAGACAAAACTGTTGGTTTTTGCGGGAAACACAGTGTGCATGCTCTAATTTCAGCTGTATCTGCAATTTGCGACCTACTGCGTGTCTGAAACCATTTGCGTGCTTGGTTAATTCATCAATTTGGCCAAGGCCAAAATGTGCTTTGGCTTTACGGGTTTGAACAAATTTTATGTCTTTACGGCTGCCGTTTTGCGAGTGTTCAGAAAATGCCAATTGAATAGCAAATTAACTTTCAACCTAATTTACAGACTCCCTGTCTCTTCCCCTGTGGTGTGTGAGGTTTTCAGTTAATTTGGTAATGAATTAGGGTCTTTTGGCGACCCCTGGACAGCTTCTGAGTTATGGGGTTGAAAAAATGGCAGCCTTTAAACCCGTAATTTTTTCAAAGCCTTGCGTGCTTCATGAAGAGAGCTGAAGGCCTATGGCGCTCATTACAAGCCTTTTTCAAAGTCTTGCAGGCCTTGCGATGGGTGACAAAGGCACTCATCCCTGGCCTCGCAATAAGCTCCTTTGATGCTCATTGCAATACTTTTTCCAATTCTTGCGGGCCTCGCGATGAGCGGCAAAGGCCTATGGCATGCGCAAGCCCGTATTTTTTAACATTGCGTGACTGCAACTCGCAATTATGACAACTATTGTATGTGATCTCTGTTCCATTGAAGCTGAAGGTATAGTCAGTTTTTATGGCACTTCCCACTCATTATAAGATTTATGACGTTCACATTTCCTATTGGCACCTACAGCCATGTCTCATCCGTAAAGCTTGGTTTTGCTACCCCCTGCACAGAAACCTGTTTTGTCTGAATCAAGATTTATGGCTGTGCTCTAATCTGGGGGAGTAAAATATTTACATTAGTGTAGAAGTTAGGGAAAAATCTCCCACAATGTACAGCTGTGCCCTAACTTACTGCCTCATTAAATTGGAGCCCCCTATCTTCAACGTGAGCCCCACAATGGCTGCAGGCTTGAAAATCCAACTGTTACAGGTCTATTAAATTTAAAGGGGCTGCGAGCTACGGGCCGGAGACATGAAATCGTAACCCAGTCTGTCGCAAGTTTGATGTGCGGCCATAAACAGGATCAATTAGTCAAACCCATAGTAACAGGTTAGATGTAGCCAATGGCAAAAAGATTGCCATCATGGCTGATGAAAGCCACAGGCTCCCAATATACCCCTTGCAGCGAGGCTCCCTTAAAGAACCTGCTCTAACTAAATAATTAACCCGTGCTGCGGGGGTACTATAAGTTCACCCCTATATCCCATTCTGTTTGGCTCCAAGCATCTGCGCCTTCTGATTGGCTGATGTAATTGTCAATCAGATTGCAGTCAATCAGAAGGTTCATATGCTTGTATCCAATCAGAATGGTATATATGAGTGTATCCCTTTTTTGATTGGCTCACACATTTGTGCCATCTGATTGGCTGAAATCTGCCAATCAGAAGGCCCCATTTCTATTTTTTTTAGCAGAGCATGCCCAGGAACTTTCATTTGATGTGGGGAGCTCCTCAAGGAAGGTGCTGGGTCTGGATTTTTTTCAGAGGGACCCTGCCTGGGACGAAGAACTGAGGGCCGGGGCATCGCTGGAGGGGCATTTTTGACAGGTAAGTTGAATATTAAGCCTTTATTATATTAAATGTTGTGTGTATTAACTGTAATATTTCTTTTTTTAGGTGTGATCTGTGCACAGTTTTGGAGGGCCCTGTCTGGAACACAGAACTGAAGACCATCGCTGAACGTCGCTGGAGGGGCATTTTGGCCAGGTCAGTGGTCTAATTAACCCTTTATTTTATTACAGCATGTATTTGTGTATTATTTTAATAGTGTTTTTTATTTTATGTAAGTAGCAGATTTTTTTTATGTAATGTTGCTTTTTATTTCTTCTATATTTAGTGGGGTGCAAGGGATTTTATTAGGGGGTTAGGTAGTAATGATTAATATTGTAGTGCTTAGACTCTGTGTGTTAAGGAGGATCCTGGAGAACCCTCATGATAATTATAGTGTTAATATAGGGGTTAATAGTGTCCTATGGAGGTCTATACAGACCCCTGTTGAACTGAGGGGGTAATTAGAGGCTCATAATGGTCTATATAGACCCCCATGAGTGATGGGATTAAATTTTTGGTGCCCGGGGGTTACTTATACGTTTTAAAATTTAGCCCTAATTTAATAAGGCTGTTAGAGCACTTGATTTACATAGGGCTCTGAATCAGAGAATATGTTTTTGTTAAACAGTAAAACAAGGAAGACTTGCCTTATACATCATCAAAGTATCTCCACAAGTACAAAGGGGAATTTATAAAGACCCCATTTAACAATGCACAAAACAATCAAGGAAAACTACTGTAAAGGCCATCTTTAAAAGCTCATTTATCTTTCTAAACCAGAATCAAAATGTAATGTGTACACTGAAGTCGTATTTACTTTTTGTAATTTCCTGACAAAACAGAATAAATCATTCATAGATGGTGAACTTAAAGAAGCAACGGAAGCAGCTCCTGACACTTTATATGAAGAGTTTAAAAATAAAGAAAAAATGATGAAGGCAAACCATAGCATGTCACTTGGTGCTTCCACAATAGCCAGACAAGTGGAATCTCACAATGATTTCAAGCAACCACAGCAAGACATGAAGAAGGGCTTTAAATGTTTTTTTCACTGCATTTTCAAGAATCTGTATACATGACTGACACATCCAGACTTATACATTTCATTTTTAGAGCTTTCAAAGGACATGACACCTAAAAAGTATAGCTTTATCTAAGAGGTGAGTAGTTCTACAATGAATTAAAAAAGTATGTGTCAGAGAAAAATCATTGGCTAGCTAGACTGATGGCTTTCTCACAAACATAATGTGAAATGAATACACTTGATTTTATGTGAAGGACAGACACAAGTAAGTGATGTAAATGTACTGAACTTAACTGAAAGTGGGAGATCCATCAAATAAAAATAATAACACATTGCAGAGCTTACCTAATCTACAGATAGGGTTAGAAACAAAATAAGGTAAGAAAATGGTTTCTTCAAAATAAAATGTGAATTACTGTAAAAAATAGCATATAAAAGATTTGGTGTTATTGGACAAATTGTCATGGAAATCCATTTTATCAGTTTGCCATTGATTGGTTGCTGACCAAACTTCATCAGGTCTTAATTTATGTTATCACTCAAAATTATTTTGAGCAAATCAAAGCAAGGGACAGCAATTTTTGGGGACCAGTAAAGAGAGAGAATTACCCACTAATAGATTTCTGTGCTATTAAAGTGAATGTTTACCATGGCTCTACATAGTGAGACAAAATTCTGCCAATTGAAATTAAAATAATATTGCATTGAATGTGAATGACTTGCTTTTGAAACAAAATCCATACTTTCCAACATTGGCAGATAATATAATACAACTGTAACATTAAGGTTTGTTGAATGGAATATGAACTCAAATCTGCTGTAAATGTACTACGTTTATATTATAAGACGTGCCTGGAGACCAGTGGTCCATAGGATAACAGAGAGTCGGACTTGACTGAACAACTAAACAACAATAACAAATATGCAATGTGGAAGTAGACGTTTTCTTTATTTTGCAGCTTACCTAATGCTAATTTAGCTATGTATGTATATATATATATATATATATATATATATATATATATATTTATAGTATCTCACAAAAATGAGTACACCGCTCACATTTTTGCAAATATTTTATTGTATCTTTTCCACTCTGCTACAATTTAAAGTAGTACGTGTACAGCCTGTATAACAGTGTAACTTTGCTGTCCCCTCATAATAATCTAGACCGTTGGCAACAAAAGTGAGTACACCTCTAAGTGGAAATGTCCAAATGTGGCCCAAAGTGTCAATATTTTGTGGGGCCACCATTATTTTCCAGCAGTGCCTTAACCCTCATGCAGTTCACCAGAGCTTCACAGGTTGCCACTGGAGTCCTCTTCCACTCCTCCATGATGACATCACTGAGCTGGTGGATGTTAGAGACCTTGTACAACACCTTCCATTTGAGAATGCCCCACAGATGCTGAATATGGTTTAGGTCCAGAGACATGCTTGGCCAGTCCATCACCTTTACCTCCAGATTCTTTAGAAAGGCAGTTGTGGTCTTGGAGGTCTGTTTGTCTGCTGACACAGAAATTATCAGTCTTTAATTTTAATGGTAGGTGTATTTTAACAGTGTGAGACAGAATAACAAAATAGAAAAACGCATGTCAAAAAAGTTATAAATTGATTTGCAGGGCAATGAGGGAAATAAGTATTTGATCCCTTCAACGTAGCGCTTGGTGGCAAAACCCTTGTTGGCAATCACAGAGGTCAGATGTTTCTTGTAGTTGGCCACCAGGTTTGCACACATCTCAGAGGGATTTTGTCCCACTCCTCTCTGTAGATGCTCTCGAAGTCATTAAGGTTTCAAGGCTGATGTTTGGCAAATCAAACCTTCACAGATTTTCTATGGGATTAAGGTCTGGAGACTGGCTGGCTTATGTGCTTCTTCTTAAGACACTCCTTTGTTGCCTTGGCTGTGTATTTTGGGTCACTGTCATGCTGGAATAACCATCCATGACCCATTTTCAATGCCTTGGCTGAGGGAAGGAGGTTTTCACCCAAGATTTGATGGTACATGACCCCGTCCATTGTCTCTTTGACGCGGTTCAGTTGTCCTCTCACCTTAGCAGAAAAAGATCCCCAAAGCATAATGTTTCCAACCTCCATGTTTGGCGGTGGGGATGGCGTTCTTGGGGTTAAAGGCAGCATTCCTCCTCCTCCAAACATGGCGAGTTGAGTTGATGCGCAATACCTTGATTTTGGTCTCATCTGACCAAAACACTTTCACCCAGTTCTCCTCTGAATCATTCAGAGGACCTTACACCCCTCTGACTCAGTGCCCACCTGTTTCCTATAAACCAGCCTGCAGTACTTTACAAATGTAAGGCATTACCTGTCAGTCCTCTCCGGAGATCTCTAGGTCTGTCTCATTCAGCAGCTGGCACACACGCTCATAGCACCTGCAAAGTTTGTAGCATTGTGAAGGTCCGCATGTGGCACAGTCAGGGATTGCACCATAATGTGAGGTGACAGAGAGAATCCAAGTCCCTAAGGAGGGTGACAAGTGTCAGCTCTTATCTGCTTCTGCTGTATGTGCACTTCCTCTGGCTCTGAACTCATAGACAAAATATGTTGCTTTGTGTGTCATCTCACAATATGTTGAGATGTTGCTTTGCCCGGGCTATCTCACAACCTTTGGCAAATGCACGCCGACCTATCGGAGTGCGCTATTGGGAGTGTGCGATGTTATTCCAGAGCACATTTGTGGTTGGCACAAATGTCGGCGTGCTGATGTCAGGGCGCATGTAGCGCTCACGCTAAAGACATGCTACCGCTTGGCGATGGTCTTGTAGCCCATTCCAGCCTTTTGTAGGTCTACAATCTTGTCCCTGACATCCTTGGACAGCTCTTTGGTCTTGGTAGAGAGTTTGGAATCTGATTAATTGATTGCTTTTGTGGACAGGTGTCTTTTCTACAGGTAACAAACTGAGATTAGGAGCACTCCCTTTAAGAGAGTGCTCCTAATCACAGCTCGTTACCTGTGTAAAAGTCATCTGGGAGCCAGAAATCTTGCTGATTGATAGGGGATCAAATACTTATTTCCGTCACTGACCTGCAAATCAATGTATAACTTTTTTGACATGCCTTTTTTTTTTTTTTTTTTTCTATTCTGTTTCTCACTGTTAAAATACACCTATCATTAAAATTATAGACTGATCCTTTATTTGTCAGTGGACAAACGTTCAAAATCAGCATGGGATCAAATACTTTTTTCCCCCACTGTATATATATATATATATATATATATATATATATATATATATATATATATATATATATATATATATATATATATATATATATGTTACAAATAATTACATAGTAATTGATGTTGAAAGAAGACTTTTAGTCCATCAAGCTTTTTAGATCTCCTCTGACCTATGTAATATGTGGCAAACAGAAAACCCCAATGAAAAATTGCAATGCCCGTATCCCTTAGTTTGCACAATAGTCTTAAAAAGTGGCACTGTATCACAACCCTTTGCAAAATCCATAAAAACTATATCTACTGAGTTGCCTTAATCCAAGTTCCTACTAACCTCCTCATAGAAACTAATTAGATGTTTCTTTACATGACCTATCCTTCATAAATCTGTGTGGACTCCTACTTATAATCTTGTTCAAATATACATATTTGTGTATACTATCCCTTATTAACTCTTCTAAAAGCTTTTCCACTAAAGAAGTGAGGCTTACATATCTATAATTCCCTGGATTTGTTCTTGCTAATTTCCTAAATAAGGTATCACCTCTGCTTTTCTATATTCATCTGGTACTGACCCTGTGAGAGTGAGTTTGGAAACATTAAATATAATGGTTTGGCTATTACAGAACTCCGTTCCCGCAGTACCCTTGGATGTATTCCATCAGAACCTGGTGCTGTATTAACATTTATCTTTTTCAGCCTCTTTGGATTTCTTACTGCATTAACCAATTATTTAGTGAAAGTAGTGTAGACAAAAATGTATTTCAGTATCCCAGCCACTGGTACCTCCCTTGTGTATACTGAAGAAAATAACCTATTTAGCTTATCTGCCTTACCCTGGTCACAAATTATCAGAAGGCTTATTTTGGCCTAATATATACTTGTGGTCAGCACCCTCTCCACCATGTAGCTGGTTTATGTGGCTGGAAGCTAAGCCCATTTACTGTAGGCTAAGAGTGATCAGAGCAAGTAAAAATGTAGAAATGAGGAGACAGGGTGCATGACGCAAAGAATCGTGTGCAGAGGTAAGGCTTTTAAAGTGTTTGGGGAGAGGATCCAACCCACAATACCAGGTAATCTACCTGATCATTTGTAGTAGGACCCCTCTTCTCAGTGTACCTGGTTGGTGTAGCTAGAAGCTATACCCGTTTAGGCCCGATGCTAAGAGGGCCAAAAATTAACTACAAGATTACTGTCTGAGCCCTCACAGCTTATTGAAATTTGGGCTTGGGATCTGGGAAGGATCTGCTGTAGCAAGTGATTTTCCATTGATCCATTGTGTTGGCTGTGTGGAGTGGGTTAGGATAGAAAAGGAGATGAGTGATGGAGAAAAGAGATAGTATTATCTGTGGTTCCCAAATAAGCAGGGAGAAGATAATGAAGTTGCCCAACAGTAAGACAAAGAGATAGGAGAGCAAGATCTTCTCACAAATTTGGAGACGTGAGTGGAAATAAAGAGCGAGGTCCCATGTGATTGAGGAGAAGAGAAAGAGAATAGAAGGTATGACACTCTGATGAGCAGGGAGAGAGGATAGAGAAGGAAATCCCTGAGTGGGCTGGGAGATGAGTGATGGAGATCCTTTCATAAGCAAGAAAATGATACAGAATGGAGAGTGTAAAACTCAAAAGAGCAGTGAGACAGGATATTATGCTGAGTGAGTTATCTGGATGAGTCAGGAGATGGAAAAGAGATGAAGATGGTATGGGCTGGGGATAAGTCAGAATGGAGAAAGGAATCACTGTGAAATCAGGGGGAGGAAACAAACAGAGAATATGATCCTACATGTGCAGAGAGAAGAGTGGGTGAAGGAGAGAGATACACCAGTGAGCAAGAAGGCAGGTGAAGGTGGAATGCAATGTCCCCAGGGAGATGAGAGAAGGGGTCCCTGCATATGCAACGAGAAGAGAGATTAAGGAGAGCAGATTCCTCTGTGAGAGAGGAAATGAGAGAGACATAGGAGCAGAATCCCCATACGACCAGGGAGATGAGAATGTAAGAGTTAAAAAAAATGATACATGAAGAGTGAGTATGCTCCTAAGTGAGCAAGGAGCCCACAGTGAGGAAGGATAGGGAGATCCCCTGGTAAGTTGAACCAGGAGATGAGAGAGATAATGGATTGGAGATGCCATTTGGGCATGGAGATGAAGGGAGATCCCCATATGGGCAGAGGGACTAGTTAGATTGAAGAGGCTGCTCCAAGATGAGTAGGGAGATAAGAGTGTAGGGGGTAAGATTCCAATATGAGAACGAGAGAGAAAAGAGAGGATGAGCAGGGAAGCGAGAGAGGATATAGAGAGCAAGATTGAGAGTGATTTAACCTAATGAACAGGAAAACAAAAGAGAAGATGGAAAGCAAGATTTTTGCATGAGCTGAGAGTCTCGAAAGCCAAAGGGGTGAGAAAAAGAAGAGGGTGGTATGGCCATGAACAAGGAGACATGAAAGTGATATCTATGAGAACAGGGAGGGAGAGAAAGGAGACCAAGAAGCACATGTGAGCATGGGGACGAGAGAGAATTCAGCACAAATGTAGGGAGAAGATAGAGTATAGTGAGCGAAAGCTGGCATGGTAGATGGAGAGAGAAGATGATAGACGAGAGAGAAATGGTGAGCTGCTTGTATGAGCTGGGAGATGAGAAACAATGGTGAGCTAAATGGTTGGTAGATAAAGACAAGAGTAGAAAATTGGGCATGAGGTCCCCAAATGATCAAGATAATATGGATGAGAAATACTGCATATGTGATGAAACTAGATAGAATGGGGAGTGAGAATTCCACATAAGCAGGAAGATGCAAGGGAGAAAGTGGTGCAAGATTCCATAGTAGCTGGGAGATGAAGAGACTAAAGAGTGAAATTCTCTGATGAGTGGGGATTCAAGAAAGGAGTGTTAGATTCCTGAATTTTGAAAGTGACTAGAGAGAGAATTAAGAGTTAGCTTCCTCTGGGATGCAGGTGTTACAGAGGTTTGAATAGAGAGTGACAGTCCCAAATGGATAGGCGAGAGAGAGGAGGGGGAGAGAAAAAGAGATGTCAGCAGGGTAAGGAAGAACAAATGGTGAGGGAAATCATGTATATGCAGGTAGTCGAGAGAGTGAATTTGAGAGAAATTCCCTGCATGAGTAGGGAGATGAGAGTGAGAAAGTTGAGAGGAAAACGTTAGCATAAAAAGAGTGACGTGAGAGAGGATGGGGAACGAGAACACTAGGTGAGTGGACCCAATGTTGGCACAAGCAACCAGGAGCCATGAGCTTAGGATATCAGCTATCGATTGAGGAGATTTGAAGGCACCCACAATGAGGGCAATGATTGATGGTGTTGGTATTATTTGAGTTAGTGAGTGAAGGTGGGGAAGTAGGGATGTGTGGAATTGCAAATGAGATTGAAAGTAATGACAACGATTCAGGTCAGGAGAAGGGTAGAAAATCCAAGGTGAATATAGAGAGTGAGAATGTTAAAAGAATATGTGTATTTAAGTAGGAGCAGAGTTTCGGAGGTATTGGAAAACTCTGTAGAGTTTGCAATAAACTCTACAGAGTTAGACAAATTCTAAAAGTAAACCTTCAAATTGATCTGGTGCAATAAAACCGTGAGAATTGTCAGAGCCACTATCTTCACAAATCTTTCATGTCCCAATTTCAAATTATATTACAGTGGGGGAAAACGTATTTGATCCCCTGCTGATTTTGAATGTTTGTCCACTGACAAAGAAATGATCAGTCCATAATTTTGATGGTAAGTGTATTTTAACAGTGAGAGACAGAATAACAAAAAAAATAAAATCAAGAAAAACACATGTCAAAAAAGTTATAAATTGATTTGCAGGTCAGTGAGGGAAATAAGTATTTGATCCCCTATCAATCAGCAAGATTTCTGGCTCCCAGGTGTCTTTTATACAGGTAAAGAGCTGAGATTAGGAGCTCTCTCTTAAAGGGAGTGCTCCTAATCTCAGTTTGTTACCTGTATAAAAGACACCTGTCCACAAAAGCAATTAATAAATCAGATTTCAAACTCCCCACGAAGACCAAAGAGCTGTCCAAGGATGTCAGGGACAAGATTGTAGACCTACACAAGGCTGGAATGGGTTACAAGGCCATCGCCAAGCAGCTTGGTGAGAAGGTGACGACAGTTGGTGCAAATAAAAGAAACACAAAATAAATGCCAGTATCCCTCGGTCTGATGCTCCATGCAAGATCTCACCTCGTGGAGTTTCAATCATCATGAGAATGGTGAGGAATCAGCCCAGAACTACATGGGAGGATCTTGTCTATGATCTCAAGGCAGCTGGGACCATAGTCACCAAGAAAACAATTGGTAACACACTACGCCGTGTAGAATTGAAATCCTGCAGCCCCCGCAAGGTCCCCCTGCTCAAGAAAGCACATGTACAGGCTTGTCTGAAGTCTGCCAATGAACATCTGAATGATTCAGATAAGAAATAGGTGAAAGTGTTGTGGTCAGATGAGACCGAAATCGAGTTATTTGGCATCAACTCAACTCGCCGTGTTTGGAGGAGGAGGAATGCTGCCTAAAACCCCAAGAACACCCTCCCCACCGTCAAACATGGAGATGGAAACATTATGCTTTAGGGGTGTTTTTTTGCTAAGGTGACAGGACAACTGCACTGCATCAAAGGGACGATGGACGGGGCCATGTACTGTCAAATCTTGGCTGAGAACCTCCTTTCCTCAACCAGGGCATTGAAAATGGATTGTGGATGGGTACTCCAGCATGACAATGACCCAAAGCACACAGCCAAGGCAACAAAGGAGTGGCTCAAGAAGAAGCACATTAAGGTCCTGGAGTGCCCTAGCCAGTCTTCAGTCCTTAATCCCATAGAAATCTGTGGAGGGAGATGAAGGTTCGAGTTACCAAACATCAGTCTTGAAACCTTAATGACTTGGAGAGGATCTACAAAGAGGAGTGAGACAAAATCCCTCTTGAGATGTGTGCAAATCTGGTGACCAACTACAAGAAACGTCTGACCTCTGTGATTGCCAAAAAGAGATATGCCACCAAGTACTAAATTGAAGGGGTCAAATACTTATTTCCCTAATTGACCTGCAAATCAATTTATAACTTTTTTGACATGCGTTTTTCTTGTTTTTGTTTTGTTATTCTGTCTCTCACTGTTAAAATACACCTTTTTTCCCCACTGTACATAGCTGCCCAGCTTGCTTTTATTCCCATTGCACTGTATCTCATAAACCAATCTGGATCTTTATGGAGACTTTCCTGATGCACCCTTACACATGGAATAAAATAATTTGGCTCCCCAAACCACTTTCTGTACTAGATACTTCTGCAAGCCCAATTTCTAGATACTTAAAAGGTTGGTCTTGGGCAAATAAAAAATATCTAACCCCACAGTATCTACCCGGAACCCACTAATATCACCCCCCCCCCCAATTTCCTTTAGGACTTATTGAGTAAGCACTAACTTGGTAGAAATTGAAAGACTTATACAAAATTGATTCCATGCTTTTAATTCTCTTAAACATTCCTATGACCTCCCTACACAAGAGCATTTCAGCTACTGTCAAACCACTTTGTTTTCAGTATTATTTTAAAAAAATGGTATGGCCTGGGGAAAATTGTTTTACACATACGTGCAAAAAAGCTCCACTCAATCGTGGCAAAATAGATACATTTTACCCCACCTGTACATTTTACCCCACCTGTAGGTCACAAATTAATTTACATAAGATATTGGGAACACAACCTCTCTGCAAAATGGGACCAAGATTATTGGGATGAAGCTTGGTCGAACCTCTTAAGGGGCTCAAAGTACTTCACAGTGTCTATACTACCCCAGAGAAACATAATACATATAATCTCACAGTTTGAGAAAGGCATAGGATAATCCCATCAAATATTTACAATTTGATTACTAGTTAATGTCCAAAAAGGTATCCCAAATTTTCCATGTATTTTTGTTTTTATTAATTAGGCCTATTGAGAAAAGGCCTTGTTCGAAATCACGATTACAATTCATAATATTCATTATTTCATTTTAGGAAGGAATACTGTCTTGCCTCCATTTGGAAGTGATTACCATTTGTCCACAATAAATATTTGTACAATAAAAGCTTGAGTTTCTGAATTGAATTCAGCAGGAAATATGTGCAAAATAATACTTTCAGGAGACGCTAGAAGCATATCTTTTAAGAATTAAGAAAATATATTTAAAGCACCCCAGCCAAAAGACCTGATTTCCGGGGGACTCTTACCACATTTTCTCCAACAATATTTTGCTTCTTCACTATGTGTGATCTGACTTAATTTTGTAGAAACCAGATACCAATTATTTAATATTTTAAACAATAACTTTCCATTAGATTACTTTTTTATATATTTGTCTGAAGTATTTAAGGCTCTATACCAGGTATGTTATAGCCATGAACATTTTAAATCTCTCTCACAAGATTTAATTCTACAGGTTATATTATCTTCTAACTTATTCCTCAGAATGTTGAAGCATTTTGAAAATGGTGGGCTCTATCTTTTTTCTTTTTTTTTATAATTTTTATTAAAGGGAATGGAGGTCATAACAAGAATAGATTTAACAAATTCAGCATAAATAGTGAACAATTAACATCTAGGAAACATTGAGTCTATTACTCCCGTATTTTGGTTTTTCTGTATTTATTTTACATCAGGATATGTCATAAATCTCCAGCTCATTATAAAAAAGATAAAGAGGGAAAAGAGGGGGGACAACATAGATAGGAGACTAAAGGGGGGAGAAAAAAAAAGAAAAAGAGAAAGATCCAGAGACAGTGAAGGGGGGGGGGGGTGTAGTTGTATGCTGCTCTTGCGGCTGGTGTGAGTCGAAATTTCTACCAAGTTCACTGCCATCTAATTCGAAGTGTTCATATTTCCTAACATGAGGCCCATTTTTTATAGTTGGTGTCTAATTTGGCTGAAATCTGTCTCAGAAAGTATACAGTATGTATTTGATTTTCTTCATTACTTCCTCGAACATAGGATTGGCTGTCTTCCAGTTTTTAGCGATGGAGCATCTGGTGGCTAAAAATATTTGGTTTGAAAGAAATCAAGCCTCCTTTGTGAGATCTGGGATAGGAAGCCTCATTAGGGCTTCTTCTTGCTTCTGAAGTATCTGAAAATTCCACAATTTTTGTAGGTTTCACTCCATATGTGGGCTATTTTAGGACAATTCCACAGCATATGCATTAATGTTCTAGAGGCTTTGCACCCTCTAAAGCATTGCCCATGTAAGGATGGATTTATAAGCTTCATTCTTACAGGAGTTAGATACCACCTTGTGATGGTTTTATATGTATTCTCTCTAAGGATTATATTGAGGGAGGAGTTCATTGCACTTATATTGATTTTGTTCCGTTGTGTGTTATCTAGGGTGTTATAAAGTTTGTTTTCCCAGGAATTCTATACGGGGAGCTTAGTAGGTCTGGCCTGGTCGGTCAGATATTTGTATATGATAGAGATATTTTTTGTACCAGTTCGGTTATAAATACAACATTTTTCTAAATGGGTTTTGCAAACTGAATTATTTTCTTTTAAGATACGGGTAAGAGTGGAATTAACTATTGCCAGGTTAAGCCATTCCTTGAGGGGTAAGCTTTGTATGCGCTGAAAGTCTTGGTGGACCATTGTTGGGTTTCTATCAGTAAGTCTAAGGCAATAATTGATCGTCTGTCTATTCAATATTTCAGTTGAGAGTTTTTGTCTATTGAAGTGTCTTTATGGGTTAGCCAAAGAGGAGTAAGCTATTATTCTTTCTCAATTAAATGCACTCTCTTTTTTTATTTGGTTCCAAACGGTGAGGGTAAACTCCACACTATTGAGGAGTGGGGTTAAATACATTTTTTGGTGTAGACTTAATCAGAGTGACTGAGTAATCAGTATGTTCTGTACCGTAAGGATGATGTTTTCTTTTTCCACCCACAAAGGTGCAGAATCTTTAGCAAACCACTTGGTTAGTTGCGCCAATCTTGAGGCTTTGTGGTATTTTAGCAGGTCTGGTGAGGTAAGGCCCCTTTTATTCTTAGAAGCTTTCCTAGTGTTGTTTTTAGAAGCTGTCATCGCTGTTGGATTACTCAAAAGAGGTATTAGGGAGAGCATTCATTTTTATAGCTTGGATCTTTCCAAGCCAGGACATTTTTTATGAGGACCAATTGCTAAGGTCTTTGGAGTATGGATGCCTATGTATTTAATGTGCCTTTGGGCACACCTGAAGGGGGAATTCGCTGATAGTAAGGTTGATATTTTTTTGGCAATTAAATATTTAGGGCTTCACTGTTGCTGGTGTTCACTTTAAAACCTGAAATAATGCAAATTTTTCAAAATGTTAAATAGATTGGGATGGCTGGATAGTGGTTCTGTGATGGTGAGTAAGATGTTGTCTGTGAAAAGACTTAACTTGTATTACTTATGTGCTAACCTTGTCTTGTTCCTTGAAATTTTGAATTGGTGGGATCTAAATCCCTAAATGGCTACATATGCCTTTGTGGTTGAGTATCAAGATGCTACCCATGAATTATTTGCTCTGGCCCATCTTGTAAAGGGTATCATACTTGTATATCCAGTTTATCCTGTCAAACGCCTTCTCATCATCTAAAGAGAGCAGCATCAGAGAGATCTTTTTTGCTAACACAATGTCTCTGATGTCTATGATTTGTTTAGTGTAATCAGGGGCTACTCTACCTTGAATAAAGCCTACCTGGTCCAGATGGATCGCTGTGGGCATCAATTAAGATAATCTGCTCGCTATACCTTTAGAATATAATTTAATGTTGCTATTGATTAGAGATATGGATCTGTAGCTATGGCATTGTGTAGGGTCTTTGCCCTCTTTAAATAGGGCAATTATTTTGGCTTCTAAAAATTCTGCATTCATAGGTTTCCCTTTTAAGAAGTTGAATTGCTTAGTAATAATCAGTGAATCCATCCAGGCCAGGTGCCTTCTGGTGTTTAGTTGCTTTAATAGCAGCTTTAATTTCTTAACAGTGATAGGAGTGTTAAGGGGGTTGATTTTCTTGCTGTCAATTTGGGAAAATGTGATTGTAGGAAGAAATGTATTTATTTAAGCTCTATGTCTGGGTAGGCCTGATTGGGGAGTTGGCAAATGTGTAGTTCGGCACAATATTTTTCGAATGCTCTCGTAATTTCCCCTGGTTGGTAGATGATCTTGTCGTCTTTAAGTTTTAGTTTAAGAATAATTAAGTCTGCTTTTTGTTGTTTGGGTTTGTTAGCAAACACAAAGTACTTTGATTGTGTCCGCTGCACAACAGTCATGACTTTCTTCCTCAGAACCTGGTTAAATTCTTGTTTAAGTCCAAGGATTTTCCCATGAGTCTTGGGTGTCCTCTGGGTAACGGAGGCTTTTATGGAGAACCAAAATCTTAGCATTAAGGTCACTGATTCGGTTAAGTTCTAATTTTTGGGAGAGTGTACCTAGCTGTATGCAGGTTCCCATTAACACTACCTTATGCATTGCCCATACTCATGCTTGGTCTATCTCCCCTCCGACATCTAGGGAAAAATAATCTACCAGCACTTTGTGGATTTTTTCCTTCGATAGTGCATCATTGAGAAGTGCTGGGTTTAGGGTCCATGTGAAGGTGCATCCCTTAGGGAGTATGTCTCTTAGGGAGATGCTAGTTAAATCACGAACTGACCAGAAGATGGGGTGAATTACTGCCTCAGAGAGGTTTGATGCTAAATGTTGTTGTAGTAAGATATAGTCAATATGTGAATGTGATTTGTGTCTAGCTGAGTAAAATATATAATCCCTCATTTGGGTTCAACTCTCTCCATGTATGTAACATGCAGTGATTCATGAGTAGCGATTTTAAGGTTTTGGTGGCAGCGGGGATCGGTGAGGACGGGGAACTTCCTGATCTATATTTTATAAGACTGAATTTGTATTGTCGCCCAAGATCCAAGTGGAATGCTGCCATTTTGTCAACAAGTCAGAAAGTTGTTTGAATTTGGAGCATATAAATTTAACAGTTATACTTTTTTCTCATTGATTGTGCCCTGTACTAGGATATACCTCCCATCTTTAGCTCTGCAAGTGGATATTTGCTGAGTTTAGTCTCCTGTGCATGAGTACAGATACTCCTCTTTTTTTTAGAGGTAGTAACAAGTTGCAATTATTTTTCAATAGTTTGCAGATTATGCCTATCTTTAAGATCAAATATATGTTTAGATAGTACGGTTTTTAATTTAATATAACCTAACCAACAGTTCTTCAGTAAGCTAAATATATTTGTTAATGGTTCAAAAGATGCTAAAATTCTGAAACTTGAGCTTTGCTTTAAGACAGCTCGGTAACTCCTTCAAGCTCATTAATCACATTCATTCTAACCAGCAACCTGTATATTGCTCCATGCACTGATCTCACTTCCCTGGAGATACATTATCAATAAAACAAAAATGTAACCCTTAAACAAGAGACTTATTTCAAGAGAAAGAAAAGACACCCAATATTGCCACCAAGAATTTCTCCTACTGGGCGAATAAATGTGTAGAAAGACCACTTCTTAAAATGTAACTTTTATTACAAAAAAAATTAAAATAAAATATAATATACGAACAATTAAAAATACCAAAAAATTATACACCGTCTCACCAAATATAGTGGTATCATGTATAGTATTCAGTATTATACATTAATAATTCATTAGATTACTAGGACTCAGATTAAGAAAGATAATCATCTGAAGAATAATAACTATACAAGTATATTGACCGGATACATGAAATCACAAATGCAAGACAAAAGTCATATAAAGTGCAAAAGACATTAAAGTACACAAATAATGATACATATCTGAAATAATGGCTATAATAGACCAATACACCAATAGTAAATATTGACTTGTAAAGTGCTCTCTGTGCTGGTGCTTATACAGTATCAACATACTTCCATTACATATGTCCACCTAAAACAGGTTAACTGATCAACGCAGTGCAAGAATCCAGGGTGAAGCTATGCTATCAGTTGCACCCTTCTCTCATAGAGCCTCAAATGCTGTGCAGCATTCCTACCATAGGCAGTATAGCACACATACCCTGCTTATTACTAATGAGATTTGGCAGTAAAGAAAAGACTGCATGTAAACAAAGATTTAAAATATAAGATTTTTTTAATCTTTTATTAATGTAATTAAAATGTATTGATAATTATAAAATACAAGCTTTTGCTCTTTCACACTATGAAGAGCACTTATAAACGTATAATGGCTTCACTTGTCCTTTAAAGGTATATGTGTGAGGTGGATTATGAATGCATAGTGTAGAATGCAATATAATCCACCTAGCAAAAATGTTTGCATGAAAAAATGCAACATTTTTTGCAGGAAAGAAAAAAATGTGCTGGGGGTGATGTAGACACCATCAGCAACTGAGATTTGCATATTGTATATCTAATTTTAATGAGATATCCAATATGCAGCACCTGTTCATGCCGATTGGTTAAAGGAAAGGAAAGTGTCTGAAATCATGTGACCTCCCACTGTAGGGCAGACTACAGGTGCTAAGTGAGCATGCCTACACAATCCCCAGGCCAAAAAGAAACATTGTATAAATTATGCTAATTATCCCTGGGAATTTCAGGGGGTGTCAACATTGAGGGAAAACTCTTTGCAAATGCAAGAAATTCAGCAAACTTCAGGCTAACGGTTTAATTGTTTACTTTTGGAATTTTTTTATGTAAACGTTTTTTTTTCAGACACTATAGATTCTCCTCTATTAGATGCATTAATAACCCAGCTCACTTTCATGTACCTTTAATGATCAATATAATTCAATATCCATTAAAAATATTTTTTTCTGTCACCTCCCCCCACCTTAAAGATGGTACATTTTAAAATGCTTTGAACATCTACTGACTATGGGCCTCATTCTATTACGGCCGCAGCCGCTGCGGGGCCGCAAGGACCGGCCGCAAGCATTACGGCTATTCTATTCCCCTCCGGCCGGGGACTCCGGCAGGCTTGCGGCCGGCGCCTTGCTATCCCTTGCGGCCGATCGCGCCGGAGGAAAGCCTTTGATCTAAAACGGCCGCAAGGAAATCGGCCATAAGAAAAGCCTGGTTGCGATTCTATTGCTCCGGGAACCCTGTCTGCAAAGCTAAAAACGAGCCGCAGCTTACTTGCAGCAAACAGGTCTCGCTAGCACCAATTAAGCACATAAAATAGCTCAAATAAAGCCATCCTGCACTTTGAGAAGACTATAAAGGGATTTTAGGTGTTAGAAAAAATAGCACATAATTATCCTATACTCAAATCCGTAAAATATTTTATTTTTAATATACGTAAAATATACATGTAAAAAGTCCAGAGTGCTTGGAGCACTTCAGACACGCCCACGCCGCAGCCGGAAAATAAACAGTTAATTTGAACTCGGGTTTGGGGTGATGTGCAAGCTTGAGAGTGGGTTACTTTTAATCCTCATGTCCCCCAATATGATCCCTAGCATTTACAGAGCTGTACAGTGCAGGCTTGAATTTATTTTTGCGTTTTTATATTTCAGAGCTTACGGCCGGTTTCAAGATATGCGGCCGGCCGTAAGAGGAGATTCTTGCGGGGCCGTATAATAGAATCGCGAGTTAACTGAACCCCCGCAAGGAATCGCAGCCTTACGGCCGATTTACGGCCGGTAATAGAATGAGGCCCTAAATGAACACTATTTCCATGTTTATTGCAATTTTCAGAAACAGGAAAAACCTATTATTTTGATTAGTAATAGCATAATCATGCTGGATTATAACATATTGGGTTTAAAATATAAAATGCTATAACTCTATCCACTCAACCAAACACAGGTTATTTATAACCTTTGACAAATTATAGTTGCTTACATTATCATGCTGCAGTTATACAGTCAAGCATACAAATAACATTTTGTAATCAGTTAACTTACAGACAAGTATAAGCCATAGTCCACAATGCTAAATAAGAGAAACAACATACATGTGCATCACATCCAAAATTCTAAAAAATAGATGCAAAAAATTGGAACATTACAAAAATATATGTATCTGTTACTATGAGTATCTCTCGACAACAGTTTACTGGACTGGGAACTCAGTGAATAAACATAAGGCTACAAATTAGTAATATTAATTTAATAGTAAACCTATACACAGCAAGATAATTTTACTGATACTGTAGTTAACAGTCTATTTACAGTGTAAAATATTAACAACAATTTGAAATAAAAATGTCAACCACTGTCCCACAAAGACATCTTTTTAGGTTAAAATATGCTAAATGATAAGCAGCCAGTATTATAATTGTTTCATCACAATTTTAATAATGACTTGCCATCACATGGTAAATGCACATGGCAGAACTACACGACCAGAGCACGATTTTAAGAAAGGTTGATGCAACATTTGGAGCACAATAATTGGAGAAACAGTGGTACAACAGAAAACTCTTCTGAAGTTGCAATATATGATCTGGTCTCTATAGAGATGTACAGTGCAATCTGTAACACTAGCACTAGTGCAATAAAGAATGCAACACAGGGTTCTGTAATACATAGCTACATAGGAACTGAGGTTGAAAATGACTTTTAGTCCACCAAGTTCAACCTTTTTAGATCTCCTCTGATCTGTAATATGCAGATTAATTGTTAATTGACCCAGAGGAAGGCAAACAGACAAAACACCAAGTGAAACTTTGCCAATTGTCTCAAAAGAGGAAAAAATATAAAATTCCTTCCTGACCCCAGATACTGGCAATCTGATTCCTCCCTGGATCAATACTCCCTCTCTAATTAACCAGGGTAACACTGAATGCTCATTTTATTTAAAATATATATCAAATACCTTTTTAAAGGTATCTTTTCAATCTGCTGTCACCCCCTCCTTCGGTAGAAAATTCCATAGATTAACCACCGTTATGGTGAAGAACCCTTTTCTTTCTTTAAGGTGAAATCTTTTTACAGTACTTCTAATCTCAAAGGATGTCCCCTTGTCAGTTGAAAACCTCTTGGCAAAAAAGTTATCTTGAGAAAGCATTGTATTAACCCTGGATATACTGTATTTATATAAGGTAATCATATCCCCTCTTAGACACCTTTTTTCCATAGAAAATTATTTTAATGTGGTTAGTCTTTCTTCCTAACTTAGCCCCTCCATTCCCCTTATTAGTTTTGTTGCCCTTCTCTGTACTTTTTCCAGCTCTAAAATGTTGTTTTTATGTAGTGGTGCTCAAAATTGTACTCCATATTCCAAATGAGGGCGTACTAGAGATTTGTATAGTGGCAGAATTATATTTGCTTCCCTTGCTTCTATACCCTTCTTAGTACATGCTGATAATTTACTTCCCTTTGCAGATGCTGCTTGGTATTGCATACTGTTTCCTTGGTGGTTGTCCACAAGCACTCCCAAATCCCTTTCAATATCTGATAACCCTAGATTTGCTCCATTGAGATTATAAATTGCATGGCTAGTTTTCCTTCCCAGATGCATAACTTTACATTTATTCATAATAAATCTCATCTGCCATTTAGTCACCCATTTCTCTAATTTATGCAAATCCCTTTGGAGGGAAAGTACATCATTATCTGATTTAATGACCTTGCACAACATTGTGTCAGCAGCAAAACTGGAGAAACTACGTCTAAGTCATAAATAAATGTGTTAAAAAGGAGGGGATCTAATACTGAACCCAGAGGAACCCCACTTACCACATTAGTCCAATCCAAGTATCTTTCATTTACAACAACCATTTGATTCCTGTCTTTCAGCCAGCTCTCAATCCATGAGCAGACATTTACTGCAATTCCTGTATCCCTTAGTGTGCTCAATAGTTTCCGGTGTGGTACTGTATCAAAAGCCTTTGCAAAATCCAAAAAGACTACATACACTGAGTTGCCTTGTTCCAAGTTCCTACTAACCTCTTCATAGAAACTAATTAGGTTTGTTGGACATGACCTATCCTTCATAAATCTATGATGTCTTCTTCTTATACTCTTGTTTAAATAGACATGTTTTTGTGTAGTATCCCTTATTAACCCTTCTAAAAGCTTTTCCACTACAGAAGTGAGGCTTACAGGTCTATAATTTCCTGGATTTGTTCTTGCTCCCTTCTTAAATATAGGTATCACATCTGCCTTTCCCTAGTCATCTGGTAGAGACCCTGTGTTGAGTAAATCTTAAAAATTAGATGGTTTTGCTATTACAGAGCCCAGTTCCTCAGTACCCTTGGATGTATTCCATCAGGACCTGGGACTTTATTAACATTTATTTTTTCCAACCTCTTTTGGACTTCTTCCTGCGTTAACCAATTATTGGGTGAAGGTAGTGTAGCCCCATTATTTTGCAGTGTCCCAACCATTGGTACCTCCCTTGTGTATAACAAAGAAAATAATCTATTTAGCTCATCTGCCTTTTCCTGATCACTAATTATCAGATGGCCTTCCTGGCCTTCTTGCCATTAATATATACAAAAAAAATTATAATTACTCTCCTTTGCAACTAACTTTACATTTTATATTTTAGCCAGTCTAATGGCCCTTTTGAAAGTCTTGTTGATTTCCTTGTACTCACATAAAGCAGTCTCTGCCCCCTCTTTGTATGCATTAAATGCTTGTTATTTACTCCTCATCTTCATTTTTAAGTCATTATTTAGCCACATGGGTTGTGATTTACTCCTTCTACTTTTATTTCCAAAAGGTATATAGAGATAAGTATGTTTATTTAGTAAGGATTTGAACGTTATCCATTTATGTTCAGTATTTTTACCCTTCAGTTCTTTGTCCCACTCTATACTTTGTATTGCTACCTTTAGACTGTTAAAATCTGCCCTTTTAAAATTGAGAGTTTTTGTTGGCCCTTACAGTTATGTTTTTTTAATTAAATCTTAAATGAGACTATTTGTGATCACTGTTTTCTAAAGGTTGCCCTATTTCAACATTTAACCTGCCTGGCTTATGATTATGTCAGTATTTATAATGTTAAAGCGGTCCATTAAAAAATAATCACACCGCCCTTTCCCCCTCATCCTCCTCCCTTTCCCCCTTCCCCCTCATCCTCCTCCCTTTCCCCCTTCCCTCTTGCCCTCCTCCCTTTCCCCCTTCCCTCCTCCTTCTCCCTATTCTCAACCTCACCTCCCCCCTATCCAATCAACTCCATTCCCCCCTTCCCCTCCTCCTTTTCTCCCTTATCCTCCTCCCTCCTTATCATCCTTATCATCCTCCTCCTCCCTCCTTCCCCCTTTATCATCATCCCTTTCCCCCTTATCATCCTTCCTTGCCTCCCCTTCCCCCCTTATCATCCTCCCTTGCCCCCCTTATTATCCTCCTCTTCCTCCTCCTCCCCCATCATCCTCCTCCTTCCCCCTAACTTCCTCCTCACTTTCCCCTCTCCAGTCCCTATCCCCCTCTATCCTTACTTGTTATTGTGATCTGATGAGCTCCCTGCTCACCCCCCCCCCCCTCCCCGCAGCATGTCTTCCGGCAGTGAACAAGCGCGTCATGTCATTAGCATATTCCGGTCACTTCACTGCCGAAGACATGCTGCGTGGGAAGAGAAGAGCAGGGAGCTCATCAGATCACTATATGTCAGTGAGAGAGATGTGAGGAATTGACGCTGTGGCCGAGGGAGGGAAGATTAGGAGTTCAGTTTTAACCATGTTAAGTTTGAGATGGTGGGTGGACATCCAAGAGGATATACTAATGATCTCTGAGTGTACTTAAGAGCCTGCTCCGCTTAGCTGAACTGCTGGTCTCATTTATCCACTTTATTTCAGGGTAGTTACAATCTCCCATTATTAAAGCTTGGCCATGCTTAGCTGCATTTCCAATTTGTAACAATAATTGCAGTTCCTCACTTTCAATTACATTTGGGTGTTTATAGCATACTCCTAATATTCTTTCAGAATTTGCTGCTCTGCTATTTAACGCTACCCATAAACATTCAACATTACCCCTACAGTAGTTCCACCATAAATATCATCTCTGACTATAGGCTTACATTCAGGCTTAACATACAGACATATCAATCCTCCTCTTTTACCATTGCCCCTATCTTTCCTAAATAAGTTATAACCATCAAGATTACCATCCCACCAACCACCGACTGCCACTGTACTTGAATAACCTAGCAATACCTTCCTATTGACTATACTAACCTTCCCCATTTCCTTCCCCTTGACTAGTTAATGCATTCCTTATCCCCTCTACACTTTCTACCCCATTACTTCTATCTAGTCCCTCCCCCCCACTTACACTTACTAGTTTAAAAACTCTGCCAGCAGTTCTACCATCCCTTCACACAAGCTCCCTCATCATTAAAGTTCAATCCATCCCTGCTATAGGGATTGTACCTAAGTGAGAAGTCAGCCCAGTGCTCTAAAAACCCAAACTCCTCCTTAATGCACCACCTTTTTATCCACGCATTAACCTTCCTAAGCTCCTTCTGTCTCCCATGGAACGTGGCACAGGTAGTATCTCAGAAAATACTACATTGGAGGTCCTTGCCTTCAGCTTATTACCTAGTTCTATAAAAGTATTCTTTAGGACACTCGATCTCCCACTAACTTTTTCATTGGTACCAATATGTACCAAGACCGCCGGATCATTTTCATAGTTTATCTACCCGATCCACAACATGCTGAATGCAAGCACCCGGGAGACAGCAAACTGTTTGATTGCTGAGATTTGGGTGACAAATCACCCTGTCTACCTTCCTAAAAATAGAGTTCCCTACCACCAAAACCTTTCTCTTGCTTTCCCTATGGTGCCCTCCCTCTACTCCAGTAGAACTGTTCTCTCGGCTGTTAGAGGGAACAGCTCTATCTGGCATTGCCATTCCTGAAATTACATCCCCAACAGCCTCACTCAATCTTGCAAATCTGTTGGTGTGTGCCAACTCAGTACTGGCCTGCCCCTTGCAACTGTTCCCCCTGCTTCCCCTTGTAACTGTAACCCAGCTAACTCCCTGGACATCCTCACTAGCCGCATCTTCACCCTCCATGCTAGGCCCAGCTAAACTGTTCTCCGTGAGCACTAACTCCCTTTTCAGTGTAGCAATATCACTAAGAGCTGCAATTCTCCTATCCAGTACTTCAATTTGAGTTTCAAGATAGGAAACATGCTCGCACCTCATACAGAGGTATGGACCATGGATCAGCGGTTCCAGCAGTTCATACATGTGACAGGGTGCACACTGAGTGAGGTTGTCACTGGACTGACTCATAATTACTAATTACAGTGGGGGACAAAATTGTATGACACAAAGTTGTGCAAGGTAATTAAATCAGATAATGATGTGCTTTCCCTCCAAAGGGATTTACATTAAATTGAGGAATGGGCATTTAAATGGCAGATGAGATTTAATACAAATAAATGTTAAGTTATGCATCTGGGAAGGAAAAATAGCCATGCAATTTATAATCTTAATGGAGCAAATCTAGGTGTATCATATATTGAAAGGGATTTGGAAGTGCTTGTGGACAACGCACCTAGGTAACAGTGCTCAATGCCAAGCAGCAGCTGCAAAGGCAAATACAATATTAGCATGTATTAAGAAGGGTATAGAAGCCAGGGAAGCAAATATAATTCTGCCACTATACAAATCTCTAGTACGCCTTAATTTGGAATATGGAGTACAATTTTGGGCACCACTTCATAAAAAAAACATTTTAGAGCTGGAAAAGGTACAGAGGAGGGCAACAAAACTAATAAGGGGAATGGAGGGGCTAAGTAAGGAAGAAAGACTAACCAAATTAAACTTATTTTCTCTAGAAAAAAGGCGTCTAAGAGGAGATATGATTACCTTATTTAAATACATCCAGGGTCAGTATAAAGATTTGTCAAGGGAGCTTTTTGTGCCAAGAGGTTTTCAACTGACAAGAGGACATCCCTTGAGGTTAGAAGTAAAAAGTTTTCACCTTAAAGAAAGAAAAGGGTTCTTCACAGTAAGGGTGGTTAATCTGTGGAATTCTCTACAAGAGGAGGTGGTGACAGCTGATTCAATAAAAAACTTTAAAAGGGGACTAGATTTATTTCTAATTAAAAAAGGAATTCAGGGTTATCATGGATAATTAGAGAGACAGTATTGATCCAGGGAGAAATCCAGTCACCGGTGTCTGGGATCAGGAAGGAATTGATTTTTTTTTTTAATTTCCCTTTGAGACGATTGGCTAAGTCTTGCTTGTTTTTTTTTTTCTTTTTTCCTTCCTCTGGATTAATTAATAATAAAAAATATATATATATATATATATATATATATATATATATATATAATTGATTAATAATTAATTAACAACTAATTAATTAATAGTTAATCCGCATATTGCAGATCAGAGGAGATCTTAAAAGGTTGAAATTGATGCACTGAAGGTCTTTTTTCAACCTTAAATACTATGTAATTATGTAACTATGTAATACAATGTACTCCCCTTTTCTTTGCACTCCCTCCTTTTATTTAAACTCCTACACTTATACTAGAACTGCACTTTTATTAGAACTGTTCGCAAGCTCACACATTCGCTCCTTCCCCTGCTTATATTAGGTTCTTACTACTCACCTGCCCACTAATCAATGCACAAGTACACAACACACTTACTGTTCAACAGAAATCACAGAACAAAGGCAAACAGACCACAAAAAGCCACACACTGATATAGCTTAACACAGGCAAAACCACATTCCCTCTCAGCCACCACTGATCAATGCATAAGTACACAAACACCCTTACTGTTCAGGAGAAATCACAGAACAGAGGCAAAAAAAAAACAGTCAAATCTTTATTTAAAGTTTTTCTCCATTAAACCTTCACAGGTTTACAATATAGGAGAAAAAAACAACATGGTATCATCATTTACGAAGAAAACCTGAGCAACTCCAGGAGATCATAAAAATGAAAGCTGTATATTAATAATGTGGAAGCTCCTAGAACCATTGCTAATGTTTTATGAAGGACAGATCATGAAAATCAGTTAATGTAATTAACTTCATATTAGGAAGAAAATCTTGAATTGGATCAAGGCAATTAATTTGAAGTCTATTTGAAGTTTATGAAAGCTTTACATATTGTGCCACATGGAACAAACTATTGGTATTGCAGTAAATATTACCTTGGGGATAGAAATGTGCATATTCTCAAATGGGAATACATTAGCAAGCAGAATTTCTCAAGTTCAGCACATGACCTACTTCTTTTTATATATTTTAACAAGCGACTTGCCCGTCAAAAAATGACGGCAATGAGATGTGTATGTTTGGAAAGTTGTTTAGTTATTAATATACGTATTTGACACTTGTAAGGTTTTAGTTATGATGAAAAAAGTGCTATTGTGATATTAAACATGCTTATTTTTGTAAAATGTTATTTTGTTGAACATTAACTTTTAAAGCATTTTGTATGAAAAGTAGTAACATTTCAATGTAAGAACAGTTGAACTTGAAATTAATCAGTATTGTAAACTTGAGGTAATGTTTTTTTAACATACATGTTCTATTTGAAGAATTGTTAACTTAAATATACATTGAATCCCAAGGACGGCAAACAGTAAAAACCCTCTTTAAAACGTAGCCAATTGTATCAGAAAGGGCAAAAAATTAATTATTTCCTGACCCCATTAACTGGCGATCAGATTACTCCCTGGATTAATGTTTAACATAAAAGACAACATTTACATTGTGACCTAAAACGTGGTTGAGCTCTTAACATGAACTTTGTAATATGTCTAAGTAAAGAACTTGAAAGTATATTTTTTGAAACTTGAACTTTCTTATTTGTCTAAGTAAGGAACTTGAAAAAAAAGTTTCAAACTTGTAACATTAGAAACAGTAACATAGTTAATTAACATTTTAACATAATTTGTGAAAATAATGCAAGGCAAGTGCTTTGTGAGGCTAATTATCCATAAACAGTCCTTCCATTAATTATGACTGAATTGTTTATTGATTTGTATTTTTCAATGGTTGACCTCTGTTTGTTGCTGTGATTTAAAACATGGTTGACCTCTTAACATGAACTTTGTAATATCTCTAAGTAAGGAACTGGAAAGTATATTTTTTTAAACTTGAACTTTCTTATCTGTCTAACTAAAGAACTTGAAAAAGTTTTTTTCAAACTTGTAACATTAGAAACAGTAACATAGTTAATTAACATTTTAACATAAGTTGTGAAAATAATGCAAGGGAAGTGTTTTGTGAGGCTTATCATCCATAAACAGTACTTCTATTAATTATGACTGAATTGTTTATTGATTTGTATTTTTCAATAGTTGACCTTTATTTATTGCTGTGACTTAAAACATGGTTGAGCTGTTAACATGAACTTCGTAATATGTCTAAGTAAGGAACTTGAAAGTATATTTTTTGATACTTGAACTTTCTTATCTGTCTAAGTAAGGAACTTGCAAAAAAAATTCAAACTTCTAACATTAGAAACAGTAACATAGTTAAATAAAATTTTAACATAATTTGTGAAAATAATGCAAGGGAAATGTTTTGTGAGGCTTATCATCCATAAACAGTACTTCCATTAATTATGACTGAATTGTTTATTGATTTGTATTTTTCAATGGTTGACCTTTCTTTGTTGCTATGATTTAAAACGTGGTTGACCTGTTATCATGAACTTTGTAATATGTCTAAGTAAGGAACTGGAAAGTATATTTTTTGAAACTTGAACTTTCTTATCTGTCTAAGTAAGAACTTGAAATTTTTTGTTCAAACTTGTACCATTAAAATACAGTAACATAGTGAATTAAGATTATAACATATTTTTTTTATTAAAAGTATTAACATTTCAATGTAAGAACAGTTGAACTTTAAATTAATCAGTATTGTAAACTTGAGGATATGGTTTTTTAACATGCAAGTTCTATCTGAAGAATTGTTAACTTAAATATACATTGAATCCAAAAAAAGGCAAACAGTAAAAACCCTCCTTGAAATGTAGCCAATTGTATCATAGAGAAAAAAAATTATTCCTTCCTGACCCCATTAACTGGCGATCAGATTACTCCCTGGATTTAAGTTTAAAATAAAAGACAACATTTACATTGTGACTTAAAACGTGGTTGAGCTCTTAACATGAACTTTGTAATATTTCTAAGTAAAGAACTGGAAAGTATATTTTTTGAAACTTGAACTTTCTTATCTGTCTAAGTAAGGAACTTGAAAATAAAAATGTCAAAATTGTAACATTAGAAACAGTAACATAATTTATTAACATTTTAACATAATTTGTGAAAATAATGCAAGGCTAGTGTTTTCTGAGGCTAATCATCCATAAACAGTACTTCCGTTAATTATAACTGAATTGTTTATTGATTTGTAGTTTTGAATGGTTGACCTTTGTTTGTTGCTATAGTAATTGTTTTAAATCGCACATATAGCTTGGTCTCTGGAAAATAGTTTTTTTTAAAAGAGAACGCAAGAACTTAAACTTGTTGCACGCTGTGTAAGCACCGTTCTGTATGTGTTTGACAATTTTATGTAGTTTAACAAGAAAATATTATTTTTGTAAATGTAATTTCTGTTGCGCAATAATGACCTTTTGATGGGAACGGACATTTATGGGTATTTGTTTTAAAAATGTGGTGGTTATATTGTGTTTTTTTATCTTTTTGCATTTGCTTTTAAATTTGTTTTGCATGGCTTTTGTTTCTTTAATGAAAAGTTAAAGTACTTCATAGTAGACAATGTTTTTAGTAAAAATACGTCCATCGTCTAATAAATCACCTTGTCTTTCATTCTTTTCAATGTAAACTTTAATAGCCTGTGGATTTTTGCACTGTGATAAGGCAACGTACAATTGGCCATGTGCAAATACTGGTTGTTCTAAGAAAATACCCACAGATTTGAACGTTTGTCCTTGTGATTTATTAATGGTCATGGCAAATGCCATGATGATGGGAAATTGTCTTCTTTGAAGTGTAAAAGGGAGACTACTTTCACTTGGTGCTAAATCTATTCTTGGTATGAAAACTCTCTCTCTCCTTTATGGGTACCAGTTAAAATTTCAGCATCTATGAAATGGTCCTTTAATTGTTGAACAATTAATCTTGTCCCATTGCATAGGCCTTTTTTGGGGTTCATATTTCGCAGTAACATGACAATTGCACCTTTTTTTAGCTGTGAAATATGTGGTGGCATTCCAGAAGTAGTTAGTGAGTTTATGAATTCAGTGGAAAAGTTTGCCTGACTTTCATTGTCATCAGCAAGAACAGAATCAACACTGTAATAATTTCTTTGTGGTGCATTAATTTTTTTTTAAGATTTCATTATTGAGGATTAATGCATCCTTATTTTTGCATGTTAGTATGACTTGGTTGGCAAGCTTGGAATATTCCTGGTTATTTATGCTACCTTCAAATATAGCTGATATAATATCCTGGTGACAAATCATATGAGGTGGGATGTGCACAGTGTCATCAGGTAAATTTGGTATTTTTTCTGTTCTGCCTTCTCCAATTTTAATAAGCCAATCATTGAAATCAGTTTGGCCTTCTGATCTCATGTTTTGTTGCAGTTGAAGATGGGTAAAATGTTTCCATAGTGTACTTGACTTTATACAGGTTTCGATAATGTCAGTTCGATTTCCATGTACAACGACAGGTGTTTGTCTAAAATCGCCACCTAACAACATTACCTTTCCACCAAAAGGAAAAGTATTATCCATGACTTCACGAAGCAAACGGTCAATACATTGGAGGGCATTGCATGACATCATTGTGGCCTTATTTATTATAATTAATTTACTTTTTTAAACATTTTTTGCTTGTAATGATGTCATGAAAATATCTGACACAGAGGTTTCTAAAATAGGCACTGGCAGTTTAAATCCACTATGTACAGCTCTTAAACCTTCTAACAAAAGTGCAGAAATTCCAGTAGTGGCAACTGGCAGTGCTATTTGACCTATTGCTCGTAATATTCGTAAGCAAAAACGTTCAAGATCTCTGGGACTGACTGTGTAAATTCTTGGGATTATTTTATTTACTCTGCTTTTTCTAGGTCTCCATAATCCATTCACAAAAACATAGTGATATGGAATTTCAATATATAAGAATTGTGTTGCTTCTGAATTTGTGGAATTTAATTCAAACCATGCAGTTAGTGTAGTGTGACGATGTTCACTTTGGGCCAATGCATTACTTTCATTTCCAGCATGGAAATACAGTAAATGTCTTTGTGGCAAATGTACTGCTAATCTATATACTGCATGTGATCTATCATGCATTTCAAATTTTAAAAGGCGCCACATAGCTTCTGGTGCACTTACATAGCGAGCATGTACATGAGATGTAAGTTCATTATGTACTAACTCACTGCTTTCAGGGTTGTCTGCACTTTTGACGACTACAGTAGCTGCATCATAGCCTTTGTAAATATATTTGTACACATATTTAATGGATTTGATGGAAGTGCAAGCTTCTACATTAATGTGTGCATTATACTTCATCAGTAAATGTGGATTGTAGGGTACTACATATCTATTGTCAACTTTTTTTCCACGAATAATGACACTATCTCCTTCTCTTCTTTTATAAAGTGGATAGCCATCACAATTGGCATAGGTTTTGTCTCTATAATCTTTTGGAAATTTTTTGGAACATTTATTAATGTTCCAAAACATTAAGCTCACCACAGGGTCCATGAATCATGCGATGAGTAACAATCTCATATAGTCTACCATATAGTCTGGATCTGGTAGTTCAGCAACAATGACTGCATCCACTTTGTCAGCAGTATCTAATTTATCTTTTTCTTGAAGTATTATGAGAAGATGTGCATGTGAAAGGCCTCTTTTTTTAAATTTAATGGTATATACATAAGCAAGACATTTGCCAAATAAGTGACTTATAGTGATATCACGTATTAATTCATTTAATTTAATCTTAAAAACTCTGGCTACTAAATCTGGTCTATCGGAAGGACTTTGGCCAAGAAGTAAATTTTGTGTAATTTCTGGCCATTGGGGATTACATGTAAATGTAAGAAATAAATCGGGTTTCCCAAATTTGGTGACAATAGCCATAGCATCATTGTATCTTTCTCTCATATTTCGAGGAGATCCTTGAAAGGAAGATGGTAAAATTACGGCTTTGCCAGCTGTCATGTCTCTGCTTGTAGCCACCTCAGCAACATAGTCCATTAGTCCAGAATATTGTTCTACACGTAGTTTATCTTGTTGATATTTTATAAAGTTTAAATTATTGGCCTCAACTTGCAAATAGGAATCAATAATCCATTGTTGTGTTAGTTTTCCACCACATAAAATTGGATTAAATGCATTTCGAATGGCAATTTGAGCTACTTTAAATTCAAGCATAGAAACATTATTTCAGATTCTGGCTTTAGCATTTGGGTAACTGGGAAGTGTTAATTTTGGTTGCCAACCTGCTTCTCCGTATGGGAAAAAAATGGGATATGTCATTGGATATTAATGTGGACTTAAGATACTCATATTAATGAATGGTTGCTCCTCATTTCTGGGATATATTCTAATGTCTCTTTGAAATGGTGGTTCTCCTTCACCATTTTGAAACACCATTGAAACCTCATTTGATGTTGGCAAGTTATAACAACGTTTATCAGTATGTCTGTCTCTTTTAAGCACCATATTGACCTTTGGGATTGGTAATTGATGTCTTTGTGCATGAAGTTGTTGTTCATTTTCTACGTCTGCCAATTTTTTATAAGCTTTAGTGTAGGGGTTATTGGCCATAATGTTATCTAGCTCTATAAAAACACTGGATAAGCATTTTTTTTTTTCTTCTAGCTGCATACGTTGGTCAACAGCTTCCATTGTATCTAGGACATATAGTTGAGCAAATCTTACTTGTTATACTGTACCTTGGTTGAAGTGTGATTTCAAGCAGAATCTTCGTTGGTCCTCTATTGAAAGTCTTCGTCTGATGCTCTTCACGCAGTGTCTGTTGTAAAATAAAAAGTAAAATGTTATTTTATTGTAATGTATTTGTACTGAATCGCAAATTTTATTGTTTTGTTCTATTGTATCTGTTATGGTGAATTTTACTGCTATGCTGTTTTTTGTGCAACCTTTTAAAATACTTTAATTGTATTTGTATATTACAGTTATCCTTTTTTTTCCTGTAATTATTAATGTTTTTACTATTTTGGATCTGATCATAATGTTTTTAGCATTATCCTGTTTTGTGTCCACCACTTTTGGTATGCTTCTTTAGGTTTCTTTATAATGCTTATAGGTTCTTAAACAATGAAGAAGAATATTATTTAACTTTTCTATCTTTGTTTGTGTGATTTTTGGTACAATCCTGTTTTGTGTCCACCATATTTTGCATACTTTATTTGCTTAATTAGTCTTCTTTATGAGTATTAAATGATGTTGGACAGTAAAAATGAATGTTAATTGCCTTTTCTATATCATGGTAGGCTTTTTTGTTTTATCCTGTTTTGTGTTCACCACTTTTTGGTTGCTGCATTTGGCTTGTGGGTGATGGTTGGAGTTTATTTTACAGTACAGAGGAGGAATACTTTTGTTTTATGTATGTTTGCTAATGTTTCGGATGCTATCCTGTTTTGTGACCACCTCTTTTTTTTTTTTTTTCTCTGAAACTGTCTTTCTTTGTAAATTGTATAGGTGTTTGTGAAGTTTGTTGAACTGTGTTGTTTTAGTCTTTATTAAATTTGTATTTTTTTTATTTTTTGTACTTTACATTTTTATATTGGCGGCCATTAAACATATATATTTCTCTTTTTTTCCAATTCTTATACTATACCTTGATTGAAGTGTTGTTCTTGTCCGAATGACAGAGGGACCCCTCCTGCCAATCTTAATCCGCCAGTCTTCTTGTAGCGTCTGTTTGAAAAAGAAAGTGAAATGGTTAATTGTATATTTCTTATTTTTGATTTAGCAAAGCATGGTCTTTTTCAACATGTAATGTATTTTTCTATCTTACCTCTTCTTTCTTTGTGTTCTTTAAAAGGGATTCTCTTTTACAGTCCTCGGTGCAAATTCTTGAGTGACGCTGTTGATGCAGAGTCTGTTTGAATAGTGAAAAAAAGGGCAAAGATTCAGCTTCAGGTTCCATATGTATTAGTGTCATATTATTTTTTGCTATGAGTTGCAGTAAATTAATGTCATTTAAATATACTTGTTTAATTAGTTTCGGTTAAGATTAGTTTGTTGTAGGGCCTATACACATAAATGTGCGTGTCACATGTCACTATACATGAATCACATTTTCATAGTTAAAGTTTTTTTTTTTTTTCTGTCTTGATAATAAAATGTAATATATTATAGCTTACCTCTCAGTTCTAATTTGCACAATGTAAAGTAGGAAATTAGGAAACAATTCTCTTCTCAAGTAACAGCAGCAGTTAACTATCCAGTCACTCTGTTCATCACCTGAGTAGAAATGTAGAATTTTATGGAAAGTAGGCAGTATTTATAAACTTTGAGGTGCCTCAGACCGGTAGAATGCAATACGCATGCGCCATTTGCGTTCCAGCTTACAATTTGTGTTTCATCCGCCAATTTATGCGTAGTAGTTTTCAAAATGGTGGTTAATATCAGTGTGGTACGTGGCACATAGTATGTGTTTAAGATTTGCGAGTCACTGTAGTATTGTTGCGTCTGTAGTCTCGTTTTCGTTTTGTTCGGCGGCCATTTTTTCTCTGGCTTAGGTGATTTTTGGCAGTTTAAACTAGTTTTTTTTTACTTAAATGGACGTGTAAATTAACTTTTCAAGGTGCCGGATGCCCCCCCTTGCTGTAAGTAAGCTTTTTATGTGTTCGTTGTGTTTATTTATTGTGTTTCTGATGTTTTCATGCTTGCCGTTTTCGGGCGTTTTTTGCTTGTTGAGAACGGGTCGTATTGCGACCGTATTTTTTTGCGAGGGACGCAGTTTCTTTTTTTTTAAGTCGTGTGTGTGGGACGTAGTTGTCTTTTTTTTATAAGTCGTGCGTGTGTGTGTTTACCGTGTGTGAGGCGCCTTTGAGACTCCACCTTCGCAAATGCGGCCCCTCGCATCCCGAGGGTCCGTATTTGAGGACAAACACAGCTGACATTGGAGCCTCCACCTCCGCACACATTTGCGGACAAACACAGCTGACGTTGGAGCCGCCACCTTCCGCAAATGCGGCCCCTCGCTTCGCGAGGGTCCGCATTTGCGGCGCGAGCCCGCATGCGTGAGCAACGGATCGTATGCTCACAACTATATATGTGATTATTAAGAACCAGGAATGGAAACAAACATCTGCTTATTTGCTGATAAATTGCATAAGGTAGTTAAATCAGACCAGTGTGTACTTTACCTGTAGATAAACTTGCAGAAACTAGCAGGATGAACAGCTAATATGCACATTAGCTTAAGCACACAGAATTATAAAATTATGCAGCTGAGAGAAAAAAAATCTATGCAATGTATAATCTAAATTGATAAAATCCAAGAGTATCCAAAGATGTCAAAGGATGTAGATGTACTTGTGGATAACTGTGTAACTAATATAGTACTCAGTTCCAGGCATCAGCTTCAAATACTACCATGTTATATACATTAAAAGGGTACACAAACAATATAACTAATTATAATTTTACAATTATGCATATCCCTGATAAAATCTCACCGTGAATGTAGAGCTATTAAATATTTACTGAAAGTTACACATTTAATAAACTGTCAGGAGGGATAAAAGGCAAGTCAAATTAATTTAGCTAAATAACAAGCTATGGTAAAAGTTCCAAACAAGGTTATAAAATATAAATATGGTCAGTATAAAGATTTCATAATTTCATTAACAAGTGCTTAAAACATGTTTTATTCACTAATACCTTCCAAACAGCACATGCAAAGATCTGTACCTTCCAAACTAAAGCAGTCACAAGAGCAGGTGCTCAACTAAACTAGACTAGTCCTCATACCATCCTTCTGGGCAGAAGCACTGACAGCTGATATCTTTCCCAGTTCAATTCACCATCAGGATTAAAGCAGTCACTTCTGCAGGGCTCAGCCAATGACACTGGGCCTCATACCATTCAATTGAGCAAAAGCATTTACCATTTGACATCTTTCCGATTCTATTCACCATCAGGACTAAATCAGTCACTTCTGTGGGTGCTCAACCAGGACACTCGTCCTCATACCATTCACCTGAGCAAAAGCTGACATATTTTCCAGTTCCATGCACCTTGATTTATTTTACCTCCTGATCCATAGCTTGCCACAGCACTACTCTTTTGCCTTTGAATTCATCTAACATTCTTTCCCACCTGCCCTGTCTACAACCTTTCACCTATGACTTATATTACTTTATAGAGCAGGTTTCTTTATTTTTCACAGCTGATACACTCACAGGTTTGGAGCCCCATTCCAATTTGATACTTAGCTGTGCAAAAGGCTTTCTTGCAATAGTGGGAGAGTTTTTGCACAATCAATGTGTCCATCCCAATCGGATCTCCAACAAACACCCCAGTAAACTAGGTAACATATGGCTGTATAGACCGCCATAAGTGATGGGGTTAAATAGAGGCTTATGGGATGTGTATAGTCCCCCATAAGTGACAGAGTTAAATAGAGGCTTATAGGGGTCTGTATAGACTCCCATGAGTGATGGAGTTAATTTGAGATGCCTGGGGGGTACTTATAGGGGTTTATTTTATAGTGATAGCTGGTCCTTTAATAACCTTTAAGGTCCTTTCAGGACCGGCAGAGGAAATTTGAAATGCAGCGGGGGGCCCCATTTGGACCCCCACTGTACGGGATGATATGTGGACACTGCGGGTGTCCCGATGGGGACCCCCAACATCGGGGTTAATTTTAGGTGGGGTAACTTGAAGTACTCCACGGCAGCAGCTAACATTTTGACTGCTGCGTGGGTACTAACAGTAACCCCGCGGCCGGGATTGCACACAATCCTTTAAAGACCCACGGCAGGAGATTTGAATATTGAAATGCAGCAGGGGTCCTGATGGGGTTAATATGGGGACACTGCAGGGGTCCTGATGGGGACCCCCCAGCATAGGGGGCTTAATTTTAGGGGAAGGGGGTACTGGACCCCCCACACCAGGGCTTGTGTTTTTAACTGCCGCAGAGGTCTCGATCGGCTGATGTCGGGAGCCTGCGTGGGATCACACAGGCTTTCCTTAGCCATGAGGGCAATTTGTTTTGCCATTGGCTCATTCTGACCCATTGCTATGTAATTGCTCAATTGATTTTAGTACGATCGTACATCCAACGTGCGAGAAGACTGGCTTAAGATTTTGCCTCTCTCCTTGCAGCTCGCAGACCCTTCCTAATTTACCATATATACTCGAGTATAAGCCGAGTTTTTCAGCCCTTTTTTAAGGCAAAAAAGGGCCCCCTCGGCTTATACTCGAGTCAATTCTCTGTGGCGATTTAAACATGTTAATGGATCCAAAGTTGGACACAAACAGCCTTATTAAATTGCAATTCGGCAAATTCTAAAGGGCTGTATATAAGCACATAGCATATTTTTTTAAAGAAGTTTTTAGTTAGTGAAGACCTTGCTTTTGGATAAAAGTTTGTTGACTAAAAACTTCTGTAAAAAAATATGCTATGTGCTTATATTGAGCCCTTTAGAATTTAACCGAATTGCAATTTAATAAGGCTGAAAAAGTCTCTCAAAACATCAATTCTAAGGCCTTTTGAATTAAGGAAATCAGAACTCTTTCGCAACAATATTATTAAATCCCACCTATTTGATGCATGGAGAGTAATTCATGAAAGAGAACGAGATTTTACCTTTTTTTTTTTATACCGCCATGCAATGTATTCACAAATTGACTATTTTTTTGTAGATTGAGAAATTTTGAGGACAATTCAGTTAATATTGACACAATTAAGGATTCAGATCATGCGATGCTAGAATTACAATTAAATGAGCAAGTAGTATAAAAACAACATTATAGGAACAAAATGTATATTTTACTCTTTAAAAATTTTGAAAAACTAAATTTATTGAAAGAGGAAATTGATAATTTCTTTCTTACGCATGAACATTCTGTTAAGCAATATACAACCATTTGGAATGCACACAAGGCATATATTAGAGGGGTATTGTCCTCATGGGAAGCATTCAGGAAAAAAAATAGAAAAGGAGTACCCCTGAGAGTATTTTATGTACAAGTGGCTGTAAAAGAGAAGATAAAATAATAAAATACATCCATCAGATGATAAGATAAAATAACTCATAAATTCATGCTTAAATTTAAAAAAAATTACAATCTAAAGTAGATAATTGTATATGGGGATTGCAAGAAATATTGTATCATTTAAAAATTAGGATGGGGAAATTACTAGCTAATAAATTAAAACCTAAAAGTTTGAATAAAAGAAGAATTATTTATTGAAGATCATAATAGGACTACAAAAAACAATACAAACCCCAGAGATATTGAAAAAGCTTTTTTAAGTACTATAAAGATCTTTACAACCTAAAAGGAAATAGACAATAGAAAAATGTACACAAAAAAAAAATTATACACTCACACAGAGCAAAGGGGACTGCCAGGAAGCCCGAGAGTGAGGTAGCAAGCTCATTGGAGCCATATTTGGAGTTTTTAGTCACTCGAAAATCGGCTAAGCGAGAATAAAAATGGTGGTCGAGAAAACGTAACAGGATGAAAACGAGGCAGAAGGCAAAAAAAAAGCCCCAAGCCAGTAACACTTAACCCAAGCCAGTAACACTTAACCAAAGTAAGTAACACTCATCGTAAGGCCCCTGAACTACATGGGGGGTGGGGGGAGAGGCTTGCCATGAGCGCCGAAGGTGATCATTGCAAAGCAGGAAAGTTGTGGATTGCACAAAACAGCAATGTGCGGCATCGCGAGGCTTGCAAAGTACACGGAGGGGAGAGGCTCGCGAAGAGCACCAAAAGTGCTTGGAGGAGCCATAGCCTCGCATTGTGTGGCAAACAGCATTGTCTGGCTTCAAATTTTATTGCCGTCATTTGTGACTGGCAAGTCGCTAATTTTTAAATAATAGAAAAAAAACAAGGCTAAAATTAGCGATAGTGAAAAGAAGCTTTAGAAAAGGAGGTATTGTATTCCCCTGTATAAAAAAATATTAAACTACAGCAATGCTGTCTCATTGCATTAAATGGTCTGCAAAAAAAATATCCGAGTGGCAGATAGAAAATGTGATGCTAGACAATAATCAAATTATAAATTGGTTGTGGCAAGATAAATCAACTTACAATGTAAAAAAACGTCTGTTTATTGTAATCAAAACGGGATTAGATATATGGTATAATTGGAATAAGAAACTTCAGCTAGTTAGACAGCCTTCCTCTAGCTTACCTTTTACTTGGTTAAATCAGATTCTGATGTTACCGTACAATTGAGACTGGAATAAATGGATTATTATCTCTTTAGGTGATTTATATGACAATGGGGTTTTAAATCTTCTCCGATTTTGAGTTTGGAATTTGGTTTACCTAATATAAAATGGTTGGAATATGAGATACTGAAAAGTAAGATTAATGAATATAAATACAGAATGGTTCAAGATAGAGACTTAACCCAAATTGAAAAATTAGCTTTATTTAGCAATGGTAAACACTTAGGGCCTTATTAAATTAGCCCTCTTAGTTCACTCAGTCCTCGCAAAAGGCCGTTTTTTACTGTTTGTGTAGACCGAATACCCAATACGTCCCTTGCAGCCTGCTTTGCGAGATGACTCAGAAAAATGGCCAAGAATAAGCTCAGAGAGAACTACAGAGTAACACGCAGCCTTAAATCTATGAGGTGAATCTCGCACCTCGGAAGAATCCCTACGGCACAAAAAAGTGCTAGCAAGGGATCCTAAATCACATACGTGCTGCCTCGGTGCAGCCCGAGACAGCTGTGTGATGCTCCCCCCCACTCCCTATACATATCCCCATGCTGCTGGGGTCCCTATTGGGATCCCTGCAGCACCCCCACATTAACCGCTTGCAGCGGTAGTCTCCGATCGGCATAGATCAGGTCACCGCTGCATTTAAAACGTTTAAATTCCCCGCCACGGCTCCTTAAAGGGCCCGAGGCACACTATTAGCAATCCCAGGCAGCGGCACCTAAAATTAACCACCCTCTATGCTGGGGGTCCCCATCGGGACCCTTGAAGTGTTCCCACATTAAACCCCTTGCTGCAGGGGTCCATAGGGACCTCCGCAGCCCCCCACATTAAACCCTTGCAGCGGGGGTCCCCTATCGGCACCGATTGTGACCCCGCTGCATTTAAAATTATAACTTTCCTGTCTCGCGAGTCCTTAAGGGACCATAAAGGTCCCGAAAGGACTTGCGCTAAAAAAAATTAACCCAAGGCAACTAAAATTAACCCCATAATTAACCCCGAAGAGTCCCCACATTAACCCCTTGCTGCAGGGGTCCATAGGGACCCAAGCAGCCCCCCACATTAACCCCATGCACCGATCGTGACCCCGCTGCATTTATATTTTTTTTTATTTCCCGCCTTGTGGGTCCTTTAAAGGACCGTAAAGGTCCTGAAAGGACTCGCGCTAAAAAATATTAACTCTAGGCAACTAAAATTAACCCCTGTCACTCATGTGGGTCAATACAGACCCCATAAGCCCTTAATTAACCCTATAACTCATGGGGGTTAATACAGACCCCCATAAGCCCCTAATTAACCCCATAACTCATGGGGTCAATACAGACCCCATAAGCCCTTAATTATCCCTATAACTCATGGAGGGGTCAATACAGACCCCCATAAGCCCTTAATTAACCGTGTCACTCATGGGGGTCAATAAAGACCCCCATAAGCCCTTAATTAACCCTGTCACTCATGGGGGTCAATACAGACCCCCATAAGCCCTTAATTAACCCTATAACTCATGGGGGTTAATACTGACCCTCATAAGCCCTTAATTAACCCTATAACTCATGGGGTTTAATACAGACCCTCATTAGGCTCTATGTAACCCCATCTGTCCCATAAGGGTATATTATGACCATTATGTGGCAATTACAAGCCTAACATTAACCATATAATTGCCATGACGGTCCTCAAGGACACTCATGACACTAACTACAAACACGACACTGCACTATACCCCCCAAATAAACCAATAAATCTAAACTAACCCCCCTCTACACTAACCTATTAACACCTACACTACCTACTTACACTACCTACCTACCCCCTAATAAACCCCCCCCTCCACTCTAATGACAGAAAATAAAAAAACCTAAGTCACAAAAAATAAAAAATCTACATTACAGAAAATCAAAAAACTTAAGTCACAAAAAATAAAAAAATACATTACCCCCCCCCCCTCCCCCACTACAGAAAAAAAAAATTACACACCTGAAAGGGAAATACATACACAATACAATGCAATACATACAATTAAAATACAATACCCCCTATCTATCTAACATACAATCAATCCTAATATACAATAAATCCTAACTATCTAAAATACATACCCCTATCTATTTAATATACAATTATTATTATTATTATCTTTATTTATATCACGCCAACATATTCCGTAGCGCTGTACAGGGGTTTAGTACATGGCAAAAAACAAACTTAACACCTTATAAAGAATGGAGGGCCCTGTTTTTGAGCATATAATCGAATGTACATAGTGCTTGTTTCCAAGACACGGACACACAATTGAAAACTCGCAAACTTACAATCTAAGGGATAAATCCTATTTAAAATACATACCCATATCTATCTAATATACAAAAAATCCTAACTATCTAAAATACATACCACTATCTATTTAATACACAATAAATCCTAACTATCTAAAATACATATCCCTATCTAATATACAATAAATCCTAACTATCTAAAATACATACCCCTATCTAACATACAATAAATCTTATCTACATACAGAAACCCTAATTCTAAGCTAAAATAAAATAATTAAGACCACTTACCTTTGCAGATGTCCCTTCAGATCACCAACCTAGGGGAAAAACAAAAAAAAAATGAGTGCAACACATTTACATAAAATAAATAAACATTATAAACATATAAATATTCTACTCACCTTTCCAGCATGTCCCCTTCCTTCTTCTTTTCTTCTCCAGCATGGCCCCTGTTAAAAAAAAACATTACATTACTACAACATATAGACACAAAATAAAGTAAAATAAACATAATATACATTCAACTTACCTTGGCGCGATGTCCCCAGCCTCCGCCTCCTCTGCCCCGGCTGGGCCCTGGAACAATTATGGGGGTCTGTATTGATCCCCATGAGTTATAGGGTTAATTAAGGGCTTATGGGGACAGTATTGACCCCATTAGTTATAGGGCTTATGGGGGTCTGTATTGACCCAATGAGTGACAGGGTTAATTAAAGGCTTATGGGGGTCTGTATTGACCCCCATGAGTGACAGTGGTTAATTTTAGTTGCCTGGAGTTAATATTTTTTAGCGCGAGTCCTTTCAGGACCTTTACGGTCCTTTAAAGGACCCACGAGGCGGAAAATTAAAAAAATATAAATGCAGCGGGGTCACGATCGGTGCATGGGGTTAATGTGGGGGGCTGCTTGGGTCCCTATGGACCCCTGCAGCAAGGGGTTAATGTGGGGACTCTTCGGGCGTCCCGATGGGGACCCCCAGCATAGAGGGGGGTTAATTTTAGGTTCCGTGGCCGGGATCACTAATAGTGTGCCGCGAGTCCTTTAAGGAGCTGCGGCGGGGAATTTAAAAGTTTTAAATGCAGTGGGGCCTGATCGGTGCCGATTGGGGACCCTCTCTGCAAGGGGCCAATGTGGGGGGGGCTGCGGGGGTCCCTATGGACCCCTGCAGCAAGGGGTTAATGTGGACACTTCAAAATTGAGGGGGGTTAATTTTAGGTGCCAGGGGGGTAGTTGGAGTACCCCCCACAGCAGGACTTATGTGTGGGACTGCAGCGGAGGTCCCGTTTAGGACCCCCGCAGCAATTGATGAGGTGTGGGAGCCTGCGAGACCATCTCGCAGGCTGTCACTCCTCATGTACATTTTCTGCGTGTTGTTACGGATGGTCCTGCTGCGTAGCTCACACGTTGCAAATTTAGTAGCGTTGTAACTTTTATAAATTTGCAGCACGTAGGGTTTAAGTAGAAGCCTCTTATCTACGAGGCTGGAATTTAATACAGCTGTTAATATCAAAATGTTACAACATCTTAAAAAAATAATGTAATCTAGACAAAACCATAGGGATGATTACATTTAAAAAAGAGTTTAACACTTTAATTCCACTTGAAAAATGGTTCAAAGCTTTCGATTTGACATATAAAATGATCAAACATCAATAAAGTAGTTCAGAGATGGCACTTAGTACCAGCCAAAATCAATAATAATAAGGAAGGACTTAAATTAGCAATATGCTGGAGATTATGTAATCAACATGCATCTCACAAACATATTTAGTGGGAATGCGCCCCACTTAAAAATTTAAAGATTTTTGACAAAATTATTATTCCAATGAAATAACTTTATTACATATTTTCCCGGAAAAATGGAACCTCAAGGAGAAAGCTTTGATTATTCATGTTGTGTTAGTGACCAAATGGTTAGTTGCAAAATATTGGAAACAAGCAACTCTCCCCTCTATTGGAGAAATTATAGCAGTTTTAAGTAGAAATAGAGAGTTGGAGAGAGACATAGAGAACTTAGGCATAGAGGTTTCACCCTCTGATGGGTGGACTATTTGGGATCATTATTGTAGAAAGAAGTCTCCGAGAGCGGTTGAAACTTTTTGACTTAACATTGAGGCTAGTACTAATAATTCGATTTTGCCTCCTAGAAATTGTAATATCATTACTCCTTATTGTCCCCTATGCTTGAAGGATATTGAAAAGTGTGTTATGTATGCTGTACAATTTTATATTTATTTGTTTATTTGTAAATGTTTGTATAATTGTTGTTTGAAAATAGAATAAAAATAAAAAACATTTTGTGTTTTTTCTGGCACCACCTTATTATATTGGACTCCATCTTCTCTTTCACGCCTCACTGTGCCATTTCTCTGCTACTGTAATTCACTTCTCTACTTCACAATTAATCCATCTGCTAAGCTCATTGACCTTTTTCAGTGCTCTGTGTGCTCTATAAACACCTCTCTATTTAACTCCACTGGCTGCAGAATAAAGTTTTAAATCCTCACATTTTAACACACAAAGATCTAACAGCAATGAGATATTTCAGTTTTAGAGAATTATGTCACCTAGACATTTAGCACTTAGAATTTATGTCCATGTGCATACTGATTTTTTTGTATTTTTGCTACTTCTTTCATTTGATTATATCAAGTTGAAAATGGGAATCCAGGTATCAAAGGGATATGTTGTCCCATTAATTCAACATTCAGAGATCCTTGCTTATTAAAGAATCAAAAAATGTGTCTGACTAAAAACATGATTAGACAGATAAAATGTCATAAAGCTTGCAGGTATTGTTACACGTAGCCGGCTTCTCAGCATGTTCAGAGATGTTTCAAGTTATAAACGCCACACCATTTAATAAGTACCACTCTCCCTTCTCCCCTACCTCCACTGGTCAAAATAATACTGTGGTACATGTCCTCACTCTTCAAGCTATCTGCAATTTCTGAAGTCAGGTAATATGGAATCTTATCTAATATACAAATTAATGTTTAAAAGTTAAGATTTTGGCAAATAAATGGTTTTATGTTCATGTGAAAAATGTGCATGTTCCATGTAAAAACGTAAACCGATATCACAAAAAAAAATATTACAAAACACTTCTACATATAGGCCAATCATAATTCATGGAATACATTTTGTGAATTAGACTTTTAAACAATCAGATATGGCATGGGTGTAATTAAAATACTAAATTCTAAGGTGAAGGCATGCTAAACAAAATGTTAGTAGGCACAGGAGCTTCTCAGGGGAGAAAAGATTAGATGCAGTTTTATAGAGTAGCGTTTTTTTAGACACAGGTCCATTTAAACTGGCTGAAAATGGATTCCCTCTCTGCTAATCCCCCCCCCCCCGATCACTTTAATCTATAACCTTGGGGGTTATAATTTTAATTGGGGGGGTTATATTATTTTTAACCTCTTCCCTTTTATGGAAGATATATATTTTTTTTTCAGGGCTGGATTAAGACCTAAATAAGCCTAAAATTGAGCAGAGCTGTATATCCTGTTTCTGAATAGAAAGGGTTAATTGGGACTGCGGCTCAATCAAGCCAGTGCACATGATCTTAATCAGGGTGGTTTAAAAGCCCTACAGACAGAACTGAGGTATGTGTGATTTGGAGTGAGTGAGTAAAGATTGTTTTCCGGAAAGCTGGTTTACAGAGTAGAGCAAAGCTGTACAGGGAGCCAAGTTGTTTGCAGAGCAAAGCTGCCCATGGAACCAAGTCGGGTTTGCAGAGCAAAGCTGCCCATGGAACCAAGTCGGGTTTGCAGAGCAGAGCCAAGTTGGTTTGCAGAGCGGAGCCCAGTCGGTTTGCAGAACAGAGTAAACCTGTTTGCAGAGCAAAGCTGCCCACGGAGCCAAGCTGGTTTGCAGAGCAGAGCAAAGCTGCCCGCTGAGCCAAGCTGGTTTGCAGAGCAGAGCAAAGCTGCCCACAGAGCCCAGTCAGTTTGCAGAGCAGAGCCAAGTCGGTTTGCAGAGTGAAGCCTAGTCAGTTTGCAGAGCAGAGCCAAGTCGGTTTGCAGAGAAGACCACAGTTGGTTTGCAGAGCAGACAAAATCCCTGTATAGACCCCATAAGTGATGGGGTTAATTAGAGACTTATGGGGGTCTGTATAGAGCCCCATAAGTGATGGGGTTAAATAGAGGGGGTCTGTTTAGACCCCCATGAGGGATGGTGTTAATTTGAGATGCCTGGGAGGGTACTTACAGTACACACAGTGGCACAGGTTCATTTTTTAGTTATCACAGATCCTTTAAGGACCTTTGTGGTCCAATCATTTAAACAGGAACCCCTCTGCAAGGATTTATATGGGGACACTGCGGGGGACACCCAGCATAGGTGGGTCAATTTTAGGTGCCACAGGGGTACTTGAAGTACCCCCGTGGAAGGGGTTAACTATTTAATCCGGACCCCCGCAGCAGGCGTTAATTTTGGGAGGTTGCGGGGGCCGGTTCCGGGGATGTATTTCGAAAGCTGGGGGGGAAGTTTAGGTGCCGGAGGGAGGTTCGGGGGCGGCTTCTGGGGTCTTATATGCTGCTCGGGCAGCGCACGTAACGGATTTCTTAGCCGTTGAGGGCATCAGCCTCCATTTGCGTTTCTCTGCCAGCCTGCGTTTTGAAACCCAAATCAGCTGTGTGCCTGTTTTAGAGGCTGATTTAATAGCAACGTAGTGCTACTTATCTCCCTACGTGCTAAGAGTTAGCTCTTAGCACTAATTTAATAGGGCTATAAGCTTCCCTATCAGATAATAAATCTCCCTTCAGGATCTATTTCACTATCATTTTCTTTTATACTAATATTTTTGCTAAAAAATATGGAGACTCCTCTTGATTTCTTTTTATATGTTGAGTTAATTTTAGTACTATATGCAGTATCTTATTACTTAGGTAGTGAATTTTACCAGTTTGCCAATGTGTCTCTTGTACACATATTATGTCTATTTTTGCCTTTTGGTATTGTTCTAAAGTTATTTGTCTTTTTTTTGTTTCAATAGTTTTTATTGTCACAGAGTTGTAAATCTTATACAGTATTAATGTTTCAGCGATGGCTCGCAGGCCAAATTTATGTTGTAGATTGCTTAACCGTAAACTTATATGATGGTGACATTTTCATTTAGTGACAGTTCCATTACATTTTCCTTTTTCTTAACCTTTCTAAGTAACATTAAACTGGTAGCATGGTTGTTTGCCTGTTTTTGAGATCTCTGATGGTTTTAGTATGATATGCTACCTCTTGTTACAGTTTTTTTAACATACAAAATAAAATTAACTGGATATAACAACTTTAACTATAGTGTCATTCGTGTGCTTGTGTCTAATGATTCTTCTTTCCGTCCTTTCATGTCGAGGGACCGTTTTTGTATGTATACTAGACAGTAGTTGGAAGTAGGTCACTCACCTCTGAGTCTTGCCGTTTGGCGTTGGTCTGTGGAGTACGGCAAGGGGGGGCCCCAGTTCACTTTTCTTGAATTGATTTATCTCCTAGTTTGTCTGCTATCTGTGTTTATGTTTGTTATATTTCTATTGCCTGTGTGGAGGTTGTCCATGCCCCCCATATTTCTAGAAATTTTGGGTATGTGTTGTTAGTCGTGTGTGTGAATCTGTCAAACAATATTATGCCATTTAATTTGTGTATTACCTCTTGTATCCTGAGGTCTGGGGTTCGCCATTTTTGAGCTATGTGGCTTTTTGCTGATAGCATCAGGTACTGAAACCATTTATTCTGGCTTTTCGAAATATGTGTAATAGGTCCTCCTAGGAGGCATGTGTCAATTGACCAAGGGATTGGTGTATGCAGTGTCTCTGAGGCTAGTTTTAGCACTTTGTTCCAGAGGTTTAGGGCTATGGGGCATTCCCACCATATATGTTCGAATGTCCCCCTATCCTGGCAGTGCCTGAAACATTGTGGGGGGATTCGCGTGTTAATGGTGTGTAGTTTTGCAGGTGTATAATATGCTCTATGGAGGAATTTTATGGATGTTTCCCTAAGGGAATAGCTCAGGGGGCTCTTCACAAGTTTGAGGCAGGTTTTTCTCCCAGGCCTTATCTTCTTGTCTTTTGGGGTTCCTATGTTTTGATCCCACTTCCACTTAAAGGGAGCTGTGTTGTTGTTGTGCGTCTCTCTAATTGCTGCATATAGTGTGCTTATGATGCCTTTTGTGAGTGGGGCTTTTTGGCAGATCACGCTTAGCCAGTTTGGTCTGGGGGCTCCCCATTTCCTAATAAGTGTTGTTATGTAGTGTTTTATCTTACAAAAGTTGAAATGTTCTCTTAATGGGATGTTATGGTTATGTCGGAGCTGGTCAAAGGTAAGGACCTTATCATTTTGTATCCATTTGTCTAGGGTGTCTAGTTTGTTCAAGGACCACCAGTTAATTGAGTCCTTGTCTAATGTATCCTATATTGTTGGGATTGTTAAAGTGGGTGTTAAGTTTGATAGGCCTCTTGTTATGTGGTGTGCCTTGTTGGTTTTGTGCCAGGTGTGTAATATATGTCTGATGATTGGGTTGCTGTGTTTCTCGCATGCGTGTGGTATGGCGACCATGTCACATTGTCCCATTTATGTGGGTGCATTTGTATGTTCTTCACAAATACCCAGATTGGCTGGTGCTCCACGCAGTGGGATTGGGGGAGGAATGCTAGTTGGGCTGATGTATAGTAAGCTTTTAGGTCCGGGCACTCTATGCCCCCGGTGTTATAATTGCTATATAGCAGCTTCTTTGAAATTCGAGGTTTTTTGTTGCCCCATATGAATCTTGTTAGATGCCTTTGAAATTTGTCTAAGTCTTTTCGTTTTATGGGAATAGGGAGGGTCCTAAACAAGTACAACAGCCTTGGTAATATGTTTAATTTGATGGAATTTATGCGTCCCGTCCAGGAGATCGGGATTTACTCCAATTTTTTGTGTCTGCACATAGGGTTTTGAATATAGGTGGATAGTTGGCCTTATACAGCCCAGACAGGTCGGGGGTCAGTTTTATTCCCAGATAGTTGATTTGGTCTGAGGACCATGTAAAGTTATATTTTGTTTTTAGTCTGGTTAAGGTTTGTAGCCTCAGTTTTATTATAATTAACTTTTAATCCCAAAATCATTCCGAATTGGTCCAGGGTCTCCAGCAGGGAGGGTATAGAGGATTCCGGCTCGGTCACAGTGCATAGAATGTCATCTGCATACATGCAGCATTTGAATTGGTGGGACCCAGCCCAAACCCCCTTGATACCCCCATCCGCCCTGATTCTCTGTGCGAGAGGTTCTATCACCAAAGCGAATAGTAATGGTGACAAGGGGCACCTCTGTCTCGTCCCTCTTTCTATGTCGATGTAATTTATGTTTTCCCCTTCTAGTTTCAGGAATGCTTTGGGTTTATTGTATAGGGTGTTAAAGACGTTGAGAAAATTTCCCCTGATCCCCATTTTGTGTAGCACTCCTTTCAGATAGCCCCACTCTAGGGAATCAAAGGCTTTCTCTAGGTCAAAAGCGATGGTGCAGAGTGATTTGTTGTTTGCCTTGGCTATATGCATAACATTCATTATCCTTCTGATGTTGTCCCCCGCCTGTCTGTACGGCACGAAACCAACTTGATCTTTGTGTACCAATTTTGGGAGGAATTTTGAGATTCTGCAGGCCATAATTTTTGCTAGTATCTTAAGGTCGCCGTTTAATAGGGAGATGGGTCGATAGTTCTTGGCTTCTATGGGATCGCGGCCTGGCTTGGGGAAGAAAATGAGGCTTGCTTGTGTGAATTCGTGAGCTATCTGTTCCCCTTTGAGTATGGCGTTGAATAATTTGGCTAGGTATGGTGACAGGTGATCAGTGAATGTCTTGTAATAAATATTTGGGTACCCATCTGGTCCTGGCGCCTTTCCTAGTTTCATTCCTTCAATTGTTTCCCTGACTTCATTTAGTGTAATTTCTGTATTAAGGGCTTCTAGATCTGTGGTTGATATTTCTGGTAAATCTAGGCCACTTAGATAGTTTTGGATCTGATGTGTTGTAGAGGTTTTCTCTGATGTGTAGATTTTCTGGTAAAAGTTTTTAAAGGTTTCTTGTATTTTGGATTGGCTTTGGGTTATATGGCCATCTGCTGTTTTTATTTGGAATATTTGATTGTTGTGTTGTTTTGTTTTCAGTTTCCTGGCGAGCATTGGGGAGCATTTGTTTGCCTGCTTCAGGAATGTGTGTTGGGATCTGCGCATTATTCTTTCTGTTTTAATTGTTAGAATGTTATCTAATTCTTGTCTTGTTTTTACTATTTCCGCTGTCCTTGTAGGGGTCAGCTTCATTTGGTTTAAGGTCTCTAGTTTGTGTAATTTTTTAGTTAAGTCTGCCTCTTTTTGATTAAGGGTCTTTTTGTAAGTGGTGGCTATCCTTATAATGGATCCTCGCATATAGGCCTTATGGGCTAGCCAGAGCCAGCCTATTCCTGTCTCTGTTTTTTTATTTTGTTCAAAGTATCGTGTCAGTTCTGATTGTATTTGCATTTTTGTTTCTGGTATGGCAATAAGGGACTCATTTAGTCTCCAGTTAAATTTGGATTTTAACCCTGTGTTCAGGTTCAAAGTGATGGCCACCGCAGAGTGATCGGACCATGGACAGGGGATTATTTGTGCGTTGCTAGAGTGGTCAAACAACCCAGAGTCCAGAAAAATCATATCTATTCGGGAGTACGTTTGATGTGTGGGGGAGAAGAAGGTGTATTCCCTTTCCAGGGGGTGATGTCCCCTCCATGCATCTATTATGTTATTATTTTGCATTAGCATTTTAATCTTTTGTAGTTGCTTACTAAATCTTAAGTCTGATTTATTTCCCGACCTGTCCAGTGTGGCTTGTAGAGTGAGATTGAGGTCTCCCCGCAAAATAATCTTCCCTGTGTCTAGAGGGATTAAGGTATTCAGTAGTTTGATTAGGGATTTGTGTGGCGCAGTGGTGGGTGCGTAGAGGCTTATAAGGGTGATTTTTTTCCCTAGTATCGATCCAATTAAAATAATGAAGTCCCCTTCCTTATCCACGATTTTACATTCTAATTGAAATGGGAACAATTTATGTATTATTATTGTGGCCCCTGCTCTCTTGGTTTTCTGTGTGGCTGAGTAAAAGGTCCCTACTATTCCCTGTGAAGGTATTTTGGTAGTTTGTCTTGGGCAAAATGTGTCTCCTGTATGAAGAGCACCGCCGGTTTATACTTTTTGTAAAAGAGGAATGCCTTCCTTCTTTTGAAAGGGGTATTAAAACCCTTTACGTTATGGGAAATGAGATTAAATGTGACCTCTGCCATGTGTGTGTCGTGGTTTTTGTCTGTGTAGGTTGTTCTCACCTGTCTGTTGTTCCTGGTCCCGGGGCCCTCCCTCTGCGGAGTCCAGTTGACCTTGAGGCCCGTGACCTTGTGTAATTGTGTGGAGCCGCTTGTAATGTAAGCAAACACAAAATGACTTTAGTAACATGCATAACATAAATACATAACATTCGTTTAGCGTAAACTTGTAAAAAGCAACCATGGTAAACAACAAATTCTCCTGGCACTTTAGTAGAAGTACCCTTAGTTTAGAGAGTAAAGGGGATCCGTTCTTCGCTTTCCCTCTGGGAGAATAACCATGACCTAGTGCCTATTCTGTATTATTTAATTCAGTTCCTTATTGTAGTGTCCTGTTATGAAGGGTTCTCTTCAGTCTGTGTATATCTGGTTAGTAGTGCCTAGCGCACTACTCAAATTTTATGTTTTCCTGTATCTGAACTGACTACAGGAACTCCATGTGTGTTTCAGCTTAATCATCCTTTATGTCAAGATTTATTTTGTGTGCGAACAACCGGGTGTGTTTGTTGCTAATGTCTTTGCTGTTTTCTTGTGTTATTTGTTGCAGTTGTATAGTATCTGGGATGATCTTTGTTTTGTTTGTTGTTCATTATTCCTAGAGGTGATTCAACCAGTTTTGTCGTAATGATGAGTTTGTACGGTTATTTTGTTCAGGTGACTCTCTCCTGATTTTATCTGTTATCTCCTCTAGTTGGTGGGTCCGTTGTCCGATATCGTGGATCTCTTTCCTGATGTCCCTCAATGCCGAGGTTATGTAGTCCTTTAATAATTTTTCTAATTTCTCCATTGATTTTTCTGAGACATCCATGTGTGGAGATGGAGGAGTGGCGCCATCTTCTGGTTCCGAGGTTTCCGGTGGATCCATGGCTGTCTGTGTTGTTGTCAGGTGAAAGTGCTCTGTGGGTTTGAAGTGTTCCTCTATACTTTTGCTTGGTACACTTTTCCTGCTTTTCCCCATCTTGTATCTGGGAGGGTGTGGTTTTGTAGAGCTTAGGTAGTCGCTAGGTGTAGTTGCCCTTTGGCTTGTGACCCTTTGCTGTTTGGTTATGTTTTCCTTTGCATCTTGTTGATTTAGCTTTAATCTGTCATTTCTGGTTGGTTATCTGTTTTTGGAGTTCCTGCTGTTTCTCCCCTTTTTTAGCCGTCTTTCATGGTTTCTTTTGTCTTGTTATCTTCCTTGGGGTTGGTGAATGAGTTGGGCTCCTTGTTGATAGTGCCCGTTCTTGCTCATGGGCATTAATTTGACCCCTTGTCTAGTCCATGAGTATAGTGTTGAGGTTGTTCCGCTTCTGTTTTATCTTCCCACCTTGTTAGGGATATAGTATCAGGAGTTTGCCTTTTACTGTTTTTGGGTTGATTTATCTGTGCTTTTTGAGGAGCTAGTGCTGAGCACTTCTTGTTCCCTTTCCAGCTCAACCCCAGTGATTTTGGGTTGCAGCTCTGGAGTTTGTATGAATTTCCAAATTGTAATGTTCTGTTATTAGCTGCAGTGGAAGTGGTAAGACAAAAGGTGGCTTTGTAGTCTCTTTCACCTAAGTCAGTCTCTATAATGCTGCTGCAATAGGTGTGAATGGACACTAAGTGGCTGTGCTGGGTTGTAGTTTAAAGTGATCAGGACAGAGGCAGTTTCAGTTGCAGGTTATGCTGCTGCTGGAGAAAATAAAACTTTTGAGGAAAAGTTCTTTAAGCTCAATGACTTTTCACAACATAAGGGGAAGATCCCTGTGCCCCCTGCTTTTTTTTAAACACTTCTTCCAAAGGCCCTTTTATGTGGTACTGGCCCTTTAAAAACGTCTGGCAGGGATATCATGCAAACAGGCTTTTCCCCTTTCCCTCTGGAGGTGAGCAGGGTCTTATTATCTCCCAGGGGAGGGTGTAGAGTAGTGGGTCTCAGTCCCCTGCAGTCCCTTAGTGTTAGGATGCCCCTCCACACTAATTTACTGTCCTGCTATTCTCTGCAGTACTCACTGTGCAGGCAGAGCCCCAAGATGGCTGCCAGTCAGGCACTGCTCCGGTGTGTAGCCTGCCTCTTCAGCCTCCTGCTCCACGCTTCCGCAGTTTATCCTCCGGCTGGTGAGTTGGAGGATCTGGGTAGGTGAGGGAGAGTTAGTCACCCCCGTGTGTCGGCGCCCAGGGGTTGCAGATGGAGTTGAGGGAGCACATGGCCCACTGTGCCTATGCAGGCACCCGGCCAAGTAGGCCCGAAGGGCTCAAAACAATTGTTGTGCTCCAATTTTGGAGCTCTTGCCGCTCCTAATCCTCAAGGGGGTCTTTAATATCCCCACAAAGCTGTTTGGGGTTAATTTAGGCTTAATAGCCCCAGATTGTGGCCCTTTTTCCTCCTAGATGGTGAGGAGCAGGTGCACCATGCGGCCACTCAGTGTGCCTGCTCAGTTATTTGTCTTTTAAATGATGAATTTTAGCTCTGCACATTTTGAGAAATTATCTTAATTACCATCTATATTATGCAGAAAACTTGCCAGGGAAGCCCCCAATCCTCTCCTCTTTTCTCCTTTCCCTCCCCCTTCTCAAACACACATATAAACAATTACACATTGCTGTACAAAACCAATGAATAGATGTAACATATTGGTTATTATTCACAGCTAGACCCAACTAAGTCCAGTAGCCCCATTGCCGTCTCCCTTGCTGAACGTCCAAAAATAACTTTTACAGAATCTCTAATGTTTCATTAATTGTAAGAGGGTTGTAGTCTCTATTTATAATGCTTCCATATACTATTTTGTTCTTCACTTAATATTGTGACTTGTACCCTTATATTGTTTTCAATTACTAAAATACTATTCTCTTAATACCAATTATCCAAATTATAATTATTTTTGTGGTGTGTTTTTTATTTTTATCCATAGTGATACAAAACCTTTAATAGCAAGTGCTACTTGTGTATGATTCTCCCCTTCCCCTACCTCCCCCTTTTCCCCCCTTTTTTGTTTCCCCTTTCGTTCCTTAACCCACAATGTTGTGATCTTTAGTGACTCTACGACTTCTTATTTATTAAATATAGAAGATATAAGAATCTAATCCTTCAAGTGACTTAATCTTTCCAATGGTGAAAAAGGGGCAGATAGTACTTTTAATATTTACTTTGTGAATATTAAATAATCAAAATTAATCTAAAATTACTCTACTTAATACCCTTTTAATCTTATTATGTTTAAGTTGTGCTGTATCTTTGTCCTATATAATTTGATGATTAAATCTATGGTATTTTAGAACAGTTACATTCTATAATTTATTGAGGAGAACCCACTTATCTAAGCTTTTTTCCACTCCAATAACTGAACTTTTTGCAATTCTAGAGACAGCTATTTTACTTAAAGCATTTCCACAAATGGAATTTTTCATTCTCTAAGTTCCTCAACTTCAATTACTGAATCAATAACTTTCCTCTGGTTTTTTTTGTAGGAAAAACCCAATTTGTAGAGAATATTCTCTCTTCTTAAAGCTTTAGCCACTTCTTGAAATTTTCTACGATTTGCTAAGGTATCTCTAGATATATCTGTAAAAATTGTAAGTTTGTAAAATGGTGCTTCATATTTTGCTTCCTGCCATGAAGCTTTAAATAGTGCCTCTTAATATTCATAAAAATGTATTTTAACAATATCATCTATATTTGGTTCTCATCTAAAGTCTCTTGGTAAAGGGATCCTGTGGATCTTCTCCAGCATATTAATCCATGGTTTCTCCGGCTTTACCAAATAACTAAAAAATGCTGTTATAAAAGACTTCAGTTTAGAGTTAATGGTTTCTGGAATCCCTCTAATGTGCAGATTATTCCTTCTTGAGATGTCCTTCTGATGTATGATTTTAAGTTCTAGAAGTTTGGTCCTTTGTTCTGATTGTCGTGTATAGTTGACTACTTTTTGATGTTCTGCAAGTCAGACTTCCTGATTTTTCTCCAATTCTTCCACCCAATCCATAAGTCTGTTAATTGCCTTTTTATTTGCATACATTTCTTGTGTTAGTTCCAGCTGTAATGCAGTTTGGAAGTAAGAGAGTAATTTCTCCATCATTGAAGTAGTTAGTATTTCTTCTTTCAAAGTTATAGTTGAGCCCAAAACCTCCTCATTTTTCATGGTTTTCTTTTTCATTTGTAAAGGGGAGGATTCACTCTGAATAGAAGTTTCCATTTGTGAAGTGTTAGAGGATCCTAGTTTATCTTTAGGCAAAAAAAAAAGGAAGTTGACAGGGGAAGCTGGTTATAGCTTCCCTGTTTCTTATCTTTAGCCATAGTTTTAGCAGAATTTGATTCCTTATTCCTCATTGTAGATGTAACACTTAAGGCAATATCGCTTTTTTAAAGATATTGAACTAGAAAAAGACAAATTTCTCTAGTTTTTGTTAACAGGCATTCTAGTTTTAGATTAATCAAGTGGAGGGATTCGACAGTTATATCAAAACTAGCGACTTGCCCGTCAAAAATTACAGCAATACAATTTTCAGACTGGCCATTCTCTGCCCCCTCTGAGCACCTTCAGGCCTCTCCCCCCGTCTAGTTTAGGGTCCTCATGATGAGCGCCTTTGTCACTCATTGGAAACCTCTCCCCACTCTCTGACCCCTAGATAAATATTGTTTCCTCCTCTCTCCCTCCCCCTCCTCTCCCTGCCCTGTGTCTTTTGTATTTCCTTATTTCCCTCCCCTGTGTCTCTTTTCCTCCATCTCTCAGCCCTGTGTGTCTTTTCACCCTCTCCCCCCTCTCCCTCCCGTGTCTTTCTCTTCTGTGTCTCTGCTCAAGTTTTGTGTGGCTCGCAATGATTTTTGTCGTTGCTTTTATTTTCAGTCCTGCGTTCTTCATGTTGTTCATCTAAGTGTTACTGGCTTTGTCCTTATTTTCATCCTGTTTGAAAAAATTTAAGTTTTTTCGGCCACTATTTTTTTTTCTCGCTTACTAGGTTTTCGATCGTCCAAATAAGCTTGCAACCTCTCCGACAGTCTCCCTGGCTCTCCCCCTGTGCTGTGTGTGAGTGTGTAAGCTATTTATTTTAATTATTTGTCATTTATTGTGGGTCTTTTACGTGGTTGAAAACTTTTCGGCCATTAAAATCCCAAAGTGGGTGCTACGGGTTTCAGCGCGGATGGCTGCCATCTACATGATCGCCTTCTGTGTTTATGTGTAGGCTTTTTAAAAGTCTTGCAGGGCTCGTGATGTGCGCCTTTGGCACTCATCTTGTGCACTGCAATGAGCGCCTTTGGCGCACATTGCAGCTTTGGTTATTTTTAAATTTTAAAGTCTTGCGTGCCTCGCGCCCTGCCTTTTGGTGCTCATTGAAGCCTAAGTTGTGCGGGCCTTGCAATGAGAGAATTTGACGCTCATTGCAAGACCCGCCGTGAGCGCCGAAGACATGCGCAAGCCCGTAACTTTTAACATAGTGTGACTGACCATTTGTAACTACGACAACTATCATAGTTGATATATCTGTAACCTCTTGATACTGTATCAGTTAGTATAGTGTTTGCTGTGTCAGTTTTATAGGTTTTGTCTCTAGTTGGGATTTCTGACTCACAGGGCTTAATTCTCTGTGTTGTTTCAACACCATTTATCATTCCCTTAATATTTCATCAACTTAGAAGAGTCCAACATTTATTCGCTTTTTATGATTTATTCAGCAGTGACTGGTTCTTTATATTGTTCTGTGTCAGCAACATTGAAAGCTCTTTATCTGTATATTTTATATCCAGTTTTAAGGGTTTGTTTCTTTAGTGAGCCTGAAGCTTGCCAAATTCACAAAGCCAAGGTATAGATAAACATATGACAAGATATTCCTGAGGTCCTCTCATATACAAATACTCAGTTCATTGCTGTGTCAGTGTAAGAAGATCCCTATTGTGCACAGATTAAGACTTTATGTAGTATGCTTCCTACTGTGTTTCATGTGTCCTCTAAAAATAGCTGCCATATTGGCATAGCTGTGCTCCCCCTGTCCCGTATTGGTAGGATAAGTAGTGATATTCTGCTTTTCGTTTGTAGCCCTGGCTTAGCACTCAATTCCTTCTGCCGGCATATCCAAGCTTCCCAGCGCGTCTCCCACCCACCACCTCCTTCAGATGATATATCCTTGAGAGTATGGCTGTGGGTTAGGTCTGCCGCCTTGAGTATAGATTAATCGGGTACTTCTGCAGCTACTTGTTCAGTTCTTGTTCAGCTCCATGGTGCAATTTTGGAGTTCAACAAGAGAGACATGTGTGCCCAGACTAGCACGTCATACTTGTGCTAGTGCTTCCTGGGCGGGACTACACCATCTGACTAGCTACTGGCATAACACAAAATGTTGAATATTATTTTTTAGAAAGTTTGTGAACTACAAGAGAGGAGGATACCAATAATTTATTAATTCATTCTATTCATAAGGAGGATAACAAGAGCAAAAACACAATAAAAGGAAATTCAGTTTGTTATTTGTTTCACTGATCACAGTATTTGAAAATATGATATATTGAATTTTCTTTTAAAACCAAAGTCCCATGTTATGTATAAACTGCTTTGAATGTAGTGACATATACATTCCTGTATCTGGAAGAAAATACTTTTGTCAAAAACATTTTATTTAAAATATGTTCCTTTAAATGCATGATATGTTCCTTGAAATTAAAGTTTTAGAGCTCATAAATGTCAGTGATTTGGACTTTTTATGTTTAACGTGGGCATACACATGAGAAAAACTGTTTGTGATTCACAATATATATATATATATATATATATATATATATATATATATATCAGTTGGAGAATAAAAGCAATAATGTAATCCATCATAGAGAAAAGGTCACAAGGTCACAGATAACATTACATGACAGGCAAAATACATAAAGAATTAGTATTCTACATATTGTCTATCTACCTATTCGATTTAATGCTATGGCAAAATTTTAATATGTACTACTTTACAGTGTGCCTGAATTTTGCATTTTGCCTCTAATATATATATATATATATATATATATATATATATATATATATATATATATATATATATATATATATATATATATATATATATAATAAATAGTACATTTGTGTTCACATTTCAATGTCTAAAACAAAACAAAAAAACTTTCCTGCTCATAATACTGAGTTATTGCAGTTATTTCAAGGACATGCAAATTTGCCCACAAAGGCTTTACTCTTTAATCCAAATACCATTTCAAATATGGGTCACAAATATATATATATATATATATATATCACATATATAGTTGTGAGCGTACGAGTTGTTGCTAACGCTGCGGGCTCGCGTAGCGAGCCCGCGGCCCTCGCGAAGCGAGGGCCGCGGGCTCGCTACGCGAGTCGCGGCCCTCGCGAAGCGAGGGCCGCGACTCGCGTAGCGAGCCGCGGCCCTCGCGTAGCGAGGGCCGCGGCTCGCGCAGCGAGCCGAGGCCCTCGCGAAGCGAGGGCACTGCCCGAGGGTCTCAGTTGCTGCAAGGAGCGCCGAAGGCGCTCCTTGCCAGCAACTGAGACCCTCGGGCAGTGCCCTCGCTTCGCGAGGGCACTGCCCGAGGGTCTCAGTTGCTGGCATGGAGCGCCGAAGGCGCTCCATGCCAGCAACTGAGGACCCTCGCGAAGCGAGGGCCTCAGTTGCTGGCATGGAGCGCCGTAGGCGCTCCATGCCAGCACCTGAGGACCTCGCAAAGCGAGGGCCGCAGTTGCTGGCATGGAGCGCCGAAGGCGCTCCTTGCCAGCAACTGCGACCCTCGCAAACTTCACCTCGCAACCCAAACAGTACGACACACACATTACGACACTCGCAAACAACATACGACACACGTTCACACACATTACGGACTCGCAACACTCGGACGCAACTCGCGAACATTAGAAAATGTCAAACACAATACATACACACACCACATACATAAAAAACTTACCTACACCAAGAGGGAGCACCCAGCACCTCAAAAATACAACTTACACCTCGATTTTACTTCAAATAAAACAGTTTAGAGACTAAAAAAAAAACGAAGCGAGAGAAAAAATGGCCGCCGAACAAAACGAAAACGAGGCTACAGCACTCTAAACTCGCAAAACACCACAAGAAACTCGCAAAACACCACAAAACACCTACGGATATTCCGATACAAACGTATAACACACATTACTCGCCAGTTCTCGCCAATGCGGAAGTACACGACTACGCTAACGGTTTGGTCTCGCGCACGCACAGTGTTACACTGCACACATTCAGCACGCTTACACAGCAGATCCACACCACTACTGCTGCAGCAACATCAAAACACATTCACAGCTCTTCCACACAATGCTTTAAAATAGGTAAAGTATATTCATTTATTAATGTATTATATATTTCATTATTACACACTAAACAGCATTAGCTACCTTACAATTTCATTGCCGTCATTTTTTGACGGGCAATTCGCTAGTCACATATATAGTTGTGAGCGTACGAGTTGTTGCTAACGCTGCGGGCTCGCGTAGCGAGCCCGCGGCCCTCGCGAAGCGAGGGCCGCGGGCTCGCTACGCGAGTCGCGGCCCTCGCGAAGCGAGGGCCGCGACTCGCGTAGCGAGCCGCGGCCCTCGCGTAGCGAGGGCCGCGGCTCGCGCAGCGAGCCGAGGCCCTCGCGAAGCGAGGGCACTGCCCGAGGGTCTCAGTTGCTGCAAGGAGCGCCGAAGGCGCTCCTTGCCAGCAACTGAGACCCTCGGGCAGTGCCCTCGCTTCGCGAGGGCACTGCCCGAGGGTCTCAGTTGCTGGCATGGAGCGCCGAAGGCGCTCCATGCCAGCAACTGAGGACCCTCGCGAAGCGAGGGCCTCAGTTGCTGGCATGGAGCGCCGTAGGCGCTCCATGCCAGCACCTGAGGACCTCGCAAAGCGAGGGCCGCAGTTGCTGGCATGGAGCGCCGAAGGCGCTCCTTGCCAGCAACTGCGACCCTCGCAAACTTCACCTCGCAACCCAAACAGTACGACACACACATTACGACACTCGCAAACAACATACGACACACGTTCACACACATTACTGACTCGCAACACTCGGACGCAACTCGCGAACATTAGAAAATGTCAAACACAATACATACACACACCACATACATAAAAAACTTACCTACACCAAGAGGGAGCACCCAGCACCTCAAAAATACAACTTACACCTCGATTTTACTTCAAATAAAACAGTTTAGACACTAAAAAAAAAACGAAGCGAGAGAAAAAATGGCCGCCGAACAAAACGAAAACGAGGCTACAGCACTCTAAACTCGCAAAACACCACAAGAAACTCGCAAAACACCACAAAACACCTACGGATATTCCGATACAAACGTATAACACACATTACTCGCCAGTTCTCGCCAATGCGGAAGTACACGACTACGCTAACGGTTTGGTCTCGCGCACGCACAGTGTTACACTGCACACATTCAGCACGCTTACACAGCAGCTCCACACCACTACTGCTGCAGCAACATCAAAACACATTCACAGCTCTTCCACACAATGCTTTAAAATAGGTAAAGTATATTCATTTATTAATGTATTATATATTTCATTATTACACACTAAACAGCATTAGCTACCTTACAATTTCATTGCCGTCATTTTTTGACGGGCAATTCGCTAGTCACATATATAGTTGTGAGCGTACGAGTTGTTGCTAACGCTGCGGGCTCGCGTAGCGAGCCCGCGGCCCTCGCGAAGCGAGGGCCGCGGGCTCGCTACGCGAGTCGCGGCCCTCGCGAAGCGAGGGCCGCGACTCGCGTAGCGAGCCGCGGCCCTCGCGTAGCGAGGGCCGCGGCTCGCGCAGCGAGCCGAGGCCCTCGCGAAGCGAGGGCACTGCCCGAGGGTCTCAGTTGCTGCAAGGAGCGCCGAAGGCGCTCCTTGCCAGCAACTGAGACCCTCGGGCAGTGCCCTCGCGAAGCGAGGGCACTGCCCGAGGGTCTCAGTTGCTGGCATGGAGCGCCGAAGGCGCTCCATGCCAGCAACTGAGGACCCTCGCGAAGCGAGGGCCTCAGTTGCTGGCATGGAGCGCCGTAGGCGCTCCATGCCAGCACCTGAGGACCTCGCAAAGCGAGGGCCGCAGTTGCTGGCATGGAGCGCCGAAGGCGCTCCTTGCCAGCAACTGCGACCCTCGCAAACTTCACCTCGCAACCCAAACAGTACGACACACACATTACGACACTCGCAAACAACATACGACACACGTTCACACACATTACGGACTCGCAACACTCGGACGCAACTCGCGAACATTAGAAAATGTCAAACACAATACATACACACACCACATACATAAAAAACTTACCTACACCAAGAGGGAGCACCCAGCACCTCAAAAATACAACTTACACCTCGATTTTACTTCAAATAAAACAGTTTAGACACTAAAAAAAAAACGAAGCGAGAGAAAAAATGGCCGCCGAACAAAACGAAAACGAGGCTACAGCACTCTAAACTCGCAAAACACCACAAGAAACTCGCAAAACACCACAAAACACCTACGGATATTCCGATACAAACGTATAACACACATTACTCGCCAGTTCTCGCCAATGCGGAAGTACACGACTACGCTAACGGTTTGGTCTCGCGCACGCACAGTGTTACACTGCACACATTCAGCCCGCTTACACAGCAGATCCACACCACTACTGCTGCAGCAACATCAAAACACATTCACAGCTCTTCCACACAATGCTTTAAAATAGGTAAAGTATATTCATTTATTAATGTATTATATATTTCATTATTACACACTAAACAGCATTAGCTACCTTACAATTTCATTGCCGTCATTTTTTGACGGGCAATTCGCTAGTCACATATATAGTTGTGAGCGTACGAGTTGTTGCTAACGCTGCGGGCTCGCGTAGCGAGCCCGCGGCCCTCGCGAAGCGAGGGCCGCGGGCTCGCTACGCGAGTCGCGGCCCTCGCGAAGCGAGGGCCGCGACTCGCGTAGCGAGCCGCGGCCCTCGCGTAGCGAGGGCCGCGGCTCGCGCAGCGAGCCGAGGCCCTCGCGAAGCGAGGGCACTGCCCGAGGGTCTCAGTTGCTGCAAGGAGCGCCGAAGGCGCTCCTTGCCAGCAACTGAGACCCTCGGGCAGTGCCCTCGCGAAGCGAGGGCACTGCCCGAGGGTCTCAGTTGCTGGCATGGAGCGCCGAAGGCGCTCCATGCCAGCAACTGAGGACCCTCGCGAAGCGAGGGCCTCAGTTGCTGGCATGGAGCGCCGTAGGCGCTCCATGCCAGCACCTGAGGACCTCGCAAAGCGAGGGCCGCAGTTGCTGGCATGGAGCGCCGAAGGCGCTCCTTGCCAGCAACTGCGACCCTCGCAAACTTCACCTCGCAACCCAAACAGTACGACACACACATTACGACACTCGCAAACAACATACGACACACGTTCACACACATTACGGACTCGCAACACTCGGACGCAACTCGCGAACATTAGAAAATGTCAAACACAATACATACACACACCACATACATAAAAAACTTACCTACACCAAGAGGGAGCACCCAGCACCTCAAAAATACAACTTACACCTCGATTTTACTTCAAATAAAACAGTTTAGACACTAAAAAAAAAACGAAGCGAGAGAAAAAATGGCCGCCGAACAAAACGAAAACGAGGCTACAGCACTCTAAACTCGCAAAACACCACAAGAAACTCGCAAAACACCACAAAACACCTACGGATATTCCGATACAAACGTATAACACACATTACTCGCCAGTTCTCGCCAATGCGGAAGTACACGACTACGCTAACGGTTTGGTCTCGCGCACGCACAGTGTTACACTGCACACATTCAGCACGCTTACACAGCAGATCCACACCACTACTGCTGCAGCAACATCAAAACACATTCACAGCTCTTCCACACAATGCTTTAAAATAGGTAAAGTATATTCATTTATTAATGTATTATATATTTCATTATTACACACTAAACAGCATTAGCTACCTTACAATTTCATTGCCGTCATTTTTTGACGGGCAATTCGCTAGTCACATATATAGTTGTGAGCGTACGAGTTGTTGCTAACGCTGCGGGCTCGCGTAGCGAGCCCGCGGCCCTCGCGAAGCGAGGGCCGCGGGCTCGCTACGCGAGTCGCGGCCCTCGCGAAGCGAGGGCCGCGACTCGCGTAGCGAGCCGCGGCCCTCGCGTAGCGAGGGCCGCGGCTCGCGCAGCGAGCCGAGGCCCTCGCGAAGCGAGGGCACTGCCCGAGGGTCTCAGTTGCTGCAAGGAGCGCCGAAGGCGCTCCTTGCCAGCAACTGAGACCCTCGGGCAGTGCCCTCGCGAAGCGAGGGCACTGCCCGAGGGTCTCAGTTGCTGGCATGGAGCGCCGAAGGCGCTCCATGCCAGCAACTGAGGACCCTCGCGAAGCGAGGGCCTCAGTTGCTGGCATGGAGCGCCGTAGGCGCTCCATGCCAGCACCTGAGGACCTCGCAAAGCGAGGGCCGCAGTTGCTGGCATGGAGCGCCGAAGGCGCTCCTTGCCAGCAACTGCGACCCTCGCAAACTTCACCTCGCAACCCAAACAGTACGACACACACATTACGACACTCGCAAACAACATACGACACACGTTCACACACATTACGGACTCGCAACACTCGGACGCAACTCGCGAACATTAGAAAATGTCAAACACAATACATACACACACCACATACATAAAAAACTTACCTACACCAAGAGGGAGCACCCAGCACCTCAAAAATACAACTTACACCTCGATTTTACTTCAAATAAAACAGTTTAGACACTAAAAAAAAAACGAAGCGAGAGAAAAAATGGCCGCCGAACAAAACGAAAACGAGGCTACAGCACTCTAAACTCGCAAAACACCACAAGAAACTCGCAAAACACCACAAAACACCTACGGATATTCCGATACAAACGTATAACACACATTACTCGCCAGTTCTCGCCAATGCGGAAGTACACGACTACGCTAACGGTTTGGTCTCGCGCACGCACAGTGTTACACTGCACACATTCAGCACGCTTACACAGCAGATCCACACCACTACTGCTGCAGCAACATCAAAACACATTCACAGCTCTTCCACACAATGCTTTAAAATAGGTAAAGTATATTCATTTATTAATGTATTATATATTTCATTATTACACACTAAACAGCATTAGCTACCTTACAATTTCATTGCCGTCATTTTTTGACGGGCAATTCGCTAGTCACATATATAGTTGTGAGCGTACGAGTTGTTGCTAACGCTGCGGGCTCGCGTAGCGAGCCCGCGGCCCTCGCGAAGCGAGGGCCGCGGGCTCGCTACGCGAGTCGCGGCCCTCGCGAAGCGAGGGCCGCGACTCGCGTAGCGAGCCGCGGCCCTCGCGTAGCGAGGGCCGCGGCTCGCGCAGCGAGCCGAGGCCCTCGCGAAGCGAGGGCACTGCCCGAGGGTCTCAGTTGCTGCAAGGAGCGCCGAAGGCGCTCCTTGCCAGCAACTGAGACCCTCGGGCAGTGCCCTCGCGAAGCGAGGGCACTGCCCGAGGGTCTCAGTTGCTGGCATGGAGCGCCGAAGGCGCTCCATGCCAGCAACTGAGGACCCTCGCGAAGCGAGGGCCTCAGTTGCTGGCATGGAGCGCCGTAGGCGCTCCATGCCAGCACCTGAGGACCTCGCAAAGCGAGGGCCGCAGTTGCTGGCATGGAGCGCCGAAGGCGCTCCTTGCCAGCAACTGCGACCCTCGCAAACTTCACCTCGCAACCCAAACAGTACGACACACACATTACGACACTCGCAAACAACATACGACACACGTTCACACACATTACGGACTCGCAACACTCGGACGCAACTCGCGAACATTAGAAAATGTCAAACACAATACATACACACACCACATACATAAAAAACTTACCTACACCAAGAGGGAGCACCCAGCACCTCAAAAATACAACTTACACCTCGATTTTACTTCAAATAAAACAGTTTAGACACTAAAAAAAAAACGAAGCGAGAGAAAAAATGGCCGCCGAACAAAACGAAAACGAGGCTACAGCACTCTAAACTCGCAAAACACCACAAGAAACTCGCAAAACACCACAAAACACCTACGGATATTCCGATACAAACGTATAACACACATTACTCGCCAGTTCTCGCCAATGCGGAAGTACACGACTACGCTAACGGTTTGGTCTCGCGCACGCACAGTGTTACACTGCACACATTCAGCACGCTTACACAGCAGATCCACACCACTACTGCTGCAGCAACATCAAAACACATTCACAGCTCTTCCACACAATGCTTTAAAATAGGTAAAGTATATTCATTTATTAATGTATTATATATTTCATTATTACACACTAAACAGCATTAGCTACCTTACAATTTCATTGCCGTCATTTTTTGACGGGCAATTCGCTAGTCACATATATAGTTGTGAGCGTACGAGTTGTTGCTAACGCTGCGGGCTCGCGTAGCGAGCCCGCGGCCCTCGCGAAGCGAGGGCCGCGGGCTCGCTACGCGAGTCGCGGCCCTCGCGAAGCGAGGGCCGCGACTCGCGTAGCGAGCCGCGGCCCTCGCGTAGCGAGGGCCGCGGCTCGCGCAGCGAGCCGAGGCCCTCGCGAAGCGAGGGCACTGCCCGAGGGTCTCAGTTGCTGCAAGGAGCGCCGAAGGCGCTCCTTGCCAGCAACTGAGACCCTCGGGCAGTGCCCTCGCGAAGCGAGGGCACTGCCCGAGGGTCTCAGTTGCTGGCATGGAGCGCCGAAGGCGCTCCATGCCAGCAACTGAGGACCCTCGCGAAGCGAGGGCCTCAGTTGCTGGCATGGAGCGCCGTAGGCGCTCCATGCCAGCACCTGAGGACCTCGCAAAGCGAGGGCCGCAGTTGCTGGCATGGAGCGCCGAAGGCGCTCCTTGCCAGCAACTGCGACCCTCGCAAACTTCACCTCGCAACCCAAACAGTACGACACACACATTACGACACTCGCAAACAACATACGACACACGTTCACACACATTACGGACTCGCAACACTCGGACGCAACTCGCGAACATTAGAAAATGTCAAACACAATACATACACACACCACATACATAAAAAACTTACCTACACCAAGAGGGAGCACCCAGCACCTCAAAAATACAACTTACACCTCGATTTTACTTCAAATAAAACAGTTTAGACACTAAAAAAAAAACGAAGCGAGAGAAAAAATGGCCGCCGAACAAAACGAAAACGAGGCTACAGCACTCTAAACTCGCAAAACACCACAAGAAACTCGCAAAACACCACAAAACACCTACGGATATTCCGATACAAACGTATAACACACATTACTCGCCAGTTCTCGCCAATGCGGAAGTACACGACTACGCTAACGGTTTGGTCTCGCGCACGCACAGTGTTACACTGCACACATTCAGCACGCTTACACAGCAGATCCACACCACTACTGCTGCAGCAACATCAAAACACATTCACAGCTCTTCCACACAATGCTTTAAAATAGGTAAAGTATATTCATTTATTAATGTATTATATATTTCATTATTACACACTAAACAGCATTAGCTACCTTACAATTTCATTGCCGTCATTTTTTGACGGGCAATTCGCTAGTCACATATATAGTTGTGAGCGTACGAGTTGTTGCTAACGCTGCGGGCTCGCGTAGCGAGCCCGCGGCCCTCGCGAAGCGAGGGCCGCGGGCTCGCTACGCGAGTCGCGGCCCTCGCGAAGCGAGGGCCGCGACTCGCGTAGCGAGCCGCGGCCCTCGCGTAGCGAGGGCCGCGGCTCGCGCAGCGAGCCGAGGCCCTCGCGAAGCGAGGGCACTGCCCGAGGGTCTCAGTTGCTGCAAGGAGCGCCGAAGGCGCTCCTTGCCAGCAACTGAGACCCTCGGGCAGTGCCCTCGCGAAGCGAGGGCACTGCCCGAGGGTCTCAGTTGCTGGCATGGAGCGCCGAAGGCGCTCCATGCCAGCAACTGAGGACCCTCGCGAAGCGAGGGCCTCAGTTGCTGGCATGGAGCGCCGTAGGCGCTCCATGCCAGCACCTGAGGACCTCGCAAAGCGAGGGCCGCAGTTGCTGGCATGGAGCGCCGAAGGCGCTCCTTGCCAGCAACTGCGACCCTCGCAAACTTCACCTCGCAACCCAAACAGTACGACACACACATTACGACACTCGCAAACAACATACGACACACGTTCACACACATTACGGACTCGCAACACTCGGACGCAACTCGCGAACATTAGAAAATGTCAAACACAATACATACACACACCACATACATAAAAAACTTACCTACACCAAGAGGGAGCACCCAGCACCTCAAAAATACAACTTACACCTCGATTTTACTTCAAATAAAACAGTTTAGACACTAAAAAAAAAACGAAGCGAGAGAAAAAATGGCCGCCGAACAAAACGAAAACGAGGCTACAGCACTCTAAACTCGCAAAACACCACAAGAAACTCGCAAAACACCACAAAACACCTACGGATATTCCGATACAAACGTATAACACACATTACTCGCCAGTTCTCGCCAATGCGGAAGTACACGACTACGCTAACGGTTTGGTCTCGCGCACGCACAGTGTTACACTGCACACATTCAGCACGCTTACACAGCAGATCCACACCACTACTGCTGCAGCAACATCAAAACACATTCACAGCTCTTCCACACAATGCTTTAAAATAGGTAAAGTATATTCATTTATTAATGTATTATATATTTCATTATTACACACTAAACAGCATTAGCTACCTTACAATTTCATTGCCGTCATTTTTTGACGGGCAATTCGCTAGTATATATATATTGTGATGGTGTGTCACCAGAGGGCAGTAGAGAGCACTTTAAAACTTCTCCCCAGGAGTGAGACAGTTAACAAGCACCTTAAAAAGCTTGGGTGTGGCTGCAATCAAGACCTGCTGCTACCTCCAGATGGAGATTTGCTTGGAAGAGTGGAGCCTATGCAGAGGCAGAGCAAACCTGAGACAGCTCTGTGTGGTCAGAGAGAGGTCAGTGAGACCTGGAAAGCCAGTAAGACTGCCTGAAGTGTACAGCCAGGACAGTTGAGAGACACTGAGAAGAGTGTCCAGTGTGGCCGGAGAGGTGGAACATGACATGGCTCCTGTACAGACTAAAAGAATGAACTTCTGAACCAGATAAGTGTCCAGGCCTGTGTTTATGATTGGACTGTATTATGCATTACAGTAGAGCAGTGAGGGAACTGCAGATAAAAGTGTAGGTAGTGCTTGAAAGAGAAGCTAGGATTTATTTTCTGTTTGGTTTATTTTCTGTGGTATGCTGACGAATAAACAGCAAAAATCTGCTAAGCATTTAAAGGGCTCCTGTGTTTTCCGTTTTGGTGCTGGATATTAGAGCACGGATCCTGAGCATGACAGTGAATCTGTCACTATATATATATATATATAGCTAGATAGAGCTTTGATGGGCAAGAATATGATCACAAAATAGTACATTGGGGTCCTCATCGACATGTCTGCTAAACTCTCAGTCCTAAGCTCAACCTTATGCATATCCATCCTAAGCTACACTCAAAAACTTTGTTATAATAGCAGATATATGCTATAAATGGCATGTGTTAAAATATTTTTGGGATTCAAGAGTGAAACATAATGTGAGCTAATTTGCATGTCCCCACCCAGTTTACTAAAATATAGTAGGAAACTCATACTTGTCTTTGAGCTGATATATGTGGAAACTTCTATAAGCAAGTTTGCAGAGCTATTACATGGTTCCCACAAAAGAACTCTCTAGCATGTGCTTTCAACCTGTCTTATTTATACCCATAGGAGACTCTGAGTCTAAAACTCAGAAGACTCCATAGCAATGTCAGGCTATGCTAGGTAATTCCTAATGTTAACACGCTACAGGAGCCCTTATTATCTTCCACACCTATCTATCTATCTATCTATCTATCTATCTATCAATTCGTCATCTAATGGCAAGAAAGGGGTTAAATAGTTCATAACCAATCAGCCAGTGCCTAGTGTAAGGAGTCTTAGGGTCTTTTTACTTTTTCCTATTTATAGTTGCTGGACTTATTTCCCCTCATTTCACCATGGGGGTCTGTTGAATGTGAAAACACTAGGTAGAATTTCACAAAGAGTATTGGGAGGGGCCCATCTTGCATAACAAAGATGAAATCCAGACAGACGGGCACCCAAAAAAGGGTTAAATTGGCTGGTCTACAGAGCTATACTCTGGGTTCTCAAGCACGTACAATATCTTCACTTCCTGGTATCTGGTACTAACTCACCAAGTGCATACATTACTCAAGCCTTGAGTACTACACCCCGAGAGGGAAATTTTGGATTACGTTAATGATTTAAAAAAATTTGTTTTATTTTTTAAAACAAGTAACAGAGTTGATGTCCAGTTCTTGTGTTTTTATGAATTTCTAGTCATACTTTTAGGTTGCTTTGCTGTCACTATGCTGCCTTTCAGAGTCTGTGTCAATATCTTCCTTAGATTGGACCACTATCCTAATCCTGAAGGTTTTTGTTTCTGTGACACCCTGCTACCCTCTCAGCTATCATATGAACTTGGCTGTCTCCCAGAACCCTCTACCATCCAGACCCTTGTACTTTTTGCATGGAACTCATTAACTCTTCATTAACCCCTTAGCTACCCCCAGCCACACTAATCAAATAATAACTGTCCCATGGGGGTCCCAATAAACCCCTATAGTCCCTATGCCCTATGGGGGTCCCTACAGATACCAAGGGTTTTATCACTATTTATATAGATATAGACCCAAATAGATTAGCCACAGTGTTTTATGAGAACATTTAGAATTAGGCTAGATTTCTTATGAGAACCACTTTTATTAGAAATACAAGCAGATTAGAGAACATATCATACATATTGATCACTTGATTTCCTTCAGGAACCATGTGATCAAGCCCATAATTATTGGGTATGTAGCTGAACCATGCACAGAGCAGATCATGTTGTCAAATAAAGATATTATTATACAATATATGACATTGTGAGAAAAATGAATTATCAAGTTATATCATATTTTCTCTAACAGAAGGCACAAAATCTGCTCATCCACTTATTTTATTGTACTGTGTGCATCCCACACACAATGCTTCTCTTTCCCTAGTATTTTTTTTTTTTTTTTTATATAAAACATAAATATCAACAGTACAAATACACATAAAACAATTCGTATTCAATATCGGAGAGATGGGAGACAAAGGAAATATAATAAGTTCGTAAAGATAATTTCTAATTTCTCCTTATCTTCTTCTAGTGATTACTCACTTTTTTTACCCTTATTTCTTCTCCCCCTTCCCCTTTTTTTCTTTCCTTTACTTATTATAGAATACGACATAAAAAACATTTACATATATCACATATATAAGCTTTCATTCAACTCCCAAAATAGAACTTGTGGTATTCTATTCACCTTGTCTCAATCTTCCTCACCATCAATCGATAATGAGAAATGAGAGACGGAAAGGATATAGAGGATGAAAAAGAGAAGGAAAAACCTAGAGGAATTAGCCAATTCCTATAAATATAATCCCCAAGGGAGTTTCATTTCGTTTGTCATATCTAGTGTTAATGACTATATTGTTCCCATGTATTCCAATTGATTTTACTTTTATCTCTAAGACCATAGATATAATTCGACTTCATCAATTCTTTATTGTAGTTGATTTTGTTAGAAACTTCGCTCCAAGGTGGAGTTGTGGGCAGTTTCCAATATTTCACTAAAAGGTATTTCATAGTTAATAAAATATGTGATATCAGTAATTTATCCCTTGGAAATTTTTTATCTAATTGGAAATGAAATAGGATTACTTCTGGTATACATGGGAAGTCAGTTTTTAGCATAGTTGTTAAATGACTACAGCATTCTTTCCAGAAGTTTTGAATTTTTGTACATTCCCACCACATATGAGCTGCAGTACCAATTTGGTCGCAGCCTTTCCAGCATAGTGGGGAGGACAAATGATTAAATTTATTAATTGAGGTCGGAACAAGGTACCACTTTTGAGTTAGCTTGAAATATAATTCTTTAAGGGAACTGTTTACAGAGGATTTCTTAATTAACCTTAAAGCTGTTATCCAATCATTGTCTTACATAATGTATTTTAAAGTCATTTTCCCATTCCTTTACCTTCTCTGATTTTATATATTGCAAACCTTTTTCCCTTATTTTATTAATCTTAGAGATAAGATGAGTCACATGACCCTTAATTAAAAGTGACTCTAACTCATACATTTTATCTATATTTATCAAAGGATAGCCCTTCTTTTTTAGTACTTCTACAATGCCTATATAATTTAACCATAATATCTTATCAGTGGAATATTTCTTCCTAAAGTCTGTAAATTTTAATAGGGAACCTTGATCATATAAATCTATGACATTATTAAGTCCGGCTTTCTCTAGATCTGCTATAACTTTGTTATTATTTTCGTTCTTCAGAATGTCTATTGGAGCTGATAGAGACGGAAAATGGAAGAGTCCTAGTTTAACTTTATTATTATCCCAAAATTTTAGCAGTGATCTTATCCCCTTTGGTAAATTGCCCCATTTATCTTTTCTGTCTATAAATTCCCCCAATAGTGATCTAATTGAGGGAGAGCCCACAAGATCTTCCTCTATATTCTTCCAGCAAGTATTCCTATTTTTAATATTCATATTGATTATATGGGATAATGCGATATTTTCACAGATTTCTCTAATATCCGGTGATCCAATTCCACCAAGTTCAAAGTTTCTATTAGCTATTATCTTTTTTACTCTCACTTTTTTATTTTGATAAATAAAGCTATCAATTAATTTCTGAATATTTTTAATGACCTGACCTGATACTTTTTCTGGAATACATCTGAATAAGTATGTTAATTTAGGGATTATACTCATTTTAACAGTTGCTATTCGGCCTGACCATGATAATCTTATATTTCGCCACTCATAAAATAATAGTCTAATTTCTTTTATTAGATCTGGTATATTCTCTTCTATTATTTTATCAATATGAAATTTGAATCTTATACCTAGATGTGTTATACTTCTTTGATGCCAGTTAAAAGTATAACTATTTTTAATTTGATTATATCATCAAATTGTACACCGTTATGAATTATGTCAGACTTTAATTGGTTTATTTTAAAGTATGAAGCTTTCCCAAAATCAGTCAGTAATTCCATCAGGTTATTAATAGATTCAACTGGGTCTGTTATAGTCACTATGATGTCATCCGCGAATAGCATAACTTTATATTCTATTTGTCCTATTGTTAAACCTCTAATTTTATTATGGCATCTAATTCTTGAGGCCAATGGTTCTAAGAAAAGTAAGAATAATATGGGAGAAAGAGGGCAGCCTTGACGGGTCCCGTTAGAAATTCTAAATTTTTCTGATTGAAAATTTGGACCAACTATATATGCAGATGATTTCTCATATAATGCTTTAATTGTTTTAGATATAAAGTTGGTCAATCCAAACTTATCTAATACTGCTTCTAGGAACTCCCACCTGACCCTGTCAAATGCTTTTTCAGCATCTAAAGACAGGATCATTGTAGGAATTCCCGTTTTTTTTGCTTGGAATATCAAGTTTACTAACCTTCTAGTGTTATCTGTTGCCTGTCGACTTTGGACGAATCCAGATTGGTCTATATGTATTAATTTCGGCAGTATCTTATTAAGCCTATTAGCAATTATTTTTGCATATATTTTTAGATCTATGTTTATAAGAGAAATTGGTCTATAACTTGTAATTTGCTCCGGGTTTTTCCCAGGTTTTAGAATATTTACAATTTTGGCCACAACCATTTCCTCCTCTATTGTTCCTGAATTTTTAATTTCATTAAACATCTCTAGAAGACCAGTTCTAATTTCTTTCCCAAGGAATTTGTAAAACAAATGGTCAAACCCATCAGGTCCTGGGGCTTTATTGGATTTGACCTTTTTTATTACTTCTTCTATTTCCTCCGGAGTGATTTCTTTATCAAGATATTTATAGTCCTCGCTGTCGATTGAGGGTAGAGTTGTTTTGTCCAAGAATGTATTTATATCATCTCTATTAAGATTTAATTTATTTTCATTATTATAAAGAGATTTATAAAATTCTGTAATGATTTCTCCTATTTTATCTGGGTGAGTATAACTTTTACCATCTGGTCCCTTGAGACTTAATATTTTTCTTTGATTAGTTTGTTTCTTAATTTTTTGTGCTAAATATTTACTTGTTTTGTTCGCCAATAAGAAGTGGGTTTGTTGAAATCTCCACACCAAAGAATCTGCCTGACTTTGCAGAGCCTTATTTATTTGCTTGTTTAAATTAATAATTATACTTGTTCCTTCCTTGTTCGGGCAATTTTTTTTTTTTATTGATTATTCAGCTCTATATATAGTGTTCTTAATGGTTTACCTCTTTCTTTTCTAATATTGGCCATTATAGAGATTATTTGACCTCTTATTACAGATTTATATGCACACCATAGAGTAACATTTGACTTGACCGTATTTGTATTAGTTATAAAGAATTCTCTAATTTATTTTTTTATAGATTCTAGTATTTCGTCATTCTTAAAAATTATTGGGTCAATCCTCCAAGTATTTTTTAGGGAAACATTGTCTTTTCTATCTTCTATAACTAATGATAAGATGGAGTGGTCAGACCAAGTGGTCGGGATTAGATCAATATTTTTTGTTGATCTTATTGTCTTTATATCTAAAAAAAAAGTAATCCAATCTTGAATAAGATCTATGGCGGTTAGAAAAATGAGAAAAGTCTTTTTCATGTGGATGGAATATTCTCCAGCAGTCTAATAAATCATATTCGCCCATCTTTTTATTAAATTCTGTAGAGGTCTTAGTGATTTGATTTATTGTTTTTTTGTTAATCTTACCTACTCTGTCATTTATAGTATCCATAATCATATTGAAATCCCCACCTATAATTATCTTCCCTTTTCTAAATTTGGTCAATTCTTTAAGGATTTTTTTTAAAAAGGTAATTTGATTGATATTTGGAAAATATAAATTGACTATGGTCATATACTTGTCATTAATCTGACCGCCCCAGATTATATATCTCCCTAACAGGTCTATGCTTCTAAACTCTTCTATTATTTTTAACTCTTGGCTGAAAAATATCGATACACCTCTAGATTTTTTATTAAATATAGAGTCAACTCTGAGGTTATATATTTTTTTATCAATATATTTCAGTGCCTCTTTATTCCAGTGTGTCTCCTGTAAGAGCAATATGTCTGCTTTCCTTTTTCTATATTCTTGGAAGGCCAAGTTTCTTTTAGAAGGGGAGTTTAGTCCATGAACATTATGGGATAGTAACTTAATCATTTATGCTTCAATAATTCTAATTACTATTTCCCTTAATATCATTTTTATTCTTATCCTATTTTCCCCTTTGTTATAAATATTATTTTTAAATATTTGGAATTTCTCCTCCAATTTCTTCCTTCGTATCCCCCTACCAATTCCTTTCAACCTACTATTATTTTTGGGAGATCCAAACATACTCACATTCATACAACTAACAAACAAACTCGGGAATGGACTTAAAATTATGTCCATCATGGTTATAGGGCAATTATGCCGATATTAGGAAATGTTAGGAGATATTAACATCAGGAAATAGTCATGAAGTCATACTAATACAATATCAAATTTTCATATACCGCAGATATATTACCTTCGTTGTCAATAATACATATAGGTTTAAATAAATAGAAACCATAAAATCACAACAAATTTCATGTTATTAGTAGTAGCTTAGAAGAGAAAAGAACAAAATTTATCATTCCAACATCTTAAACATTTTTCTGTGTATTTCTATTTGATGGCTAAATTCCATACTCAATTCTTAAAAAAAAAAAAAAAAAATTCATTCTATGTACCCAGAATTCTTTGTAAGTCTTAATCCCTTCTTGTCTCATCACCTCCCCTTTCTACTCCCCCCATCTCCGTGCCTACAAAGTGCAACTGTGCTATTATTTAAAATCTTTCTTCCCCTGTCAAGTGTATTTCTTATTGTGAACGTGATATTAATTAAGGGCTAATATCGTCTTCCTTAGGTTTTATAAGTTGTAAACGTGTTGGTTTTAGAGAGTTGTGGTTATACTAATCCAACTATAAATTATAATTCATTGTTATATCCGTGCATCATTTTATCCCAACTATTTTTAAAGTGCCTATGTGCTAAAGCGTAAATCCTTCTTCCCCTAAAAATAATTTTTATCTGTGTGATTGTTTATTGTAAATTACAAAGAGAGAAACTATATTTCTTAATTTCGTAAATTCTAATTATAGACTGCTAATTTTATGATTCATTTTCCTCTTATATCCATAGGTGTATTATAATATATTGTGCTATAAATAAAACTCCTTATCTATTAAATTCAGTGAATCGACTCTATATTATCTTACATCTTTCGGTAATATGAATAAATGTGAAGAAAAAGAAGGGAAGGAAAAATTAAAAGGGAGAAAAAAAAAAAAAAAAGAAGAGTACGCAAACATCAAGTATCTCAGGTAACTGGAAGAGGGGTCAATTATTAAGGGTCCATTCCACTTGTTTATGTTACAAATTCGATGTTGCTTCTTTATTATATGGCAAGTCAATTTTTATATCCACTTGTGTAGTAAAGATTGTCCTTCTTTTAATGAATCCACTTTATGCCACTTTGCATCTTTTAGTATAGTAATACCATGAGGAAATTTCCATCTGTATAAAATTCCTTCTCTTCTCAGACTTGCTGTTATAGATGAATATTTTTTCCTTTTTATTAATGTTTGCGATGACAAAATTATTGAAAGAATTTTATTTTTTCATAGGGAAAGTCTAGAGTCTTTTTTTGATGCATGGCTTGTAAAATAGCATCTTTAAATGGTAGAAAATGGATTTTGACAATAACATCCCTTGATAATGCTTTGTTGGAACCCTTAGGTAGAGGAATTCTATATACAGTTTCAATTTTTGATTCTTCCTTAGGGAAATGGGGAATTAACCCGCTAAACATTTCCTCCACAGCTTTCTTCGGCTCTTTATCTGGTATTTTTTCTTCAATTCCTCTTATTCTCAGGTTTTTCTTCTTTGATCTGTTTTCCATATATATAATTTTATTGGAGAGATCTTCTATTCTATTTTCCAGCTTTTATATGGAATTTAAGAGAGTAATATTGTCAGAAATTAACTTGTCACATTTTATCTCATTTTCATTTATTCTTATGGAGTTATCTTGAATTGTTTTTGTATTAATCGCCATCTGTTTTGTAATTTTTATTTGAAAATCATTTAGCAGGTCCTTCATTTTAGTATTGGTCAGAAGTTCTTCATGGGATTCTTCTCCGCCATCTAATGATGATTGTGAAGATAGTCCTGAAGATTTATTTATATTTGGTTCCAATATTGAGGATTCTGCTTGAGGGATTTCTATAGGAGTTAATTTGTTCTTTGGGGAAAAGAATTGCAAGTCAGGGTTTTTCTTTTTCCCCCCCCTGTTATTCGGCTTGGAAGAGGCTGTATTTTTTCTGTTAGCCATTTTTTTCTTCCTTTTCTATACCTTGTATCAATTATCCTATCAGGATTCTTGGAGTCTTAATCCTTGTCGCTTGGATATATGGCTTGGTCTGTATACTTGCTCTTTATCTCCTACTAGTTAACCACTAGTATTTTTTAGGCAGTTAAAAAACATTTTCTCCTTGTATTGTAGCAATCTTTCTTCCCCCTATTAGTTCTACTTGATCATATATATAGAACTATCTTCTTGGCTCTATGGCCTATCTCTTATTGGGGGGTATTAAGAGCAAGTAATCTTCATAATTGTAGATCTCTATTTCACCATTTATAAGTCCCGGTATATCCAAGTTTATATTATATTTTGTGTCTATGTATATTTATACTCCAGTTGCTTCCCTTTAGCTGGTTTTAGTCTTTTTATTAAAAAAAATGATGTTTTATCTTTTTAAATATATATTTACTGCTTTTAGCCACAGACTTTACATTGATGTTGCATATAATGTCTTTGGTGGCACTAAGTGTCTGGGAGTGTGGCTGTTCTTATAATGCAGGTATCTGGTCAGTGTCTTCAATCTTTAATTATAAGTGAGTAATCCATTATACCTCCATTCACCATTTTATGTCCGATAGTATAGAGGCCTTAACTTGATAGTAGTATTATCAAACTATAAGTTTCTGAGACTGTTCATATTGATAAAAATCTTACTACCATATCATGTATCTCATTTCTTGATCCCAAAAGGAAGCCTTATATATCCTGCTATAGGCAGTTTATGGTATGTATATATATATATATATAGTAACGCTGTGGCTTATTATTTCCCCACTTTGAATGGCATGTTATATCTATGGTGACATACATTCTGGGGATCTTCCATAGCCTGAGCCACACATCAGCGTTTCAGCGTTTTCAGCGTCTCATCCTTTAGCCTCATGTCATCTCTCCTGCCTTGTAGCAGCTTGTAGCAGCTTGTAGCAGCCACACTCACCCTTAGACACCGTCTCCGTGTGATCATACGTCGCTGTGTAGATGTTTGCAGCTTCCGCTCTTCAGAGAGCGATAACATCAAGTGCAGCTCAAACGCATCGATTCTAAGTCGTTTGGTAACCTCAATAGGTGCATATACCTGCAGCTATGCTGTTCATGACTTCCTGACTCTCCTGGCTCCTACCACAGACTCATTTTCGTGCCTGTGGACTGACCATTTCCGGTACCGCCCTCTCCTGGTCACCTCTGATGCGAGCACCTCCTGCTGAAGTCTTCCCTTTCCCTAGTATTGATGAGCAGGAAGAAGTGCAGCACTCAAGCTGCTGCTCATAATGGCTTCAAAATTCATGGTACTCCCAAATCAGAACCAGTGAACATATTTTAAAACGGGGAACTCGCTATCCATCTAAAGAGCTGCTCATGTCTAAACATATATTCAAGCACATGCACAAGCAATATGGAGCATCATTTATAAAACCGTTAGGCACATTTTGTTTTTATTAGCTATTAATATGCAGTTTTAGTATACTTATATGCAGGTTGAAACTATGTAAAGAAATAACAGAGCTGTAGGATGATAAGGTAAGTGTTTGAAAGTAGCAGAGTTAAACAATTTTCAAAAATAACTGGATTTATTTACATAGAAGTAAATATTGTAGAACTAAACTTTCATTGAAATGTTCTTACAAGAACAAATATTCTAAAATTAATTGTAAAAATATAATGCAGCTCACCCGCAAATGTGATGTATTTTAAATTGTTGTGTAAAAGCACAGCAACAACATTTTGAATAAGAGCAGTCAATTTTCATTCACTGTCACATTAAAATTTTGTTCTTTATATGACTAGACAAAATTGCATCACCATGGAACAATTCATTTTGGGAGCCCCCGGGGGAAAGAAATAAGGGAGGGGCCTTTTGACTGGGCTGAGTGCTGGGGTAAAGTTTAGGTTAGGTGAGTAGTGCATGGCGCCAGGTTATTAATAGGGTGGTTTTCCCGCCATTGTGCCACTTGGTGTGACACATTAGGAGACGTTAGTTTTCTCCCTCCCTTCCTGTTATTTGATTAGGCTTTTTTGTTTGGCAGGGGTGCTGCATCACCATAGGAGCTCATTAACTATGTAGGTTTCCGGTGAATGGTCATTGCCAGAGGTCCCTTGGGCACTGGGTTCTTTGGGCCCCTCTGGCTGGGTGGTGAGCTCTTTCCGTGTAAGGTGTGCAGCCCCTCTTGTTGTTTGTTATGTTATCAATAAAGCTGTGGCTTGGTTTTTAGTAATGTCGCGAACATCAAATTTTCGGTTCGCGAACAGCGGACGCAAACTTCCATCAAATGTTCGCGAACGGGCGAACCCGGCGAACTGCCATAGACTTCAATGGGCAGGCCGAATTTCAAAACCCACAGGGACTCTTTCTGGCCACAATAGTGATGGGAAAGTTGTTTCAAGGGTACTAACACCTGGACTGTGGCATGCCGGAGGGGGATCCATGGCAAAACTATCACGGAAAATTACATAGTTGATGCAGAGTCTGGTTTTAAGCCATAAAGGGCATAAATCACCTAACATTCCTAAATTGTTTGGAATAACATGCTTTAAAACATCAGGTAAGATGTTGTATCGATCAGGTAGTGTAAGGGTTATACCCGCTTCACAGTAACAGACCAATCTCCCCGTTTAATGCACCGCAAACAACCGCAAACAGTCCCTTTGAACAACCGCAACCTCCCCATTTGCTTTTTGGAACAGCGAGATGGAAAAAGATGCTTGGTCGGACCTCCTACTTCGAATTTGGGGCACTGCACGTGCAATGTAATGTGCCACCAGATAGGAGTGGTGTATTAAGTTGTACTATTTATTCCTATCAGTTTGATACCTTTTACGTCTCACCTATCAGGGGACGTGTATATGGCATGGATTTTTGGAAGCCGGAGATGGAAAAAGATGCTTGGTCGGTCCTCCCACTTCAAATTTGGGGCACTGCGCATGCAATCTAAGGTGCCACCAGATATGAGTGTCACTGTGCACTGGCAAAAGTTGTCAGAGTAGGCGCTGTAGGCCTCACACACGCGCCTGTAGGCAGGCAACTGATATTCAATCGATTACAGTCACAAAAGTGTTGTTTTATGTCACTGTACACTACGGTTGCACCAGATATGACGTATCAGTGTGCAATGGCAAAAGTTGGCAGAGTAGATGCAATAGGCTTCACACACACGCCTGTAGGCAGGCAACTGATATTCAATCGATTACAGTCAAAAAAGTGTTGTTTTATGTCACTGTACACTACGGTTGCACCAGATATGACGTATCACTGTGCACTGGCAAAAGTTGGCAGAGTAGATGCAATAGGCTTCACACACACGCCTGTAGGCAGGCAACTGATATTCAATCGATTACAGTCAAAAAAGTGTTGTTTTATGTCACTGAACACTACGGTTGCACCAGATATGACGTATCACTGTGCACTGGCAAAAGTTGGCAGAGTAGATGCAATAGGCTTCACACATATGCCTGTAGGCTGGCAACTGATATTCAATCTATTACAGTCAAAAAAGTGTTGTTTTATTTCAAAAACACAATATAAGCTGTTAGGTGTTAGCCTGTCACACACACACACTGGCAGGCAGGCATATGCAATTAGATTGCACAGAAAAAATTATAAAATAAAATAAATGATGTTCTAGCCCTAAAAAGGGCTTTTTGGGTTGCTGTCCTTCAGATGGAAGGCTCTGGAAGGGAGTGTATGCTGCGGATTGGCTGGAATGTGTCTGCTGACTGTGAGGTGCAGGGTCAAAGTTTCCTCAATGATAAAGTATAGGGGGCAAACCGAAAAGCGCATGTGTTCGCCTTCCGCTGCGAACGCGAACATGCCAAAATTGCAGCAAGTAGTCCGCGGGCGAACTGTTTGCGACATCTCTATTGGTTATACCAACTTCAAGTGTGTTTGTCATTATTGGATAAATGGGGTTAGTCTAATTGGCACTCTGACTTTTTGTCACTTATGCTTAAGTCAAAAGATCATGTAATATTACTAAAAATCACTGGCCAGTGGCTATAGCGAAAGATCATTGATGAATGCCTGCTACAGAGCCAGTAAACACCAAGACAAGAACTGCTTGTTTAAACAGTCAAATCTATACAAAATAAATTAAGTATTCAGAACAGAGCCCAGAAATTATTAAGAGATTAAATAAACGTTGGCACATACTTATGAATGATCCAGATGTGGCCTCAGTTTTAGATAAGAGTATTTTTAAATGACAGATATCTCAATCTGAGTAATACATTTACTCAGAATCATTGTGTTCAGTTTCCCAATAAATTACCTGCTGTTCAAGAAATCATGTAAGTTATGCAAATACATGCTTAAAAACAAAAGCAAGAGAACAGATTTGGATACATCCATAAAATTAAAAGTGGGTTAGCTGTGAGACTGCAGTAGTTATAGAATGTTGTGTGCAATTCAGTTGTAATAAGATGTATGTGGGAGAGATGAGATGGTATTGAAGCACATTAACAATACCAAGAATTCTGCAAAGTATTAAAACAGCAAACTGATGACAAATGTAGGCAGAACCTTTCTTGAAGATTAATTTAATACAATGGAGGCGTTAGAGATAAAATATTACTTATAAAGGAACGTTGATGGATTTATAGCTTAAATATAATGGAAATGTGGACTCAATGACTTGAATAACTATAGTGTCTTTCTTATTTAAAACACATGGTAAAATAAGAAATTATGATTTTACATTATAGCCACTATATGGGATATATATCACATATATAGTTGTGAGCGTACGAGTCGTTGCTCACGCTTGCGGGCTCGCGTAGCGAGCCCGCGGCCCTCGCGTAGCGAGGGCCGTGGCTCGCGAAGCGAGCGCGAGGGCCGTGGCTCGCGAAGCGAGCCGCGGCCCTCGCGTAGCGAGCCGCGGGCCTCGCGAAGCGAGGGCCGCGGCTCGCGCAGCGAGCCGCGGCCCTCGCGTAGCGAGGTCACTGGGCAAGGGCCTCAGTTGCTGGCATGGAGCGCCGAAGGCGCTCCATGCCAGCAACTGAGGCCCCTCGCGAAGCGAGGGCCTCAGTTGCTGGTGAGGTCACTGGGCACGGGCCTCAGTTGCTGGCATGGAGCGCCGAAGGCGCTCCATGTCAGCAACTGAGGCCCCTCGCGAAGCGAGGGCCTCAGTTGCTGGCGAGGTCACTGGGCAAGGGCCTCAGTTGCTGGCATGGAGCGCCGAAGGCGCTCCATGCCAGCAACTGAGGCCCCTCGCGAAGCGAGGGACTCAGTTGCTGGCGAGGTCACTGGGCAGGGGCCTCAAACCCTCGCAAAATTCACGTCGCTACTCAAAAAACATGACACACAAATTACGACACTCGCTAAATTTTACGAGGAACGCAAACAACGTACGAAACACGTTACCACACATTACGACCTCGCAAACATCGGACGCAACACGCCGACATACAAACATTTAAAACACAATACATACACACAGCACATACATAAAAAACTTACCTACACCAAGAGGGAGCACCCAGGACCTCAAAAATGCAACTTACACCTCGATTTTACTCGAAATAAAACAGTTTAGAGACTAAAAAAAAATCTAAGCGAGAGAAAAAATGGCCGCCGAACAAAACGAAAACGAGGCTACAGCACTCTAAACTCGCAAAACACCACAAAACACCTACGGATATTCCGATACAGACCTATACCACACATTACTCGCCATTTTACACCAATGCGGAAGTACACGACTACGCTAACGGTTTGGTCTCGCGCACGCACACTACACACTGCACACATTCATCACGCTTACACAGCAGCTCCACACCACTAATGCTGCAGCAACATCAACACAGATTGCAGCTCTTCAACACAATGCTTCAAAATAGGTAAAGTATATTCATTTATTAATGTATTAGATATTTCAGTAGTACACACAAAACACCATTAGCTACCTTACAATTTCATTGCCGTCATTTTTTGACGGGCAATTCGCTAGTATATCTATATTATTATTAACTATATAAAATAATAATGTCAAATGTGTAACATATGGAATATAGGAATGTATATAATGTTATTAAAAAGCAATCTTTCATACAGTGATCCTATTAATGAAATATGTGGGAACTATATTTGACATTGAAGAACATGGTTATACCATAATGGACCATATTACAAGTGAGCATATACAGTTTAATATATGGTATAAGATTTAGAGATATCGCATTATTGTTCCCTGATGGTTATGTACAATGTGCTTATATGTTGATATTAGATGTGCTGCATTATGAGACTCTAAATTAGTTATTCGCATGATGTACCCATAATATTTATCCATCACATTTTTTCTTGCATGCTTCACAAAGACATATTTTGTATTTGTATTGTAAGCATGCTCACTCAGTGCAATCGTTATAGCATAGAATACATTATCTACATACATTGGGCCATATTCAATTGAGCGATTTTGCTTAAGTGAGGTCGCAAGCTAATTTGCTGTTCAATTGGGTTTTTTTGCGGGCCAGATCTGCTTCCGAGTTATGAGCTTGAAAAAATGGTTAAACTCATAATTTACAGCCTTCAGAAGCCTTTCGCAAGGCTAAAATCGCAAATCGCTATTCAATTGCTCAATTTCCTCAAGCCCGCAATTGTTTTCACACCCGTAAACGGCAAATGAAGGAGAAAATCCTATTAGTGCTAGAGAGGACTCACAAGGGGGTTTTAGCAGCCATTTGTAGCACTGCAAATGCATTAATACTGCACTGTAAATAATGGGAAAAGCGATGATAGACATTAGAATTAATTGCACAACAGTCTCAAGCTCGCAAATCGATATTAGTATTATAGGTATTAATCTATTGCATAGTAACTATTATTAGGCTCATTAGTTTACAGATATGGGAATGTGCCACAAATGTGATGTATGTGGATGCCCCATAACCCCAACCATTGAAAACACACTGACATGGTGAGAACGGTATAACAAAGGATTATTTCATACACCGAGCACACTCAGAGATGGACAAGACTGTGCATTAATATCATGGGTGTGGTGTGGGCAGATCCCGGATGGGCAAGAGGCTTTTCGGGAAAAGGGGGTTACCTATAGGGGGTAATGTCATAGTCTAGAATAAGCATGGTGAATAGTACCTACCAGGGTCACATGTGGTCATTACACCACTGCAACCGGAATCTGATGAAAAAAAGGATCATCAGAAATCACTCAGTTTAATCGATGTAACCAGTAATGCGCATAACACTTACTTTTGGTTATCATCTTGTAAAATATGTCTTATATATAGACAATTTTTAACATGACAAAATGTTTTTTTTTTTTAAATATAACTTATTCGATACAACTCTAGTGTTAATAATTGGTTATTACAATTGTGTGTTTATATCAGGACATTATACTTCCTGTATCTATGATATTATTTCCACAAATGCATTCATTTATTATTTTATATATATGTATGACGGTAATGATTTCTAAACCAAGTCTATACTGTTGGGAAAAGACAACAGGTGTTGGTAGCCTCACTCAAAATAACTCACATTTACAGTAAAAACAGACTTTTTTTTTAACTTTAGAATGCTGAAAACAAGACCCTAGATGGGTGTATTGTTACAGCCTGTATGGAACCCAGCAGTCTAAATCCAACATATTACCATGTTTGACGTATAGAGAGGGTGGGACATGGGCCAAAATATGATATAAAGAGATAGGAATCTAGAGATGAGAGAGCCTCCATGAAGCAGTACAGAGGGAAGAGTTCCAGGAGAATGCTAGATGAGCCCAGCTGAGCAGAGAGCCTAATAAAGAGAGAACTTCAAAAGCTGAACATAGGGGGTAGTATACTGTAGAATTCATATAAGTATTATAATTGTAAATATCATCTTAATACTTCTTGTCTGTTATCTGTATTGTCTAAAACCATTGTGTAACAGTATCCTGATTTATGTAAAATATATATTTTTACTTATACCTTATTTGTCTGCTTGTTTTTTTACCTGTCCAAAAAAACTTATGATTTATGGAAATTATATATTAATCAGATTCAATAAATCATGGATAATGTCATACAAATCTATTCCACATGCATGGTGTTTTCATATGTTAAGAAAAAATCTCAAATTGATGAACAGATTCTGGAAAACAGAAAGAGGAGGTTGATGAACATCCCTTCATGGTTGTTAGATTGTGCTATTAAGACCTACAGAGACAAGAACAACATATCAATCGGAACACTATTTGGATTTACTTCAACACTAGCCTCTCAATGAGTCTTGTCTGGGCTTGTCTATCCCTATGAGCCTTTCGCTCATACCTCTCCACCCTTCAATTGTGCTTCCTCACCTCACCAGATAGCAATGTGATGTTGTCAGCAAAAGTGGTTGCAAAGTCATTCTGCCTTTCCAGCTGGAATGCCAGTTGTTCCATTAAGGTGATATTGCTCTCATTCTTCATGTCAAAGTGCCTTCAGAGGGGGTGTGAAGGTGTGGAAGGCCAACTACTGCCTCTGGCTTGATCCACTCCTTCAGAGTCCACTCCCATCCGCAATATGTAATGTTGGCTGGTGGTCCACCACCGGTTGCATGGGCTGTTCTGGCCTCCACTGCCATCTTCCTCTTGATCTTCATCCGGCAGTCATCATATGTGTGTTTCAAAGACTTGACCCTGTTTGCTTCAGTTGTTGCTGCATTAGTGGTGCAATCGCAATCCAGGTGTGTGTTCTCCGGCTAGGCCTCACTACCCCTGTGTTATAGAGGGCACAGATTTCCCTGAGGAGGATGTCATTCTCCTCTGGGCTATAATTGAGGGCCCTGTACTTTGCCATAGCCTCTTGCCCTCCCAACTGTGCCTGGCGTTCCTGGCCTTCCTGTTCTCTCCCTGGGGCCTGTTCCTCATCCCCATTACATCCCTCTCTGGGTTCAGGCCCCTGACCCTCTGCTCCTACTTCGTGTGTGCCTGCATCTGTGGGTAAATCCCTCCCCACTCCTGCTCTCCTGCACCTCTAACTCCCCTCCCTGACCTGCCTCCTCCTCTCCCGCTTTCCATACCTCTACCTTTCCTCCTCTCCTCCTCTTATCTCTCTCCTCCTCTGGTGTTCCCCTCTCTCTCTCCTCCTCCCCTCCTCTACCCTCCTGGAAATTATTAAACTAATATAATATATATGTGTGTGTGTTTGAGGTAAAACAAGAATGTATGTATTATGTGTATTATAGTATGGTTATTGGGGGGGAGGGGGGTGCGTGTATGGGGGGGTTGTAAATGTGCTGTGGCATATCGCTATATATATATAGCGATTTGTAGGTATTAATCTATGTATGTCAATTATGTGATATCAGTAATTATGTGTGTTGTAAATTAAGTGTTATTATATCTTAGTGGTCAAAATAGCGAAAACTCACAAAACAGCTCCTTCTCTCTCTCTCACTCACTCTCCAAAGCTCAGAAACCAACCAACGCCTAGACTTGTGTGTTCATTTGCTCAGTTTCAGCACATTTAAAAACATAAGGTTTCTGCAAGCTTTTAAAGTTGTTTTCTGCTGCGTTAATTAGCTTTCTCTGGTTTCTATTGGTTAATTGGCCTGTGACAGGATCGTAAATTACAGCCTTGCTTGATTTTGGTTCGCTTCATCAGATTGGATACCCTCAAGCATTACATATGAAACTAGGGTTTACATTCTTGAGACTTCGGCCCTTAAATTGCGGCCTTGTTGAATTTAATCGCTCTAACGGTAGCAAACTTCCTATGGCCAGTTTAACTCTAACTGCAGGCTTGCAATTAAATAAGGCCAAATGTTTATATGAATAATAATAAATACTTCTGAACTTTTTCGCCTATTAGAATAAAGCAATTAACACTACTATTGAGAGCTTAATTGTTCAAATGTATCATATATAATCAATATATAAATATAATTAATTGTCCATTTGTTTTCTATGTTATTCATTCAGATCTATTAATTGTTTGTTATGTTTTTTTATTTTTTATATGAATTAAAAAAAGCTAAGTTTTATTTTACCCCTGCTGGATTGTCGTTTTTAAAGGCGCTTGTGTACTTCACTGTAGCTGCAAGCTATATCCTGTAGGCTCAACCAAGATTGGCAAATAATAGCAGAAAGGTCACACAAATCGAGGTCCATTGGAGAAGGAGCTGGCAACCCCCTACAAAATTTTGCAACGATAATCATATGGCACAGGAATATTAGCTCCTAAGGCCAGAAGATGCCTACCACATTACTGAAAAAGAGTATGAGTACAAGTAGTACCAGATCTAATGAAGTGTTTGGGCAAAAGTCAAGAGAATGCCCTGCTGCAGATGTGTCTAGAGGGGAACGGAATGGCCTCTACTAAAAAGAACAATTCAGCATAGGAACTTGGTGCATTATAATTATGAATCAAGGCAAACTGGACATGGTCAAACATGAGATGACAAGATTATACATTAATATCCTGAAAATTAGTGAGCTCAAAAGGACTACAATGGAACATTCATATCAGTCAACTACCAGAACTGGGGTAGCCCTCATAATCAATCAAAGGGTGGCCAATGCAGTGCTCAGTTACAAAGCAAAATATGCCAGAATGATTTCAATTCAAATCTAATGAAAGCCATTTAACATCACAGTGCTATGCTCCAACAAAGGATGCTGAAATTGTCCAATTCTATGAGGAGATTCCACACCCAAAACACCAAGAAAAGATGTTACTCTCATTATAGGAGATTGGAATGCTAAAGCAGGGAACCAAAAGATTCCTGAAATAACGGTCCAGCCTTTGAGTACAAAATGAAGCAGGTCAGAGAGCACAATTCTGTGAAGATAATTCTCTTTTTTTTTTGGGGGGGGGCACTTTTTTTTTTACCCGGGGCCCTCCATGCATTAGCTACACCCCTGTTAACAACAACAACCTCAATAGTTTGTCCAGTGAGCGGGAACCACACATCTTGGAGTGTGACATAAGATGGGCCCTAGGCTGATAAAAAAAACTAAAATATGCAGTGAAAGTGTAGCCTGTATTATGCTAACAAATTTGGAAAGCTCAACAGTAGACTGAAAAATATTTGGCTACACCAAAATACCAAAAGGGCAGTGCCAAAGAGTGGTCCACCTATCAAACAATCATGCTCATTTCACATGCTCTGTAATGCTTAAGATCCTACAAGCTTAGTTCCAACAAAATATTGGCCAAGAACTACTAGACGTGCCAGTTCATTTTCACAGAGACAGAGACAAAATTGCCAATGTCTGTTGAATAATAGAGAAAGCAAATTAGTGGGAAAAAAACACATTTACCTGTGCTTTATAGACTATTCTAAAGTCTCCTGAGTAATCTGTATGTGGAACAAGAAGCCTCCATCAGAACTAAACATGGAACAACCAAATGTTAAATGGTTATTTGAAGTTGGTTAATTGCAGTGACAGAATTTATTTTTCTGGGCTCCAAGAACTTTGCAAATGATGACTGCAACCTTGAAATTAAAAGATGTTTGCTTTTGGGGAGTAAATCTATGGCACGATCAGCAAAGTTCTGCAGAGTTAGAACTATGGCAATCCCAGTTGTAATGTATGAATGTCACAGCTGGACCATAAAGAATGCTGAGCACTGTAGAATTGATTTTGAATTATGGTGTTGGAGAAAACTGCTTAGAGTCCCTTGAACTGCAAGAACATACAATTCAAACTATTCACTCAAAGGTTTGATCATAAGGGTAAAGCTCTAATACTTTGGCCATAAAATAGAAGGCACACAAAGAAGGGGGCAGCAGGATAAATTAAGTTATTGAAGCAATGAACATGAATTTGAGGGAGCTCAGAGAGGCAGTGGCTGAGAGATGTTCCTGGCAAGCTGCTGTTTTATGGTCACATAGAGTCAGACATAACTAAACAACTAAACAGTAACAACAAAGTTTATCTTATAGTTTCTATATGATAAAAGAAAGTGCTCTTAGATGTATGTTACCCAATGATACCCCTATAATGGCTTGAAAAAGGGCCCATGTGCACAATGCTAGATCAGGATGACTGTTTAGCTGTGTTTGCTAACATGGCAGCAACCTTACCAAAATATGTATCTAAAAGGGAAAGCATACAAGGTTCTGCTCTGAGGGCATTAGAACTAAATCATACTAGCTAAAAAACTTGAAGGAATATCTAAAAAGTTCAAAATTTCTCAGTATGTACACAAATAGAAGTTCAGACAAATAGCAGTTCTAAAGCCCTTCTTGTTTTCTTCTAACTTTTCTTGGTCTTTTTTTATTTCCATATTGTGAGTATATTAGTTCGTGTTACAGTCTAAAACTGTTACTTAATGGTCTGTGGTTTAAGAAACAAGCTAAGATACTTTCAGTTGCTTCTTTGTTTATTCTGTATTTCTAAATGTTCAATATTTGTGTTAGCAAAGCACAAGCATAGATTCTCATTCACTTTAGGCATCGGGAGATCCGGGCTTCGTAAATGGAGACTGTAACTTGTTTTGCTATTAAATTGGTGTCCGTTTGCGGGCTCCGATCAGGTTACAGGCTCTGGCCTGCGATTCATTGCGATGGTTAACATCGCAAGTTAATGCCCCTTTAAGTCTTTGATCTTTCATGGCAGCAAATCGCAAATCGCTATTCAATTGCTCCAATTACCCCTCGCTAAGCAAGCCGTCAAGGCCGCAAATGGCAAAAGTCAAACCACAAGTTACGGGTTCCAAGAAGGACTCGCAAAGGGCTTAAAGACATGTCCGGAGCACTTTAAATGGGTTTAAATCAATCTCGGGAATCAATGAGTTAATACATATCAGGCCACCCACATGGACTATTGCATTGGCTTTATTAAGTTTTATTTTTTTGCACAATGAGGGTTTGAGGGTTTGCGGGTCTGATCACATATCAGACCCCGACTCTCTAGTTGATTGACATGTCAACTCTTTTTCTATTGGCTGTTACAGCATCGAGAGTTACGGTCTTGCTTAACTGATCATGTTCAAGCTCGCAAATGCTACATGTGGTGGCATAGTTTACGTATTTCGCTATCAGTCCTTAACTTGCCAAATTGAATAGCACAGTAACTTAAGCCCTCTGCGGGCCCACAGGAGGCCCGAAGACATACAGCTTACATCGTGGAGCATGAATTTTCGTAATTGAATGAGGCTCATTCAGCTTAATTAAATTGGGGCTACGTTTTAAAACAGCTGTAAAAATTAAGACTGAAGGTTATTAAATTAGCCTCATAAACCGACCTGCCGACAACTTGCAGGTTAAAACTTAAGACGGTCGAAAAAAGGCCAACAGGACATGGAACTTTGAACTTTTTTTTCGGAGTATTTTTTTTCGGAGGGGCCCTGCCTGGCACGAAGAACTGAGGACCGGGGCATCGCTGTAGGGGCATTTTGGACAGGTAAGTTGACTATTAAGCCTTTATTATATTACATGTTGTATGTATTTGTGCATTGACTGCAATGTGTCTTTTTTTAGGTGTGACAGGACCTGTGGACAGTTTTGGAGGGCCCTGTCTGGACAAAGAGCTGAAGACCAGGGCATCACTGGACGTTGCTGGAGGGGCATTTTGGACAGGCCCTGTTCTATTTTTAGTAAGGCTTTTTTTCTTTGCAATCTAGTTTTTTTATTTTCAGTAATGTAGTTTTTTTTTTTATGTAATCTAGGTTTCTATTTTATGTAATGTATTTTTTTAGTTTGTGTAATGTATTTTTTTAACATTTTATGTAATGTAGGTTTTCTATTTTGTGTAATGCAGTTTATGTTTTTTAGTAATGTTGTTTTTTTATTTTGTATAATTAGTGGGGTTTTATTTTGTGTAATTAGTTTTTTTTATTTTGTGTATATAGTAGGGTGCTAGGGATTTTATTAGGGGGTTAGGTAGGGAGTGTAGGAGTTGATAGGATACGGTAGAGGGGGGGTTAATAGGATAGGGTAGAGGGTGCTTAATAGGATAGGGTAGAGGGTTATTCTAGGAGTACTTATTATACAACCGCGGCAGGTGCTAATTTTTTATATAGCACGGGTCCTTAAAGGGGTTAACTATAGGTGCTGGGGGGGACTTGGAGTACCCCCCGCAGCAGGGGTTCAGTGTTTATCTGCCGCGGGGGGTCCCAATAGGGTTATGTCGGTAGCCTGCAGCAGTTCCTGCAGGCTTTCGTGAGCCATAATGGCAATCTCTTTTGCCATTGGCTACGTCTAACACGTTACTACGGGTTTGACTACTTATTCCTGTTCAGGACCACACATTCAAAGTGTGACAGACTGGGTTACGTTTTCTCTTCTCCGGCCCATAGCTTGCAGCCCTTTCAATTGAATAGCCCCGTAACACAGGGTGCTGCCAGGCTCGCATTGCACTTACTGGCCTCCAATTTAATGAGGCTGATAGTGTGTAGACTGATAATGCATGCACCTCCAAGTACTGATGGCACATGATTCTATCCTATGGATTTAACTGACAGGTTTTATTAAAACTTGGTTGGGTTGGTAGGTAAAATTAACTGAGTTTGAGATATATTTTACACTGATACTATTGACTAATTTCTGTCATTAACTATAGAAAGTATGACGTGTAGAGTCACACAATTCCTTAATAAATCTTAAAAATGAGCTTCAAAATGAGATACAGTGCTATAATTTACTGAAACAAATATCACAATGAAGTATTTCATGATTAGAAATTAACTTTTTGTACCAAAAATGTAGAAATCTCACCCTGGTGCTCATATTGTATTATCTAGTGCTCTTTTATAAAAGGATATTAAAAAACAAATGGGAAAATACATTTGTCATGAATAACATTTATGTAAGTGTTCATTTGGCTTTTATTTATATATTATAATAAAAGAACAGTAAACATTACACTATGACCCCCTTCTGTTCAGTTTTAAACTTTCATATTTTATATTGCTACTAGATTTCTGTTGGAGCAGTATTTCCATCAATTAAGTGCTTGGATGACAGAAAAAAGCTTTAGGAGATAACCATGAAGCTAAACATAGTAAAAAAACTATTGATGGAGAATTTTTTTTTGCAATAACTGGAAAAAATGTCTTCAAAATCATAAACAGTGTTGTAATTCAGACTATTTACAATTAACTCCACTTTAAAAATTTGGATTAATCAGCACATTATTTAAAACTGTTGATGTACAAGACCAAACAATGAGCACATATTGGGCCCTATTAAATTCCAGCCTCGTAAATAAGAGGCTTCTTCTTAAGCCCTACGTACTGCAAAGTTTCTCTAACTTACAATGCTATTACATTAGCCCTCCTGCGAGCAACGTATGAGCTACGCAGCAGGGCCGTACGTGTCAATACTGCGTAAATGTACATGATGAGTGACAGCCTGCGATATGATATTGCAGGCTCCCACTCCTCATCAATTGCTGCGGGGGTCCTAAACGGGACCTCCGCGGCAGTCCCCCACATACTCCAACTACCCCCGGCACCTAAAATTAACCCCCCCTCTATGCGGGGGTCCCCATCGGGACCCCCGAATTGTCCGCACATTAACACCTTGCTGCAGGGGTCCATAGGGACCCCCGCAGCCCCCACACATTAACCCCTTGCAGCAGGGGTCCCTGATCGGCACCGATCATGCCCCCGCTGCATTTAATACTTTTAAATTCCCCGCCGCGGCTCCTTAAAGGGCCCGCGGTACACTATTACGCAACCCCGGCACCTAAAATTAACCCCCCTTTATGCTGGGGGTCCCAATCTGGACCCCCCAAGTGTCCACACATTAACCCCTTGCAGGGGGGGTCCCCGATCTGCATAGATCAGGCCCCTCGCTGCATTTAATAGTTTTAAATTCCCTGCTGCGGCTCCTTAAAGGGGCCGCGGCACACTATTACCCAATCCCGGCCGCGGCACCTACAATTAACTCCCCTCTATGCTGGGGGTCCCCATCGGGACCCCCGAAGTGTCCCCATATAAACCCCCTGCTGCAGGGGTCCATAGGGACCCCCGCAGCCCCCCCACATTAACCCCCTGCAGCGGGGTCCCCGATCGGAACCGATCGTGACCCTACTGCATTTCAATTTTAAATTTCCTGCCTCGCGGGTCCTTAAAGGACTATAAAGGTCCTGAAACGACTTGCCCTAAAAATATTAACCCCAGGCAACTATAATTAACCCTATAACTCATGAAGGTAATACAGACCCCCATAAGGCCTTAATTAACCCTATAACTCATGGTGGTCAATACAGACCCCCATAAGGCCTTAATTAACAATGTCACTCATGGTAGTCAATACAGACCCCCATAAGGCCTTAATTAATGCTGTCACTCATGGTGGTCAATACAGACCCCCATAAAGACTTAATTAACCCTGTCACTCATGGTGGTCAATACAGACCCCCATAATGCCTTAATTATCCCTGTCACTCATGGTGGTCAATACAGACACCCATAAGGCCTGTATTGACCACCATGAGGCCAATACAGACCCCCATAATGCCTTAATTAACCCTATAACACATGGTGGTCAATACAGACCCCCATAAGGACTTAATTAACCCTATAACTCATGGTGGTTAATACAGACCCCCATAAGGCCTTAATTAACCCTGTCACTCATGGTGGTGAACACAGACCCCCATAAGGCCTTAATTAACCCTGTCACTCATGGTGGTCAATACAGACCCCCCTAAGCACTTCATTAACCTCGTCACTCATGAAGGTCAATAAAGACCCCCATAAGGCCTTAATTAACCCTATCACTCATGGTGGTCAATACAGACCCCCATAAAGCCTTAATTAACCCTGTCACTCATGGTGGTCAATACAGACCCCCATAAGGCCTTAATTAACCCTGTCACTCATGGTGGTTAATACAGACCCCCATAAGCACTTCATTAACCCCGTCACTCATGAAGGTCAATACAGACCCCCATAAGGCCTTAATTAACCCTAAAACTCATGGTGGTCAATACAGACCCCCATAAGGCCTTAATTAACCCTATAACTTATGGTGGTCAATACAGACCCCCATAAGGCCTTAATTAACCCTGTCACTCATGGTGGTCAATACAGACCCCCATAAGGCCTTAATTAACCCTGTCACTCATGGTGGTCAATACAGAACCCCACAACGCCTTAATTAACAATGTCACTCATGGTGGTCAATACAGACCCCCATAAGGCCTTAATTAACGCTGTCACTCATGGTGGTCAATACAGACCCCCATAAGGCCTCAATTAACCCTGTCACTCATGGTGGTCAATACATACCCCCATATGCACTTCATTAACCCTGTCACTCATGAAGGTCAATACAGACCCCCATAAGGCCTTAATTAACCCTATAACTCATGGTGGTCAATACAGACCCCCATAATGCCTTAATTAACCCTGTCACTCATGGTGGTCAATACAGACCCCCATAAGGCCTTAATTATCCCTGTCACTCATGGTGGTCAATACAGACACCCATAAGGCCTGTATTGACCACCATGAGGCCAATACAGACCCCCATAAGGACTTAATTAACCCTATAACTCATATTGGTCAATACAGACCCCCATATGGCCATAATTAACCCTATATCTCATGGTGGTCAATACAGACCCCCATAAGGCCTTAATTAACCCTGTCACTCATGGTGGTCAATACAGACACCCCTAAGCACTTCATTAACCTCGTCACTCATGAAGGTCAATAAAGACCCCCATAAGGCCTTAATTAACCCTATCACTCATGGTGGTCAATACAGACCCCCATAAGGCCTTAATTAACCCTGTCACTCATGGTGGTCAATACAGACCCCAATAAGGCCTTAATTATCCCTGTCACTCATGAAGGTCAATACAGACCCCCATAAGGCCTTAATTAACCCTAAAACTCATGGTGGTCAATACAGACCCCCATAAGGCCTTAATTAACCCTATAACTCATGGTGGTCAATACAGACCCCCATAATGCCTTAATTAACCCTGTCACTCATGGTGGTCAATACAGATCCCCATAAGGCCTTAATTAACCCTGTCACTCATGGTGGTCAATACAGACCCCCCTAAGCACTTAATTAACCTCGTCACTCATGAAAGTCAATAAAGACCCCCATAAAGCCTTAATTAACCCTATCACTCATGGTGGTCAATACAGACCCCCATAAGGCCTTAATTAACCCTGTCACTCATGAAGGTCAATACAGACCCCCCTAAGCACTTCATTAACCTCGTCACTCATGAAGGTCAATAAAGACCCCCATAAGGCCTTAATTAACCCTATCACTCATGGTGGTCAATACAGACCCCCATAAGGCCTTAATTAACCCTGTCACTCATGGTGGTCAATACAGACCCCCATAAGCACTTCATTAACCCCGTCACTCATGAAGGTCAATACAGACCCCCATAAGGCCTTATTTAACCCTAAAACTTATGATGGTCAAAACAGACCCCCATAAGGCCTTAATTAACCCTATAACTCATGGTGGTCAAAACAGACCCCCATAATGCCTTAATTAACCCTGTCACTCATGGTGGTCAATACAGACCCCAATAAGGCCTTAATTAACCCTGTCACTCATGGTGGTCAATACAGACCCCCATAAGCACTTAATTAACCTCGTCACTCATGAAGGTCAATAAAGACCCCCATAAGGCCTTAATTAACCCTATCACTCATGGTGGTCAATACAGACCCCCATAAGGCCTTAATTAACCCTGTCACTCATGATGGTCAATACAGACCCCCATAAGGCCTTAATTAACCCTGTCACTCATGGTGGTCAATACAGACCCCCATAAGCACTTCATTAACCCCGTCACTCATGAAGGTCAATACAGACCCCCATAAGGCCTTAAGTAACCCTATAACTCATGGTGGTCAATACAGACCCCCATAAGGCCTTAATTATCCCTGTCACTCATGGTGGTCAATACAGACCCCCATAAGGCCTGTATTGACCTCCATGAGGTCAATACAGACCCCCATAAGGCCTTAATTAAACCTTTAACTCATGGTGGTCAATACAGACCCCCATAAGGCCTTAATTAACCCTGTCACTCATGGTGGTCAATACAGACCCCCATAAGCACTTAATTAACCCTGTCACTCATGGTGGTCAATACAGACCCCCATAAGCACTTCATTAACCCCATCACTCATGAAGGTCAATACAGACCCCCATAAGGCCTTAATTAACCCTATAACTCATGGTGGTTAATACAGACCCCCATAAGGCCTTAATTAACCCTGTCACTCATGGTGGTCAATACAGACCCCCCTAAGCACTTCATTAACCTCGTCACTCATGAAAGTCAATAAAGACCCCCATAAAGCCTTAATTAACCCTATCACTCATGGTGGTCAATACAGACCCCCATAAGGCCTTAATTAACCCTGTCACTCATGAAGGTCAATACAGACCCCCCTAAGCACTTCATTAACCTCGTCACTCATTAAGGTCAATAAAGACCCCCATAAGGCCTTAATTAACCCTATCACTCATGGTGGTCAATACAGACCCCCATAAGGCCTTAATTAACCCTGTCACTCATGGTGGTCAACACAGACCCCCATAAGCACTTCATTAACCCCGTCACTCATGAAGGTCAATACAGACCCCCATAAGGCCTTATTTAACGCTAAAACTTATGATGGTCAAAACAGACCCCCATAAGGCCTTAATTAACCCTATAACTCATGGTGGTCAAAACAGACCCCCATAATGCCTTAATTAACCCTGTCACTCATGGTGGTCAATACAGACCCCAATAAGGCCTTAATTAACCCTGTCACTCATGGTGGTCAATACAGACCCCCATAAGCACTTAATTAACCTCGTCACTCATGAAGGTCAATAAAGACCCCCATAAGGCCTTAATTAACCCTATCACTCATGGTGGTCAATACAGACCCCCATAAGGCCTTAATTAACCCTGTCACTCATGATGGTCAATACAGACCCCCATAAGGCCTTAATTAACCCTGTCACTCATGGTGGTCAATACAGACCCCCATAAGCACTTCATTAACCCCATCACTCATGAAGGTCAATACAGACCCCCATAAGGCCTTAAGTAACCCTATAACTCATGGTGGTCAATACAGACCCCCATAAGGCCTTAATTATCCCACTCACTCATGGTGGTCAATACAGACCCCCATAAGGCCTGTATTGACCTCCATGAGGTCAATACAGACCCCCATAAGGCCTTAATTAAACCTATAACTCATGGTGGTCAATACAGACCCCCATAAGGCCTTAATTAACCCTGTCACTCATGGTGGTCAATACAGACCCCCATAAGCACTTAATTAACCCTGTCACTCATGGTGGTCAATACAGACCCCCATAAGCACTTCATTAACCCCATCACTCATGAAGGTCAATACAGACCCCCATAAGGCCTTAATTAACCCTATAACTCATGGTGGTTAATACAGACCCCCATAAGGCCTTAATTAACCCTATAACTCATGGTGGTCAATACAGACACCCATAAGCCTCTATTTAACCTCTTCAGTCCCATAAGGGTATATTATGACCATTATGGGCCTGTTACAACCCAACATTAACCACATAAGTGCCATGACGGTCCTCAAGGACCATCATGACACTAACTACAAACACTACACTATAACCCCCAATAAACCATTTAATCTAAACTAACCCCCCTCTTCAGTAATCTATTAACACTTACACTACCTACCTACACTACCTACCCCCTAATAAACCTCCCCACCACTCTAATTACAAAAAAAAAAACCTACCTACCTTACAAAAAAAAAAACCTACAGTACAGAAAAAAAAAACCTACAGTACAGAAAAAAAAAATAAACATTACAACCCCCCCACTACAGAAAATATAAAAATTACACACCGGAAAAGGAAATACAGATATACACAATGCAATACATACATATAATACATTACATACATTACATATATTACATACAATACATTACATTACATACATTACATATAATATATTACATATAATACAAATCAAATACCCCCTATCTATCTAACATACAATCTATTTAATATAAAATAAATCCTAACTATATCAAATACATCCCCTATCTATCTAATATACAATAAATCCTAACTACATACACAGACCCTAATTCTAAGCTAAAATAAAATAATTAAGACCACTCACCTTTAAGATGTTGCTTCAGATCACTAACCTAGGGGTAAAACAAAACAAAATAAATAGTACAAAACATTAACATGAAATAAATGAACATTATATACATTCTAAATATTCTACTCACCTTTACAGCATGTCCCGTCATTGTTCAGCTCTTCCGGCGCGGCCCTGTTAAAAAAAACACAATACATTAATACATTAATACAATATACAAACAAGAAATAAAATAAACATAAAAACATCTAAATATACATTTAACTTACCTTCCCGCGATGTCCCCGGCCTCCTCCCCTTCAGCCCCGGCTGGGCCCTGGAACCATCCGTGCTCTAAAAAAATTTAAAAAACTAACGCAGACCTCCCCGACGCTAATGAGCCTCCCGGAGTCTTTTCCGGGAGGAAATTGGCAATGGCGGCTTGTGATTGGCTGAAAAAGCTGTCAGCCAATCAGAAGTCGTCAATGTATGAGCCAATCAGGATGCGCAGATGTCTTCTACCAATCACTCCGTGGGGGTGTATCCCATAGTGATTGGCTGAAGGCATCTGAGCCTTGTGATTGGTTCCGATTAAGATAGACAAGTGTTTTAGCCAATCGGGGTGGGATATTGGGGTGTATCCCATCCTGATTGTCTCACACATTGACGACTTCTGATTGGCTGAAATTGATAGACAGCTTTTTCAGCCAATCACAAGCCGCCATTGACAATTTCCTCCCAGAAAAGACTCCGAGAGGCTCATTAGCGTCGGGGAGGTCTGCGAGTGGAGATCTCCGTTTTTTTCTTTTCTTTTTTTAGAGCACGAATGGTTCCGGGGCCCAGCCGGGGCTGAAGGGGAGGAGGCCGGGGACATCGCGGGAAGGTAAGTTAAATGTATATTTAGATGTTTATATGTTTATTTTATTTCTTGTTTGTATATTGTATTAATGTATTAATGTATTGTGTTTTTTTTAACAGGGCCACGCCGGAAGAGCTGAACAATGGCGGGACATGCTGGAAAGGTGAGTAGAATATTTAGAATGTATATCATGTTTATTTATTTCATGTTAATGTTTTGTACTAATTATTTTGTTTTGTTTTACCCCTAGGTTAGTGATCTGAAGCAAAATCTTAAAGGTAAGTGGTCTTAATTATTTTATTTTAGCTTAGAATTAGGGTCTGTGTAGTTAGGACTGTAATTATTTTATTTTCGCTTAAAAATTAGGGACTGTGGCCCTCATTCAATTGCAATTCTGCCAATTGAATAGCACTCTAAATAAGCATTTAACATATTTTTTTAAAATAAGTTTTTAGTTAGTGAAAACCTTGCTTTTGAAAAGATGTTTACTAACTAAAAACTTCTTTAAAAAAAATATGTTAAATGCTTATTTAGAGCGCTATTCAATTGGCAGAATTGCAATTGAATGAGGGCCTGTGTATGTAGTTAGGACTGTAATTATTTTATTTTAGCTTAGAATAAGGGTCTGTGTATGTAGTTAGGATTTATTGTATATTAGATAGATAGGGGGATGTATTTGATATAGTTAGGATTTATTTTATATTAAATAGATTGTATGTTAGATAGATAGGGGGTATTTGATTTGTATTATATGTAATTTATTATATGTAATATATTATATGTAATGTATGTAATGTATTGTATGTAATGTATTATATGTAATATATGTAATGTAATATATGTAATGTAATGTAATGTATGTAATGTATTATATGTAATATATTATTTGTAATATATGTAATGTAATGTATTGTATGTAATGTATTATATGTAATGTATTGTATGTAATGTATTATATGTAATATATTATATGTAATATATTATATGTAATGTATGTAATGTATGTAATGTATTATATGTATGCATGTATTGTATTGTGTATATCTGTCTTTCCTTTTCAGGTGTGTAATTTTTTTATTTTCTGTAGTGGGGGGGGGTTGTAATGTATTTTTTTTTTCTGTACTGTAGGTTTTTTTTTCTGTACTGTAGGGTTTTTTTTCTGTATTGTAGGTTTTCTTTTTTTGTAAGGTAGTTTTTTTTATTTTTTGTAATTAGAGTGGTGGGGAGGTTTATTAGGGGGTAGGTAGTGTAGGTAGGTAGTGTAAGTGTTAATAGATTAGTGAAGAGGGGGGTTAGTTTAGATTAAATGGTTTATTGGGGGTTATAGTGTAGTGTTTGTAGTTAGTGTCATGATGGTCCTTGAGGACCGTCATGGCACTTATGTGGTTAATGTTGGGTTGTAACAGGCCCATAATGGTCATAATATACCCTTATGGGACTGATGGGGTTACATAGAGGCTTATGGGGGTCTGTATTGACCTTCATGAGTGACGGGGTTAATTAAGGCCTTATGGGGGTTTGTATTGACCTTCATGAGTGACGGGGTTAATTAAGGCCTTATGGGGGTCTGTATTGACCACCATGAGTTATAGGGTTAATTAAGGCCTTATGGGGGTCTGTATTGACCTTCATGAGTGACGGGGTTAATTAAGTGCTTATGGGGGTCTGTATTGACCACCATGAGTTATAGGGATAATTAAGGCCTAATGGGGGTCTGTATTGACCTTCATGAGTGACGGGGTTAATTAAGGCCTTATGGGGGTCTGTATTGATCACCATGAGTTATAGGGTTAATTAACACCTTATGGGGGTCTGTATTGATCTTCATGAGTGATGGGGTTAATTAAGTGCTTATGGGGGTCTGTATTGACCGCCATGAGTTATAGGGTTAATTAAGGCCTTATGGGGTTCTGTATTGACCTTCATGAGTGACGGGGTTAATTAAGGCCTTATGGGGGTCTGTATTGACCACCATGAGTGACAGGGTTAATTAAGGCCTTATGGGGGTCTGTGTATGTAGTTAGTGCTTATGGGGGTCTGTATTGACCTCCATGAGTTATAGGGTTAATTATAGTTGCCTAAGGGTTAATATTTTTAGTGCGAGTCCTTTCAGGACCTTTACGTCCTTTAAGGACCCGCGAGGCGGGAAATTTAAAATTGAAATGCAGCAGGGTCACGGTCGGTGCCGATCAGGGACCCCCGCTGCAGGGGGTTAATGTGGGGGGCTGCGGGGGTCCCTGTGGACCCCTGCAGCAAGGGGTTTATGTGGGTACACTTCGGGGGTTCCGATGGGGACCCACAGCATAGAGGGGGGTTAATTGTAGGTGCCGCGGCCAGGATTGGGTAATAGTGTGCCACGGCCCCTTTAAGGAGCCGCGGCGGGGAATTTAAAACTTTTAAATGCAGCGGGGGGCCTGATCTATGCAGATCGGGGACCCCCCCTGCAATGGGTTTATGTGGGGACACTTTGGGCGTCCCGATGGGGACCCCCAGCATAGAGGGGTGTTAATTTTTTGGGCCGCCGCCAGGATTGGCAATTAGTGTGCCGCGGCCCCTTTATGGAGCCGCGTCGGGGAATTTAAAACTTTTAAATGCAGCGGGGGCCTGATCGGTGCCGATTGGGGACCCCCGCTGCAAGGGGTTAATGTGGGGGTGCTGCAGGGGTCCCGATAGAGACCCCTGCAGCATGGGGATGTGTATAGGGTGCAGGGGGGAGCCTCGCACTGCTGTCTCGGGATGTTCCGAGGCAGCACGTAGAGGCTTTAGGATCCCTTGCGGGCACTTTTTGTGCCCATAGGGATTCTTACGATATGCAATAATCATGCGTAGATTTAAGGCTACGTGTGACTACGTAGCTCTCTCGGAGCCTTTTCTCAGCCATTTTTTCATAATCATATCGCAAAGCAGGCTGCGAGAGATTCGGTACTCGCAAACAGCAGAAAAACTGCCTTTTGCGAGCACCGAGAGAACTACGAGGGATAATTTAATAGGGCCCATTGTTTTTAGAATGTAAAAAAAAAAAAAAACTTTAGTTCGTAAATTATTATATGATATGCAGAGGGAGAAAACATCACACTATATGTTTAATGTTCTTCATGAAACCGCAGTCATAGAGTTTCTTTGTTTTTTTCTCAGTGGAAATGCGACTTTGGATTAGTACAACAGAAAATAAACCATAATCATAATAAGCATATGCCCATCATATTCTATTATGGTAGTCATTTTCAAAACCTACAAACAAGAAATATCTTTTCAAGTACTGAATATGTGGACAAAAAATTAAATGATGCTTTGGTTCTGTTTTTTTTTCCTTTTATATATCCATATATACATATATTTAGCCTTCTTCAGTGCAGTAATGAGCTTTCAGCATCTACTTAAAGTTATGCCTTCTAACGAGCAAAGTTGAATTAAAGTAACCACCTATTGTTATGGAAAGTCATTAATACAATAATAACAGAAATAATGGATATTTTTGGTTTCACAGTAAAAATATTCCCTTATTAGTAAATGCTGTTATTTCTGCTCCCTCCTATTCTTCTGCTAGCATCCATCTAATTAGTGTCCATGTTTCAGGATGTCATTTTTTGATTTGTTACTTCCCAAGCCTTTTCTTTTTCTGTTAGCTCTGTCACCTTTGCTACGTCATACTGTTTAATGAGAAGTCTAGGGGCTCTGATACTGAAGTAATGGGTAAAGTAAAAGGAGAGATTCTGAGAAACAGAGAGTAAACAGAGAATAATGAATACTGGTAGGGCCCTCCTAATGGGATGTTATAAATTTCATGAATTTTAAGCCTGCCTAATAACCAACCATGATTTGTACAAATCTGCAATGCAGCCTTATAGCCTTTAAACCAGTGGTGTGCAATAGGAGGCTCAGGGGCCGTATGTGACCCACCTGGCCCTCTTCAACAATACACAGTCCATTATATTTCTCTAAAACTAGCAAATAATGCCCAATACTACTCCAATTGTATTCCTAAACACTTCTCCTCATTATTTATACTTTATTGCTTATTAATTCCTTTGCTACAGCAATTCTACCTTTTGATTTGGGTAAAATAAAAAAGGTTTACAGCACTCTGTGGCCATTTTAGATGACAACAGACATCAGAAGAAAAACGAACAAACTATCTTCACGCAACACAGCAAAATGTGCATTATAAACTATATATTGAGAAAATGTATGTATTACTAAATATAAAGATTAAGATTTCTTATTCAGTGAATAAAAGTGATTTAAAGAAAAAGTAAACATTTGGATACACCTGTTCTATACAGCAGTATAATAGCAATAAATGTACTAGAGGTGCTAGGGGCATTTTTACCCATACCTCATTTGTATTTATGAAATCTTTCATATAGAGCTACAGTATACCAAAGACATATCAAATTACTTTTTTAAATTGTTATATCTTTGCCATTTGTCACAGACCCCTTTCCAGGGCCTGGATCCTTGTGCATTAAGCCACCATAGAGGACACAACGCCCTGTTGGAAAATGAGTAGGGGAATTATATTGCCACATGGGAAATGTGGGTTGTGGGGTGCATAGCCTAAAACATAGGGCCATAGTGTACCACCATGCTTCATATGGTTTTACAGCATATGCCTCTGCCTTATCCCGTATAAGATATGTAATTCCCCATGTTAAATTACTGTGTTCTGTGTTATGTTTAAACTGTAACTAAGTTGTCAAGAAACAGTTAAACAAAATATTTAAACAAAATGAGACATTGTAGACAGTTATGAACCAGTGATTGTATTGTAATCTGTTTTGTCCCATTGTTTGCCAGATAAGCTAATTACATCTCTGATGTGCTAGACAGCTAGAGATGACGTGTGTATTGGAGGCTGGCCTATTGTTCACAGGATGCCAGACTATTAGAGCCCATGTGGAGTCAGTCTCCTGTGTTTGTCTGCCACTCCCTGTCATTGTTGTGTAATATACACCCCCTCCTTATCTGCTATAAATATTGTTGACTTTTGAAAAAATATAATAAATCACTTGACTGCTGAGACATATAGTAATCATATGTTCTCTTTTATTTGCTCCTGGTAGCTGTGATGCTGATCTCCACCCTGCAAGCAAGTTGTCCTGGTTACCACAGGAAGGTTATTTAATGCAATGAGTAAGTAAGCCCTTTGCAAGACCTCCTTGGTCCCAGTAACCTGTGGTTCGATTTTTGTCATTTGTGGGCTTGACGGAGTGGTTAGCGTGGAAAAATTGGAGCAATTGAATAGCTATTTATGATTTTAGCGTCCACAACTCTTGTGGCTGTGACAGATCAAAGGCTTGGGGGGAAGTAACTTGCGATTTTACAAATTGCAATAGATCACAGCTTGCAGAACGTAACTCGATCAGAGCCCGAAAACAGAAGGCAATTGAATAGCAAAGTAACTTGCTACCTCCACTTGCGAGCCTGGATCTCTAAATTGCAGCAATTGTATGAGGTCGCATGTCTATGTCCAAAATATTATAGTTATTATAGTTGTGCAAGTTATTATAGTTGTGCAAGTTTTGAAGGAATCCCCACTGATAACTAGATGCATGCATGTCCTTTCTCATAGTAGTCTGCATAACACATTACCAGTCTAGAAGATGCTAATGACAATAATTCTAATACTTCCTTTGATTCAGTAAATTCTGTGCTATACAGCAAATATAGTGTACACGTCCCCGAAGTAAGTGTATACACACACTGGGAGCGCTGGCAAATCTAGGTAGATGTAAATAGGTGTATACCCAACATAATGAATGGAAGAAATTAGTGCCAAAGTAAGGCCTGAATAGCCATCTTCAAATTATATACGTACTCTAACTTATATGTGATATACTCAATTTGATAAAATGTAGTACATAAAAAAGTCTTATCTCAAAGTCCTGTGGTAAAGAGTGTCCAATCCTGTAGATTCTATGAGTGTCTATACATCTGTTAGGACATCTGTGTCAATGCTAAGCTAAAGAAAGTAAAAAACTCACATTTGGTGACCTCAGCACATGAGGTATGAAAGGCACATCAAGGGGACTCTCTCCTCAGATCATCACGGATATGTGGGTAATCCTTACATCTGTGGTGAGTCTCCAATGGTCTGCTGTTAATCTGAAAGCTCCTATTTTTAGGAGTGGAAAAGATGGAATCCATCCAAATATCATAAATGTGGGTGTTTTCGGTCTGCAATCTCCACATGAACTGTCCCAGTTGAGTAAGTTTATTGCAGCTAAACTACCAAAAAAGACTCATACGTTTACTGGTTGGTAAACATTGAAGATGGTTTTTTTTAAAAGTAGTATATATATAACTTTACATAGATATAAAAAGCTAGTAATACTGTTGCAGGTCAGACCTAAATGTCTAAATAAGACCTGTCCAGAAAAACTGACAATTGCAGTAAAGTGGTAATAGTATACACCAAAAAACAGGTAGGTAATATAATACTATTTAAAAAAAGTTAAAAACATATATATATATGCCCAACATAAGCAAATATATGTGCAACTAATGCACATATGCTGAAGTCACCAAAAGTGATTTTTTTTTACCTTCTTTACCTCAGTATTGACTTTTACAAAGGATTATACCAGTTATTTTGCACTAAGATGTTGTGCGCTTCTCCCCCCGCCCCCCACCCCCCGACTTTTGTTCCTTGGTTTGCATATTCTGTGCTATGTTTGGATTTGTTGCACAGCTTCTATAAACAACACGCAATATAATAACGATGACCATGTGTTTTAATTGGATTTACTGTCTGGATCCATTGATTGTGGAAATAATAGCTAAACCTGTTAATTGAGTTAAAGAATAGTCTGTAACTCTATTTTTTTTAATAAGTGTCTTGAGATCCTTCTAGAAGAAAAGCCCTATATACATTATTTTTATTAATATAAAATTAGATGAAAACATAGTGTAATCAGGGATATTCAGAGTCAACAACAGGCTTTTATTGACTTATTCTATTGAAGTAAATCTATGTATGTAATGTGACTACCCAGGAATATGTCTCAGCAGTCAACTGTTTTATTTTTGGAAAGTCAAACAATATTTATAGTGGTTTGATACAGTGGGGGTGTATGCAACACAACAATGATAGGACGTGACAGACAGACACAGGAGATTGGCTCCACATAGGGTTCAACATTAGCATCCTGTGTGGCACTTGGGAACAATAGGCCAACCTCCAATACACACTGTCGTCTCTATCTATCTAGCACATCAGAGATGTAATTAGCTTTTCTGGCAAACAATGGGACAATACAATCACTGGTTCCTGTATGTCTGCAATGTCTCATTTTGTTTAACTGTTTTGTTTAACTGTTTCAGGACCATTTACAGCTTAAACATAACACAGAAAACAGTAATATAACATTATTATTGTTTATTTATAATGCGCCAACATATTCCGTAGTGCTGTACATAAGATAAGTTCAAGACAAAAATAAATACAAATTAAACATAGCAAAGCAAGGAGGACCCTGTCTTTGAGCCTCACATCCAGTGTCCATGATGCTTTCCCCAAAGCACCTTGTGGGATTGAAACTTGCAGACTTACAACCTAAAGGAAGCGTGTGTGTGGTAAAGGAGGGAGAGAGAGGTGAGAGTGTGTTAGGGTGGAAGGTTACGCTTATTTAAAGTGATGAGTTTTTAGAGAGGTTTTGAATGTTTTGAGGTCCTGAAGGCAAGAATGAGAGGAGGTGACAAGAGTTTTGGAAAGAAGAAAAAAGAGAGTTGCAGTAGTTGAGTCGAGAGATGATGAGAGAGTGTATTAGGATTTTAGTTGTGTCTTGTGTAAGATAGTGTCAAATTCTGGAGATTTTTTTTAGATGGAGAATACAAGATTTAGTTAGTGACTGTATGTGAGTGAACCCCAAGGCAATGGGCTTGGGAGGTTGGGGTAATGATGTAATTGTTGACAGTTATAGAGATGAGAGGAATTGACACTGTGATAGAGGGAGGGAAGATAAGGAGTTCAGTCTTAGACATGTTGAGTTTGAGATGGTGAGTGGACATCCAAGAGGATATGCTAGAGAGGCAGTTGGAGATGTGTGTTAGAAGAGAGGGGGATAGATCTGGTACTGAGAGATAGATTTGGGTGTCATCTGCATAGAGATGATACTGAAGCCCAAACGAGTTTATAAGTGTACCAAGTGAGGATGTGTAGATGGAGAAGAGGAGGGAGCCTAGGACTGATCCTTGGGGTACACCAACAGTCAGGGGGTAAGGAGAAGAAGAAGTGTCGGAGAAGGAGACACTGCTCTCTTGTGCTTCTCATCATACCTACACTGATTTTGTAGGTATGATGAGAAGCACGAGAGAGCAGTGTCTCTAATACCGAGGGAGGAGAGGATATGCTGTAGAAGTGGATGGTCAACTGTGTCAAAGGCAGCAGAGAGATCTAGAAGAAGGAGAATAGAAAAGTGACCTTTTGACTTGGCGGTAAGTCACTGGTGACTTTAGTGAGCGCTGTCTCACTGGAGTGGATGGAAGTTGTCAAGAAGGAAGTTGGAGGAAATAAAGCTGGAAAGGTGGTTATAGACGCTCCAGCAGTTTGGAAGCCAGGGGACATAGAGAGATAGGGCCGTAGTTAGATGCATCGTCAGAGTCAGATGAGGGTATTTTGAGGATAAGTGTAATTATGGCATGTTTTAGAGAAGATGGAAACGTGCCAATATTTATGGAAAGGTTGAAGAGGTGTGTGAGAGCTGGGATTAGTGTGGTAGAGAGGGGAGATATGATTTGAGATGGAATAGGATCCTGAGGACAAGTAGTGAGGCGAGTGGATGATAGCCATCTGGCGACATGGGGAATTACATATAGTATAAAGGATAAGTCAGAGACATATGTCAGAAGACCATATGAAGCATGGTGGTACACTATAGCCCTATGTTTTGGGCTATTCACCCAACACCCACCAGCCCTCCTCTGTGTCTCTTTCCCACTCCCCTGTGTCTTTCTTCCCTCCACCCGTGTCTTTCTACCCTCCTCCCTCCCTCCACTGTGTGTCTTTCTCCCCTCCACCCTCCCCTTTGTCTCTTCCCCCTCCCCTGTGTCTTCCACCCCTCCCCTGTGTCTATCCCCCTCACCTGTGTCTTTCCCCCTCCCCTGTGTCTTTCTCCCCTCCTCTCCTGTGTCTTTCTCCCCTCATCCCTCCCTCCCCCTGTCTTTCACCCCTCCTCCCTCCCTCCCCTGTATATCTCCCCTCCTCCTCCCCTCCCTCCCCAGCGCACAATGCTGATGCCACGACTAACAAGGTTCTTTTTTTTGAGAAAACCTGATTTTTTTTTAAATTCTATTTTTTAAATCAGGAATCCATTTTTCGCTTGTTATATCACTTCCTCAAAACTGAATCATGAGGGTGTGTGTTTTGGCAATCAGTGGAGAGATGATAGGGGAGAGATCTATTGTAAATAATTTGATATAACTCCCATAGACACAACACCAATTTCCTTTCACTGGCAAAGAAGCAGACCCCTTGTGTCCTTCACTGCAACTCTAGCTCTATAGGAATGTAAACTCCCCTCTCACACACACATCTTCCATCAATGTATCATGATCAGAGTCCCTGAAAAATGACAGCCGAAAAAAACAAAAACGAGGCTAAGCACGCAAAACTACTATACTTACTCGTAAAACCCAACTAACACTTAATGCGGAATGTAACACACAGTATGCAGCACGTACAAGACCACAATTTCACATAAAACGGAGATCTATTACACGCAAAATGGCGGCTGGAACGCAGATTGAAGCTAGGAACAGAAATTGCGCATGCGTATTGCGTGCTAACGCTTTAAACCTCCTCAAAGCTTATAAATACTGCCCACTTTCCAGAAAATTCTACATTTCGCCTCAGGTGATGAACAGTGTGGCTGGACAGTTCACTGTTGCCGCTACTTCAGGAGAGAATTCATTCAGAATTTACTACTTTGCAGTCTGCAAATTACAACAGAGGTAAGCTATAATACATTTCATTAATTAAGAAATACCCAACATAAAAAGACTTGCAAAAAATTAAAAAACAACTGCATTGATGTCTACTTTTTTAAGACACACATATGTCTATGTGCCCTATCACAATCACAATTCAACTGCAAAAAAAGGCCCAAATAGATTCATCTCCCAGCCATTTCAAGAAATATAAGCATTTCAGCAAAATAAAATGTGATCAATACAGATTTTGCCTGCCGCTAATTTCTATAATTTAAAGTACATTTTCAACAGACTCTGCATCAACAGCGTCACAGAGGATTTTGCAGCGTGGAGTGTGAAAACAGAATTATTTACAACAACACAAGTAAAGAAGAAGAGGTAAGATACAAAAATACATTACATTCACTAAAACACCATGCTCTTACTAAACAACCACTAAATATATCACTAACAATTTACTTTGCTCTTTTCAAATAGACACTGCATGAAGACAGGATCATCAACATTGGCAGCAGGGGACCCTCTTTCATTAAAGCACCAAGAAGACTTCAATCAAGGTATAGTATAAGAAGTACAACTGAGAAATTAAAATTTACTATTTTCTGCCCGCCAATCTCAAAATAAAAATATAAAACAACAAACAACAAGCCCCTAATACTAATTACGGCCAACACAACACACCACAATTCCAAAAATAAGAATAACACATGCAAAATAAAATTAGACATCTTTAGTAGCCAAAAAACTCTGAGCCAAAACCATAAAACAAATCCAAGTGGCGGACACAAAACAAATATTATAACTAATACTGCTAACATATACAAAATAGAAGAAGGATTCACATTTAGCCTGCAAGAACCTGTAACCCTAAAGCATAAACCAAATCTCAATCCCAAAACTGGTGCACACAAACAAGGAAAGTCTAACAAATCTTGCTAACTCAAAAAAAAATGCAACAACCATTCCTGTTTACTCTGCAACAAACTGTAACCCTAACCCAGAACGGAAATTACTCATCCCAAAATTGAGGGACACAAAACAGTATAGTATAACAAACACTTACAACACATACACAATTAAAAAAACAAGAAGCTTCTTTTGGCTGCAAAAAAATACAAGACTAAACCAAGAACACTATTACAACTGTGCCCTACACAAAATAGGATACTACTAAATACCGTATTTATCGGCGTATAACACTCACTTTTTCTCCCTGAAAATAGGGGGCAATCATAGGTGCGTGTTATACGCCGATATTCCCTCCCCCCTCCTCATCCTCAACCTCCCTCCTCACTCTAAACCCCCTCCGCATTCTAACCCCCCTCCTCAACCTAAACCCCCCTCCTCCTCAACCTAAACCCCCCTCCTTAACCTAAACTCCCCTAAATACACCCCCCTCACTTACCTGCTTCTGCTCCGGTCTCCGCTCCGCTCCTTGACCCGGTGACATCACATGTGCGCCAGCGCGCCACGTCATTAGGGCGGATTGAGGAGGGAGAATGAGGAGGGGTTGAGGATGAGGAGGGGGGTTGAGGATGAGGAGGGGGTTGAGGATAGGGGGGTTGAGGAAGGAGGATGAGGATTGGGGGGTTGAAGAGGGGGTTTGCGGAGGGAGGTTGAGGGGGGGTTGAGGAGGGAGGATGAGGAGGGGGTTGAGGATGAGGAGGGGGTTGAGGATGAGGAGGGTGGTTGAGGATAGGGGGTTGAGGAAGGAGGATGAGGATTGGGGGTTGAGGAGGGGGTTTGAGGAGGGAGGTTGAGGGGGGGTTGAGGAGGGAGGATGAGGAGGGGGTTGAGGATGAGGAGGGGGGTTGAGGATGAGGAGGGGGGATGAGGATAGGGGGGTTGAGGAAGGAGGATGGGGATTGGGGGGTTGAGGAGGGGGTTTGAGAAGGGAGGTTGAGGGGGGGTTGAGGAGGGAGGATGAGGAGGGAGGTTGAGGAGGGGGTTGAGGATGAGGAGGGGGGTTGATGATGAGGAGGGGGTTGAGGATGAGGAGGGAGGTTGAGGATGAGGAGGGGGGTTAAGGATGAGGAGGGAGGTTGAGGTTGAGGAAGGAGGATGAGGATGGGGGGTAGAGGAGGGGGTTGAGGATGGGGGGCTAGAGGAGGGGGTTGAGGAGGGAGGATTAGGAGGGAGGTTGAGAATGAGGAGGGAGGTTGAGGATTTTGCTTCAAAGTTCTTTATTTGAATTTTTTTCCCCCATGAAATTCCCTTCTTAAAATGAGGTGCGTGTTATACGCCGGGGGGTGTTATATGCCGATAAATACGGTAATTGGAAGTGCTCAACACTTTCACACACACTTTCAAATATGCACTCTTTTACGGACAAACAAGAAAACAACTATGAAAATAAATTCACTTACAAAAAATAACATGCTGCTGGTCAAATCAATATTTCACTCAAATGTCTCTTGATCTTTTCCAACAGACACTGAGGGAAGACTGTCGCACGAAGATTTGCAGAACCGGATACAGTGACAACAACAAACAACTGACACTTACAATAACAAGGTATAGTACAACAACTACAAAAAGAGAAACTATAACAGCATGTTTGCTAAATACCAAAGTCACAAATGAAAAAAATAATAAATAAGAATAAAACAGTAACAAGAATAATACAGATAAAGGACGATCCTTCAACTAAATCTTTTAGCGCCAACAGCCGATAACACTAAGCCCTATCTTAAATCTATTAACAGAAACGTACTGCACACAAAACAGGATCTTACAGCTAATACTTGCAACACATATCAAATTCAATAAAAATTACTCTTCTATCGCCACTAAACTACAACATGAAAACCACAACCTAAACAGATTCACAAATTAGGATACTAGAACAAATCTTATTAACTTCTCCAAAATGCAACAAGCAAGTCTCTTTTAGGGACAACACCCTACAGCCCCAACAGTAATACCTAATACTACACAACATTTGCCTACAGAAAAAAAAAAATATAAAACAATATTACTAACACTATACTAACTTGATGCAAATAGCCCATTTTCCCCTATAGGACCATAAGCCAAACCTATAAAGATGAAATCGAATAAATAAAAGCCCCAAAACAATTACACCACTAAAAATACTACTAATACATAACAATTTCACTCTACAAACACACTTTCTCCTACATTAACCTACAACACACAACCAAAATCTATAACAACAACACTGTTGCACAGAAAACAGCATATCAACAAAAGCAGACTAAATGCACTTACTGAAATATTTCTAATTAGTAACCAAAATAATAATACATTGTTTTTATTTACAGATTAAGATGACGCACACTGACAAGACACAGGAAAAGAAAGGACGACAAAATAGAGAACAATAAAAAACATGGGCAAAGCAGCAGACGCCCGAGCAGAAGGAAATTTGCAGAGAAAAAGAACGCAAACGACTTGAAACCAAAAGACTAGCAGCTGAAAAAATAAAAACAACCCCTAAGAAGGCAACAAAAAACAAAAACATTTAGAACCTGTTGCTGAACAATCACATACTATTTCTACTGATGACTTACACACTGACATTGGCATATGTTCTTCAAATTGTCCTTTACTTAAGTCTTTAGCAGTAGAGCTTCATAATTGTGGTGAGATGAATATTCTCTGTCATTTTTGTGATTCTTATCATTTTACACAGGAAAAACTCACAGATGCACAGTTTATTATTTGCTGTCAAAAAGGCAAGGTCAAACTTCCACAAAGACAACAATTCCCACCATATTTACAAAGCATTATGACTGAATCTGCTTTTCCCAACTACAAGAATTTCCAAACAAACATAAGATCAAACAGGAGTGCCTTATCCTTTGCATCTATGGGGGCAACATTAGCTTGTCCTTACAAATTTACCATCGTACTTCCCATTTACATCCAGAGGAAGGAGAGCCAAGAAAATTTGCTCAGCTATGTCCTAGATAAAATGGAAGCTGTTGACCAATGTATGCAGCATTAAGAAATTAAAAAATGCTTACCCAGTGTTTTTATAGAGCTAGATAAAATTATGGCAAATAACCCCTACACTCAAGCTTATACAAATTTAGCAGAAGTAGAAAAGGAACAACAACTTCATGCACAAATACATCAATTGCCAATCCCAAAGGTCAATATAGTGCTTAAAAGAGATAGACATACTGATAAACACATTATAACTTGCCAACATCAAATGAGGTTGCAATGGTGTTTCAAAATGATGAAGGAGAACCACCATTTCAAAGAGACATTAGAATATATCCCAGAAATGAGGAGCAACCATTCATTAATATCAGTATCTTAAGTACTAATTTAAATCCAATGACATATCCAATATTTTTTCCACATGGAGAACCAGGTTTGCAACCAGAATTAACTCTTCCAAGTTACCCAAATTCTAAGGTGCGAGTGCGAAATAATATTACCATGCTTGAATTTAAAGTAGCTCAAATTGCCATTCGAAATGGATTCAATCCAATTTTATGGGGGGGAAAAATAACACAACAATGGATTATTGATTCCTATTTGCAAGTTGAGGCCAATAATTTAAACTTCATTAAATATCAACAAGATAAACTACTTGTAGAACAGTATTGTGGATTAATGGATTATGTCGCTGAGGTTGCTACAAGCAGAAATATGACAGCTGGCAAAGCCATCATTTTACCATCGTCTTTCCAGGGATCTCCTCGCAATATGCGAGAAAGATACAATGATGCCATGGCTATTGTCACCAAATTTGGGAAACCTGATTTATTTATTACATTTACATGTAATCCACAATAGCCAGAGATTACACACAATTTCCTAATTGGCCAAACTGCTTCCGATAGACCAGATTTAGTAGCCAGAGTATTTAAAATAAAATTTAATTAATTAATACGTGACATAACCATCACTCAGTTATTTGGAAAATGTCTGGCTTATGTTTATACAAGAGGACTTCCACATGTACACATTCTTATCATCCTTCAAGAAAAACATAAGTTAGATACTGGTGACAAAGTAGATTCTGTCATTATTGCTGAACTCCCAGATCCAGAAATACATGGTAGACTATATGAGATTGTAACTCATCGTATGATTCGCATGATCGTATGTTAATGGATTATGGCGAAAAAGAAAAAGGCGTGGAAATAAAATAATACCACAAATTTACACTGTAAGTCCAAGAGACCTTGAACGTTTCTGCTTAGGACTACTACTTCTAAACTACTTCTACTACTCATGGATTAAGTTGTACAAGTTTTAATCTGCCACATCCAGGGCTTATAGACAACATCAACTTTGAAGACTATGACATTCAACTACAAAGAGAAAGACCTGAAGAAAGACTTGCAACTTTAAATACGTTACAATTGCAAGCATTTAATGCTATCAAAAACGCACTAGATGATGACATGGTAAAAGAGCTTTATTCTATCTCGATGGACCTGGTGGATCAGGCAAAACGTATCTATATAATTTATTGATGAGTTTTGTACGAGCACAAGGTAAAATAGCGCTAGCATTTGCAACTACTGGAATTGCCGCACTTTTGTTAGAAGGTGGAAGGACTGTGCATAGTGGATTTAAACTACCATACCCTATTTTAGAAACATCCGTGTCCGATATTAGAATAACATCATTAGAAGGCAAAAAAAAAAAATTAATTATAATAGATGAGGCTTCAATGATGTCATGCCCAACAATGTATTGACCGTTTGCTTTGTGAAATCTCTCTCTGTGCGCTGGCATTTGGTGGAAAAGTCATATTGTTAGGTAGCGATTTTAGACAAACATTACCTGTCGTTGTACATAGAAATTGAACAGACATTATCGAAACATGTATAAAGTCAAGTACACTATGGAAACATTTTACCCATCTTCAATTACAACAAAATATGAGATCAGAAAGAGAAAATGATTTCAATGATTGGCTTATTACAATTGGAGAAGGAAAAACAGAATGAATAGAAAATGTACCTGACGTCACTGTACACATCCCAGATTACATGATTTGCAAACAAGATTTATATTGGCTATATTCCAAAGTAATATAAATAACGAGGACTATGCAGAACTTGCTAACAAAGTTATACTAACATGTAAAAATAAGGATGCATTGCTCCTCAATAATGAAATATTTGAAAAAATTAATGCGCCACAAAAAAATTATCACAGTGCTGATTCTGTACTTGCTGATGACAAAGAAAGTCAGGCAAACTTTTCTACTGAATTCATAAACTCACTAACTCCTTCTGGAATGCCACCACATATTTTGTAGTTAAAGAAAGGTGCAATTGTCATGTTACTGCGAAATATGACCCCCAAAAAAGGCCTATGCAATGGGACAAGATTAATTGTTCAACAATTGAAGGACCATTTCATAGATGCTGAAATTCTAACTGGTACCCATAAAGGAGAGAGAGTTTTCATCCCAAGAATAGATTTAGCACCAAGTAAATAGTAGCCTCCCTTTGGTACTTCAAAGAAGACAATTTCCCATCATCATGGCATTTGCCATGACCATTAATAAATCACAAGGTCAAACTTTCAAATCTGTGGGGATATTCTTAGAACAACCAGTATTTGCACATGGCCAATTATATGTTGCCTTCTCAAGGTGCAAAAACCCACATGCTATTAAAGTTTACATTGAAAACAATGAAAGTCAAGGTAATTTATTAGAGGATGGACGCATTTTTACCAAAAACATTGTCTACTATGAAGTACTCTAACTTTCATTGCAATAAACACAACCCATCCAACACAAACTAAAGCCAAAAATGACCCATATGTCAATTTAACAGCAAAAAACAAAGCAAAAACATTCACAACCGTGCTTTCATTTCAATAAATACTTTTTAGCTCACTACCAAGCTTTTTACAGCACCACTATTTCTATAATAAACTCCATACAATGGCAAAACACATAGAGAACAGTGGTTACACATCGCGGACCAACTTTAATGTCTTGCATTCTCTTTTTAGAGAATCACTCTTCCACATAGGAAACTCTATGTGCCATTTTCAACAATTACAACTCCAACCAAAAAATGCCAACCATTACAAAGCAACCAATGACAGAATAACTCATTACTATTTCATGGAAGTACTGTTTATGCATGATTAGCCCTTACAAAACACTTACCTTCCATTTCAACAGAATTCAAGTTCAAACGTTAATTAGGTATGTTATTGTTCAGCAACTTAGACATTTTAAAGCAAAAAATGACGTTGGTTAATTGTACATATTTCAAACTTCATGGTTAAGCATTGTAAATTTTACATTTGATGTTAAATATTAATCCAGTGAGTAATCCGATTGCCAGTTAATTCGGTCAGGAAGAAATTCATTTTTTGCCTCCTGTTATACAATTTGCTATGTTTTAAAGAGGGTTTTTAATGTTTGCCTTACTGTGCATTCAATATATATTTTGTTTAACAGTTCCTAATCTACAAGTTGCATGTTAAAAAAAACATTACGTCAAGTTTACAATACCCATTAAGCCAATGTCCAACTCTTAGTACATTCAAATGTTAACACTCATTAGCCTCACTACCCTGCATTTTACCAAACATACAGTTCAACTGTTAATTAACTATGTTACTGTTTACAAGTTTTACAAAAAAATCGATAAAGTTCCTTCAGTGTACATATTTCAAAGTTTATGTTAACTGTAGAAGCATGTTTTGTTACACAATGTTAATGTATCATTTAATGTGAAATATTAATCCAGGGAGTAATCCGATCGCCAGTTAATGAGGTCAGGAAGGAATTTTTTTTTCCCCGCTTTGATACAATTGGCTAAGTTTCAAGAAGGGTTTTTACTGTTTGCCTTCCTCTGGATTCAATATATATTTTGTTTAAGAATTCTTAATGTACAAGTTGCATCTTAAAAAAACATTATGTCAACTTTACAATACTCATTAATCCAATGTTCAAATGTTCTTACATTATAATGTTAACTCTTTTACCCACAAAACAATTCAACAGTTCCTTAACCTAAAACTACAAAGTTACAATAATAAACAGCTTTAATATAACAATTTTACTTCTTTACACATAAGAAAAAGGTTACAACTGTCAATTATGTTAATTAATGACCAAACAAATTTCTAAGCATACAGATCTCATTGCCGTAATTTTTTGATGGGCAAGTCGCTAGTCTACATATAACGTTGTTACTTCAAATTCTATATAGTCTAATTATAGCCACTGCTATTATATAAGACAAATAATATAGTGTATATATCTTTGATTGGTGCTTCATTTTCATAACACTAGCATCAATATTATTAAGATTAAACACTTTATATTCATTTATATGTCATTAGTCACTATTAGCACTTTATATTTATTATTATTTTTCACTTTGAATGCTGCATATTGTAAAAATACTAGCGACTTGCCGTCAAAAATGCGGCAATCAAATGTGATGTCTGGCAATGCTGTTTGCCACACAATGCAAGGTTCTCCCTCCTCTAACTTGCGGGCCTCGTCAACCCACAACTTTCGTGCCCGGCAATGAGCGCCAAAGGAGCTCATTGCGAGCCTCTCCACCCTGTTCTTTCCGGGCTTCGCGATGATACCCGCAATGAGTGGCTTTGCCTCTCTCCCTACTTTGTATCTTTGCCCTCTCTCCTACCCATGGTTTGTTTCCCCCCTTATCTCCCTCACTCTCTCACCCCTGTGTCTCCTTCCACCCCACTTCCTCCCTTATGTCTCTTTACACCCTCTACCCCTCTCTCACCCCTGTGTCTCTTTCCCACCCACTCCCTCCTCTGTGTTTATTTTCACCCTCTCCCCCCTCTCCCTTCCTCCCCCCGCTCTCTCTCCTCTGTGCTCCTGTTTGCATTTACCAGTGTGAAACCATTTGCGGGCTTGGGAAATTCAACCAGTTAAATATCAAATTAGCTTGCAACCTCACTTACAGGCTCCCTGCCTCTCCCCCTGTGCTGTGTGTGAGGTTGTAAGTAATTTTTTTTTATCAATTGGCATCTTTTGGCAGTCTCCCAATGGCTTTCGAGATAGGGCTTTCTTTCTGTGCACTCTCTCTCTCTTTTTGTGCACTCTGTGTGCTCTCTCTTGCTCTCTGTGTGAGCTGTCTGTGTGTACTCTCTCTCTGTATCCCTCCCTCTCTGTGTCGATTTCCGTGCGCTCTCTGTGTGTGCACTCTCTCTATCTGTGCACTCCCTGTGTGTCCCTCTCTCTCTGTGCTCTCTCTGTCTGTGTTCTCTCTCTGTGTGCTCTTTCCCTCTCTGTGTGTCAATCTCTGTGTGCTCTCTGTCTGTGTGCTCTCTGTGTGTCTCTCTCTCTCTCTTTGTGCTCTCTGTCTCTCTGAGTGCTCTCTGTCTCTGCTCTCTGTGGCTCTCTCTGTGCGCTCTCTGTCTCTGCTCTCTGTTTGTGCTCTCTCTCTCTCTCTGTGTGCTGTCTGTGCACGCTCTCTGTCTGTGTGCTCTCTCTTGCTCTCTGTGTGCACTGTCTGTGTGTGATCTCTCTGTATGTGCACTCTCTCTGTCTGTGCTCACTGTCTCTGCACTCTCTCTCTCTCTGTGTGCTCTCTGTCTCTGCACTCTCTCTCTCTGTGCACTCTCTCTCTCTCTCTCTCTTTGTGTGCTGTCTGCGTGCTCTCTCTCTCTCTTTGTACCTCTCCCTCTGTGTGTCGATCTCTGTGAGCTCTCTGCGTGTGCGCTTTCTCTGTCTGTGCTCTGTGTGCACTGCTGTCTGTGTGTGATCTGTCTGTGTGCACTCTCTGTCTCTGTATCCCTCACTCTTTTTTTCAATCTCTGTGCGCTCTCTGTGCGCTTTCTTTGCTTTCAATCTGTGCACTCTCTCTCTGTACGCTCTGTCTGTGCACTTTCTCTCTGTGCACTCTCTCTCTGTGCGCTGGCTTTGTGTGCCCTCTCTGTCTTTGTGCGCTCTTGCTTTGTAATTCTCTTTCTCTTTGAACCCCTCCCTCTCTGTACCTGTCACTCTCTGTACCTGTCTCTCTCGCTGTACCTGTCTCTCTCTGTGTATCTGTCTCTCTCTGTGTACCTGTCTTTCTCTCTCTCTGTACCTGTCTCTTTTACTCTGTACCTCTCTCCCTCTTTCTCTTTTTCACTTTGCTGTCTTTCTCTGAAATGCAAATGCCCGCCAGCTTCTGTTAAGATCAGGCTTTAGGCCCGCCCCCGACTGATGTCATAGTCATGCCCCCTTAATGACATCAGCGTTAGCAACATTTGCTGCTCACAACTATATATGTGATAACCATTTAGAATTAAAAGGTGGAACTATTTGTAATATATATATTCCTCATTATACAAGTAAATTACTATATTCACAATTATGATTAAATCTACATCATATTAATAATTTGGATGTTTACATATGGTGACCTACACTAGGGTTGGCCCTAAATTAATTTTTCTGTTTTTATTCTTTGTTAAGGTAATATTTAACTGTACATAATAAAATTATTCATTTAAAATTATTTACATTTTCCTTGAAGTTATTGATATTAAGGTTTAATAATTAGGATGGAGTGTCTTTTGTCTTCCCACGTAGGCTGTATTTGTCCGCAAATGCGGACCCTCGCGAAGCGAGGGGGCCGCATTTGCGGTGGTGGACGATCCAAAGTCGGCTGTGTTTGTCCGCAAATGCGGCCCCTCGCGAAGCGAAGGAACCGCATTTGTGGTGGTGGAAGGTCCAAATGTCAGCTGTGTTAACACACACACGCACGACTTTAAAAAAACAAAAAACTCAAAGGCGCCTCACACGCGGTTAACACACATACGCACGACTTAGAAAAAAATACACTGCGTCGTACACGTGAAAACCAACTGCGTCCCTCGCAAAAAAATTACGGCCGCCTCTCAAAAAAATACGGCCGCGAAACCACCCATTCCCAACATGCAAAACCGTCCGAAAACGGCGCGCATCAGAAACACATGAAATAAACACAACGAACACATAAAAAGCTTACTTACAGCAAGGGGGGGCATCCGGAACCCCGAAAAGTTAATTTACACGTCCATTTAAATCCCAAAAAATGAGTTTAAAATGCCGAAAATCACGTAAGCGAGAGAAAAAATGGCCGCCGAACAAAACGAAAACAAGGCTACAGATGTAACTATACTACAGTGACTCGCAAAACTGAAACAACGCTACAGTCAACTTTACGAGGTACATAACACATCCTATGCGGCACTTGCTACACTGACATTAACCACCATTTTGAAAACTACTACGCATAAAATGGCGGATGGAACGCAAATTGGAAGATGGAACGCAAATAGCGCATGCGCATTGCATTCTAACGGTCTGAGGCACTTGAAAGTTTATAAATACTGCCTACTTTCCAGAAAATTCTACATTTCTACTCAGGTGAACGAAGTGACTGGATAGTTAACTGCTGCTGTTACTTGAGAAGAGAATTGTTTCCTAATTTCCTACTTTACATTCTGCAAATTAGAACTGAGAGGTAAGCAATAATATATTACATTTTATTATCAAGACAGGACAAAAAAAAAAAAACTTTAACTATGAAAATGTCATTCATGTATAGTGACATGTGGCACGCACATTTATGTGTATAGCCCCTACAACAAACTAATCTTAACCCAAACTAATTAAACAACTATATTTAAATGACATTAAAAAAACAACAACTTTAACTATTAAAATATGATTCATGTATAGTGATATGTGACACGCACATATAGGTGTATCATCTATAGTGACATGTCACACACACATTTATGTGTGTAGGCCCGAAAACAAACTAATGTTAATTGAAACTAATTAAAGAAGTATATTTAAATGACATTAATTTATTGTAATTCAATATACAACCTAAAGCTCAATCTTTCTCCTTTTTTTTACTATTCAAACAGACTCTGCATCAACAGCGTCACTCAAGAATTTTCACCGTGCATTGAGAACCACAATCCCTTTTAAAGAACACCAAGAAAGAAGAAGAGGTAAGATAGAAAAATACATTACATGCTGAAAAAGACCATGCTTTGCTAAATCAAAAAGAAGAAATATACAAGTAACCATTTCACTTTCTTTTTCAGACACTACAAGAAAACGGGCGGATTAAGATTGGCAGGAGGGGACCCTCTGTCATTCGACACTTCAATCAAGGTAAAGTATAACAAGTACAAAAAAATAAAGGAACTATACAGTATATGTTTAACGGCCGCCAATATAACAAATGCAGCAACCAAAAAGTGGTGAACACAAAATAGGATAATGCTAAAAATATAGCCAGAATATCAAAAATAGAAATAACATTAATTTGCACTGTAGAAAAACATTAAACATTATTCATAAAAAAGACTAATTAAGCAAATCAAGTATGCAACATATGGTAGACACAAAAGAGGATTGTACCAAAAATCACACTAACAAATAGCAAAGTAAATTAATATTCTTCTTTAATGTTTAAGAACTTATAAGCATTACAAAGAAGCCTAAATAAGCATTCCAAAAGTGGTGGACACAAATAGGATTGTACCAAAAATCACAATAACAAATAGCAAAGTAAATTAATATTCTTCTTTAATGTTTAAGAACCTATAAGCCTTACAAAGAAGCCTAAATAAGCATACCAAAAGTGGTAGACACAAAACAGGATTGTACCAAGAATCACACAAACAAATAGCAAAGTAAATTAATATTCTTCTTTAATGATTAAGAACCTATAAGCCTTACAAAGAAGCCTAAATAAGCATACCAAAGTGGTAGACACAAAAAGGATTGTACTAAAAATCACACAAATAAATAGAAAAGTAAATTAATATTCTTCTTTAATGTTTAAGAACCTATAAGCCTTACAAAGAAGCCCAAATAAGCATACCAAAAGTGGTGGACACAAAATAAGGATTGTGCCAAAAATGACACTAACAAATAGCAAAGTAAGTTAATATTCTTCTTTAATGTTTAAGAACCTATAAGCCTTACAAAGAAGCTTAAATAAGCATAGCAAACGTGGTAGACACCAAACAGGATTGTATCAAAAATTACACAAACAAATAGCAAAATAAATTAATATTCTTATTTACTGTTTACCAAGCTATAAGCCTTACAAAGAAGTCTAAATTTGTATACCAAAAGTGGTGGACACAAAACAGGACAATGCTAAAAACATTGCAATCATATCCAAAATAAGAAAAACATTAATAATTACATTATAAAAAAAGAATAACTGGAATATACAAATACATTTAAATTATTTTAAAAGGTTGCACAAAAAACAGCATAGCAAAAAAATTCACCATAACAGATATAATACACCAAAAAAATGATTTTTTTTTCTTTATTACAAATACATTCAAATCAAATAACATTTTAATTTTTCTTTTACAACACATACTGCGTGAAGACCATCGGACGAGGACTTTCAACAGAGGACCAGACCATTGGACGAGGACTTTCAACAGAGGACCAGACCATTGGACGAGGACTTTCAACAGAGGACCAGACCATCGGACGAGGACTTTCAACACAGGACCAGACCATCGGACGAGGACTTTCAACAGAGGACAAGACCATCGGACGAGGACTTTCAACAGAGGACCAGACCACTGGACGAAGACTTTCAACAGAGGACCAACAAAGATTCTGATTGAAATCACACTTCAACCAAGGTACAGTATAACAAGTAAAAAATGAGAAAACTAAATAAACATGTTTGCTCTGCATCCATGTCAACAGAAAAAAAAAACAAGAACAAGCACTAACTATGGCCCTCATTCAATTGCAATTTTGCCAATTCAATAGAGGTCTAAATAAGCACATCACATATTTTTTGAAAGAAGTTTTTAGTTGGTAAACATAACATCTATCCACAAACAAGGTTTTCACTAACTAAAAACTGATTTAAAAAAAAAAGTGTTATCTGCTTATTTAGAGCACTATTGAATTGGCCAAATCGCAAGTGAATGAGGGCCTATAACTTTTAACAAAATATAACTGACACATTTCTCATTTACCTCTTATTTGTCTGTTATGGACAATAATGTTTAACAGTAAATCCAAACTTCAATCTAGCAAAAAAAAAAAGAAAACAGCATAGTCCACAAAAGTCTCAAAACAGACTAAATACAATTTGTCATTCTAAATTACCAGTTGTAATGTTCAATATTAAGCATAAAACCTAAACACACACATAAAATAGAATACTACAACAAATAGTAGTAACACCCCAAGAAAAAAAAAATAATTGACCGAACATATAAGCTTTTAAATAAAATATCAAAATACTATTATGACAATCCCCTGTACTAAAAATTACAAATACTAATTTTTGCCTTCTACTATGCCTGTAAGTTAAAAGTACAACAAAAAAATAAATTGACAAAACAACTAAAATATAAATTTTAATTACCTATTAGATGTAGAAGAAGGTATAGTGTCATTTTCTTCCCTGTGCTATTCATGTAAGGCAAAAATTACAACCTACCACAGAAAGTAAGTCCAAAAAAATAAAATACACTTATTTAACAATACAAAGAAACTACCACTACAATAAACTACAAGCACATATAAACAAACTGTTGTAATAAAAAATGTACAAAACAAACTTAACATCTCAAACTAAACTAATTATAAATTATTTTCTTTTACAGATTAACATGGCTACTAACGAGAGCAAACAAGAGAAGAAAAGACGTCAAACTAGAGAAAACAAGAGAGATGGGCCGACCAGCAGACACCAGAGGAGAAATTTGATGAGAAAAAGAACGCAAAAGACTTGCAAGCAAAAGACTATCAGCTGCAAAAATTAAAGATACGCCAAAAAAACTACTAAGCAAATAAAAAATTTAGAACCTGTTCCTCAAACATCAGATGACATTTTACAGGAAAAAATAAAAGACATACCAAAAAAAGCCACCATAAAAATAAAGCATTTAGAACCTGTTCCTGAAACATTACATGACATTTTACCTAAACCAATACAAGATATACCAAGAAAAGCCATGAAAAAAACAAAGCATTTAGAACCTGTTGTTAAAACATTACATGACATTTTACCTGATGAATATGAAAGTCAAACTGATATATGCTTTGCAAAGTGTCCTTTACTCAAGTCTTTAGCAGTAGAGGTTCATAGTTGAGGGGACATGACTACTCAATGTCAGTTTTGTGAGGCTTATTATTTTAAACAGGAGAGACCCAGAGATGGCCAATTTATTAGTTGCTGTCAAAAAGGCAAGTTCAAACTTCCAGAAAGAAAAGAATTTCCAATCTATTTACAAAACATTATGACTGAACCTACTTTTCCAAACTACAAAAATTTTAAGACAAACATAAGATCCTACAATAGTGCCATATCCTTTGCATCTATGGGGGCAACATTAGCTGCTAATGTACCAGGACATGGTCCTTACTGTTTTAAAGTCCAAGGCTAAATTTATCATCGGACTTCACATTTACATCCAGAGGAAGGAGAGCAAAAAATTTGATCAACTATATGTCCTAGATACAATGGAAGCTGTTGACCAACGCATGCAGCTGGAAGAAAAAAAAAATGCTTACTTAGTGTTTTTATAGAGCTAAAAAACATTATGAACAATAACCTCTACAGTAAAGCTTATAAAAAATCGGCAGAAGTAGAAAATGAACAACAACTTCATGCACAAAGACATCAATTACCAATGCCAAAGGTTAATATGGTGCTTAAAAGAGACAGACATACTGATAAACGACGTTATAACTTGCCAACATAAAATGAGGTTGCAATGGTGTTTCAAAATGATGAAGGAGAACCACCATTTCAAAGAGACATTAGAATATATCCCAGAAATGAGGAGCAACCATTTATTAATATGAGTATCTTAAGTCCAAATTTAGATCCAATGACATATCCCATTTTTTTCCCACACGGAGAAGCAGGTTGGCAATCAAAATTAACACTTCCCAGTTACCCAAATGCTAAAGCCAGAATCCAAAATAAAGTTTCTATGCTTGAATTTAAAGTAGCTCAAATTGCCATTCGAAATACATTTAATTCAATTTTATGTGGTGGAAAACTAACACAACAATGGATTATTGATTCCTATTTGCAAGTCATCTTCCTTTCAAGGATCTCCTCGAAATATGAGAGAAAAATTTACTTCTTGGACAAAGCGTTTCCGATAAACCAGATTTAGTAGCCAGAGTTTTTAAGATCAAATTAAATTAATTAATACGTGACATCACTATAAGTCACTTATTTGGCAAATGTCTTGCTTATGTATATACCATTGAATTTCAAAAAAGAGGCCTTCCACATGCACATCTTCTGATAATACTTCAAGAAAAAGAGAAATTAGATACTTCTGACAAAGTGGATGCATTCACTGTTGCTGAACTACCAGATCCAGAGCTATATGGTAGACTATGTGAGATTGTTACTCATCTCATGATTCATGGACCCTGTGGTGATCTTAATCCACAATCACCATGTATGGAAAATAATGAATGTTCCAAAGATTTTCCAAAAGATTATAGAGACAAAACCTATGCCAATTGTGATGGCTATCCACTTTATAAAAGAAGAGAAGGAGATAGTGTCATTATTCGTGGAAAAAAAGTTGACAATAGATATGTAGTACCCTACAATCCACATTTACTCATGAAGTATAACGACCACATAAATGTAGAAGCCTGCACTTCCATCAAATCCATTAAATATGTCTACAAATATATTTATAAAGGCTATGATGCAGCTACTGTAGTCGTCAAAAGTGCAGACAACCCTGAGAGTAGTGAGTTGCTATGTGGCGGCTTTCAAATTTAAAATTCATGATAGATCACATGCAGTATATATATTAGCAGTGCATTTGCCACAAAGACATTTAGTGTATTTCCATGCTGGAAATGAACGTAATGCATTAGCCCAAAGTGAAGATCGTCACACCACACTAACTGCATGGTTTGAATTAAATTCCACAGATTCACAAGCAACACAATTCTTATATATTGAAATTCCTTAACACTATGTTTTTTGTGAATGGATTATGGAAACTGAGAAAAAGCAGAGGCAATAAAATAATCCCAAGAATTTACACAGTCAGTCCAAGAGATGTTGAACGTTTTTGCTTACGGATATTACTTTTAAATGTTCCTGGAGCACAATGTTTTGAACACTTAAGAACTGTTAATGACATAGTATATGAATCCTTCCATATAGCTGCAAGACATAGAAACTTACTAGCTGATGATACAGAATGGGAAAGATGTTTAGAAGAAGCAGCACAATGTCAAATGCCACGGCAGATGAGAGCACAATTTGCATTTATTTGTATCTTCTCAAATGCTCCAAATGCATTAGCTTTGTGGGAGACATTTAAAAGTAATATGGCTGAAGACTTTATGCGACGATACAATGAACCGATTGCACACTTAAAAGCGTTAATGGGAATCCAAGAAGTATTTTTAACTCATGGATTAAGTTGTGTAAGTTTTAATTTGCCTGATCCAGGTCTTATAGATGACATAAACTTTGAAGACTATGACATTCTACTACAAGTAGAAAGAACAGAAGAAAGACTTGCAACTTTAAATAGGTTACAATTGCAAGCATTTAATGCCATTAAAAATGCAATAGATGATGACATGGTGACAGACCGTTATTTCTATCTTGATGGAACTGGCGGATCAGGAAAAACTTATCTATATAATTTATTAATGAGTTCTGTACGAGCACCAGGTCAAATAGCACTGGCGTTTGCCACTACTGGAATTGCTGCACTTTTGTTAGAAGGTGGAAGAACTGTACATAGTGGCTTTAAACTGCCAGTGCCTATTTTAGAAACTTCTGTGTCAGATATTCGCATGACATCATTACAAGCAAAGAAATTGAAAAAATGTAACTTAATTATAATAGATGAGGCCAAAATGATATCATGCTATGCCCTCCAATGTATTGCCCGTTTGCTTTGTGAAGCCATGGATAATACTTTTCTATTTGGTGGAAAGGTAATGTTGTTAGTTGGCGATTTTAGACAAACATTACCTGTCGTTGTACATGGAAATCGAACTGACATTATCGAAACCTGTGTAAAGTCAAGCACACTATGTAAACATTTTACCCATCTTCAACTGCAACAAAACATGAGATCAGAAGGCCAAACTGATTTCAATGATTGGCTTATTAAAATTGGAGAAGGCAGAACAGAAAAAATACCACATTTACCTGACGACACTGTAGAGAACCCACCTCATATGATTTGTCACCAAGATATTATATCGGCTATATTTGAAGTTAGCATAAATAACCAGGAATATTCCGAGCTTGCCAACCAAGTCATACTAACGTGTAAAAATAATGATGCATTAATCCTCAATAATGAAATCTTTAAAAAATATGATGCACCACAAAGAAATTATCACAGTGCTGATTCTGTACTTGCTGATGACAATGAAAGTCAGGCTAACTTTTCGACTGAATTCATAAACTCACTAACTCCTTCTGGAATGCCACCACATATTTTGCAGCTAAAGAAAGGTGCAATTATCATGTTACTGCGAAATATGAACCCCAAAAAGGCCTATGCAATGGGACAAGATTAATTGTTCAACAATTAAAGGACCATTTTATAGATGCTGAAATTTTAACTGGTACCCATAAAGGAGAGAGAGTTTTCATACCAAGAATAGATTTAGCACCAAGTGAAAGTAGTCTCCCTTTTATACTCCAAAGAAGACAATTTCCCATTATTATGGCATTTGCCATGACCATTAATAAATCACACAAATCTGTGGGTATTTTCTTGCAAGAACCAGTATTTGCACAAGGTCAATTGTACGTTGCGTTATCACGGTGCAAAAATCCACAGGCTATTAAAGTTTACATTGAAAAGAATGAAAGTCAAGGTGATTTATTAGAAGATGGACGTATTTTTACTAAAAACATTGTCTACTATGAAGTACTATAACTTTTCATTAAAGTAGTCTCCCTTTTATACTCCAAAGAAGACAATTTCCCATTATTATGGCATTTGCCATGACCATTAATAAATCACACAAATCTGTGGGTATTTTCTTGCAAGAACCAGTATTTGCACAAGGTCAATTGTACGTTGCGTTATCACGGTGCAAAAATCCACAGGCTATTAAAGTTTACATTGAAAAGAATGAAAGTCAAGGTGATTTATTAGAAGATGGACGTATTTTTACTAAAAACATTGTCTACTATGAAGTACTATAACTTTTCATTAAAGAAATAAAACCCATGCAAAACAAATTTAAAAGCATTGAAAAATATAAAACAATAAACAATTCAGCCATAATTAATGGAAGTACTGTTTAAGGATGATTAGCCTCACAAAACACTTGCCTTGCATTATTTTTGCAAATTATGTTAAAATGTTAATTAACTATGTTACTGTTTCTAATGTTACAAGTTTGAAAACAATATTTTCAACTTCATTACTTAGACTGATAAGAAAGTTCAAGTTTAAAAAAATATACTTTCAAGTTCTTTACTTCAACATATTACAAAGTTCATGTTAAGAGCTCAACCACATTTTAAGTCTTAATGTAAATATTGTCTGTTATGTTAACATTACTCTCTGGATTAATGTGTATCGCCTGATTCAATGTATATTGAAGTTAACAATTCTTCAGATACAAATTGCATGTTAAAAAACCATTACCTCAAGTTTACAATACTGATTAGTTTAAAGTTCAGCTGTTTTTACATTCAAATGTTAATACTTTTAATACAAAATTATGTTAAAATCTTAATTCACTATGTTACTGTTTATAATGTTCCAAGTTGGAAAAATGTTTTTTTCAAGTTCCTTAGTTACACAGATAAGAAAGTTCAAGTTTCAAAAAATATACTTTCAAGTTTCTTACTTAAATATATTACAAAGTTCATGTTAAAATTGGGTACGTTTCAACAAGGGTTTTTACTGTTTGCCTTCCTCTGGATTCAATGTATATTGAAGTTAACAATTCTTCAGATAGAAATTGCATGTTAAAAAACAATTATCTCAAGTTTACAATACTGATTCATTTAAAGTTCAACTGTTCTTACATTCAAATGTTAATACTTTTAATACAAAATGCTTTAAGAGTTATTGTTTACCAAGAGAACATTTTACAAAACTAAACATGCTTAATATCACAATACTACCTATTTCATCATAACTAAAACCTTACAAGTGTCAAATACGTATATTAATAACTAAACAACTTTACAAACATACACATCTCATTGCCGTCATTTTTTGACGGGCAAGTCGCTAGTATATATATATATATATATATATATATATATATATATATATAAGCTCAGGGCTGGAGGGGCCCAATGCAAAAATAAAATTGTGCCCCCCGGCACAATTAATTTTTTTGTACTGGGGTCCTCAGTTTACTAGCTCAGACACTGAATATTGTCAATCCGTTCCCTGCAGATGCAGAGGTATGTATTGATGGTATCAATAAACACATTCACTGGAAATTAACCACAAGCCTGCAATATTTTCTGCAGTAAGAAATGTCATTAGGGAGCAACTCAACTTTAGCTGTACCCACTTGCACCCATGGCCAGATTACCCATTAGGCAAACTAGTCAGCCTCCCAGTGAGAGGTGCCCATTTAAGCTTGAAGCCCCTAAAAAATACTTTATTTGGCTTAAAAAATGAAATGTTGCAGTTCACAGACTGGCCACTAGGCACCCACCTGGAACTAGAGTGTAGAGTGCTCACTGCTCCCGTCCATAACTTGATTCTATGCGTTTGCGGCTGAGTATAGAGAAAGGAACTGCACTAGATGAATAGAGACAGCATTTTTTTGTAAGGAAATATTGGTAGAAAGTAGCGCTTCAATAGTATGTATTCTTGGGGGCAAGTTATTTGCTTGATTATAGGTATTCTGTCACACAGCAAGAGAGCAACATACATGCACAGAAACAGAAAAAAATGGGCGCGTGCCCAACTTGTGCACATACTCACAGGGGCTCCTCCACTTTACTGCCTAGGGGCTCCAAAAAGGTAGAACCGGCACTGCTTGCACCAATAAAATATGGTCGACAGTAGTCGACAGTAGTATTTATATATTTGTATGATAAAGCAGGTAAGGGATTGATGGAGCAATATAGCTGTGTTTCTTGCCAGCAGTGTGTGTTTGGTTACATAGATTCAGCAATCAAGGCTGTAAGTCTGCAGTCACATAATCATTACAAAACTGCAATGTAATAATTGGCACTAAATAGCAGTGACATTTTAATTAAACCAAACACAATATATATATATATATATATATATATATATATATTTTTTTTTTTTTTTTTTTTTTTTTTCTGTCATATATTATCACTTATAATTACTTTCATTAGATGAATCCACCTCCTCTTACCATTTTCACATTGGAATGTTGCCATACAGTACACTAAAAGCTTTAAGAAAATAAACAAAAGTAAAAATATCTTCTTCTTAATTCCTATATGGAATATTTTTTTAGATGATATTAGAATATGCTGATGATTCATTTGAGGTCAATGTGCTTTCCTGCTTTCACAAGGACTTTTGACTTTGCTACTTACTAAGTAATAATTCATTTTTGTATATCCTTTCCCTGGAATTTCTTCTTGTGATGTCCCAGTTGCTGACTTCTGAAACAACTGTAATTTTTCTGCATTGCATTATAAATCTATAGCTGCTGTCATTTTCATTGCTATGTCTTTCCCATAATCATCCACTTAATAGGGTCAATAACAAATGGACAAAATAGACACATACAGTATATTTTTTCCTTTAGTGTGGGAACAAGCTGAAGAGATCTTTAAGTGTTGGTTCACTGTCCGTACTGGAAAACTGAAGCTGTAACATATCCTACATGCTTCTTCATAAAAATAAAAACTTCATTTAGAGTTTGGAAAATAAAAAAATACACTTTGCAGTCTGTCTTTGCAGTCTCTTGGAAAACAGTGGCAGGCATATATACTGTCTGGGTGATCAAAACCTTATAGCGCTTCATGTGCAAACATTAGATTAAGGTGAAGCAGCACTATTGATTTTAGAAAAAAAATAAAACACATCCCTTTCATTTTTATTTTTATACAAAATTATTCTTCACTGCACCCATCCATTTTCTGTTGTCAACTGATTCTATCAACTCCTTTCTCAAGATGGGTTTACCTTGTAAATTAGCGAGCTTTGCAAGCTCTGACAGTTATTGATTATACATTTGCATTGTGCAAATAGATATACCATGCATAATCAAAGGCACCTCCCACCTCAGCAAGTTGATCAGAGGACACTAGAATGGTAAACCCCACATCAGCATAATTATTATTATAATTATTATTATTATATATTATTATTATCATTTATTTGTAACATGCCAACATATTCGGTAGTACTATACATGGGTCAAGGCAAAAAAACTATAGCAATATTAACACATTGAAAGTAATGGATGGCCCCGTCTTTGAGCTTAGAATCCAGTGTCCAAAGTGCATTCCCCAAAGCACCTTCCAAGATTGAAAACTCGCAAACTTATAATCTAAAGTTTTTGGGTGTGGTACGGGAGGGTGATAGAAGTGTTGTACATGTTAAGGTGGAAGGTGATAGACTTCTTTAAACAGATGTGTTTTAGTGATGTTTTGAAGCTTCTGAGGCAGTCTGGTGTAGTGAGGCAAGGAGTTTAGAGAAGGAATTCATTATGGATTGTAGTGGGGATAGACAGGTGGTTGGCAGGCCAGAGAGAAGCAAGGGAGGTGGGAGTGATGAGTAGAGTTTAGTCTCATATGTGGAGAGATGATACCAAATCCAAAAGTTTTTTATTTTAGTACCAAGTAAGGATATATAGATGGAGAAGAGGAGGGGGCCTACGACTGAACCTTGGAGTAGGCCAACTGACAGAGGGTGAGGGGAAGAAGAGGTGCCAGAAAAGGAGACGCTAAATCCTCAATCGTATAGGTGTGATGTGAACCATGAGAGAATAGTGCCTTGGATGCCGAGGAAAAAATAGCATTTGGATTAGAAGAGGGTGGTCAACTGTGTCAAAGGCAGCAGAAGAGAGATCCAGAAGTAATAGAATAGAAAAGTGACCATTTGACTTTGGCAAGTCATTAGTGACTTTTGCAAGAGCTGTCTCATTGGAGTGTTGGGGCCGGAAGCCAGATTGGAAGGCGTCAAGAAGGGAGGGGAGTTGAATGAAATAAATTGGGGATGGCGGTTAAAGAAGGGTTGCTCAAGCAGTTTTGAAGCCTGTCAAAGTAGAGAGATAGTAGACTGGAAACCTCATCCTCTATTTCAAAGTCAAAGGAGTGTTCTTAGTTAGTTGAGAGTGGGGAGTGTTTGAGCCACTTTGAAAAGAGAATTTGTTGTAAATGTTTTCAATTTTATGCTTAAAATGGCAGCCAAAGTCTTCAGCTGTGAGAAAGCAAGGGATGGGAGTTGGTGGTGGTGGGCAGAGGAGAGTTTTGAAAGTGTTGAAGAAACGTTTGGGGTTTGAAGTCAGAGTAGATATTAATGATGTGAAATAGTGCTGTTTGGCAAGGTTGTGGGCAAAGAAGTAGGAGCGCAACATAAACTTGTAGTGGAGGAAATCTGCAGAAGTGCTAGATTTCCTCCATAGTTGTTCAGCAGTGCGTGAGCACCTCTGAATGTATCAGAGGTGTTAGTTTCAGGGCATTGTGATGGGGATGAGAAGGGGTTGTAACAATGGAGAGCTGTTGTGTCAAGTGCTTGCAGGTTTCTGTGGATAATGGTGCCCGGGTTCGAAGAAGGATAGTGAGAGGAAGATGTGGCGAGGTTGAAGGTTAGGAGGTGGTGGTCAGATAGATGGAGTGGATGGATGAATAGGTTGGAGGTGGTATTGAGATTGGTGAAAATAAGGTCAAAGGAGTTTCCAGCATGGTGAGTTGAGGAATCTGTGAAATTGTGCGAGGTCAAGGGAAGAGGTGAGTGAAAGTAGTTCAGCAGCTGCAGGGGTTTTGGGAGTGTAAATCGCAGTGTTGAAGTCGACAATAACAAGTGAAGGAAAGTTGGAGGAGAGTTAGTGAGGGAACCAGATGGAAATATGATCCATAAATTGAGAGGTAGTCCAGGCGGTGATAGTTTACAGCAATGGGTGAGAAGAGGTGGATACTATGAACTTTAAAAGCTAAGAATTTGAGGGGTCAGGGGTATTAGGCAAAATGTACAATGAGGGGAAAGTAACACACCCACACTACCACCTTCTTTGTTCTCCGGTCTAAGTGTGTGACTAAGATAAAAGCCACCATTTTTTTATTATTATTAACTTTTGTACAGGGGAAGAGAAAAATACAATATTAACAACCGAAGAAAATGGAGGGCCCTGTTTTGAGCTTAGAATCTTTGTAGGAAATGCTTTTTCCCAAAGCATCATACAAGATAGGAAACTCACTACATACAACCTAAAGGGGATGGAAGAGGCAGAAACCTGGGAAAAAAAGATAAGGAATAGCAGGTTTAGGAAGGAGATGAAATTTTGCTTAGGTGAGAAGGTGTGAAAACTTGGAAAGGTTTTTTCTTTTACCGGTAGAGGCAAGGTGTCTCATAGAGAGTCATTTGAGGTGACTGGCTCTAGTATGTATTATGTTATTTGCCCCTAGTTGGCAGATAATATAGCCTGCACATGGGAAAGTCGGGGTTAGCTTTACAGAGTGGTGGGGGGTACATTTTAGACATAGAGGGGCAGAATACAAACACATGGAGTCAGGACAAAGTTAGAAACCCTGGGGGCTGAGCATGACAGATGAGAGGAGGGAATGAGTGAGGGGTCAGGGTTAGAAGATTTATCTCCAGGAGTCAGCAAAATATGCAGGGAGAGGAGATGAGATGCTTTAGAGCTTTAGAACATGAATGAAATAATGACTGGAAAAAGGAAAGGAGCTTGAGGGAGCAGCGCAGAGGGAAGGAAAGCAGGGAATGATATATGTAAATAGTGTTGGAGACATAATGTGGAGAGAATGAGGAGGCTAGTCTGAGACACAAGCAGGAGCTTTTAACGAGGAAGAAAGTAAAAGGAAACATAGTGGCTAGTAGAGTAATCTAAGAGGAATAAGTAGGGATATTAATCATGTGCAGTTGATTGATCAGGTGCAAGTAGTTTAAGTGAAGTGATTAAATACATTAAAGCTAGCCTGGGGTGGGTGGAAGGGGGGCATGGAGGAAGGGAATGGCTGGCTGGGTTCAGAGGCCCAGAGAGTGGGTTCAGAGAGGATTTGAGGTTTGAAAGTGGAGTCTCAGACCCAGACAGCTGTAATAGAGAAAGATGTGTAATTTGGGTGAAGGAAGGCAAGGTAATTAGGCAAAAGGAATCTCAGCATCAGGTAGGGAGATCAGATAAAGGCTATAAATCAGAGTAAGCTTTCAAGTAACTAAAAGTAACTAAACAACAAGTAAAAAGCTACGTGCTTAAATATAATATCACAGAAATTAATGGAATAATCTATAAGAAGAGGATTTATATGCAGATGTAGAGAATCCAAGGAGGTATCTTGCTGGCTGGCTGTGTTCAGAGACCCAGAGAGTTACATAGTTACACAGTTACATAGGGTTGAAAAAAGACTTTTAGTCCCTCAAGTTCAACCTTTTAAGACTTCCTCTGATCTGCAATATGCAGATTAAATATTAATTACTTAGTTGTTGATTTATTATTAATCAATTTTTTTTTTTAATTAATCCAGAGGAAGGCAAACAGAAAAAAAAAAAACAATTAAGACTTAGCCAGTCGTCTCAAAGGGAGATCCATGATAACCCTGAATTCCCTTTTTAATTAGTAATAAACCCAGTCCCTTCTTAAAGTTATCTATCGAATCCGCTGTCACCACCTCCTCTGGTAGAGAATTCCACAGATTAACCACCCTTACTGTGAAGAACCCTTTTCTTTCTTTACGGTGGAATCTTTTTACTTCTAACCACAATGGATGTCCTCTTGTCAGTTGAAAACCTCTTGGCACAAAAAGCTACCTTGACAAATTTTTATACTGACCCTGGATATATTTATATAAGGTAATCATATCTCCTCTGGAGCCCCCGAGCTCTAAAAAAAAAAAAAAACTTGCAGACCTCCGACGCTACTGAGCCTCCCAGAGCGTTATCCGGAAGGAAATTGGCAATGGCGGCTTCTGATTGGTTGAAAAAGCTGTCTATCAAATTTCAGCCAATCAGAAGACGTCAATGTGTGAGCCAATCAGGATGGGATACACCCCCGAAAATCCCACCCTGATTGGCTAACGCATCTGTCAATCTGTATTTAAACCAATCAAAAGACGCAGATGCCTTCAGCCAATCACAATGGGATACACCCCCATGGAGGGATTGGCTGAAGACATCTGCGCCTTCTCATTGGCTTTAATACTGACTGACATTGACAACAGCCAAAGAGAAGGCGCAGATGTCTTCAGCCAATTACTCTGTGGGCGTATATCCCATTGTGATTGGCTGAAGGCATCTACGCCTTGTGACTGGTTTAAATAAAGATTGACAGGTGTGTTAGCCAATCAGGGTGGGATTTTGGGGTGTATCCCATCCTGATTGGCTCACACATTGACAACTTCTGATTGGCTGAAATTTGATAGACAGCTTTTTCAGCCAATCAGAAGCCGCCATTGCCAATTTCCTTCCGGAAAAGACTCTGGGAGGCTCATTAGCATCGGGGTGGTCTGCGAGTGCTAGTTTTTTATTTTTATTTTTTAGAGCGCTGGTGTTCCAGGGCCTGAAGAGGAGGAGGCCGGGGACATCACGGGGAGGTAAGTTAAATGTATATTTATATGTTTATATTTTTATTTTATTTTATGTGTATATGTTGTAGTCATGTTATGTGTTTTTTTTTTAACAGGGCCGCGCCGGAGAAGAAAAGAAGAAAAGAAGAAGGACGGGGACATGCTGGACAGGTGAGAAGAATATTTAGAATGTGTATACTGTTTATTTATTTTATGTTAATGTGTTGTACTAATTGTTTTGTTTGTTTTACTCCTAGGTTGGTGATCTGAATGGACATCTCAAAGATAAGTGGTCTTAATTATTTTATTTTAGCTTTGAATAAGGGTTTGTGTTTGTAGTTAGGATTTTAATTATTTTATTTCAGCTTAGAATTAGGGTTTCTGGATGTAGTTAGGATTTATTGTATTTAGATAGATAGGGGGATGCATTTGATATAGTTAGGATTAATTGTATATTAAATAGATTGTGTTAGATAGATAGGGGTTATTGTATTTTATTTGTATGTAATGTATTGTAATGTATTGTATGCATTGTATGTACAGTATGTATTGTATTGTGTATGTCTGTCTTTACTTTTCAAGTGTGTACATATTTTTTTCTGTAGTGGGGGTGTTAATATATTTTTTATTTTCTGTAATGTAGGTTTTTTATTTTTGGTGACTTAGGTTTTTTTATTTTCTGTAATGTAGGTTTTTTTATTTTTGGTGACATAGGTTTTTTTATTTTCTAACATTAGAGTGGTGGGGGGGGGGGGTTTATTAGGGGGTAGGTAGTGTAGGTAGGTAGTGTAAGTGTTAATAGATTAGTGTAGAGGGGAGTTAGTTTAGATTTAATGGTTTATTGGGGGTTATAGTGTAGTGTTTGTAGTTAGTGTCATGATGGTCCTTGAGGACCGTCATGGCACTTATGTGGTTAATGTTAGGGTTTTAACAGCCCCATAAGGGTCATAATATACCCTTATGGGACTGATGGGGTCAAATAGAGGCTTATAGGGGTCTGTATTGACTCCCATGAGTTATAGGGTTAATTATTGGCTTATGGGGTCTGTATTGACCCCCATGAGTTATGGGGTTAATTTTAGTTGCCTGGTTTTAATATTTTTTAGTGTGAGTCCTTTCAGGACCTTTACGGTCCTTTAAGGACCTGCGAGGCGGGAAATGTAAAAATTTAAATGCAGCGGGGTCACGATCGGTTCCGATCGGGGACCCCCACTGCATGGGGTTAATGTGGGGGGGCTGCGGGGGTCCCTATAGACCCCTGCAGCAATGGGTTAATGTGGGTACACTTTGGTGTCCCGATGGGGGCCCCCATCATAGAGGGGGGTTTATTTTAGGTGCCGCGGCCGGAATTATTAATAGTGTGCCGCGGGCCCTTTAAGGAATTAAAATGTTTAGGGAATTAAAATGTTTTAAATGCAGCGGGGGTCTGATCTATTCAGATCGGGGACCCCTGCTGCAAGGGGTTAATGTGGGGGGGCTGCAGGGGTCCCGACAGGAACCCCTGCAGCATTGGTATGTGTAGAGGGAGCAGGGGGGAGCAACACACGGCTGTCTTGGGCTGCTCCGAGGCAGCACCTAGAGGTTTTAGGATCCCTTGCTGTCACTTTTTGTGCCAGTAGGGATTCTTACGAGGTGCGAAAATCACTCATAGATTTATGGCTGCGTGTGACTCCGTAGCGCTCTCAGAGCCTATTCTCTGCCATTTTTCGGAGTCATCTCGCAAAGCAGGCTGCGAGGGATTTGGTCCTCACAAACAGCAAAAAAACTGCCTTTTGCGAGGACCAAGAGAACTACGAGGGAGAATTTAATGAAGCCCACAGTTACATACTTACATAGTAATTAAGGTTGAAAAAATACTTTCAGTCCATCAAGTTCAACCTGTTAAGATCTCCTCTGATCTGCAATATGTGGATTAGTTATTAATTAATTAGTTGTTAAATAATTATTAATAGTATAGTATTTGAGGATTAATAAAGAGTTAGTCCATCAAGTTCCACCTTTTTAGATCTCTTTTGATCTTTTTAATATGTGGACTATTTATTATTAATTGTAAATTGATCCAGAGGAAGGCAAACAGAAAAAAAAAAACATTGAAACTTTGCCAATTGTCTCATAAGGGGAAAAAAGCAAAATTTCTTCCTGACCCCAGAAACTGGCGATCAAATTTCCCAATATTTCTTCGCTAGTTATCTAGGATAACCTTGAATGTCCTCTTTATTCAAAAATATATCTAACACCTTTTTGATGTTATCTATTGAATTCGCTGTCACCACCTCCTTTGGTAGAGAATTCCAGTTTAACCACCCAAACTGTGAAGAATCCTTTTCTTTGTTTAAGCTGAAATCTTTTTTCCTCTAACCTCAAAGGATGTCCTCTTGTCAGTTGAAAATCTCTTGCTACAAAAAGTTCACTTGACAAAGCCTTATATTGACCCTGGATGTATTTATATAAGGTAATCATATCCCCTCGTAGATGCCTTTTTTCAAGCGAAAAAACGTTTAGATTGGTTAGTCTTTCTTCATAACTTAGCCCCTCCATTCCCCTTATTAGTTTTGTAGCCCTTCTCCATATTTTTTCCAGCTCTAAAATGTCCTTTTTATGAAGTGGTGCCCAAAATTGTACTCCATATTCCAAATGAGGGCGTACTAGGGATTTGTATAGTGGCAGAATTATATTTGCTTCCCTTGCTTCTATACCCTTCTTAAAAAGTGTCTCATACTCTATATCAGTGATGGGCAACCTATTTCACTTGGAGACCTCATGTGCATCTCCTGAGTCCTTAAAAGGACCTCAAAGTGATCTAAGGTTTTTTTATTTTACCAAAACGAAATTTACCAAAGCAAATTACTTAAATTTGCTGAAGGAAAGGAATTAATTGGTAATAGATGTATAGATAATGATGAGCGGTATCCTAGTTTTAGAGAAGAGCAGAGTAGCATTGAATGTCCAGTATTCCAGTTGAATAATCAGAGTATTGCAGTATATAATGATACATTTTTTATAGTGACAAGCGTTTGAGAGGTTTGACTTTCCTTTATTAGGTCTGAAGTAATACTGACACGGAATGGAACTTTCAGTTTTAATCTAAACTGTAATGCAGAGAGAGTGGAAACAACTTTTGACATTGTGGAATAAATATGTTTATAACATAGTATAGAAAACATACCCACACATATTATGTACACACATACATAAGTATATACATGAAAGTTTACAATGATACCTTTCCAATTGGACAAATACTTCACTAAGAGTGACAAGCCTGTTATAGTAAAATAAAAAAAGAAAAGAAAATTGAGGCAGAATCACAAATTATGATAATGTGACAGAAAAGCCAGATGATCATCTTCATTTTAAATGTTTTTCTCTGTGTGTTTTTGAGATTCCATTGGATTATTTTTATTTTTTTCCGGTTTTGAGTGGAGTGATTATTCTGGGTAACATGGAGCCCGATTCAATTGAGCTTTCAGAAGTTACTGGTGCTAAATACAAGGATATTCTGAGCACAACCTGTACCACTATGTGCTTGATTTGAGGCTAGGATGGAGATTCACTTTCCAGCAGGACAATGACCCCAAATACACTGCTAAAGTGACACTTGAGTGGTTTAAGGAGAAACATGTAAATGTGTTAGAATGTCCTAGTCATAGCCCAGACCTCAATCTAATAGCAAATCTATGGTCAGACTTAAGGATTGCTGTTCACAAGCACAAACCATCAAACTTGAAGGAGCTGAAGCAGTTTTGCAAGGATGAATGGGCAAAAATCCCAGTGGTAAGATGTGGAAAGCTCATAGAGACTTATCCAAAGTGACTTGAAGCTGTGAATGCTGCAAAAGGTGGCTCTACAAAGTATTGACTTGGGGGGAGGGGGAGTTATGTACAATGACTTTTTCTGTTATTTTGTCATATTTGTTGTTTGCTTCACAATAAAAACAAATATCTTCAAAGTTGTGTGCATGTTCTGTAAATTAAATGAGGCAAATCCTCAAACAATCCATGTTAATTCCAGGTTGTGAGGCAACAAAACACAAAAAAGCCCAAGGGGGTTGAATACTTTTGCAAGGCACTGTATATGGATGAGGGGAGTGTGTCATTTGTGGTGGATATGATTGTCTCCAGAAAGTTCACCTGTTCTGCAGAGAAAATTTTAAGTTTAATAGCTGGGTGGAAAAAATTTAATGAGTTGTGAATGTTTCTTAGTTTTTACTCCTTCTGTCCATATGATGAACTTATCATCAATATAGCAATAGTATTTGTTAGGTTTATGATTTTTTTTAGATAAGAAGTGAGAAACTGAGAAACAACTGATCCATCAACTTTATTCTAAGATACACCAACTAAATCACTAAAAACTATCCCTCCTTCAACAACCAAGGGAGCATAGCAAATATGATGCTGAACTAGTGGAAAAATAAATACAACATCTCCACAAGAAACAGCAGCATGAACTAATACAAAAGTTTGCATAATAGCAACATGGACCAGGTGCAAGAAGAGAGAGTTAATAATCCAAATACAGCCCTGAATTCTTCAACCAAAACCCAAACACCTAAAAAGGCAAAAAATATACCAAGCCAATAAAATGAAAACACCACAGGCCACAGCAGGGAGTCATATTCATGTACACTGTCTAATGTGGTATACATAATATAATATAATTTATGTAAAACAGGAGAAAGCATTCAAAACTGCAGCAAAGGATGAATCTGCATATACACATTGGAGAAACCTTTCTCAAAACTGCAGCTAAGGGTAATTCTGCATAAACACTCTATTAAAAAGCACAGTGGAGACAAGTATTGAACCCCAGATGGACACCATTTTACCCATAATAATCACTCCATCCAAAACCAGAAATTCAAATTAATGTCATGATGTCAGATGATGTTTCCACTGTTTATGTTTAAACTGAAAGTTCAATTTCAGGTTGAACATAAACAGTGATGCAAAGAGAGTTTTGCTTTAGACTTGATAAAGGGATGTCAAACCTCTCGAAAGCTTGTAACTCTAAATCGATTCATACATAATGCATGGTGCATACATTTTCTGTGTTGATTTTATAATGAGAAATGCTCCTAAATTAACAAAAGGTTGATAACAGATTGGGTATAGCTATGTTTGGGTTGGTGAGTGGTAATATAACATAATCAGCAGTGGCAAAGCTAGATAATGGAAGGCCCCTCTCAAACAACAAATTTTGCCATCCCTCCCTCCTCAAGAGGGGGGTTGTAGAATGTTTTTTGTGCTGGGCCATACCTCGGTCCCAACTCACTCAATAACCCCCCCCCCCCCAACACATCTTACCATAACAGCTCCCCTCCCTAGGACACCTTCCCATAACAGTACCTCTTCCCTTTATGCCTGTGTGAAGCTCCTCTGCCTGCAACAGAGCTCCAGGATGTACACACTCCACATTCCAGCGAAATCCTCTACTGGGTGAGGTGGCTGATGCAGCCAAGGGGGCCCATGAGAGGACCAAGGTGGGGGTCTCTACGCTACACTACAGAAATATATCTCTACATAGCAGATAGTCTTTCTCAGCAGCCATCTTCACACAGTACCTAGTCCTTTTCAGCATCCATTCCCTCTCATCATTCATCCCATCCCAACAGAGCACCAAACGCTTTCAGCACCCACCTCACATAGCGCCCCTCCCTATCTCCTTTGTTCCCCCCTCACAGAACCCTTCCCTCTGTAGTTGTCTCTCTCACTTCTTCCCTGATATACATCCCCAGAGTGCTAAACTGCTTCACACTGCCACTTCTTGGAGCTTTAGTAGAAATGTTCTTTTTTAAAACAGTCATAGCCCAATTTCCAGCAAGGGGGTGTATGGCCAAGGAGGCCCAGGAGGACTACAGAGCAAATAAAAAGGTTCATTGCACCCCCAGCACCACTTGTAGCACCATTCCCGATCAGTATTTAATGCAGATTTGTATTATTAATCATGATATCTGTGATGCCCAGATGCTCTCATTTGGCTATTGATTTAACAAGAGTGGAAGAGGGCAGCCTTTTTGGGTTCCACTTTTAATGTGAATGCTTATGAATTAGTGACCATAGTGTATACATATGCAATGGAGTCTTTGTATAGAGAATATATTGCAGTAGTTTAGCAATGTGGAAAGTCAAGTAATCCTAAAGAATTGCTTTGTCAGCATCCAGTAAGATCAAAAGTGAGGGTAACTTAGCATGCTAAATTAAGTTAAGCAAGCAATGGACATTGTCAGGAGCTTGTCTATAGGGAATTAATCCAACCTGGTCATGATAGATTAGATTTGTGATGATTGTATTTATTTTGGTGACTAAAATGTGGGCAAATAGTTTTATTTCAGTGTAGATAAATGAGATGTAGTGGTCAACGTCCATTCTGAATGGATCCTTGGAGAGTTTAGGTATAAGTATATTAGCTATGAGGAAGTTGTGAGAATTATCATCATATTGAAAAGTTCTAAAGGCTGTTAGCAGTAGAGGTTGCAAGTTTGTGATTGTAGGATTTATAATAGTCATTTGCATACCCATCTGAGCCTTGAGCTCTATTTTTTTTTAAGTTTTATTGCTTGGACAATTTCCTCAATGGTTATAGTTACAGACTTTTTGGAGGCATCATGAAAGCAGTGTTGAAGGTTTGTTAGCTTTAGTGTAACATAGGGAAATTATAGAATTTTCATAAGGAGGGTCTGAAGTTATCCTTGTGATTTAATAATATCACCCATAAAAAAAATTAGTTGTTGGTTTGCTAGAGTGGATATTTTCTTTAAATAAAACATTCATTTTTTGCTGTTTAAGTTTCTTTTTCTAGGCCATAATTTCAATTAGAATGACTCTAATTAACTTTTGTGAGCCTCCCAGACCAACAGGGCATTGATGTCTTCTTTGTCATTGTCACAATCTGCTCCTTCAATGGGCTTGATAAGGCCCTAGTCCAAACCTACCCAGCAGAATCATGAGATCATTTTGCACTCCTGTTAGCAGGAGATGGGCCAGTACAAGTATAATCACCTCAGGAGCTCCACCAGCAAGACAGGATACTTAGGATTATTACACAGAATGAAACTCACACATAAGGTTATGCAAGTTCAAACTGACACACCTTTATTTTTATTCACACATTTTCTTTGTTTTGTAATCTTTAAATTCTTGATTTCTTTTAATAGGACTATTAAAATCTTAAATATTGTATGATATTACCAGTAGAGCTAACATGATGTATCAAAACATAGGAGTAGTTTATGGTATAAAAGAATTTAAACATCACTCACATAATCATAAATATAATCTTTCAACCATATACACTTTCTCATTATTAGATTTCAATTTTGACTACTTTTCCAATATACAAAGATACCTTAGCATCTTGCCATGATCAAGTTTCAATTTTACCAAAAATTGTGAAAATGATTTACTAAGCTTGTGTTATGGAATAAGCTAGGTGTAGTCCAAGGGTTTCAATTAAATACCTAATAAAATAAATTCCTGCTTATAATTTAATCTTCTATTTGATGCAATTGTATATAATGTTATTCCTTCACAATGTGTAGCTTCATTATGAACTCTGTTATTCATCCCTTAAAATTATATATATATATATATATATATATATATATATATATATATATATTTACATATATATATATAATTTTAAGGGATGAATAACAGAGTTCATAATGAAGCTACAAATTGTGAAGCTATTGTAAGCTATATATACATACAGTATATAGTTTATGGTGAAATAATATGCAGAGAAAACTTGGTCCATATCAATGTTTGGGATCCTAGGCTAACTGGATCCGAAACTGTGTGCAATAATTTTGGTTGCTGAAATGCACTGTGCAATTTTTTAATAGGGGTGAAAAAAAACATCTACTCAGAAGGATAGTAAAAATTTTAAAACATTTAAACAACATAGAGAGGTTAATCAGCCACTCAAGTTCTATGATATATAACACTGGAAAAAATTCAGAGACCAAAAATTGGTCCAACCTATTGTTCAACAGATTTCGGGTACTGTTATGCCCTTTACAGAAAATGTGTAGAGGGGACTTGTCTTATTTAAAGATGACTTCAGGAAAATAAATGAGAGATCGGCTGAATAGAACAGAATCCCTGACGTGGAGGACAGGCTGAATGAACAAGAAAAAGACAGCCTAGTACAGGCTGAATGAAAAGACAGACTAGTTCAGCAGAATTCTAATCTGCAATATAAAGTAGAAGATCTGGAAAGTCAAAGCAGACATAATAATCTGTGATTTATTGGTCTGCCAGAGTCCGTTAAAGGGCAAAATCTAATACATTTTTGCCTCTACCCAAGCTATTGATTATAAATCCAAATAAACGCCCAATAATTATAAAGTCCATCGGATTAGAAAGGAAAGGGAGAATAGTATTATTATTGATTCTATAAACAATATGAGCCTCATTCAATTGAGGCATTGTGAGATCCGGGTTTCCGTAAGGGAGGCCGTAACTTATTTTGCAATTCAATGGGTGTCTTTTTGCAGGCTCCGATTGGGTTATGGGCTTTGGGCTCTGATTCCTTGCAATGGTTAACATGGCAAGCTTTTGCTCTTTCATTGCCAGAAGAGTTACGAATGCTTAAATCGCAAATCCATATTCAATTGCTCCATTTCCCCTTCACTAATCAAGCCTTCAAGGCCGCAAATGGCAAAAGTCGAATCACAAGCTACAGGTTCCAAGGAGTACTCGCAAAGGGCTTAAAGACATGTCCGGAACACTTCAAAAGCAAATAAATAATCAATACTGTGCTTCATAATACAGGGACAGTGATAAAAAGCAGAATTAACTGCACAACAGTCTCAAGCCCGCAAATCAGCAATTCAGGGTTAGATTGATCAATTAGTCAATACATATAACACCACCCATATGGACTATTACATTGCCTTCATTAATTTTTATAATTTTTATTATTTTGGAAATTGCTGGTTTGCGAATCCGATCTCATATCGGACCCCGAATTGCTAGTTGATTGACATGTCATCTCCATGTTTTACTGACGTAATGATGACGGCTCCGTTTCTATTGGCTGTTTCTAACACAGGAGTTATGGCCTTGCTTAATTGATCATAATCACACTCAGAAAATGCTACTTGCGATTGCATGGTTTACGGTTTTCGGCTTTTTGGCCCATAGCTTGCGGGCTTGATCATTTGAATAGCACCGGAAGTCAAAGATAATGCGGGCCCGCAGCAGGCCCGCAGACATACATCCCGGGAGTTACGGCCTTCAAATAGAAGGAGGCTCTATAACTTTATTTATTTATCCTGGGGACTTGATTAGTACAATAATCAAATTCCCAGGAGAAACAACAATTGTTAAAGGCCTTCAGAGGAGTATTTCATATAAGGGCTTGCATTTAAAGCAGTTCAATGATTGCTCTGCAGAAGGCATACAGAATTTTCTCTATGTTGTAAACAACTCTATAATGAGGTTAGGAAATTTGTTGTTATACCTGCTAAAGTTTGTGTTTTATTACTCTTTTTCATTTCTCAAATATCTAAACACTTTTTTCAGTTTTTAAACAGATATAAATTATGATGTATAACTCTAACAAAAAAATGTGCAATAATCTTTGCTAATACTCCAGCCTTAAAACTCTGTGACGCTCTCTCTCTCTCTCTTTCTACTTGTATCCTGCTGAGCCGATCAATTAAGTGGGGTACCTTATCCTTGTGATTTAATAGCCGAAGTATATAATAAAACATTGCTATATGATTATTATTTGTTTTTGTAAATAATAATAAATACACCCCAAGCCAAAAGGAACTTAGCGACTGAGAATTTTAATTAACTGCTCACCACATTGTTATATATATACTAGCAACTTGCCCGTCAAAAATGACGGGGCAATAAAAAGTGTTGAAATGCTATTTGTCACACAATGTGAGTGTACTGGGTGCCTCAACTATATTGACTCCTATAGGACACTAATTAACCCATATACAGTAATAACACTATAAGTGCCATGAGGGTCATTTAGGACCCTCATAACACAAAGTGTAAGCACTACACTATTAACCCTACTATACACAATTAACCCAACCCTTGGCCTATTTAATCCTAACAGTACACATTTAACCCTAACAGTACCTATGTAACCCTAACTGGGCTTATTGAACCCTAACTGGGCCAATTTAACCCCATCTAAGCCTAGTTAACCCAATCTCTTATGGGGTCTATACAGACCCTCATAAGCCTCTATTTAACCCCATCACTCCCATAAGGTTACATAAAGACCCTCATGGGAAAGGTAGAACCCTAACATTAACCCCATTAGTGCCATGAGGGTCCTCCAGGACCCTCATGACACTAAGTACAAACACTGCACTGCACTATCCCCCCAATAAACCATTACATCTAAACTAACCCCCTCTACCCTAACCTATTAACACCTACACTACCTACCTACCCCCTATTAACCCCCCACCCCACTAATTACAGAAAATAATAAAACCTAACCCACAAAAAATAATAAAACCTAAGTCGCAGAAAATAATAAAACCTAAGTAACAGAAAATAAAAAAGCTACATTACAAAAAAAGCAACATTACAACTCCCCCCCACTACAGAAAATAAAAAAAGTATTACACACCTGAAAAGGAAATACATACAAAATATATACATCACATGGCAATACATACAAAATATAATACAGTAATTTACACAATATCTAAAATACAATACCCCCTATCTAAATACATGAATCCCTATCTAAATACAATACCCTCTATCTAATATACAATACCCACTATCTAAATACATTAACCCCTATCTAAATACAATACCCTCTATCTAAAATACAATACCCCCTATCTAAAATACAATATCCCCTATCTAAATACAATACCCACCATCTAAAATACAATAGCCCCTATCTAACAAACATTCCCCCTATGTAGCATACATTAAACCCTATCTACATACTCAAACCCTACATAGAATAAATAAGACCACTTACCTTTGCAGATGTCCCTTCAGATTGCCCCCCTAGGAAAAAAAAAAACATCAAATTAGTACATAACACTATATTTTTGGGGTGTCTGTATTGATACCCATGAGTGACAGGGTTAATTAAGGGATTATGGGGGTCTGTATTGACCCCCATGAGTGACAGGGTTACATAAGGGATTATGCGGGTCTGTATTGACCCCCATGATTGATAGGGTTATTTAGGGGCTCATGGAGCTCTGTATAGAGCACTATGAGTGATAGGGTTAATTTTTATTTAGAGCAGGTTCTTTGAGGACCTTTATGGAGCCCCAGCATACAGTACCCCCGCTGCCGGCCTTAACTTTTTGTATGCTGCGGGCCCTTTAAGGACCCGCGGCAGGGAATTTACACCTTTAAAATGCAGTGGGGGTCACGATCGTGACCCCCACTGCAAGGGTTAATGTGGGGGTCCAGAAATGGAAATGAAATGAGGCTGTGTAGTTGTAAGTTGCAGCACTTAGGCGATGAGCGGCAAAGGCGCTCATTGCCTGCGAAGCAAGGCGAGCCGTTAAACCACTAAAACGCGCAGCACGCGATAAGTGCCCAAGGTGCTCATTGCCTGCGAGCCTCGCGAAGCTAGGTGAACAGTGGAGATAATGAAACACGCAGGACTTGCGGAATCGCCATAGACTGAAAGATACCATAGAACAGAAATACAACATAGGAAAAATACAAAGTTAACGGCCGAAAAAAACAAGAAAAACACAAAAAATACAACAAAAACATTACACACAGCACGGAAGAACAGCCAGGGCGTCTGAAAGTGAGGTGGAACGTAAATTTAAGTTGAATTTAAGCAGTTTCGGCACTTTAAAATTGGCTAAGCAAGAAAAAAAATGGCGGCAGAAAAAAATGAAAGCAAGGCTACACGACCCCGAACCTCGCAAAATACAGCCAGTGACGTACGAGGTAGAGAAATACTAATAGGAAGGACACAAAAACAAAACACTAACTTACACATTTACACATTAAGATTCTGAATTGGCGGCTTTCCTGCCTAAACTAAAGGTTTTGTCTCACGCAAGCAGCCTAGATATAGGGCACACTTGCTACAGAGTTGACACTTTCTCCTCAGGTGATGACAATCTGAGTGGACATTTTCTGCTGCCTGAAAATCCAAAGAGATTGTAGGCTCTTCAGGATTCTGATTGCTGAATATTAAATACAAATAGGTAAAGTATATTAATTTATATTAATAATCATTAATAAATAATTAATACATTAATTATTCTTAAAAAAAGGTATATATTATTAGTTAAAAAAATTGAAACAAACTTATAATTTACACTTGCTTTAGTTTATCAATACTTTCATGCTTTGCTGTTTATAATATATTAATTCATTGAATATTTAATTAGTAATGTACATACATTTTTTAATTTTTAATTAGTAATCATTATCAAAAATATATATATACAATTTTAAACTGCCTTTAGTTTATTAATACATTAATGCTTACCTCTTTCTAATATATTTAGACATTGATTCATTAATAATTAATGTACATTATTTTATTAATTAATTATTAGTAATCCTTATAAAGAACAAATATTCTATATTTTACAATGCCTTTAGTTTATTAATGTATTAATGCTTAGTTCTGTACAATACATTTATTCATTGATTAATTGATTATTAATGTACATTAATTTATTATTGTTAATTAGTAATCATTAACAAAAAAATATATTTGACAATGCAATAAAACAAATATAGATTTCAGATTGCACTTATATATCTGCATTACTGATCATTAGTCTACATTAATTTATTAAATATTAATAAAAAAAGGACCACAAACAATATGTATATTTTATTATGCACTGACATATCTGTGTTGCTGCTAATTGCCTATATATTACATATTACATATTACAAATGCTTTCCATCTTATTTGACAGTTTCATTATCTCTGTAGCTGACTGAACACAGAGAGTGACATTTGCAGCCTTTGGCCAGCAGAAAGATCACCTTTACAGGTATATCATTTAATTATGTTCTTATGGAACAAAAAAGGATTAAGTCTTTTTATTTTGGATGATGACAGTTATTGATTAATTTACGTATATTAATATACTAATTAATTAATAATTAATAATCATTACAAAAAAAGGTTACATTTTAAACAGAGATAATAATAATAACCATTTTAACCTGCATTTATATACCTGACGTACTAATCATTCATGTACATTGCTTTTGGAACTATTAATTAATAATAATAAAAAAACAAACAAAGAAAACATTTATAATAGAAAAAAAATATGTACATTTTACAAAGCACGTACATATCTGGAGTGCTTATAATTGCCTGACAGGTATAGGACCTTCAAAGAACTTAAATATTTATAGCAGTTTCTCAGATTCTGACATGTGCTACATTTAATATTTTATACTGCTTTTATTTAAGAATTTATTGATGATTATGCGTTCATGTTTTGCATGTATGCCAATAAAACATCACAGTTTCAATGAGTCACAAATTCATTGAATACAAACATTAAAAATAATTTTCATCTAATTTCACAGATTCCTCATCTCTGCACCTGACTAAAGACAGAGAGTGAGCTCTGCAGGATTTTATCTGCAATAAGATCCATTTCCCAGGTATATGATTTCATGATGCCCTTTTTGTTTTGCATTGATGACAGGTAATGATTAATTAATTAATATATATTCATTTAGGGCCTCATTCAATTGCCATTTGCTCAATTGAATAGGGCTCTATATAAGGACATAGCATATTATTTTTACATAACTTTTTATTTAATGAACATTTATCCAAAACCAAGGTCTTCACCAACTAAAAAACATTTGCTATGTGCTTGTATAGAGCCCTATTCCATTGCACAAATTGCAAATGAATGATGTTCTTACTATCGTATATACTCGAGTATAAGCCGAGTTTTTCAGCCCTTTTTTTAAGGCAAAAAAGGGCCCCCTCGGCTTATACTCGAGTCACTCTCTCCCGTGTGTCTCTAACCCCCCGTGTGTCTCTAACCCCCCCGTATGTCTCTACCCCCCCCCCCCGGGTGTCTCTCTACCCCCCCGTGTCTCTTTCCCTCCCCCCTCAACCCCCCTCCTCCACCTAAACCCCCTAAATACCTCCCCCCTCTCCCCTCACTTACCTGCTTGTGCTCCGGCCTCTGATCCTTGACCCGGTGCCGGCACGCCTGTGACGTCACAATCGCGCTGCGTCATTAACATATACCGGGTGCTGTATCCCGGTATATGCAAATGACGCGGTGCGCATGTGACGTCACATGCGATCAGGGTCAAGGAGCGGAGGCCGGAGCACAAGCAGGTAAGTGAGGGGAGAGGGGGGAGGTATTTAGGGGGATTAGGTGGAGGAGGGGGGTTGAGGGGGGTTTAGGTTGAGGAGGGGGGTTGGGGTTGAGGGGGATTGAGGGGGAAGGTTGAGGGGGGTTGAGGTTGAGGAGGTGGGTTGGGGTTGAGGGGGGTGTAGGTTGAGGATGGGGGGTTGAGGAGGGGATTGAGGATGGGGGTTAAGGAGGAAGATTGAGGAGGGGGTTGAGGATGGGGGGGTTGAGGACGGAGGTTGAGGAGGGGGGTTGAGGAGGGAGGTTGAGGATGAGGAGGGAGGATGAGGAGGGAGGTTGAGGATGAGGAGGAGGGGTTAAGGAGGTGGGTTGAGGATGGGGGTTGAGGATGGGGGGGTTGAGGAGGAGGGTTGAGGAGGGGGGGTTGGGGTTGAGAAGGGTTGAGGTTGAGGAGGGTTGAGGTTGAGGAGGGGGTTGAGCATGAGGATGGGGGGTTGAGGAGGGAGGATGAGGATTGGGGGGCTTGAGGAGGGGGTTGAGGATGGGGGGTTGAGGAGGGAGGTTGAGGAAGGGGTTGAGGATGGCGGGGTTGAGGAGGGAGGTTGAGTATGAGGAGGGAGGTTGAGGATGATGAGGGGGGTTGAGGTTGAGGAGGGGGGTTGAGGATGGGGGGTTGAGGAGAAAGGATGAGGATGGGGGTTGAGGAGGGGGGTTGAGGATGAGGGGGTTGAGGAGGGAGGATGAGGAGGGGGTTGAGGATGAGGAGGGAGGTTGAGGAGGGAGGTTGAGGATGAGGAGGGAGGTTGAGGATGAGGAGGGACGATGAGGAGGGAGGTTGAGGATGAGGAGGGAGGATGAGGATGAGGAGGGAGGTTAAGGATGAGGAGGGAGGTTGAGGAGTGGGGTTGAGGAGGGTGATAAGGGGGGGGAAGAGACACAGGGAAGGGAGAGGTTGGAAGAGACACAGGGAAGGGAGAGGGGAGAAGAGACGCAGGGAAGGGAGAGGGGAGAAGAGCCACGGAGAGAGAGGGGGACACAGAGGGCACAAGAGGGACACAGGGGGCAGCACATTTCCCACACTCGGCTTATACTCGAGTCACTCATTTTACCCAGTATTTTGTGGTAAAATGGGTGCCTCCGCTTATACTCGGGTCGGCTTATACTCGAGTATGTACGGTATTTAATTATTTATTAATAATAACAAAAAAAAAATGCAAACATATATGCTTACCTAATTAACTTTTAAAGAATGCAAATTACACCTCATGAGTTGATTAATTTCTTCATTAATAAAATAACAAAATTGCACATTATTTTAAGCCCGATCTATATTTTGCTCATAGCTCTTTGTGTTTCCCCTTCTTTAGGAAAACATAATTACCTCTTTAGGTTTACCATTGATGTCTGTTATTGATTAATTCCTCCATGTATATTTATGTATTAATGACTTAATAATTAATTATTACAAAAAAAACATTCTTTATCAATATATATATGCGCACCACTTTCCTTTTTAATGTATGCCAATAAAAAAAAAAACCTTAATGGATTAATTTATTTAATGGAAAAATTACAAATGCTTTTCAAATCATTGCATTCTTTTATTAATGCTATTTAGGTTTTGCATTGAGAGCAGGTAAAAACAATCTGTACAATACAAAAGAACATTAGCGCTTACACCTGTATTTACAATTACAGATTACAATGGTGGACAACGGAGAAGACGGCAGTGAAAGCAAAAGAAGTGCAGCAAGGGAAAGGAAGCAAAGGTGGAGAGATGCACAGTCCCCCGAGACTTCCCAAGAAAAAGACCGACAGAGACTTTTAAATAAAAGAAAAATGAGAAAGAAAGCACAAAGTGAGTGTGCTGGAGCTTCAAATAAAAGAAAAAGTGTCTGTGAAGCATTGCCTAATGATCCAATATTGTCTCATGACACTGATATTTATACACATGACACCAATGTAGATATAAAAAGTTGTAATGATATCTATGTTGAGGAAGCTCAGGATACTGCTTTCATTGCAGCCCTAGCAGTAGACACTCATTACTGTGGATTACTCAATGTTGTTTTTCAGTTTTGTGGCGCCTATCATTTTCTCAAGGAAAGACAAACTGACACAGACTTCATTAGTTGCTGTCAGAAAGGAAAGGTAAGACTTCCACAAAGACACACATTTTCAGATTACTTACAAAGTATAATGAGTGTTCCAACATTTCCAAATTCTACCAATTAAAAAAAAACATCAGGTCTTATAACATTGCAATTTAATTTGCTACTATGGGTGCTACATTAGCAGAAAATGTCCCAGGACATGGTCCATATTGTTTTAGAGTTAAAAGATGAATTTACCACTGGATTTCACATTTACACTCACAAGAAGGACAGCAAAGGAAATTTGCACAGTTATATGTCTTAGATACAATGGAACAACCCATACAGTCAAGCATACAAACAATTAGCACAGGTTGAAAAAGAACAACAGCAACATGCTCAAATACATCAAGTGCCATTGCCAAGAGTAAATATGGTTTTGAAAAGAGATCGCAATACTGATCAAAGACAGTATAGTTAACCAACAATAAATTGGGTTGCCATGGTCTTTAAAAATGAGGATGGTAAACCACCTTTTCAGCTGGATATTAGAATATATCCACGCTATGAAGACAAACCTTTTATAAACATAAATATATTAAGTTGTAATTTGGATCCGATGACATATCCCATTTTCTTTACAAATGGTGAGCCAGGATGGGAACCAAAATTACAATTGCAAAGTTATCCCAATAGTAAAATTCATGTTGGATGCAATATTTCTATGCTGGAATATAAAGTGGCACAAACTGCTATTCGTTTCATTTTAATCTTATTTTATGTGGGGGCAAACTCACACAACAATGGATTATTTCTTCCTATCAACAAGTAGAAGCAAAAAATCTAAATTCTATCACATTTCAACAAAACAAGCTTCGCATAGAACAGTATTGTGAATTGATGGATTATGTCGCTGAATTGGCTACCAAAAGAGACATTCCACCTGGAAGAGCAATCATTTTCCCATCCACTTTCCAAGGATCTTCTCACAATATGCGAGAAAAATATAATAATGTCATGGGTATTGTCACAAAATTTGGAAAACCAGATTTATTCATAACATTCACGTGTAATCCACTGTGGCCAGAGATCAAGGAAAATTTGAATCTTGGAAAAAATACTTCTGACCGACCAGATTTAGTGGCAAGAGTATTCAAAATAAAACTAAATGCAGAGAGAGTGGATTCAGTAATTAGTGCTGAACTGCCACATCCAGAAAAATATTCAAAACTTTATGACATTGTAACACACAGAATGATTCATGGGCCATGTGGGGATATCAATCCAAATTCACCATGTATGCAAAATAAGAAATGTACAAAAGAGTTCCCAAAACAATTTCAAATGCAAACTTATGCTAAATGTGATGGATACCCTTTGTAAAAAAAAAGAGAAGGACAAACAGCTATTATCTGTGGCCAAAAGGTTGATAATAGATATATAGTTCCATACAATTCACATTTGCTGATGAAGTACAATGCACACATAAATGTGGAAGCTTGCCCTACTATTAAAGCCATCAAGTATGTGTATAAATATATATACAAAGGATATAATGCAGCAATCCAATTTTGCATGACGAACTTTCAAATTATTTAGATGCTCGTTATGTCAGTGCTCCAGAAGCAAATTGGCGTCTTCTGAAATTTGAGATGCATGATCGGTCACATGCTGTGTATCAATTAGCTGTACATTTGCCACAAAGTCAGTTTGCTTGCTTTACTGCGGACAATTAGACAACTGCCTTAGCCCAAAGTGAACATCGAGAAACAACACTTACTACTTGGTTTCAATTAAACTGCCAAAACAGACAATTTTTATACATTGAGATTCCATATCACTTTGTATTTGTAAATGGCCAATGGCGACAATGAAAAAGAGATACTCATAAAATTATACCACAAATTTATACCGTTAGCCCAAGAGACATTGAACGTTTCAGTTTAAGATTACTTCTTTTACATGTTCCCGATGCACAAAGTTATAAACATTTATGCACAGTGAATGACATAGTTTATGATACTTTCCTATTAGCTGCAAGACATCAAAACTTCATAGCAGATGATACAGAATGGGAGAGGTGTCTGGAAGAAGCAGCACTGTCAAATGCCAAAGCAAATGAGAGAAAAATGTGCATTAATTTGCATCTTTTGCAATGTACCTGATACATTTGCTTTGTGGGAAACATTTAAATAAAATATGTGTGAAGATTTCTTAAAACTTTACAATGAGCCCATTGCGCTAATAAAATCATTAATGGAAATTCAAGAAATATTCCTTGCTCATGGATTAAATTGTGCAAGTTTTAATTTGCCTGATCCAGGATTTATAGATTACATCAACTTTGATTATGACACTAAGCTTCAAAAACAAAAAACACAAGAAAAACTATAAATACTTTACAATTGCAAGCACTTAGTGCCATTACAAATGCTACAGATGATGAAATGGTCAAAGACCATTATTTCTATCTAGATGGTCCTGGTGGATCAGGAAAAATGTATCTGTACAATTGTTTGATGAGTTACATTTAAGCACAGGGTCAAATAGCAATGCCATTTGCAACAACTGGAATTGCCGCACTTTACTTAGAAGGTGGCAGAACTGTGCATCATGGATTTAAACTGCCAGTTCCCATTTTAGAAACACCAGTGTCAGATATTCAACTGAATTATTTACAAGCAAAAAATTTTAACAAAGTAAATGAATATAATAGATGAGGCAATAATGATGTCATGTCATGCCTTGCAATGTATTGATCGATTCTTAAAAGAAGTGATGGATAATAATTTGCCATTTGGTGGAAAGGAGATGTTGTTAGGAGGAGATTTTAGTCAAACATTACCTGTTGTGCCACATGGAAATAGGACTGACATCATTGAAACATGTATCAAGACAAGTAAACTGTGGAAAATGTTTACAAACCTGAAATTAGAATTAAATATGATATCTAAAGGCCAAAATGAATTCAATGATTGGCTCATTCAAATTGGAGAAGGAAAAAAATCCACAAATAAATAATTTACCGCATGAAACAGTTGAAATTCCATCACAAATGGTTTGCAAGGAATCACTCATATCGGCAAACTTCCTAAAAACTCTCAAAAACGACAATTACTCAGAAATTGCAAACAAAATGATATTAACATCCAAAAATATAGATGTCTTGAATCTAAATAACAACATTTTTAATTCCTCAACTCACCCCTGAAGAATTATTACAGTGCAGATTCAGTTCTGGCTGATGATAAATAAAAGTGAATCTAACTTTAGTATATAATTTATCAATTCTTTAACACCATCTGGAATGCCACCACATGTTTTGCAATTGAAATAAGGGGCAATTGTCATGCTTTTGAGAAATGTGAATCCCAAAAAAGGACTTTGTAATGGGACCAGATTAATTGTGCAGGATTTAAAAGATCATTTTATAAATGCAGAAATTCTGACTGGTACCCATAAAGGAGAATTAGTTTTTATACCACAAATTGATTTGGCTCCAAGTGAGAGTGGTTTGCCTTTTGTCCTTCAAAGAAGACAATTTCCAGTTATCATGGCATCTGCCATGAGCATAAATAAATCCCACATACAAACCTTGCAGTTTTTGCACAACTCTATGTTGCCTTTTCAAGGTGCACAAATCCAGATGATATGACAGTTTTAATTCAAGACAACCCAAGTCAGGGTGATCTATTACACACATTTTTACCAAAAACATTGTGTGCTATGAGGTTTTGTAAACATAGAGAAAAGTGGTTTTATTTTGAGGATGAAATTTGATGTCACTCTGGCTTTATTTAGAAGACCACTATTTCACATAGAAAACTCTATATACAATTTTACAAAACTACAAAAACGACAACAAAAACTGGGAAAAAACCCAACAAGAATAAACAGTGGTTATATCCCATAGACAAAATTAAAAGACTGCTGGGCTCTTTTTAAGGGAACCACTTGGACATGCAAAAACAAAAAGTATTGGAATGTCTTGCAAGTGGCCTTTTGCCAGGACTGGACCCACAAAACATTTACCTTGCATTTTATGACTTTTACTGTTTACATTTTAATAAATTAACTTTATGTTGGTAATGTTAAAATAGTTTTTTCAAAGGTCACAAAAGTTGTTTCATTGTATGTAATTAAGGATTCATGTTAGTAGGAGGATGATCATTTGTTGTAAAAATTTAACGTTTAATTAAATACAGCGTATTGATCCAGGGAGTGATCCGATCACCAGTTAATGGGGTCAGGAAGGAATTCATTGTTTTCCTTCTTTCATACAATTGGGTAAGTTTTAATGTTTTTTTTTTTTTTACTTTTTTTTTAATCGTTTACCAGTTGTTAAAATACAAGTTGACTGTTAAAAAAAAAAAAAAAAAGTTCCTATAATTGTTGAACTTCTTTCTACATAACAAAAAGGTTAAGAGTGTCAGAGACTCACAGTGTGTGCCAAATAGCATTCCCAGCTTTAAAATGTTATTAACCGTAATTTTTTGATGGGCAAGTCGCTAGTATATATATATATATATATATATATATATATATATATATATATTTATATAAAAAAATATATACACATATATATATATATATATATATATATATATGAAGATTGAGGTAGCCGTGAGTGTCCAGTAATCCAGTTGAATAATCAGAGTATTGCAGTAAATAGTGATACCTTTTTTATTGGACAAACTTATTCATAATATAGCGACGAGCTTTCGAGAGAAGATCCTCTCTTTATCAAGTCAATTTTATGTGTGTATATTGAAACATACATATTCCATTTCAATCCATTTCGTGTCAGTATTGCTTCAGACTTGTTAAAGAGAGGTCAAACCTCTCAAAAGCTTGTCACCATAAATACAAATTTTGTCCAATAATAAAAGTGTGTATATATATATATATATATAAATATATATATTTATATATATATTTTTTTTTTTGTGAAATATTGGGTCCCAAATTTCGTGTGCTCATTAAAATCGATGTCGCACTAGATTTGATTGATAACAGTGCATTACCATTAATAGCAAAAATAAAAGCACAGATCAGGATATACCGGTATACACATCAACACCACCATCTCTCGTTTCACGGCTCTCTAGAGTGAGTGACTGAGGCGCTCAGATGGCCAGACGGTGGCAGGGGTTCGTCAAAGACTGGCAAACTGATATATGCAATATGATCATATTGTTGTACAGTAGTATCATTTATAATAAAACTACCATAAGTTGGTAACATAAACTCACTGTTCGGTACTTCTTGTACAAATGGCAAATGAGCATTACATTCGCCGGCAAAAACATTTTTTTTTTAAATGGGTCCCAAATTTGGAGTGCGCATTAGATTCGATGTTGCACTAGATTCACGTAAATACGGTATATACATACTGTATGCAGTTGTACCTTGGTTCCTATCGGCTCACAGGGAGAAAATTGCTTGGAACTCGGTACATGACACAATGGACTGATCTCATCAATTGTTTAGAATTCAATGCTTGCTCGGAAGTCAAGGCACTTGCGACACCCCACATCTCTGCCTGTCAAAGCCCAAGTGCAGCCTGTGTAAGAGCCAATGTGCAGCCTGTGTAAGAGCCCATTTGCAGCCTGTGTAGGAGCCAAAGTGCAGCCTGTGTAAGAGCCAAAGTGCAGTCTGTATAAGAACCAATATGCAGCCCGTGTAAGTGCCAATGTGTAGCTTGTATAACAGCCAAAGTGCAGCCTGTGTAAGAGCTAATGTAAAACCTGTGTAAGAGCCAAAGTGAAGCCTGCGTAAGAGCCAATGTGCAGCCTGTGTTAGAGCCAAAGTGTAGCCTTTGTAAGAGCTAATGTGCAGCCTGTGTAAGAGCCAAAGTGAAGCCCTTTTTAAGAGAAAAAGTGAAGCATGTGTAAGAGCCAAAGTGCAGCCTGTGTAAGAGCCACAGTGCAGCCTGTGTAAGAGCTAATGTGCAGCCTGTGTAAGAGCCACAGTGCAGCCTGTGTAAGAGCTAATGTGCAGCCTGTGTAAGAGCCAAAGTGAAGCCTGTTTAAGAGCCTATGTGCAGTAACTGATACAGGCTATGTTTGGGCGTAGCATGGAAAAGCTAAGAAAGCAAACTTGGAAAAGTTTGCTTAAAGCAAAATACAGACTCACAGAGTGGACGCTGCTTGTGAGAGCTTCAGGAGAGAAACCCAGAAAGGGGTTTACTAAGGCTGGGACAAGACAAATACAGAGATTAACTCAGAGAGGTGTTTATTGGGAGCTGATGAGTGATCTGCATGTGAAGCGAAAAGCTGAAAAAAGACAACTAGCGTGGACGCTGATAAGCATACCACTGAAGAAAGGAAAGTTTGTACATGTGGAACATACAGGACTTATTTTAAAGTATTGGACTGGTTATTTTCTTTTTGCTCCATCCAGAATTAGCTGCGTGGAAGCTCTGGTTAGTGGAGAATGGACTCTAAAAGTAAAGTTAGTGCCAATTATTTTTGGTGTTGTTTTGATTTAGATGTTTTGTAGAACTGGCTTATAATTTAGTAACATTGAAAAAGCAATAAAAAGCCTTCTATAGTGGCTTTCCCTCATACAACGTGCTGTAAACAATGGCACAGACCCAGTGGGAGACAGACAATTTGTCAAATATCATGTTAGAAGTGGGTTTAAGAAAGAGGAGCTTGTAAAAGCACTGATAGAAGACAAGCAAGAGAATAGATAGAAATTGTTGAGACAAGCAGAAGAGGACTCCCAATATGAGACAGGGCACTGCATGTCTAAGAGAGGCTACAGAGCAATAGCTGAGACAAGCAGAAGATTATAGTGCCTGTATGAGACATGCTTTGGAAGCACAAAAGGCTCAGCTGCAGCACCTGAGGTCTGCAAATACTACTGTGACTTCAGAGTGAAGTGGACACATGAAAACTAACCTCTTCCTACAGAAAATGACAAATAAAGATAATGAAGAAACATACCTCCTGAACTTTTAAAGAATTGCCACTAAGGAAGCTTGACCTCAAAAGCACTGAGCCACAGTCCTTGCCCCTTACTTATGTGGTGTAGCTCAGAAAGCTTTTGTTGTTTTGGATAAAGAAAACGCAGCAAATTATGATGATCTGAAAGAAGATGTGCTTAACAAAGTTGGAGTTACCAGAGGTTACAGTGTACAGAGATGCCATCATGGAAGTTTTGGACAGGAAGAACCTCTATTGTTATTGCATGGAAAAACTATTGAACATAAAGGAGCTTCCTTATTCAAGACAGCGACATTCCTGTCTTCTGCATAAATATGACTGCAGTAGTGTATAGGATCCTGAGATGTGGCATGCTTATCTCCAACCAATGGTTATGCTTATCAGCCCAAGTTTAGAAAGCAGCTTCCCTGTCGAGGGGGTTGAGGAAGGAAAGTGATGCAGAAGATAATCGGGAGATAGGGACCCGTTAGAAGGTAGAAAAGCTAAGAAAGCCAACAAGCTCGGTGCTGACTGGAGCAGCTAAAAAGATGGCTGGTGCAGCTAAAGAGACATCTGAAGCAGCTAAAGAGCCTTTGCCCCTGGAGTATTATATTGGTATAAATGTGATTGATGTTGTGAGAAAAGTTAAAAGAGTAAAAGACAAGATGTTGTCAATCACTGGGTGCAAAACAAGCCTTAATATGATGGATGTTGATCAAGGCACTGGGGAAGATTTGAACCAAACCGATGCAAAAATCTTGTGGGTAAGAGCAATGAAGGGGCCTCCATAAGAAACCTGGACAGACCCAGCCATTTGTCCCTGGTGAATACTCCTGAGGTGGAAAGAAAATGTCTGCCAAAGATCTCAGACCCAGAGAAAGAGGAGATCAAACTGATTATTGCAGCCAGTGTTCCTTCAAATGAAGAATGTACTGATTTTAATGAGTAAAATGGAATCCTTCCTAAAGCGACAGATGAGGAAGATGAAAATCTGGAGATTGAGCAGATGGGAAAGAAACCACCATCCCTGAGTGCACATATGAAGCAGGATATGGACATATGTCCCATTAAATATGTGAAGTATCCCAACAGCTCTTTGGCTCAGGCACCCAGAGTTTAGACTGCAGAGTGGAAGCACAGAGGTAAAGAAAGTTTAGACATATGGAACATATGTGACTTATTATAAAGTATTGTACTGGTTATTTTGTTTTTGTTCCATCCAGAATTAACTGCATCAGTTGCTGGTCACTTCTCATTCACATATGCTTTCCCTCCAAAGGGATTTACATAAAATTGAGGAATGGGCATCTAAATGGCAGATGAGATTTAATACAAATAAATGTAAAGTTATGCATCTGGGAAGGAAAAATAGCCATGCAATTTATAATCTTAATGGAGCAAATATAGGGGTATGAGATATTGAAAGGGATTTGGGAATGCTTGTGGACAACCACCTAGGTAACAGTGCCAAGCAGCAGCTGCAAAGGCAAATAAAATATTAGCATGTATTAAGAAGGGTATAGAAGCAAGGGAAGCAATTATAATTCTGCCTCTATACAAATTTCCAGTATGCCCTCATTTGGAATATGGAGTACAATTTTGGGCACCACTTCATAAAAAGATCATTTTAGAGTTGGAAAAGGTACAGAGGATGGCAACAAAACTAATAAGGGGAATGGATGGGCTAAGTTATAAGGAAAGACTACCTAAATTAAACTTTTTTTCTCTAGAAAAAAGCTCTAGAAAAAAGGCGTCTAAGAGGAGATATGATTACCTTATATAAATACATGCAGGGTCAGCATAAAGATTTCTCAAGGGAGCTTTTTGTGCCAAGAGGTTTTCAACTGAGGTTTTCTCTCTTAAAGAAAGAAAAGGGTTCTTCAGAGTAAGGGTGGTTAATCTATGGAAATCTCTACCAGAGGAGGTGGTGACAGCGGATTTGATAGATAACTTTAAAAGGGGACTGGATTTATTTCTAATTAAAAAGGGAATTTTAGGATTATCCTGGAGAGAGAATATTGATCCAGGGAGAAATCCGATAGCCAGTATCTGGGGTCAGGAAGGAATCAATTATGTTTCCCTTTGAGATGATTGGCTAAGTTTCACTCAGGTTTTTTGTCTGTGTGCCTTCCTCTGGATTAATTAACAATTTAAAATAAATAAATAAATAATTAAAAAGTTGATTAATAATGAATTAACAACTAATTAAGTTATAACTAATCTGCACTTTGCACATCTGACGAGATCTTAAATGGATCTTGATGGACTGAAAGTCTTTTTTCAACGTTAATTACTATGTAACTATGTAACATATATTCATTTCCGTATTTCAGAGTTTTCTGTTCCATGGCGATTGGGAAATCATGTGCGGTTGGATGTAGTCTATGCCCAGATCTCCTGATCTAATTTCTAACTCCATGCTTCTCTACTAAAATGTCAATCACTCTTCTCCAGGCTCGCCTGGCAAACATTCTCATTTTCTGCACAAATCACATTCTGGTTGCCTCTCGCTTTCATATATTGATTACTGTATGCACACAATTTTTGTTTCCTTTTTATTGGGACTTGTATCATGGAAAGTGAGGATAGTGCATGTCCGGATCTAATTATGTCTTTATGTCTACAAGCATCTGTGCTGGGTTCCTCCCCACTCTGCCACTTCTCCATCTCCTGGATCCATGTTGTGCTGCTTCCATTTTCTCCTTTTTTCACTGTATCTACTTGCCCTCCCCTTGTGCTTGGCCATCCTTCTTGTTTGTGTTCTTGTTAGTATGTCACAGTACATGTTGGCATTCATGGTTTCCTCAATGAACTGTATCTCCCCAGTGCAGGCAGCACTCATGCAGGCCCAGTCCGTGACACTACCACCACCAAAAGTATACATCTATACTGAGGAAAGGTAGTTGAAATAATCCCTAAATTACAGATAAACGGATAAGGCACAAAGAGCACAAACACACTGATATGAGATGAAACCCTCAGTTTGAACGTAAAATGATGCAGAGAGAGTGGAAGCAGCATCTGACATCAGCAGGTAAATGCATATAGGGGGAATAAACACAACATATTATAGAAAATATATATACACATATAGAGATATGTGTATATATGTTTGGTATGGGCCTGCATGAGTGCTGCACTGGGGAGCTACAGTTCATTGAGGGAACCTTGAATGCCAATATGTACTGTGACATACTGAATCAGAACATGATCCCCTCCCTTCGGAGACTGGGCCGCAGGGCAGTATTCCAACATGATAACGACCCCAAACACACCTCCAAGATGACCACTGCCTTGCTAAAGAAGTTGAAGTTAAAGGTGATGGACTGGTCAAGCATGTCACCAGACCTAAACCCTGTGTACTGTTTCATAAAGTATTTTCACTGGTAAGTCATTGGTTCTAATCTAATGCCTTCCACTGTCTCTGTGTTTTGAAACCAGAACCTTTAGCTCCCAGAATACAGCCTTAACTACTTTGCTTTCTGAACTGCTGCTATACTAGCTGCTAGAAAATAATGAAGTAGTAATAAATAAGTTAGCCACTGATTCAAAGCCTACTGCATCTGTTTCTATTTAATATTTATTATATTATGCATGGTACAGAGCTCACTACCCATTCAGGCAGAGGCTCCACACTGAAATAGCCTGACCTATTTTGATCATAATCCAAGAATTCAGCATAAAGTTTAAAAAGAAAAACACCTTTTCCATATGTTTTTTCCACTGTCTATCTAATGATGCAGAGCACATATAGCGATCAATGATGACTAATTTTAGAAAAGCTCTAGGGGTAATTCAAAAGTTTCAATAGCAAAAGATTAGTTTGAGTAAATCTGCATTGCAGCTAAGTATTGATGCTGAGAAGGCATTTGACAAAGGTTAGTTTGGATCATCTAGTCCTCATATGAATTTGGTATTAAAAGCAGTTTCTTTTATATAATTAAATATATTTATTCAAATTGTGTAGCTCATTAGTAGTTAATAGTTACATAGTCACATAGTAATTGAGCTTGAAAAAAGACTTTTAGTCCATCAAGTTCAACCTTTTAAGATCTCCTCTGATCTGCAATATACAGACTAATTGTTAATTGATCCAGAGGAAGGCAAAAAGAAAAAAAATCCCAAGTGAAAATTAGCCAATCATCTCAAAAGGGGAAAAAAATATTTCCTTCCTGACCCCAGATACTGGCGATCAGATTCCTCCCTGGATCAATACTCTCTCTATAATTAACCAGGATAACCCTGAATGCCCTTTTTAATAAAAAATATATCTAGTCCCTTTTTAAAATTAACTATTGAATCTCCTGTCACCACCTCCTTTGGTAGAGAATTCCACAGATTAACCACCCTTGCTGTGAAGAACCCTTTTCTTTCTTTATGGTGGAATCTTTTTACTTCTAACCTCAAAGGATGTCCTCTTCTCAGTTGAAAACCTCTTGGCACAAAAAGCTCCCTTGACAATGCTTTATACTGACCCTGGATGTATTTATATATTGTTTTCATATCTCATCTTAGACGCCTTTTTTCTAGAGAAAATACGTTTACCGTAATTTGGTTAGTCTTTCTTCATAACTTAGCCCCTCCATTCCCCTTATTAGTTTTGTAGCCCTTCTTGTAACGTTCCAGCCATAAAATGTCCTTTTGATGAAGGAGTGCCCAAAATTGTACTCTATATTCCAAATGAGGGCGTACTAGAGATTTGTATAGTGGAAGAATTATATTTGCTTCCCTGGCTTCTATACCCTTCTTAATACATTCTAATATTTTATTTTACTTTGCAGCTTCTCGTGGGCATTGACTGTTACCTAGGTAGTTGTCCACAAGCACTCCCAAATCCCTTTCAATACGAGACACCCCTAGATTTGCTCCATTAAGATTATAAATTGCATGGCTATTATTCCTTCCCAGATGCATAACATTACATTTATTTGTATTAAATCTCATCTGCCATTTAGACGCCCATTCCTCTAATTTATGTAAATCCCTTTGGAGGGGAAGTACATCATTTTCTGATTTAATTACCTTGCACAACTTTGTGTCATCAGCAAACATTGAGACATCACACTCTAATCCCACTTTCAAGTCCTCTGTATTGTTTATGTATCAGTTATAGTCCTCATAAGTCCAGCTCAGTTGTGGTTCCAAAAGCAGGCAATTCTCAGTTGAAATCTCAGGTGTCCATATGTCAGGTGTCTAGCAATATATTCTCAGCCACATCTGAGGAGCAACATTGATTACACAGACCAAAACACATTTTGGTGCCTCTAATGTTAGACCTATTACTGGGTATATTTGACCTGCTGGTTCCAAAAATGGCAGTTTTAGCCTATCAGCTTTAGTTCTTGAGATATAGAACATATACCTTATATCACTTTATGGTTTATGATAAAAACCTTCCATTCATTTGAAACTCAAGAAGTTCCTTTTGTAAAACTTCCGAGAGTGGGATCTGCCAGGACAGTCCTGCATAAGATTCCAACAATAATCAAGGCAGTAACAATTACACCAAGGCAGTAACTTTTACACCAGGGCAGTAACACTTACACCAAGGCAGTAACACTTACACTAAGTGCTGAAGCGTAAGGCCTTTAAAGTACACAGGGGGAGAGGCTTGCAATGCCGAAGGCGCTCATTGTGAGCCACGCAATAAGCACTGAAGGAGCTCATTGTTAGGCTCGTGATGAGCGCCAAGGTGATCATAGCAAAGCAGGAAAGTTGAAGGCGTTAAGCGCGGGGCACGGGATGAGTGCTGAAGGTGCTCAGAGGTGCAAAATCATCACATTGTGTGTCAAACAGCATTGCCATGTTTACAATTTTACTCCTGTCATTTTTGACTGGCGATTTCTTAGTCATAATTGTGTGTAGTTGTCTGTCTTGTTGCCAAGGAAGTGTTTCACAACAAGAACAAATGAAGACCAGGCACATGATTCAAATTAATTCATTGATTCTATGAAATGTGGGTCATTTCTAACTTGTCTGATCTGTGGACCAAAAATTCCTGCCTTCAGTTTTTCCATGGTAAGTCCAGGTAATTTATGCGCTATGTATTCAATGCATGAACCAACTTTCTTCAAGCCTTAACAAATTGTTTAAATAGGCCTAGCTTTAAATGTAGTGGTGGGAGTACGATTCTATCTTGTGCTACCAAAGGTTCATTGACTACATTTTTCTCCTCCAACCAGCAAATATTCCCTCGGAGGCCAATCTTTTCTTGTCCAATGTTCATGTTTGGCTTGACTATTTTATATCTATATCTAAAAAACTAGAGCTGATGCAGTCTATCCAATGCAATTGTTTGAATCAGCACCCCAAATAACCCCAAGAACAGGCCTAAAAACCACTGTTACCACAATTTTGTCAGGCAAAGATTGTGTCCTACAAAATAGGGACACAGCCACCCCTAAAACAATGTTGTTTCATCTTAATTAATATTAAAACTAGCTATACTTTGCATTACCCATTTTTCTCTACAGTAAATCGTTTCTGAGATATTCAAAATTGTTTGTGATGCATTGATATGCTAATGTGTGGCTCAGTATGCAAAATGTAGCTTATTGTGCTTCATAAGGGTGGGAGAAGGGACCCAACTGCACAATAACACTGGGTGCTTGCTTGTTTATGTGTTTGCCATTGATAATTAGGATTCAAGAGCTGTACATTTACATATTAATGTGGTACAAACAACAGTGAATATCTCAATAATGAGTTACTTCAAAAAATGTGCTAGTACAATGTATATCCAGCTTTTAAGTCTCTTTAAGAAGAACATTAAAAAATTACTGTATTTTTGGGATGGACCAGATTCATGATTACCAGATTTTCATAGACAAATGTAATACAATGTATTAATTAATTGCATAACACAAGGACACTGGAAAGTACTGTTACTTTATTTGATAGGCCTGGTTGGACTAGGGAAGATGATGAGACAGATGCACTCAAGGTGAAGTATTAGACATGGCAAATTTAGATATAGATTCCACAAAGTGTAACAAAGCAATGAAAACGTTTTTTGTGATTTCTACAAATGTTGAAATTTTAGGACCCGATAAAATTTCCTGAGATCTAAAATAATTTTATAGTAAATAAATAACAAAAAAAGGTATTATTTGTTTTACTTTAAAAAAAAAAAAACAAATGCTCCTTTACACCATACAGAACAAACCCTGCCATAGCTTACTCGGTAAATATGTGCCACAATGCCATTCTAAAATAGTGATATGTCTAGCAGCTCGTACTTCTGTTTTTCTTCAGACACTTTTAAGGTTATACAATTTTAATACAGTCACTCTCAGCAAGCTCAAAACATCTTTCCCTCTGACATGTAATTTGATTTAATTTTGAACGGTTCAGTATTTATACAATGTATCGCTATATATTCTTACAAAACCACAAAACCACCGTACATTTAAAAAAAAAAAAAAAATAGAAATAGTAGTCTGACAAGCCAATATATCATTATTTCTATTTGAGCTAAACAAGGATGACACTACAAAACTGCTTTAGTTAGAAGCTGAAATGGAAGGAGACTTGAACCTGTATCTTCCCTTTCCAAGGAGCTGCGGTTTGAGAGGTTGACAAACATTCTCAATTAATCCAACCTTACCACAGAGAAGCATGAACTGATTCTACAAGTTGGAAAGATACTTGAATAAAGAAAATGTTTTCAACTCCTTAACTGAAAATTTGGCAATCCAAAGTCCCATTGTTTACAATGAGACTACTGGAAATATAATCATATTAGAAGACCCTGTAGATGCTTTGGCTTTATAAGCTGCAATCTACCACAGCACAATAGGTATTAGCTCTGCTATGATCTCCATTTGATTTACTAAATTTCATCAGCCTTATTAAATTGTGATTTGGTCAATTGAATAGGGCTCTATATAAGCACAAAGCATAATTGTTTTTACAAAAGTTTTTAGTTTTTGAAGACCTTGCTTTTGGATAGAAGTTCACTAACTAAAAACCTCTGTAAAATAAAAATGCTCTGTGCTTATATAGAGCCCTATTCAATTGTCCTAATCGCAATTTAATAAGGCTGCATGTATTTACTAAATTGCAGGTATTATAATTAGGGCCATGACACAGCAAAATTAGACACGGTAATGCCCACGGTAGCAGTATGTATCCATCTCCTCTCCACCCTTTTAAACATGCATGTTAGAGGGACCAAGCACGTACAGTTTAACTGTTAAAATGTAACAGCTCTTTCCGTTAGCGCGCACACAATAATGGTTTTCAAAGATGCAAAGGTTGCCAATATGTCTATAATGATGTATAATAACTTAAAAGGTCAAAAGTATAACATGCTTGTGCATTGTCATGAGACTACATATTCATAAAATAGTAACATCATGCAACTCTACCTACTACCTAACATGAACACTCTACACTAGCCCTAATATTCTTCCACCCACATCTATCCATCAATATAGATAGGTCCTTCCCATTTAAGAGGAGGCGCATACATAGATATAAAAAATTCAGGGAATAAAAAATGCAAGAGGCTTATGAACCCCCACCTATGGCCCGCTACCTTCTATGAGACTGGGTAACGCCCATAGGTTCATTGGGTCCCTCCTCTCCTTATGCTCATATTGCCCCTCCAACTCCAATACCTGTTTTAAATTTTTCTACCTTATGAGATATTTTGTATTTTATCAACTTTAGTTCTTCAAAAATAGTGTACTCTAAATGTACAACTTATGGGATGCTTTAAATATACAGTATAGGGCAATAATTAATGTATGATCTTTGGTTTTAGAAAAAAAATATCATTTTTAATTTTCATATGCAATAATTATTTAATCTACATTACTAGGCAATTTTTTTAAACATCACATATATAGTTGTGTGCATGCGGGTTGTTGCTAACGCTGCGGGTTTGCGTAGCAAGCCTGTGGCCCTCAAGAAGTGAGGGTTTCAGTTGCTGGCAAGGAGCACCTTTGGCGCTCCTTGACAGCAACTGCAGACTTTTCAACATTTACGGACTTTGACCTCGCAAAGATACGACTTTAACCCGCGCAAATCTGAAAACATTAGAAACATAATAAATACACACAACAAACACATAAAAAGCTTACCCACAGCAAGGGGTGGGGGCACCCAGGACCTCTGTAAGTGAAGTTACACCTCTGTTTAAGTCCAAATTACAGAGTTTAGACACCTGAAAATCACCTAAGCGAGAGAAAAAATGCCCCCTGAAAAAAACGAAAACGAGGCTACAGGACCCTAAAGACGCAAAACACCACCAAACACATACAGATTTTGCGAAAAAGCCAGACAAAATCCAAAAACAAGGACGCAAAATCAGCCACAGCCGCATACCACACACATTAGGCGCCATTTTACAACACTAACTTACACAATCCGGAAGTACACAGCTACCCTAACGGATTTTCCTCGCGCACGCACACTATTTACACTACACACTGCACACATTGCTTACACTTACACAGCAGCTCCACAGCACTGAAAACACACATTGTATACTGCAGCAACATGAAAACAGATTGCCAGCTCTTCAACACAATGCTTCCTCCATTTATTACTTCAAAATAGGTAAAGTATATTACTTTATTAATGTATTATTTATTTGATTACCATACACCAAACAGCATTAGCTCACTTACAATTTCATGGTTGTAGTTTTTTGACGGGCAATATTCTAGTTAGATTTATATTAGTCATAATGAGTACACATCCCCATTATGCAGAAACTTCCTCTCGGAATTCAAAATCTTTTCCCACTGCAGTAGGATCACTGGAAGCTGCAATGGTATATTCTACAGCAGCATCATTTCATTTAAAAGCTTCATATAAAAGTAATACATTACAGGCTGTATTTTGCCTGCTTTCAAGTATAGTTACTATAAAGAAGGTGTTTCTACATGTATCACAATAGCAGTCCTTTAATTTATGCCTCAGTGAATTGACTCTAATTTGTAAAAGATGATTTAAAGCATTACTTTAAAAAAGGAATAAATATATATTTTTTAATCTGCTAATCTAAGGGACTGAATGTAAATAATTTCTGTCCATAATCTAATGTACCATAGTGCTATGGAATACGCTGGCGCTCTAATATAATAACATATGATAAAGGGATTCCCTTATTCCATTTAATACATACTCAAGTACTCTGTATTTTTCTAGTTCTCAATGTTTAATGTGAAAATTGTCTTTTTCTCGGTACAGGTGCAATTGTACATAGGTGAATGCCCTTATTTTGCATATAAATAGAGTGTTTTATATGAGGAGATGCTGAGAAACATTGATGTACACTAAAATGTTCTGGTGATCGAAGTACATGAAGCACCAAACCTCAATGTGCAGGACTGCAACAGCCTCTTATAGACACAGATAAGTCCAGAGGAGAACCTACCCATTTGTATGATTCCTTTAGAAATGCTTCCTGCTAATCACATCAAGTGTACAAAGGCCTCATCACCATCTGTAAGTCTGCAGTTCTCTGAAAGATGCAATTTATCTCTGTGTTGTTTGGGATACAGGTTACAATTCTGTCTGTGCTTTCTCATCTAGACTGCAATAACCTTGTATGCTGCTTCAATGGCAATACTGAGTACTCCCTCAATAACCGCCAATCACCCCCTTTTAATTTACCACACACCCACATTTTAGTAGCTCATACCTCATATAGTCAGGGGAGTAGAGGCGCAGTATGTCTTTCCCATTGAAGCTCTGACTCAGATATAGAAATATAAATGATATTATTTCTAGAATTCCAGATGGGCTTATAAAATGTGTATATATATATATATATATATATATATATATATATATAATTTTAAGTATATTGGGGAGTTAAATTATAGCCCCCCCCCCATTTTTTTTCCTACGCCCATGCCCAGTGTCACCAACATTTCAATGTAAACCTATACAGCCTTATTAAATTACAATTCAGCAAATTCTAAAGAGCTCCATATAACCACATAGCATATTTTTTTTTACTTCAGGAAGACCTTGCTTTTGGATAGAAGTTCACCAACTAAAAACTTCTGTAAAAAAAATATGCTATGTGCTTATATAGAGTCTTTTAGAATTTGCCAAATTGCAATTTAATAAGACTGTTTATCTCATTCTTCCTTGTATTATTAACTTGTCTTACATAATGCTGACCACATTTAAATGGACACTTACTGTAGTTTTTAACTTTATGAGGGCTTTTTACCTTTCCCAGTGAATGTATCATGAAAAAGAATCATCAAAGCAATCAAGCATCCACTGGCTTCCATGTTGAATAACTAATCTGTCTTTGTGTTCTCAGACAGAGAACATATCAGCAATTGTACGCTCTTTTTCAATAAAGAGGTCTATTGCCTCCAATTATTTCCTACAAACTGTACTTCTGGGTATATCCAAATTAAATTACATTTTTAGTTGGTTCTTTGAAGTTTAAGACAAGTTCAGACTACCAACAAGTAGAGTAAAAAATAGAATTTTGGCCAAATAAAACCCATCCAGAATCCAGAAGTAATACAAGAAATAAATAGTTTAATGAGATGGGAATCTTTCATTTTGCCCTTTTTGGTCACTACCTTGTCATGGTGAAAAGGTTTGTGTACTTCAGTGAAGCTGTGAGCTATACCATGTAGGGTCACCCAAAATAGTTGGGTCATAACAGAGAGGTCAGATAAATTGTGGTCTACTGGAGAAGGAACTGGCAACCCACTCCAGTATTTTTGTCAAGAAAACCTTATGCATAATCACAACCAGATACATAATGACAGATGTGCCTGGCGTGCTGTGGTCCAAAGGGTCACAGAGAGTCAGACACGACAGAACGACTAAACAACAGCAACATTTACAATGCACATTATTAAGTCAATGGGAAAATATTGGAAATGGAAAAAAAAGAATGTTTCCATAGCAAAACTAGATTTCTCAGTACAGTATAAGCTGTGCTTTTTTTCATCAGATAAGCTGCGGTCTCAGACATTGGACATTTTAAAGAATTCATACAATATTTGTTTCTTCTAGCAAATCCGCAGCACAGCTGCAGCCTTTTTGCAATAAGGGTTAATCTCAAAAGCTGCTACAGCTGATACTGAACAATAATCAAGATCATAACCCCTGATCCTTAACTAAAAGCAGATAAAGGAAACATTGGAGGTATTTGCAGAAGGGTGTGTGGTACGATAACCTGCAGTCAGCATGGAAAGGATTTTGCTGAAGGGAAAATAAATTATTGACTTCATAAAGCTGAAGAAGAAAGCTGAGGAAAAAGATACGTAAAAAAATAACTTTCAGAAAACAGAACAAAATGTAGTATTTCGAATTTCTGACAATTTCTAACTAGTGATGTCGCGAACATCAAATTTTCGGTTCGTGAACAGCGGACGCGAACTTCCATCAAATTTTCGCGAACCGGCGAACCTGGCGAACCGCCATAGACTTCAATGGGCAGGCGAATTTCAAAACCTACAGGGACTCTTTCTGGCCACAATAGTGATGGGAAAGTTGTTTCAAGGGGACTAACACCTGGACTGTGGCGTGCCGGAGGGGGATCCATGGCAAAACTCCCACGGAAAATTACATATATGATGCAGAGTCTGGTTTTAAGCCATAAAGGGCATACATCACCAAACACCCAACACCCAATCACCTAACATTCCTAAATTGTTTGGAATAACATGCTTTAAAATATCAGGTATGTTGTATCGATCAGGTAGTGTAAGGGTTACACCCGCTTCACAGTAACAGACCAATCTCCCCGTTTAATGCACCGCAAACAACCGCAAACAGTCCCTTTGCACAACCGCAAAATCTCCATTTGCACAAGGTTGGATACCAAGCTAGCCATGTCCCGTTCCTTGTCCTCACTGATGTCATTGAAGGTCTCTTCCTCCACCCAGCCACCAAGGGTCCCCGAAAGGTGACAACAAGCGCCCTTGGACGCCTGCTGTGTTTGGTCTTCCACCTCCTCAAAGCCACCTTCCTCCTCTGAATCCTCTTCTTCAGACTCCTCTCTCTGCGTTGCCTCTGTCTGCGTTATTATAAGGTGTGTACTGTTAAGTAGTACTATTCCTATCGGTTTAATCCCTGTTACGTCCACTATTAGGGGACATGTATATGGCATTGATTTTTGGAAGCGGGAGATGGAAAAAGATGCTTGGTCGGTCCTCCCACTTCAAATTTGGGGCACTGCGCGTGCAATCTAAGGTGCCACCAGATATGTGTCACTGTGCACTGGCAAAAGTTGGCAGAGTAGGCACTGTAGGCCTCACATACACGCCTGTAGGCAGGCAACTGATATTCAATTGATTAGAGTCAAAAAAGTGTTGTTTTATGTCACTGTACACTACGGTTGCACCAGCTATGACGTATCACTGTGCACTGGCAAAAGTTGGCAGAGTAGATGCAATAGGCTTCAGACACACGCCTGTAGGCAGGCAATTGCTATTCAATCTATTACAGTCAAAAAAGAGCTGTTTTATTTCACTGAGCACAATATAAGCTGTGAGCCTGACACAGGCAGGCAACTGAAATTAGATTACAGGAAAAAAATGGTTGTTTTCGATGTATGGTACAATATAAGCACAATATAAGCTGTTAGGTGTTAGCCTGTCACACACACATGCTGGCAGGCAGGCATATGCAATTAGATTACACAGAAAAAATTATAAAATAAAATAAATGATGTTCTAGCCCTAAAAAGGGCTTTTTGGGTTGCTGTCCTTGCAGCAGATATCCTTCAGGTCTGTAATGGAAGCTAAATACACAGCCTGGCTATCTATTTCCCTATTAAATCTCCAGCAGCTACACTATCTGTCCTCTCACAACGAATGCAGCTTCAGCATGATTCTAAAATGTATGCTGTCCTTCAGATGGAAGGCTCTGGAAGGGAGTGTATGCTGCTGATTGGCTGGAATGTGTCTGCTGACTGTGAGGTGCAGGGTCAAAGTTTCCACATTGATAAAGTATAGGGGGCGAACCAAAAAGCGCATGTGTTCGCCGTCCGCTGCGAACGCGAACATGTCAAAATCGCCGCAAATAGTCCGCGGGCGAACTGCCACGACATCTCTATTTCTAACACATAACACCTTAAAAATACTAAATTGTAAATTATATCACTCACTTTACTACATGTGAATAACCATGTTTGCACACACAATTACATCAATTAAAATAAAAAAAATAAGTGTGGGGTATCTGATACAGATTTATCTATCATAAGAGTAATATTATACATGTACGCAGTGGAGTCCATTACAACTGAAGGGTTTCACATATGGCTCAAATCCCCCCATTAGAAATAGAGTATAATGAAATGTTGTAAAGCACATTGTGATGTGATGCTTAGTAAATATCTCCATTAAGTTTTAATCACTTTGTTGTGGTTTTGGTAAGTGAGTGAAGGGGGAAAAGGACTATTAAATTGAAGCCTCTTAAGTCCTACGTATAGCTCGTAAGGGCTGCATGCTTGAAATTTGGCCGAGTTACGATGCTATTAAATAGGAAGGGGCTGCCAGCTATGGGTTTGAGTCGAAAATCGTAGCTCGCTCTTAGAATAATGGATTTGCAGCCATGCGGACTATCAATTAGTCTAGACCGTAGTTATGGGTTCAGACAGAGCCAATGGAAAAATAGATTGTCATCGTTATTTCACTGAAAAAGGGGAGGGTAGATTTTAAAGTCCTACGTGCTTCAATTACAGTTTGCGATCGGACCCACATTCCAGATATAATGCAATATTAATAAAGCCCTAAATCTGATATTCTATTACATGCGAGTTACAGTATATGTCTTAACTAGTGATGTCCCGAACAGTTCGCTGGAGAACTATTCGCAGCGATTTTTGCATGTTCGCGTTCGCAACGAACGGCCAACATATGCGCTTTTCGGTCCGCCCCCAATTCTTTATCATTGAGGAAACTTTGACCCTGCACCTTACAGTCAGCAGACACATTCCAGCCAATCAGCACCATACACTCCCTTCCAGAGTCTTCCATCTGTATGAAAGCCTCCATTTTAGAATCATTCTGTAGCTGCATTCATTGAGAGAGGAGATATATTCTACCTGCTGTTGATTTAATAGGGAAATAGATAGCCAGGCTGTGTATTTAGCTTTAACTACACACCTGAAGGATTCCTTTGATATCTGCTGCAAGGACAGCAACCCAAAAAGCCCTTTTTAGGGCTAGAACATCATTTATTTATTTTTATTATTTTTTTCTGCTTATTTAATAGGGAAATAGATAGCCAGACTGTGTATTTAGCTTTAACTACACACCTGAAGGACTCCTTTGATATTTTTTTCTGTGTAATCTAATTGCATATGCCTGCCTGCTAGCGTGTGTGTGAGGCCTATTGCATCTGGTCTGCTAACTTTTACCAGTGCGCATTGACCCTCATATCTAGTGCCACCGTAGTGTGCAGTGAAATAAAACAACCCTTTTTTTACTGTAATCGATTGAATATCAGTAGCCTGCCTAAAGGCGTGTGTGTGAGGCCTATTGCATCTAGTCTGCCAACTTTTGCCAGTGCACAGTGACACTCATATCTAGTACAACCGTAGTGTGCAGTGAAATTAAACAACCCTTTTTTTTACTGTAAACGATTGAATATCAGTAGCCTGCCTAAAGGAGTGTGTGTGAGGCCTATTGCATCTAGTCTGCCAACTTTTGCCAGTGCACAGTGACCCTCATATCTAGTGCAACCGTAGTGTGCAGTGAAATAAAACAACCCTTTCTTTACTGTAATCGATTGAATATCAGTAGCCTGCCTAAAGGCGTGTGTGTGAGGCCTATTGCATCTAGTCTGCCAACTTTTGCCAGTGCACAGTGACACTCATATCTAGTGCCACCGTAGTGTGCAGTGAAATAAAACAACCCTTATTTTACTGTAATCAATTGAATATCAGTAGCCTGCCTAAAGGCGTGTGTGTGAGGCCTATTGCATCTACTCTGCCAACTTTTGCCAGTGCACAGTGACACTCATATCTAGTGCAACCATAGTGTGCAGTGAAAATAAAACAACCCTTTTTTTACTGTAATCGATTGAATATCAGTAGCCTGCCTACAAACATGTGTGTGAGGCCTATTGCATCTAGTCTGCCAACTTTTGCCAGTGCACAGTGACACTCATATCTAGTGCAGCCGTAGTGTGCAGTGAAATAAAACAACCCTTTTTTTACTGTAATCGATTGAATATCAGTAGCCTGCCTAAAGGCGTGTGTGTGAGGCCTATTGCATCTAGTCTGCCAACTTTTGCCAGTGCACAGTGACACTCATATCTAGTACAACCGTAGTGTGCAGTGAAATAAAACAACCCTTTTTTTACTGTAATCGATTAAATATCAGTAGCCTGCCTAAAGGCGTGTGTGTGAGGCCTATTGCATCTAGTCTGCCAACTTTTGCCAGTGCACAGTGACCCTCATATCTAGTGCAACCGTAGTGTGCAGTGAAATAAAACAACCCTTTCTTTACTGTAATCGATTGAATATCAGTAGCCTGCCTAAAGGCGTGTGTGTGAGGCCTATTGCATCTAGTCTGCCAACTTTTGCCAGTGCACAGTGACACTCATATCTAGTGCAACCGTAGTGTGCAGTGAAATAAAACAACCCTTTTTTTACTGTAATCGATTGAATATCAGTAGCCTGCCTAAAGGCGTGTGTGTGAGGCCTATTGCATCTAGTCTGACAACTTTTGCCAGTGCACAGTGACACTCATATCTAGTGCAACCGTAGTGTGCAGTGAAATAAAAAAAAACTTTTTTTTCTGTAATTGATTGAATATCAGTAGCCTGCCTACAAACATGTGTGTGAGGCCTATTGCATCTAGTCTGCCAACTTTTGCCAGTGCACAGTGACACTCATATCTAGTGCAACCGTAGTGTGCAGTGAAATAAAACAACCCTTTTTTTCTGTAATTGATTGAATATCAGTAGCCTGCCTACAAACATGTGTGTGAGGCCTATTGCATCTAGTCTGCCAACTTTTGCCAGTGCACAGTGACACTCATATCTAGTGCAGCCGTAGTGTGCAGTGAAATAAAACAACCCTTTTTTTACTGTAATCGATTGAATATCAGTAGCCTGCCTAAAGGCGTGTGTGTGAGGCCTATTGCATCTAGTCTGCCAACTTTTGCCAGTGCACAGTGACACTCATATCTAGTACAACCGTAGTGTGCAGTGAAATAAAACAACCCTTTTTTTACTGTAATCGATTAAATATCAGTAGCCTGCCTAAAGGCGTGTGTGTGAGGCCTATTGCATCTAGTCTGCCAACTTTTGCCAGTGCACAGTGACCCTCATATCTAGTGCAACCGTAGTGTGCAGTGAAATAAAACAACCCTTTCTTTACTGTAATCGATTGAATATCAGTAGCCTGCCTAAAGGCGTGTGTGTGAGGCCTATTGCATCTAGTCTGCCAACTTTTGCCAGGCACAGTGACACTCATATCTAGTGCCACCATGGTGTGCAGTGAAATAAAACAACCCTTTTTTACTGTAATCGATTGAATATCAGTAGCCTGCCTAAAGGCGAGTGTGTGAGGCCTATTGCATCTAGTCTGCCAACTTTTGCCAGTGCACAGTGACACTCATATCTAGTGCAACCGTAGTGTGCAGTGAAATAAAACAACCCTTTCTTTACTGTAATCGATTGAATATCAGTAGCCTGCCTAAAGGCGTGTGTGTGAGGCCTATTGCATCTAGTCTGCCAACTTTTGCCAGTGCACAGTGACACTCATATCTAGTGCAACCGTAGTGTGCAGTGAAATAAAACAACCCTTTTTTTACTGTAATCGATTGAATATCAGTAGCCTGCCTAAAGGCGTGTGTGTGATTCCTATGACATCTAGTCTGACAACTTTTGCCAGTGCACAGTGACACTCATATCTAGTGCAACCGTAGTGTGCAGTGAAATAAAACAACCCTTTTTTTTCTGTAATCGATTGAATATCAGTTGCCTGCCTACAGGCGTGTGTGTGAGGCCTATTGCATCTACTCTGCCAACTTTTGCCAGTGCACAGTGACCCTCATATCTAGTGAAACCATAGTGTGCAGTGAAATAAAACAACCCTTTTTTTACTGTAATCGATTGAATATCAGTAGCCTGCCTACAAACATGTGTGTGAGGCCTATTGCATCTAGTCTGCCAACTTTTGCCAGTGCACAGTGACACTCATATCTAGTGCAACCGTAGTGTGCAGTGAAATAAAACAACCCTTTTTTTACTGTAATCGATTGAATATCAGTAGCATGCCTAAAGGCGTGTGTGTGAGGCCTATTGCATCTAGTCTGCCAACTTTTGCCAGTGCACAGTGACACTCATATCTAGTACAACCGTAGTGTGCAGTGAAATAAAACAATCCTTTTTTTACTGTAATCGATTAAATATCAGTAGCCTGCCTAAAGGCGTGTGTGTGAGGCCTATTGCATCTAGTCTGCCAACTTTTGCCAGTGCACAGTGACCCTCATATCTAGTGCAACCGTAGTGTGCAGTGAAATAAAACAACCCTTTCTTTACTGTAATCGATTGAATATCAGTAGCCTGCCTAAAGGCGTGTGTGTGAGGCCTATTGCATCTAGTCTGCCAACTTTTGCCAGTGCACAGTGACACTCATATCTAGTGCAACCGCAGTGTGCAGTGAAATAAAACAACCCTTTTTTTACTGTAATCGATTGAATATCAGTAGCCTGCCTAAAGGCGTGTGTGTGAGGCCTATTACATCTAGTCTGACAACTTTTGCCAGTGCACAGTGACACTCATATCTAGTGCAACCGTAGTGTGCAGTGAAATAAAACAACCCTTTTTTTTCTGTAATTGATTGAATATCAGTAGCCTGCCTACAGGCGTGTGTGTGAGGCCTATTGCATCTACTCTGCCAACTTTTGCCAGTGCACAGTGACCCTCATATCTAGTGCAACCGTGGTGTGCAGTGAAATAAAACAACCCTTTTTTTACTGTAATCGATTGAATATCAGTAGCCTGCCTAAAGGCGTGTGTGTGAGGCCTATTGCATCTAGTCTGCCAACTTTTGCCAGTGCACAGTGACACTCATATCTAGTACAACCGTAGTGTGCAGTGAAATAAAACAACCCTTTTTTTACTGTAATCGATTAAATATCAGTAGCCTGCCTAAAGGCGTGTGTGTGAGGCCTATTGCATCTAGTCTGCCAACTTTTGCCAGTGCACAGTGACCCTCATATCTAGTGCAACCGTAGTGTGCAGTGAAATAAAACAACCCTTTCTTTACTGTAATTGATTGAATATCAGTAGCCTGCCTACAGGCGTGTGTGTGAGGCCTATTGCATCTACTCTGCCAACTTTTGCCAGTGCACAGTGACCCTCATATCTAGTGCAACCGGGGTGTGCAGTGAAATAAAACAACCCTTTTTTTACTGTAATCGATTGAATATCAGTAGCCTGCCTAAAGGCGTGTGTGTGAGGCCTATTGCATCTAGTCTGCCAACTTTTGCCAGTGCACAGTGACACTCATATCTAGTACAACCGTAGTGTGCAGTGAAATAAAACAACCCTTTTTTTACTGTAATCGATTAAATATCAGTAGCCTGCCTAAAGGCGTGTGTGTGAGGCCTATTGCATCTAGTCTGCCAACTTTTGCCAGTGCACAGTGACCCTCATATCTAGTGCAACCGTAGTGTGCAGTGAAATAAAACAACCCTTTCTTTACTGTAATCGATTGAATATCAGTAGCCTGCCTAAAGGCGTGTGTGTGAGGCCTATTGCATCTAGTCTGCCAACTTTTGCCAGTGCACAGTGACACTCATATCTAGTGCCACCGTAGTGTGCAGTGAAATAAAACAACCCTTTTTTACTGTAATCGATTGAATATCAGTAGCCTGCCTAAAGGCGAGTGTGTGAGGCCTATTGCATCTAGTCTGCCAACTTTTGCCAGTGCACAGTGACACTCATATCTAGTGCAACCGTAGTGTGCAGTGAAATAAAACAACCCTTTTTTTACTGTAATCGATTGAATATCAGTAGCCTGCCTAAAGGCGTGTGTGTGAGTCCTATGACATCTAGTCTGACAACTTTTGCCAGTGCACAGTGACACTCATATCTAGTGCAACCGTAGTGTGCAGTGAAATAAAACAACCCTTTTTTTTCTGTAATCGATTGAATATCAGTTGCCTGCCTACAGGCGTGTGTGTGAGGCCTATTGCATCTACTCTGCCAACTTTTGCCAGTGCACAGTGACCCTCATATCTAGTGAAACCATAGTGTGCAGTGAAATAAAACAACCCTTTTTTTACTGTAATCGATTGAATATCAGTAGCCTGCCTACAAACATGTGTGTGAGGCCTATTGCATCTAGTCTGCCACCTTTGGCCAGTGCACAGTGACACTCATATCTAGTGCAACCGTAGTGTGCAGTGAAATAAAACAACCCTATTTTTACTGTAATCGATTGAATATCAGTAGCCTGCCTAAAGGCGTGTGTGTGAGGCCTATTGCATCTAGTCTGCCAACTTTTGCAAGTGCACAGTGACACTCATATCTAGTACAACCGTAGTGTGCAGTGAATTAAAACAAACCTTTTTTTACTGTAATCGATTAAATATCAGTAGCCTGCCTAAAGGCGTGTGTGTGAGGCCTATTGCATCTAGTCTGCCAACTTTTGCCAGTGCACAGTGACCCTCATATCTAGTGCAACCGTAGTGTGCAGTGAAATAAAACAACCCTTTCTTTACTGTAATCGATTGAATATCAGTAGCCTGCCTAAAGGCGTGTGTGTGAGGCCTATTGCATCTAGTCTGCCAACTTTTGCCAGTGCACAGTGACACTCATATCTAGTGCAACCGTAGTGTGCAGTGAAATAAAACAACCCTTTTTTTACTGTAATCGATTGAATATCAGTAGCCTGCCTAAAGGCGTGTGTGTGAGGCCTATTACATCTAGTCTGCCAACTTTTGCCAGTGCACAGTGACACTCATATCTAGTGCAACCGTAGTGTGCAGTGAAATAAAACAACCCTTTTTTTTCTGTAATTGATTGAATATCAGTAGCCTGCCTACAGGCGTGTGTGTGAGGCCTATTGCATCTACTCTGCCAACTTTTGCCAGTGCACAGTGACCCTCATATCTAGTGCAACCGTGGTGTGCAGTGAAATAAAACAACCCTTTTTTTACTGTAATCGATTGAATATCAGTAGCCTGCCTAAAGGCGTGTGTGTGAGGCCTATTGCATCTAGTCTGCCAACTTTTGCCAGTGCACAGTGACACTAATATCTAGTACAACCGTAGTGTGCAGTGAAATAAAACAACCCTTTTTTTACTGTAATCGATTAAATATCAGTAGCCTGCCTAAAGGCGTGTGTGTGAGGCCTATTGCATCTAGTCTGCCAACTTTTGCCAGTGCACAGTGACCCTCATATCTAGTGCAACCGTAGTGTGCAGTGAAATAAAACAACCCTTTCTTTACTGTAATCGATTGAATATCAGTAGCCTGCCTAAAGGCGAGTGTGTGAGGCCTATTGCATCTAGTCTGCCAACTTTTGCCAGTGCACAGTGACACTCATATCTAGTGCCACCGTAGTGTGCAGTGAAATAAAACAACCCTTTTTTACTGTAATCGATTGAATATCAGTAGCCTGCCTAAAGGCGAGTGTGTGAGGCCTATTGCATCTAGTCTGCCAAC